>VIBL01000104.1:0-1200000 GCA_008271625.1 Lutraria rhynchaena
ATTGTTTTTCACTGAGTTCTTGTATAAAAGAAAAATACAGGCCACACGCGGCTTGTACACATTCATTAGAAATATGCAAAATCACATCGTGCATCGTTTAGCATTGAATAACGTCTATAAATTAGGATGTTTCGGTGAAAAGCTTGCCTAACAAGCAAATAATGCATATCAACGTTTGTGTGACGTTTTTTGAGATAAGCATGTGCTTCAAAGATACATCATCATTTCAAGTTGATTCACTTATAAATTAACGGTTGCAACGTTCATTTTCGTCAGTTCAACCTGATTTATTAATAATTTAGTGTGTTTTCAACAAAATATTGTCCGTAATATATGCAAACCAACCCAGCGATCCATATATCATTGAAATTGACCTTTCATACATGTATAGTAGCACGTGTTTTTCGAACAAAAGCGTCCAAAAATAAATGACTACACGGGCGGCGCGATGCATATAGGATTGTTGAACCTCATTAATTCCGAAATTTCGATTGTTTTTCATTGAATTCTTGTATATAAGATAAATACAGGCCACACGCGGCTTGTACAGATTCATTTAAAAAACGCACAGTCAAAAGTCGCATTGTTTACCATTGATTAATTTGCATAAATTATGACGTTTGTCTGATAAGCATGTGAAACGAACAGCACGCTTGTTGTTTACAAGTTAGTCTCATCAAATCAGCTCATTAATTAAGGCATTCAGACGACGTATTGTCTATGAAACCCGCGACCTTTGTACTTTGATTGTCGTCATAGATTTTGACAATTTTGAGGCTTTATTCAAGCGAAACATGATAAATAAATGCCTATGTAGAGTGGCCACGATATACACTATTCGTCAACACTGTTAGTTTCATCATTTCGAACTGCATAAAATGAATCTTGTATGCAAAATAAGTACACATGAGCCGCGACATGTATATAGCTCTTTCACAATCTAATGTGTTAATAATCTATTGTGTTTTCAACAAAATAAAATCCGTGAAATACATAAACATCACGTGTGTAGCATTCACTTTGAACTTAGATATTTATAGTGCAGTGCCTGCCTTTTAAGAAAAACGTCTACAAATAAATCATCACTACACATGTCACCCATTACGTATGTTATTCTTGAACAACTTCTGTTCCTAAATTTCGATTACTTTTCACTGAATTCTTGTATATAAGAAAAATACAGGCCACACGCGGCATGTACACATTCATTAGAAATATGCAAAATCACATCGTGCATCGTTTAGCATTGAATAACGTCTATAAATTAGGATGTTTCGGTGAAAAGCTTGCCTAACAAGCAAATAATGCATATCAACGTTTGTGTGACGTTTTTTTTTAGATAAGCATGTGCTTCAAAGATATATCATCATTTCAATTTGATTCACTTATAAATTAACGGTTGCAACGTTCATTTTCGTCAGTTCAACCTGATTTATTAATAATTTAGTGTGTTTTCAACAAAATATTGTCCGTAATATATGCAAACCAACCCCGCGACCCATATATCATTGAAATTGACCTTTCATACATGTATAGTAGCACGTGTTTTTCGAACAAAAGTGTCCAAAAATAAATGACTACACGGGCGGCGCGATACATATAGGATTGTTGGACAATATTAATTCCGAAATTTCAATTGTTTTTCAATGAATTCTTGTATATGAGATAAATACAGGCCACACGCGACTTGCACAGATTCATTTGAAAAAGACACAGTCATATGTCGCATTGTTTACCATTGATTAATTTGCATAAATTATGACGTTTGTCTGATAAGCATGTGAAACGAACAGCACGCTTGTTGTTTACAAGTTAGTCTCATCAAATCAGCTCAGTAATTAAGGCATTCAAACGAAGTATTGTCTATGAAACCGGCGACCTTTGTACCCTTGATTGTCGTCATAGATTTTGACCATTTTGAGGCTTTATTCAACCGAAACATCATAAATAAATGAATATGTAGAGTGGCCACGATATACACTATTTGTCAACAATGTTAGTTTCATCATTTCGAACTGCATAAAATGAATTTTGTGTGCAAAATAAGTACACATGAGCCGCGACATGTATATAGCTCTTTCACAATCTAATGTGTTAATAATCTATTGTGTTTATAAAATCCGTGAAATACATAAACATCAGGTGTGTAGCATTCAATTTGAACTTAGATATTTATAGTGCAGTGCCTGTCTTTTAAGAAAAAACGTCTACAAATAAATCATTACACATGTCGCCCATTACGTGTGCTATTCTTGAACAACTTCAGTTCCTAAATTTCGATTGTTTTTCACTGAATTCTTGTATGTAAGAAAAATACAGGCCACACGCATCATGTACACATTCATTGGAAATATGCACACTCACATCGTGCATCGTTTAGCATTGATTAACGTCTATAAATTAGGATGCTTCGGTGAAAACCATGCCTAACAAGCAAATAATGCATAATAACGTTTGTGTGACGTTTTTGTGATAAGCATGTGCTACAATGATATATCATTATTTCAAGTTGATTCACTTATAAATGAACGGTTACGTTCATTTTCGTCATTTCTACCTGATTTATTAATGATTTAGTGTGTTTTCAACAAAATATTGTCCGTAATATATGCAAACCAACCCCGCGACCCATATATCATTGAAATTGACCTTTCATACATGTATAGTAGCACGTGTTTTCGAACAAAAGCGTCCAAAAATAAATGACTACACGGGCGGCGCGATACATATAGGATTGTTGGACAATATTAATTCCGAAATTTCAATTGTTTTTCAATGAATTCTTGTATATGAGATAAATACAGGCCACACGCGACTTGCACAGATTCATTTGAAAAATACACAGTCATATGTCGCATTGTTTACCATTGATTAATTTGCATAAATTATGACGTTTGTCTGATAAGCATGTGAAACGAACAGCACGCTTGTTGTTTACAAGTTAGTCTCATCAAATCAGCTCATTAATTAAGGCATTCAAACGAAGTATTGTCTATGAAACCGGCGACCTTTGTACCCTTGATTGTCGTCATAGATTTTGACCATTTTGAGGCTTTATTCAACCGAAACATCATAAATAAATGAATATGTAGAGTGGCCACGATATACACTATTCGTCAACAATGTTAGTTTCATCATTTCGAACTGCATAAAATGAATCTTGTATGCAAAATAAGTACACATGAGCCGCGACATGTATATAGCTCTTTCACAATCTAATGTGTTAATAATCTATTGTGTTTATAAAATCCGTGAAATACATAAACATCACGTGTGTAGCATTCAATTTGAACTTAGATATTTATAGTGCAGTGCCTGCCTTTTAAGAAAAACGTCTACAAATAAATCATCACTACACATGTCACCCATTACGTATGTTATTCTTGAACAACTTCTGTTCCTAAATTTCGATTATTTTTCACTGAATTCTTGTATATAAGAAAAATACAGGCCACACGCGGCATGTACACATTCATTAGAAATATGCAAAATCACATCGTGCATCGTTTAGCATTGAATAACGTCTATAAATTAGGATGTTTCGGTGAAAAGCTTGCCTAACAAGCAAATAATGCATATCAACGTTTGTGTGACGTTTTTTAGATAAGCATGTGCTTCAAAGATATATCATCATTTCAAGTTGATTCACTTATAAATTAACGGTTGCAACGTTCATTTTCGTCAGTTCAACCTGATTTATTAATAATTTAGTGTGTTTTCAACAAAATATTGTCCGTAATATATGCAAACCAACCCCGCGACCCATATATCATTGAAATTGACCTTTCATACATGTATAGTAGCACGTGTTTTCGAACAAAAGCGTCCAAAAATAAATGACTACACGGGCGGCGCGATACATATACGATTGTTGGACAATATTAATTCCGAAATTTCAATTGTTTTTCAATGAATTCTTGTATATGAGATAAATACAGGCCACACGCGACTTGCACAGATTCATTTGAAAAATACACAGTCATATGTCGCATTGTTTACCATTGATTAATTTGCATAAATTATGACGTTTGTCTGATAAGCATGTGAAACGAACAGCACGCTTGTTGTTTACAAGTTAGTCTCATCAAATCAGCTCATTAATTAAGGCATTCAAACGAAGTATTGTCTATGAAACCGGCGACCTTTGTACCCTTGATTGTCGTCATAGATTTTGACCATTTTGAGGCTTTATTCAACCGAAACATCATAAATAAATGAATATGTAGAGTGGCCACGATATACACTATTCGTCAACAATGTTAGTTTCATCATTTCGAACTGCATAAAATGAATCTTGTATGCAAAATAAGTACACATGAGCCGCGACATGTATATAGCTCTTTCACAATCTAATGTGTTAATAATCTATTGTGTTTTCAACAAAATAAAATCCGTGAAATACATAAACATCACGTGTGTAGCATTCAATTTGAACTTAGATATTTATAGTGCAGTGCCTGCCTTTTAAGAAAAACGTCTACAAATAAATCATCACTACACATGTCACCCATTACGTATGTTATTCTTGAACAACTTCTGTTCCTAAATTTCGATTATTTTTCACTGAATTCTTGTATATAAGAAAAATACAGGCCACACGCGGCATGTACACATTCATTAGAAATATGCAAAATCACATCGTGCATCGTTTAGCATTGAATAACGTCTATAAATTAGGATGTTTCGGTGAAAAGCTTGCCTTACAAGCAAATAATGCATATCAACGTTTGTGTGACGTTTTTTTTAGATAAGCATGTGCTTCAAAGATATATCATCATTTCAAGTTGATTCACTTATAAATTAACGGTTGCAACGTTCATTTTCGTCAGTTCAACCTGATTTATTAATAATTTAGTGTGTTTTCAACAAAATATTGTCCGTAATATATGCAAACCAACCCCGCGACCCATATATCATTGAAATTGACCTTTCATACATGTATAGTAGCACGTGTTTTTCGAACAAAAGCGTCCAAAAATAAATGACTACACGGGCGGCGCGATACATATACGATTGTTGGACAATATTAATTCCGAAATTTCAATTGTTTTTCAATGAATTCTTGTATATGAGATAAATACAGGCCACACGCGACTTGCACAGATTCATTTGAAAAATACACAGTCATATGTCGCATTGTTTACCATTGATTAATTTGCATAAATTATGACGTTTGTCTGATAAGCATGTGAAACGAACAGCACGCTTGTTGTTTACAAGTTAGTCTCATCAAATCAGCTCATTAATTAAGGCATTCAAACGAAATATTGTCTATGAAACCGGCGACCTTTGTACCCTTGATTGTCGTCATAGATTTTGACCATTTTGAGGCTTTATTCAACCGAAACATCATAAATAAATGAATATGTAGAGTGGCCACGATATACACTATTCGTCAACAATGTTAGGTTCATCATTTCGAACTGCATAAAATGAATCTTGTATGCAAAATAAGTACACATGAGCCGCGACATGTATATAGCTCTTTCACAATCTAATGTGTTAATAATCTATTGTGTTTTCAACAAAATAAAATCCGTGAAATACATAAACATCACGTGTGTAGCATTCAATTTGAACTTAGATATTTATAGTGCAGTGCCTGCCTTTTAAGAAAAACGTCTACAAATAAATCATCACTACACATGTCACCCATGACGAATGTTATTCTTGAACAACTTCTGTTCCTAAATTTCGATTATTTTTCACTGAATTCTTGTATATAAGAAAAATACAGGCCACACGCGGCATGTACACATTCATTAGAAATATGCAAAATCACATCGTGCATCGTTTAGCATTGAATAACGTCTATAAATTAGGATGTTTCGGTGAAAAGCTTGCCTTACAAGCAAATAATGCATATCAACGTTTGTGTGACGTTTTTTGAGATAAGCATGTGCTTCAAAGATATATCATCATTTCAAGTTGATTCACTTATAAATTAACGGTTGCAACGTTCATTTTCGTCAGTTCAACCTGATTTATTAATAATTTAGTGTTTTTTCAACAAAATATTGTCCGTAATATATGCAAACCAACCCCGCGACCCATATATCATTGAAATTGACCTTTCATACATGTATAGTAGCACGTGTTTTTCGAACAAAAGCGTCCAAAAATAAATGACTACACGGGCGGCGCGATGCATATAGGATTGTTGGACAATATTAATTCCGAAATTTCAATTGTTTTTCAATGAATTCTTGTATATGAGATAAATACAGGCCACACGCGACTTGCACAGATTCATTTGAAAAATACACAGTCATATGTCGCATTGTTTACCATTGATTAATTTGCATAAATTATGACGTTTGTCTGATAAGCATGTGAAACGAACAGCACGCTTGTTGTTTACAAGTTAGTCTCATCAAATCAGCTCATTAATTAAGGCATTCAGACGACGTATTGTCTATGAAACCCGCGACCTTTGTACTTTGATTGTCGTCATAGATTTTGACCATTTTGAAGCTTTATTCAACCGAAACATTATAAATAAATGAATATATAGAGTGGCCACGATATACACTATTCGTCAGCAATGTTAGTTCCATCATTTCGAACTGTATAAAATGAATCTTGTATGCAAAATAAGTAAACATTGGCCGCGACATGTACATAGCTCTTTCAGTCTGATGTGTAAATAATCTATTGTGTTTTCAACTGAATGTAATCCGTGAAATTCATAAACATCACGTGTGTAGCATTCAATTTGAACTTATATATTTATAGTGCAGTGCCTGCCTTCTAAGAGAAACGTCTACAAATGAATCACTACACATGTCAGCCATTACGTATGCTATTCTTGAACAACTTCAGTTCCTAAATTTCGATTGTTTTTCACTGAATTCTTGTATATAAGAAAAATACAGGCCACACGCGGCATGTACACATTCATTAGAAATATGCAAAATCACATCGTGCATCGTTTAGCATTGAATAACGTCTATAAATTAGGATGTTTCGGTGAAAAGCTTGCCTAACAAGAAAATAATGCATATCAACGTTTGTGTGACGTTTTTTGAGATAAGCATGTGCTTCAAAGATATATCATCATTTCAAGTTGATTCACTTATAAATTAACGGTTGCAACGTTCATTTTCGTCAGTTCAACCTGATTTATTAATAATTTAGTGTGTTTTCAACAAAATATTGTCCGTAATATATGCAAACCAACCCCGCGACCCATATATCATTGAAATTGACCTTTCATACATGTATAGTAGCACGTGTTTTTCGAACAAAAGCGTCCAAAAATAAATGACTACACGGGCGGCGCGATGCATATAGGATTGTTGGACAACATTAATTTCGAAATTTTGATTGTTTTTCCATGAATTCTTGTATATAAGACAAATACAGGCCACACCCGGCTTGTACAAATTCATTTGAAAAATACGCACTCATATGTCGCATTGTTTACCATTAATTAACGTGCATAAATTATGACGTTTGTCTGATTGGCATGTGAAACAAACAACACGCTTGTTGTCTACAGGTTAGTCTCATCAAATCAGCTCATTAATTAAGGCATTCAGGCGAGGCATTGTTTATGAAACACGCGACCTTTGTACCCTTGATTGTCCTCATAGATTTGACCATTTTGAGGCTTTATTCAACCGAAACATCATAAATAAATGAATATGTAGAGTGGCCACGATATACACTATTCGTCAACAATGTTAGTTCATCGTTTCGAACTGCATAAAATGAATCTTGTATGCAAAATAAGTACACATGAGCCGCGACATGTATATAGCTCTTTCACAATCTAATGTGTTAATAATCTATTGTGTTTATAAAATCCGTGAAATACATAAACATCACGTGTGTAGCATTCAATTTGAACTTAGATATTTATAGTGCAGTGCCTACCTTTTAAGAAAAACGTCTACAAATAAATCATCACTACACATGTCACCCATTACGTATGTTATTCTTGAACAACTTCTGTTCCTAAATTTCGATTATTTTTCACTGAATTCTTGTATATAAGAAAAATACAGGCCACACGCGGCATGTACACATTCATTAAAAATATGCAAAATCACATCGTGCATCGTTTAGCATTGAATAACGTCTATAAATTAGGATGTTTCGGTGAAAAGCTTGCCTAACAAGCAAATAATGCATATCAACGTTTGTGTGACGGTTTTTTTAGATAAGCATGTGCTTCAAAGATATATCATCATTTCAAGTTGATTCACTTATAAATTAACGGTTGCAACGTTCATTTTCGTCAGTTCAACCTGATTTATTAATAATTTAGTGTGTTTTCAACAAAATATTGCCCGTAATATATGCAAACCAACCCCGCGACCCATATATCATTGAAATTGACCTTTCATACATGTATAGTAGCACGTGTTTTCGAACAAAAGCGTCCAAAAATAAATGACTACACGGGCGGCGCGATACATATAGGATTGTTGGACAATATTAATTCCGAAATTTCAATTGTTTTTCAATGAATTCTTGTATATGAGATAAATACAGGCCACACGCGACTTGCACAGATTCATTTGAAAAATACACAGTCATATGTCGCATTGTTTACCATTGATTAATTTGCATAAATTATGACGTTTGTCTGATAAGCATGTGAAACGAACAGCACGCTTGTTGTTTACAAGTTAGTCTCATCAAATCAGCTCATTAATTAAGGCATTCAAACGAAGTATTGTCTATGAAACCGGCGACCTTTGTACCCTTGATTGTCGTCATAGATTTTGACCATTTTGAGGCTTTATTCAACCGAAACATCATAAATAAATGAATATGTAGAGTGGCCACGATATACACTATTCGTCAACAATGTTAGTTTCATCATTTCGAACTGCATAAAATGAATCTTGTATGCAAAATAAGTACACATGAGCCGCGACATGTATATAGCTCTTTCACAATCTAATGTGTTAATAATCTATTGTGTTTATAAAATCCGTGAAATACATAAACATCACGTGTGTAGCATTCAATTTGAACTTAGATATTTATAGTGCAGTGCCTGCCTTTTAAGAAAACGTCTACAAATAAATCATCACTACACATGTCACCCATTACGTATGTTATTCTTGAACAACTTCTGTTCCTAAATTTCGATTATTTTTCACTGAATTCTTGTATATAAGAAAAATACAGGCCACACGCGGCATGTACACATTCATTAGAAATATGCAAAATCACATCGTGCATCGTTTAGCATTGAATAACGTCTATAAATTAGGATGTTTCGGTGAAAAGCTTGCCTAACAAGCAAATAATGCATATCAACGTTTGTGTGACGTTTTTTGAGATAAGCATGTGCTTCAAAGATATATCATCATTTCAAGTTGATTCACTTATAAATTAACGGTTGCAACGTTCATTTTCGTCAGTTCAACCTGATTTATTAATAATTTAGTGTGTTTTCAACAAAATATTGTCCGTAATATATGCAAACCAACCCCGCGACCCATATATCATTGAAATTGACCTTTCATACATGTATAGTAGCACGTGTTTTTCGAACAAAAGCGTCCAAAAATAAATGACTACACGGGCGGCGCGATACATATAGGATTGTTGAACAATATTAATTCCGAAATTTCAATTGTTTTTCAATGAATTCTTGTATATGAGATAAATACAGGCCACACGCGGCTTGTACAGATTCATTTGAAAAATACACAGTCAAAAGTCGCATTGTTTACCATTGACTAACATGCATAAATTATGACGTTTGTCTGATAAGCATGTGAAACAAACAGCACGCTTGTTGTTTACAAGTTAGTCTCATCAAATCAGCTCATTAATTAAGGCATTCAAACGAAATATTGTCTATGAAACCGGCGACCTTTGTACCCTTGATTGTCGTCATAGATTTTGACCATTTTGAGGCTTTATTCAACCGAAACATCATAAATAAATGAATATGTAGAGTGGCCACGATATACACTATTCGTCAACAATGTTAGTTCTATCATTTCGAACTGTATAAAATGAATCTTGTATCCAAATAAGTACACATTGGCCGCGACATGTACATAGCTCTTTCAGTCTGATGTGTAAATAATCTATTGTGTTTTCAACTGAATGTAATCCGTGAAATTCATAAACATCACGTGTGTAGCATTCAATTTGAACTTATATATTTATAGTGCAGTGCCTGCCTTTTAAGAGAAACGTCTACAAATGAATCACTACACATGTCACCCATTACGTATGCTATTCTTGAACAACTTCATTTCCTAAATTTCCATTGTTTTTCACTGAATTCTTGTATGTAAGAAAAAATACAGGCCACACGCGGCATGTACACATTCATTAGAAATATGCACAATCACATCGTGCATCGTTTAGCATTGATTAACGTCTATAAATTAGGATGTTTCAGTGAAAACATGCCTAACAAGCAAATAATGCATAATAACGTTTGTGTAACGTTTTTGAGATAAGCATGTGCTTCAGCGATATATCATCGTTTCAAGTTGATTCACTTATAAGTTAACGGTTATAACGTTCATTTTCGTCATTTCAACCTGATTTATCAATAATTTAGTATGTTTTCAACAAAATATTGTCCGTAAAATATGCAAACGAACCCCGCGACCCATATGCCATTTAAATTGACCTTACATGTACATATTGTAGCACGTGTTTTTCGAACAAAAGCGTCTAAAAATAAATGACTACACGGGCGCGATACATATAGGATTGTTGAACCACATTAATTCCGAAATTTCAATTGTTTTTCATTGAATTTTTGTATATTAGATAAATACAATCCACGCGCGGCTTGTACAGGTTCATTTGAAAAACGCACAGTCAAAAGTCGCATTGTTTACCATTGACTAACATGCATGAATTATGACGTTTGTGTGATAAGTATGTGAAACAAAGAGCACGCGTGTTGTTTACAAGTTAGTCTGATCGAATAAGTTCATTAATTAAGGCATTCAGTCGAACTATTGTCTATGAAATCCGCGACCTTTGTACCCATGATTGTCTTCATAGATTTTGACCATTTTGAAGCTTTATTCAACCGAAACATCATAAATAAATGAATATGTAGAGTGGCCACGATATACACTATTCGTCAACAATGTTAGTTTCATCATTTCGAACTGCATAAAATGAATCTTGTATGCAATATAAGTACACATGAGCCGCGACATGTATATAGCTCTTTCACAATCTAATGTGTTAATAATCTATTGTGTTTATAAAATCCTTGAAATACATAAACATCACGTGTGTAGCATTCAATTTGAACTTAAATATTTATAGTGCAGTGCCTGCCTTTTAAGAAAAACGTCTACAAATAAATCATCACTACACATGTCATCCATTACGTATGTTATTCTTGAACAACTTCTGTTCCTAAATTTCGATTAATTTTCACTGAATTCTTGTATATAAGAAAAATACAGGCCACACGCGGCATGTACACATTCATTAGAAATATGCAAAATCACATCGTGCATCGTTTAGCATTGAATAACGTCTATAAATTAGGATGTTTCGGTGAAAAGCTTGCCTAACAAGCAAATAATGCATATCAACGTTTGTGTGACGTTTTTTGAGATAAGCATGTGCTTCAAAGATATATCATCATTTCAAGTTGATTCACTTATAAATTAACGGTTGCAACGTTCATTTTCGTCAGTTCAACCTGATTTATTAATAATTTAGTGTGTTTTCAACAAAATATTGTCCGTAATATATACAAACCAACCCCGCGACCCATATATCATTGAAATTGACCTTTCATGCATGTATAGTAGCACGTGTTTTTCGAACAAAAGCGTCCAAAAATAAATGACTACACGGGCGGCGCGATACATATAGGATTGTTGGACAATATTAATTCCGAAATTTCAATTGTTTTTCAATGAATTCTTGTATATGAGATAAATACAGGCCACACTCGACTTGCACAGATTCATTTGAAAAATACACAGTCATATGTCGCATTGTTTACCATTGATTAATTTGCATAAATTATGACGTTTGTCTGATAAGCATGTGAAACGAACAGCACGCTTGTTGTTTACAAGTTAGTCTCATCAAATCAGCTCATTAATTAAGGCATTCAAACGAAGTATTGTCTATTAAACCGGCGACCTTTGTACCCTTGATTGTCGTCATAGATTTTGACCATTTTGAGGCTTTATTCAACCGAAACATCATAAATAAATGAATATGTAGAGTGGCCACGATATACACTATTCGTCAACAATGTTAGTTCATCATTTCGAACTGCATAAAATGAATCTTGTATGCAAAATAAGTACACATGAGCCGCGACATGTATATAGCTCTTTCACAATCACATGAGCCGCGACATGTATATAGCTCTTTCACAATCTAATGTGTTAATAATCTATTGTGTTTATAAAATCCGTGAAATACATAAACATCACGTGTGTAGCATTCAATTTGAACTTAGATATTTATAGTGCAGTGCCTACCTTTTAAGAAAAACGTCTACAAATAAATCATCACTACACATGTCACCCATTACGTATGTTATTCTTGAACAACTTCTGTTCCTAAATTTCGATTATTTTTCACTGAATTCTTGTATATAAGAAAAATACAGGCCACACGCGGCATGTACACATTCATTAAAAATATGCAAAATCACATCGTGCATCGTTTAGCATTGAATAACGTCTATAAATTAGGATGTTTCGGTGAAAAGCTTGCCTAACAAGCAAATAATGCCTATCAACGTTTGTGTGACGTTTTTTTAGATAAGCATGTGCTTCAAAGATATATCATCATTTCAAGTTGATTCACTTATAAATTAACGGTTGCAAACGTTCATTTTCGTCAGTTCAACCTGATTTATTAATAATTTAGTGTGTTTTCAACAAAATTTTGTCCGTAATATATGCAAACCAACCCCGCGACCCATATATCATTGAAATTAACCTTTCATACATGTATAGTGGCACGTGTTTTTCGAACAAAAGCGTCCAAACATAAATGACTACACGGGCGGCGCGATACATATAGGATTGTTGGACAATATTAATTCCGAAATTTCAATTGTTTTTCAATGAATTCTTGTATATGAGATAAATACAGGCCACACGCGACTTGCACAGATTCATTTGAAAACTACACAGTCATATGTCGCATTGTTTACCATTGATTAATTTGCATAAATTATGACGTTTGTCTGATAAGCATGTACACATTCATTAGAAATATACACAATCGCATCTTTTAGCATTAATTAAGTATAATTATTTTTTTGTGTGATAAGCATGTGCTACAATGATATGTCATCATTTCAAGTTGATTCACATATAATTTATCGAATTTTACGTTCATTTTCGTCATTGCAACCTGATTTATTAAGCATAAATTAGACTGCATACATCCAGGTGTTATTGTGTTTACAGAAGTATTATATTGTGTCAGTTTTACCAGTTTCTCTAAAGAAGAATTAACCCATTTGTTTCGCATCACTCGGATGAATATTGATGAGCATCTTTATTTCTCTCATCAGTCTTAATGTTTAAGAAGTAAGATGCCAAATGATGATTCGATTTACTTCATGGTGATTATTAAGTTTGACTTTTTCTTGTAATGTTTAAATACACTAAACGTTCTGGACCAGAAAATCGGTCTTACTAATGAGGTGGTTTCTTTATCAAGAATTATAGGGGAGTTATTGAAAGCTGGTCCATAAATAAGTGGTCTTTATAATAAGGTGGTTGTAATATTGAGGTGATGTGAGGTTTTACTGTACTTTGATTTTTTAACATTCTAAAGCAGCAATGTATTCAGACCCATGTATGTGCCAGACATTTCTCAAAATATTCGAAGTACCGTTTAACTGAGAATCATATTCTATTCGTTTAATTACAACAATAACAGCTGTCATGTAAATTTCATGTTCATTGATTCTATTTGCTATGTTTTTGTACATGTATAAGTATTACATCAATTCCATTGATTCAGGACATGCTACAATTCTACTTGGTTCGACTCTGACATATCATAAAGTACTTGTATTACCCTTAACTCTTTGACAGGCATAAACCTTAGTATCGAGTTTTAAATTAAATGTACAATTCAAAAAAATACCACACTGATAATTAATTTAAGAGTTAAAACTTATCTATTTCAATATTGCTTGTGACTTCACTCTGGTTTCAAACTACTAAAAGTGAATTTAACTTTTCAAAGTCACGGCTATTAATTAGATGTGTTTTCAGACCGAACATTGCGTCAGTATATTAAACATTGAGTAAAAAAATGGGAATTCCTAGAAGAATAGTTCAACTTAATTTCTTAACTTCTCAACAGTAGTTTATTTTGAGTCGAGAGTTGCAATATAATAATTGACCGGAAAATCCACGTACGAAGAGGCTGTCCAGTTAGCTTTCGAAGGTCGAAGGTGATACCCAGGAGCACGGCTCCTGGTCTTCCTCCACTGTCAAAGCTTGGAAAAGTCGGCATATGACCCTGGATGTTGGTGCGACGTTTAAGTGAAGAGAAAAAGTAAAACCATTTCTGCATATGCATCGTCGACGACATTTTATTCCTATGATGAACCCGAAGTCACACAGTGGTCATTAATCTAGGGTTTAAAAAAATAAAAATGGCAACAAATAAATTTGTGATAAAATAAATAAGGGTGGCAAAAATGGCTTTAATAAGAAATTAAAATCAATCAAATTCTTGGCTGAGATGGAGTTAAACTAGCTACTTTCAGAACGTATGATATTCTTGAACCCCCTTCAGTCTAGCCTGGTTACGCCCCAGACTGGTATGTATCTCCGGCTAAATTGCTCATATTTTTTCTACGTAAATATTTGATAAAGGGTTACCTCTAAAACAGTGGCAGAAATGTTATCATTATTATTGTTGATTACAATGTAGTCTCTCTTTGAAATAGCTGTATAAACTCATCGTAGAAATCTAGACACTCAAAGGACAATTAATCCACGATGTATATGTTACCACGAAATAATACCAATGTTTTGATTTGGGAGGTATTATGGTTTAGACGTAGAGCGTCCGACCTCTAATCCGAAGGTCCCGAGTTCGAATCCCGGCTCGAATTGATGGGTTTCCTTCATGAACTTCACAATCCCATTTTTTCGGACGCAGTGTAGTGTCCAGGAAGCGAACTCGAGCGGGATTAATATAAGCAAAATTACTTGTTTCGCAATCGAGCTAAAATAAATAAATATAATGTTTTGATTTCTGTACATGATGTATACAGGTACAAAGTGTTTTAATTGTTTATGACAATGTGGCTTGGTTTTATGGAACAATACACAAAGTTAGTGGCTACACATGAAGCCTGAAATACATGTTAATATGACTGACAATATTTTTATTTTGCCAAACCGTAATTTGACCAAAATAAATTATAGGGTCGGCGGCAAAAAATTGGGTCGGTCGAGGTCGCGGAAACAAGCTATTTTTAGGCTTAATGAATTATACGCTATTTTGGTACAACGCTCGTTGTACCCTATATACAGCAAGGTTGTTATGTAATTGTATAGATATTTTATTATTACTGATCTTGACGTTTATACTGGTTATATTGTGTGATTATGTACTATGTACACGTCTTTTGTTCTGTTTTGTTCCGTATATATTTTCGTTGATTGTTCTCGTGTAAATCATTGATTGTCAAATATCCTAACTGAGCGCATATTTATAATTGTTGAATACATTGGCTTTTAGATGTTAAAACGAATGAATTTAGTGAAAAGTTAATAATAAATTGCATTTTTATCTTTTAGAATTATCATGTAAAACTTAATTCAATTAATATTATGTGTAAATATTTGAGACTTCTTTCGACATTGAACAAAACACCATTTGTTGCCTTTAATAATCTATCTTTTGTTAAGACCAGTCGTAATTATCGAATTCACATTTTTTTCTCGTATTTACATATCTAAAGCAACCTCTGTCTGACGTCATAAGAGTTAACTTTCTAACATTGAAAAATACAACAATTATCACCCTTTAATCCAGCCGTTGTTAATATAAAATACGTGATATTTGAGTTCACTATTTTTCTCGAGTTACACGAATTTCCCAGATTGCGTGACGCACATTGGTCCGAATAATGTCATTAATTCAATTTGAGTTAATAGTACTTTTTTCTAATTTTAGACACTAAAACTACAACAACTACTACCCTTTAATCCTTTATTGTTAAGGTATAATACGTGATATTGCGTGTTCACTGTCTTTCTCGGATTACACGAATTTCCACGATTACATGACGCACATATGTCTGTATTACGTCAATAGAGGTAACTGGGGTAACGGGTATTATTAACTGTACAAAGAAAGCTTTGTAGTATATTTGAATGACCTTATCTTGTGATCAATTCATGCTTCGTAAATCTTTATACACATGCAACGCAGTAATCATCTTTTTTACCCAAACTATTAAATAATTATTTAAAAAATGATAAATTAAGGTTTATTTATCAAACAGAAACGTAAATCATTGCCCTTTGCCATGTCAAGTTAACTATTCTGTACCCATATAATATACATGTATTAAACAGCCTGTATTTGTAATGATATTTTGAAATATATTGAATAAATGTTAATTTTAAAATTTATCAATTTGTATAGTTAAACTATTGATACACGTCTCTATCATATCATATTTGCAACATTGCATGAAACACATTTCACGCACACGATAGTACCAAATCTGAGACTTTTTGTCTTATGTCAAAAAAAGCTACATGAGTTATCTATCTTTACATGACAAACCAAGTTCTGTGATGATTGGTTCATGAGAACAAGACGTTCAAGGTATTTCTATTTTAGCTCTAGCGGCTCCTTAAAGGTGCCAACCATTTTTAGCATACCTGATAGAAGACTATAAATTATAATGATGATAATAAATAACTTTAAAATCTTCTTTTAAATGCATTTTCATTTTGTAGAATCATACAGTATTTTAACTGTTTGCTGTGGGTAAGGCTATAAACATAATTGTTATTATTAGGATTGTTTGACAAAGAAACTAAAATAATTAAATCATTCGTCTAGAATGTATTCCCTGTAATAAAAATTATTTTTTCTAGATTTCTAGTTTTATTCTTTCGGGTTAGACTTAAAATGATTCTTCGGTTGTGTTCTGCTTCTACGAAACTGTTATGTTGATGAGAAATCAATTTGTACAGCAGTGTTATTGTGAATGTTAATTTCACGCTTGCTACTTATAAAAATTAGGTACACCGCAACCTCTCCAGAGCGATCCTCTCTTGAGCAACAACATCCCTTCAACAACAGCATGATTTTCCCACTTACGATTTAGCCATTAATTTAACCTCTCTAGAGGAACAACCTCTCAACAGTAGCATAATAATGCTTCTCACAAAGGGTGTTGTTTTGGAGAGGTTGCACTGTATATTCATCATTTAACATTCTTCTTTGCATGGACTAATGAACTGTACTAATCAAAATAATAATGTAGATTTATATACATATATATCATTTGATGCTTAGAATTTGCGTGTAAAACTTTGTCGGTCTGTTTACAATTATGTATATGACATATCTCTCTGTATTCATCTATGTTATTGACATGTATTTAGAGGCCTTTATTTACAAATAAAATATTTCTTCTTCAGTTTACATAAAATGTAGTGATTATCTCCCTTACACCGACATGTTAAACTCGTCAAATCCATGAAATCTAAGTGCACCTTTAAGATACCATTGAAAACGTCAATCTGTCCGTGTTTCACAGTCTAAAATAATCCATATCATTTATTTTACTGGTGATTAATATAACGCTGCTTTATTTTAGAACATACAAGCAACAAATGTATTATAAGGTACACCAGTTCGTCAATCACCCATATAGCGAAAAATTAGAATGTTTTCTCTCATTCTAACATTTATTTATTTAAAATTGATTAGTGACTCACCATGAAATTATCCAATTTAGGATGAGAATCTATCTCATTGATTTGTATTGCCTTACATACATGACAATAAACTTTTAGAGAGCTTCTATTTTTTATTACGTTTTACATTTGTTACAAACATATACATGTACTAATATTAATCACTATATTTCAGGATCAACATTAAGTATTATACATTGAATGAATGACGACTACTTCATTGGTAATACAGAATTATACATGGCTATACATGGCTCAAGTCGAACCGTGATGACTGCATTAATATCACACAAAAAGACAACTTGTGGTGTACTAATATTTTACATGAAGTGAAATTGGCTGTAAGTGTTTCATGATACTTGTGTAATTAATGCATGTCCATAGTATATTTCTTGTTAGTCTTAATCTACACGTTTGATATTCTTAAAAATTTAACTGTTTGACCGGCCCCTCTTTGGATAAAAATCGCATAATCTGAATTATTTGCGCGACTTTTAGTAATTGTAGCGTTCGATAGCTCAATCAATTAAATGCCGGACTTCGTAATTCAAGGATCAAAGGGTTCAATCCTCGCTCAGTATAAAATTCGAACTCGCCTGTGTGATGCAAAACATCCTTCAGACATTAAATACTCCGTAATTATCATTGAATTATGGCTAGTAGTGTTTTCATGTCTTCTAAGCAATCATACCATTCTTATAGGATGAGGAGTCTTGTAATATTGCTAGCTTTACATGTTTCATTGTTGTTTTCACAATCTAATTGGCTAGTTTTTGTCGCAACTTTATATTTCTTTACCCAATAAATTATCAAAACGATAATATGAATATTTATTTTTTGTGTATTTTTCAGTTGTTGGTATCAAACTACGGATTCATCATTTCTTCCTGCGTTTACATATCATTCCCATGGTAGCATGTTATGGAATGGATTCGCTCATTGCTATGACAACAGTACGGACATCTGGTAGAGCTGTGGAACATTGAGCCTTGAATAGCAGACTTGTGACTAACACTTGAAGAAATAACCTTTTAATCGGAAGTTAGGGAAAATTGATTTTATTCTTCAAGAACACAGTTTTTTCTCTATTTTATAAAAATAAAACGTTATTTTACTGATCCTGGCTATGTACATAATAAAAATCTGTTTTGGATGCTAGGTCAGATGTGGAGTACTTTAACTCAGTAACATACAAATTGGAGAAAGTAGATCAAAACTAACAGACCATTGAATAGAACTAGAACTTGTGGATATTTGTCATTTAAAATAGACACTATTCTGGATCCTTCTAATGGAAGGAACGAAAATCTGACTGACGTATGCCAAAGCTTTTGATATATTGTTAGATAAATGTATCATATTACGACTTGGTTGAAGCAAATGTAGAACAAGCATATGTATTGTATACATATAGATAGTATGCACATATCAACTTAAATGTGACTTTTTATCATGATTTGTATGTAACAGAATCCAAGTTACAAACGATAAGTTTAAGATTTCTTCCAAAAAACGTTTGTATGTTACAGCATGTACGTAATTATATCAGCTGAGTCAGACAGTGGTCATAGAAGTTAAAACAACTTTAATTAACCACTCATGTTAGCTGCTGCCTTGATTTGAACCCTCATTTTACGGTTCATAGGTCCGGTCCAAGAGTCCGGTTCAGGAGTACGGTTCAGGAATTCAGTGTTTTTCTGTTCGTTTTGGAGTAAAAGTAGTGCTTTAGTGTTAAATGTGTGCTAAATATGTGCTTGGAGTGTTTTTGTATTCGTTATGCTTTGGAATTAGTATGTGTGTTTCTACATAATACAGCATCAACCATCTGAACTCAAGGTAGGCGAGAATAATATCGACCTTTCACCGTAACATTCACTATTCTCGTTAATGGTCATTCATCACATTAAATTAACCACAGTAAAACCTTACATCTTACTCTATACTACTTCAATATTAAGATCACTCGGTGTCGTGTAATAGAAAATAAATGATGGTCATAATATTTTTTTCCTGTGTACATGTATTAAATACGAAGGGAAACAGTCATTATGTTGTAAAATTTCTATTTAATTAAATCAACTGTTTAATGTACCAACTTACGTACATTCTTACATTCAAAACGTAATAAGACCAAATACGGCTTTCTTTTTGTAATGATGATACAGTCGAACTTTTCTAATCCGACACTTTCACTTTCCGGAATCCTCTGTAAACTGAACACGTCAGCTGGTCCCGATTTTTTATGTATTAAATGCTACAAAAAAAGTCCGGAATCCGGTACCTTTGAATTCCGAAAACTTCTCTAATCCGAACATTTTGTCTGTCTGAGCAAGTTCGAATTAGAAAGGTTCTACTGTATATTGAAAATGATGAACTATTTTTCTAAGAACTCATTTTGCAGTTTTTTTTGTAAATTAATGATAAGAATTTTCAAATAAGATAGTATGGGTAGAACCACCGACCTTCTGTAAACTTATCGGTCAGTTTCCTCAAATGTGACATTTGTAGGTCAAGGGTGGGATTCAAACGCACGGCGTGAAGGGCTCATAATTACCAGCCAGAATCCATAACCATTCAACCACGGAAGCCACTTCACTTAACTTTAATTATTACTTGTTGTTAAGTTGATAAATCATTATAAATGTATACTGTTTAGTATTTAAATAATTTAAAAAAATGATATTAATTATATGCCTCATAAGTAATATTTAATCATATTATTGCATATAACAAAAACGTTGTTATCTGTCATAGTTAAATTCTGCTAAGTTCCTGAATGATGAGGCATTTTGATTGTCCTTCCGGTTAAGACAACGCCTGCCCCCCCTCCCCACCCTTAACACCGGAAACTAACAACATGTCTTCTTGTTTAAAAATGTTCTAGATATATTCTTACAATGTTTTTCGAATCCTTGTTATTAATTTTCGAGTCGAGTGAAATATTTTCACCACTACATCGATATAAAGTCATATGTGATCATATTATTTCACTCGTAATCCATTTTATAAAGTTTTGTTTTTTTCCTTATTATCGAGGTTTTACTGTATATTCAATACTAAAAGAAACGAAATCGCTCACCAAAATCAAACTAGACTAAATCATCATTGGAATAATACATCAATTTATTTACATAGAAAATATACCTTTGTCATATTAACATTTCTTTTTGTATTGACTATGTATGAACAAATATAGAGTTTTATTCAATGAAATTATGGTCGCAGATGTTTTCCTTGTCTTGATGTATAGTTCATTTTATTAACCGAATAATACTCAGTTTCTGCGGGGAAACAAGAATTATCGAACAAAATATTACTGTGGATTGATATCTTATGTTGATATTTTGATAATTTCGTATCACGAGTACTATCTTTAATAAGATTTTAGTTGTTAGTTAAAGAGACTCTTACATAGAATTAAAGTTATACACGTGATTAGATTCGAAGATTCAGGTTGTATTTTCTGCGTATTATCAATACGACAAAAAACTTTTAATTGACGTTCAGGTATTTCTGTTTGACATTGAGTGTTGATGGTAAACTGTAAACTTGGAGTATAAGCTGGTGGTTGATTCGGAGTAGACTTTAGACGAAAATTATCTAAAGAATGAATTCAGAAGTGAAATGTGACTGGTGTACATTTGACGTTTCAATGACGAAATATAAGATGAGTGTCCAAAGTTTCGTACGGCAGTCAAACGTATCCATAACTCATGATGATGATGATATGGTAATACAGACTCAGGTTGGATAATATCGACAAATGTAAAAGTGATGATAAAAACAAGAATAGTTGTGACATTAACACAGGATATTGGCGATTCTTTGTTGTTGATTGTGTTGTTGACGTACTAGTTTACGTCTGTTGTCGTCTTCATTGTTTTATTAATTGACATCCAAGTGTTTTCAAGAATTAATCTATGGATTGTTGTTGTGTTTTACACTCAATGAACTAAGGCGAGTTTCTATATTAGTATTTTGATTGGATGATGGCACATTGTCTGAAAGGTGAAATTTGTTGGAAATGAGTTACCGTCTATCGTTCGTTTTGTTTTATGGAATATTAGGAATTTCAAAGATCTTTAAAATTATTGTAACGCATGTCGTTTTTTTTTTCATGCACATTTGCTGATATGTAGTACAGCTTTGAAAATGAAAAAAAAAAGTATTCGGAATTACAACTTTATGATGTGCAATTAGAATGTTCACATGTCGTACACTCGTGGTTTAATTCTTTGATATTGATTGACAGACACATTAAAGCTGCAGAGTCTATTTTTGTCCTTCCGTTGTTTCATTTCTAAAAATGAGTTATGTTCGGAAAGTAGCATTTCTATCAGTAGTCATTGAATAAAAATCTTCCATGAAAGATCTATATTTCTTTAGAAATCTTCAAAACATTGGAACTTTGCAAAAAGAATTGTTTTGTCAGTAAAAATGACTTTTTGAAGAAGTACGGAAAATATAAATATTGATATCTTAGAGCGCACCAAATGTGTAATGTTCCCATTGGAAATAAGTCTTCAGATTTCATGGACAATCCTGACGATGCTCCAATTTCATTCTCTCTGATAGTCATTGTTATGTTAAGATACTATTGTTATTGTGATCATGTTGAAAGCATCGCAAATAAATCTATCTATCTAACCGAAAAAAAGCGCTGCACCTTTAAATGCTATAAATTATGTCACACAGGTAATACGGTATTGATGTCCAAATTTATCCAGAGTTCTGTCAGATTGTTCTGTATTCAATTGGTTCAAGCGCTGAAATTGTTAAATTTCAAACATCAAAGCATTGGACGCATTTTCGTTCTGTATCATAATTATAAAGGTGACTTACCAGATTTTTTATTGTTAATGTTGTACCATCATAGTAGACTTTTACACTACCGTCCTTTTGACGCACAAATAATGCTTTCTTTACAATAAAATCTACACATTAAGTATAACAAACAGCTGATTATTATTTGAATGTTTGAATGACTGGTTTTTATTTCCAACTTTGTGATCAATATGATGTTATTTTTGTCTCTGTATATAACTTAAGTCATTTGCAAATAATAACACTCACACACACATATATATCTGTCGTGTTTTTTTCATCGTCATTTTGATTAATACACATGAACACACATATATAACTTTATTGCCTACATTTTCTGAAGGTATATAACATAGTTATAAAACATATAAGACAAAGGGGATTACATTTTAACAAGAAATGTCAATTTCTGCTGGTCGATGTAAGCCTCTAGTAAGGTTATACCTATGTGACTATATCAGAGCGAGTTCGAGAATGAAGGCCCTGGATGAATTTCAGGCAGAAATGGTGATTGTTTCGAGGTTCTTCATGTCTGTGATTGAGATGTTATTCCTATAGCTCGTATGAATAAAGTGCTCTTATAAGTACATGTGTGACTTAAAGCTTAAACAATGTGGGTGGGGTGTTATCATCGGTTGTTGATTCGAGATTTTAGGTCGAGAATAATGTTCCTGTGATTGATTGTCTTATTTCGTCTATGTTAAACAGAAATTTGTCTGTAGATGATTGAATAGTTCCTAGATGTTTATAGAAACGTGTACATGGGATGTCGACGTCATTGTTTTGTAGTTTTAGTTCGGAAATCGAGTTACAGTCAAACCTTTGTTTGCGGTCACCTCAGAATAAAGACCACCCTGTGAATAAAGGCCATTCTTTGAAAATATTGTTGCGTTACTCCTTTTGATGGTAACTTGTTTCTCACAGAGCTCTTGTCAGGATGATCTGTGAAGGTGGTGCTGGTCTTGGACTCCAACTACGTATATATATAAACTAAATCTAACTATGGTATAAGAAAATCAAGCATAACAAAGTATGGAACAGGGTGCCGGGAATCAATGCTTTATTTTGCATACAGTATTTGAGTCAACGTTTAAAGTTAAATCATCTAAATAAACTAATCATCATAAGGGTGTTCAGCTATGATACACACAAAACCGTAAAACAAAGCAAATATGCATACGACAACGACACGTAAATACTACATGTGTCAGCAATTTATACGAAGTCAACCCTTAATTACAGTCTTGCAGTCAGGAATGTGCTCCGCTAAACAATGCGAGCCTATACGCTTTAAATGGAATATAGCAGTTAAAAACTAAAGTTAGACAAATATATATGTCTTAAAAGTTATCAAATGACATATAAATAATGTTCGCGCCTGATAGATAAATAAAGTGAGCCCAAATTGCAAAATATATAGATTTATGTTAAAAGCCTTTATTTCAGAGCCACAAAATACCACGAGTGTAAGATGCACGAGAAAACCTGTGTCAGCAGGTGCTTTTACTAAGAATAATTAATTCTAGTTCGACGGGACTCGTGAATAATTAAAAACATACACGCATTGAAAAAATATGATAATCACCTCATATGGACGTTTTTTACTTCTTATAATAGTCAACTCTCTAAAAAAAAAACAGTCATAAGTCTAAAATGTCAGCCATAGCAATAACTCGTTCTAGAACGCTCGCCGCGTAGCAACTGCCACATAGTGCACACAAAATGGCTGCTGGTCACTAAGAAAGAATTCATGTTGAAGAAAAATATAGACTACGGCCAACAACTAACATAAATAAAGGAATTACCGAACGCGACTATTTCTACATAAAATAGGTTAAACTTGGATAACATAGACAGGTTCCAGATAAGTACTGCATGAATGATAGGCATCGTTGAACACCGCCCAAATCGCGAAAACTGATGACTTAAAGATAGGAATTAAAGAACGAAGTAAAATAATGATACTTTCTGGCGTGACACACGTAGTCGATCCGATGGGCTGTAATTTTAAAAGGTTCAACGTTACGACTCATGTGGAACTGTCAGAATAATGCTTCATAACATCTCAAATTCAAATTGGAATAGAAATAAGGTTTCAAGTGGCAAAAGTATACAAATATCATCATCATGTAAGTAAAATTTATAAATAACTGTTGACACCCTGGGTGTTACACTATTATTTAGAACTGACCTCCGAATCAATGCCATCTGTCAATAAAGGCCACATTTCGTCTTTCCATAGGGTAGCCTTTGTTCGCAGGTTTGACTGTTCGAGGGTCAGTCAAAAATAACTGGTCATTGGCTTATAACATTTAACGGGAAAAGATAGCTAACTTAATTGGTCATAGACTTCAAGTAATCTCCGCTTGACTTGACGACAGATTCCCATCAACTTGGTAATGCAGTTTTACTCGTTGCTAGGCAACAGAGTTGATGCATCTGACCTCCCTTTTCACAGCCTCCTCTAAATCATCTAAATCATCATAGCGGATTCACACAGCGGTTGGAGCATTGGAAATAAATCGTAGTCAGGCTCGGATGGATCTGGCAAATAGAGGGGGGTGTTCCAATACTTCCCATCCACATCTCTCAAATAGGTCCTTGACAACGCCGGCTCTATGGGCAACGCATTATTGTGAATAATGATTGGCATAAGGTCAATGAGCTCTGATTGCTTGCATCACATTGCTGGACAAAGTATTTTACTAATGTATGTTTTATAATATTGCTTATTCACTGTTTCACCTGTCGGTACTCTATATGCAGTCAACATACCTCAGCAATCATATACAAATATCATTAACATCTTGGGACAATTTTGACTTTGGCAGTATTTTATGGGCCTCGGAGAACTTTTCGTATGCCATTCACAACTTTGCCGTTTAAGTCCTTATCCATGTTTCATCAGTTGCTACAACTCGTTCCAACATATGATTTCCTTCCTCGCTATGTCTTTGTAGGTTTGAGCAAGTGATTTTAAGACGCAGGTGCTCTTCATCTTTTGAGAGCATGTGGGACACTGTCACTGACTATTTAGAACAAACTGACCTCTGAATAAAGGTCATTCTTCAATAAAGGCCACATTTTATTTTTCCTAAGGGCGGCCTGTGTTCACAGGTTTGACTTTATTTGTCGTGCAAGGAGGTTGTTAACCTATATCCAATAATGCATATTTTGAGGTTGTAGCTGTATCACCAGTGGGATATATATTGTTTGCATTTATTCAACAGATCACTGAGTCTGTTCCTTGTAAGTGAAGGACTATGCACCAAATAACAAATTGCCTAACAATCAGTGTATTTATTGGTATTTTACACCACAAAATAGACATAATATGTGAAAAGGGTCCTTCTGGGTGTGAACCTCATATACAGAAAATGACGTCAAAAGTATTTTAAAGTATCAAACTCCACGCGTACGTCACATGTGAAAATTTATGATAAATATCCACCTGCTGTATTCTTCTATCTAACCACTGTCAGACCAACAGAATGAATAAAGTTAGTCAAACCAACCCTACCATGTTAATTATCTATCACCGACATGGCTAACCAGTCCAGCATTGCATTGTCTGTTAAAGATAGACTGCCGTCACTTTTTTTTTTCAACTTGAATGATAATGACCAAGAAACTTTTGATCTTGTGAGACGGGTTATTGACGATTATTTCTCAGTTCAACAAGTACATTGTGATAATGATATTCTGGAATATTCTAGTGCTGAAGAAGTGGAGATTGAGTGGGGCCAGGACAATAAGACATATTTTACGGAGTTAGAACAGATCAAGGTGTATGGGTGCGGCTGTACCCATTTATGAAATTTATGAAATGTTAAACGAAGTAAATTCAATTCATTTATATTATGTTAGATGAAAATTCGTGTTCAAAAAATTATGTATTTGTATCAGTTAAACCAAATAAGAATCAGATGAAAATAGCCCCCTAAAATTTAAAGCTATCAGGTGATATATGATATAGATTGTGCCATGATTATTAAACTGTGCATAACACAGTGGAGTGTATATTCAACTGTTATGGGATCGATTCCTCACATTTGAACATTCTTTACTTTATTTTTTGTCTTGTTTTTTTCGCCATTGAATTCAAATGCTATTCGATAGTGCTTTGTATGCAAATTTATATTAAATTATGTTCTAACTCAATAAAAAATTATGAAAAATTTCAATGCATCTATTTAAGACTGTGACACTTTTTTAGCATTTTTTTGCAAATTTAAACAAATGCTACTATCTAATATTCTACATCTAATCTATTAATTATTTTAAGAAAGAGATGAATACTTGTTTTAATAAACCTATTGGCAGTTATGTTCTTGGTACCTTCAAATGCCCTTTTGAAATATAGGGAATAAATCATCCCAAAGTTATTTATATATTTCAGACTAGAGATCTACTCATAAAGTCACTCAGAATTTCTTTTCTTTTTGTTTTCAGACAAACCATGCTGTGAGGATATTGGTATTAACACAATCGAGTCAACTCGTCTATCATCAGCAGAGTTTACCAAAGATGAACTTGATGTAGTAATCTTGGCACATCTGAACCAAAATAGAGACACATCTTGTCATGCAAAACAGACTAAATCGCATGCTGAATGTAAAGTTAGAAAAAGGTCTTCAATGAGATATGTTTTGTCAGGAAAAGAAATTTGCAAATCAACCTATTTATTTTCACATGGAATTAGTGAAACAAGACTAAAAAATCTGTGTAAACATTATGACAATTATGGTATTGTTCCCCTAACACACAGAAATAAAGGCAAAGTTCCACGTAATGCAACAGATACTATTGAAGAAGAAAAGGTTATTAATTTTATTCGTACATATGCTGATATTAATGGTCTCCCATTACCTGGTAGAATGCCAAAAATGAAAGATTATACTGTTACGATGTTACCTAGTGATCACCGCAAGTCTCAAATATGGAGGGAGTATGTGAAAAGCTCTACTGAATCTGGTATGAAAGCTGTATGTATTAAATTTAAATCATTGCAGATGAAATATTTGCCTGATGTTGCAGTAATGAAAATATCATCTGATCTCTGTGACACATGTCAGACTAATAATAACTTAATTACGAAATCTGCTAGTTGTGATGAAGAGGAAAAATCAGCTTGTCTTAGAAATCGAGAACATCATTTAAAACTTGCACAAGAATGAAGACATTATTGCAGGCAACAATGTGCTGAGTCTAATAACTATTGGAACTTGTTACAAGATGATGAAAAGGAAGAAAATATCCAGAGCCCAATTCACATTTCATTTGATTATGCCCAAACTTTGTTATATCCGTATCCTCCCCAACAAGTAGGACCAATGTACTTTAAAACTCCCAGAAAATGCTCAATCTTTGGTGTCTGTGTTGAGCGTCTACCCAAACAAGTCAACTATCTAATTGATGAAAGTGATCTGACTAGTAATGGTGCTAATGAGACCATCAGCTACTTAAATCATTATTTATCAAATCACGTTAGTCCAAGTAGAGTGCTAAATTTTCATTGTGATATTTGCGGTGGACAAAATAAGAACAACTATTTAATGCAGTACATGTGTTGGCGAGTCTTGAATGGATTAAATGATGACATTGAAGTATCGTTTATGTTGGCGTACCATACTCGTTTTGGTCCTGATCGGTGTTTTTGGTTTAGTAAAAATGAAATATAGAAGAAGTTTTGTTTATTCAATGGCTAATTTAGCAGATGTTGTTAAATGATCAACAACAAAAGGTATAAATGTTCCTCAGATTATCAGAAACTTGTCAACCAATGAGATTATGGTTAAATCATACAACTAGAAGCAGTATTTCAGTGGCTGTTTTAAAGTTATTCCTGAACTGAGTCAGTACCATCATTTTAGATTTACACATATAGACCTGCGCTCAGTGTATCTCAGAGAGTATACATCCTCCCCTGAGGTTTGCTTCAAAATGCTAAGAGCTGACCAGGAATTACCTGATCCTACAATTTATCCAAATGTTATTCTACCTCCTGGCTTATCAGCAGAGAGATCATGGTATTTATTTGAAAATCTTCATAGACATTGTGATGAACTTTTCATGGACATCACATGCCCAAAACCGTCAGTTTCTAAACCAGTAGGCATAAAATCTGAACTATGTACCATTTCAAAAAGAAAAAGGTCAGCTGATAATGGTGGCTCTAAAGAAAAGAAGCAAAAGGCTACAAAGTAGACTAACTATATCTGCTGAATATGATTCTGTTTCCATGGTAACCATTATATGTAATGTTTTTTTATAACTGAATTGTTTGTTTTAATCACATGTTTGACTTAAATGTGTTAGTAAGATCATGACAAAATATTCTTGTCAGTGCCTTTACACTTGATATTCTACTAATAGTATGTATATTTGGAATGATGTTGGATTTTATATGTGTCAATTTCAGCATTACATTCTATTCACATGTAATTTTTTTTTTGTGTTTTTTTTTCATCTAAATCATGACAACGTGAATTATTTAATGTAATCAGTAATGATAGTATACCACAAAACACAATTATGTTCAATTCCGGAAAATATCATATAGGCTTCTGTTGTATTTTTTCCAGTTAAGAATGTGGGTGGGATAATAAAGAATAGTTTTCCACAGGGAAAACACAACAAACAAATGTTTTCTCCAGACACTAAATGTACGTAGGTATAATTTACAGCAAAGAACTCATTTTTCAATTTTTCATCTTGAAGGGCCCTTTTTGCGTGACTGTAAAATTGTTCGCGCTACAAGCGTCACCAGCCCATGAACAACTGTAATATAAACACTAGATAATAAAACATTCATGAAGTAATCTTGAAGGGATGAGACTCCAGGCTTTTGATTCATATGTCAGAAATCTCAAGTTTTATGTGATAATAATGAAATGAAGAAGTACAATCAAGATGTTGTGTTTGTTTACTACAATACATGCTTAGTTGTTCGGTTAAGAGAAACAAAAGCCGCGACCATGTGCACTGGACTTGTGATCTGACGATCCGGGTTCAAATCCCGGTCGCGGCAGGTCATACCCTTCCAAGAAAATTTGACAAAAAGTCAATTTTCCTCTATATGTGGAGAAGTATACGGTCAAGGAAAACTGGTTAGGTGAACCGGTCACCATGTATAACTGAAAAATTGTTGGAAAATGGCGTTAATCCCCAGTGACAATAAATCACAAACAAACAGGCAGACAGGCAGGCAATTGTCGTTAACTTATCAAGCGACCAGTTGACTATCATGTCCTGATATGGACTAAATGATGCTTATAAACAAACACGAATGCCTACAACTAAGTTTATTACATTTAGTCGCTGCTTTCTCAATTTCCTCGTGAACCAACCACTTCAGTGACGCTTTTATAAGATTTAGTCTCGATATTATCATAATGTTTTATCTGACTACATACAAATAAGCACATCTCTGTAGGAATTTTCTTTGTATTAATCAAGTGCAACAAGTTCAAAACTAATAAGATTTTCATTTACATGTATTTAGAATGGCGTTTTTAGATATATTGCAAACTGTATATAATGCATGAATATTTATTGTCTACTAAATCGGAAGACAAAAGTGTACATGATAACACAATATAAGACTTTATTTGATTTTTAAAATCACTTACTAAGTGACTCAGCCAAGCAAAAACGAATAGTGAGAAATGTCAATGTGTAGTTCAAGGGAGGTAATACTTTTGATTGTTCTTAATATTCATAAAGGAGTTGCGTCCCGTATGCCTACGTTCTCGTTATGTATTGAACTATTTGTCTTCAGAATCACTTCAGTCAGTAGTGTGTTTTATGGTTAATGTCTTACGAGTTAATATCTTACGACTTTTACGTGAACTAAGAATTAAAACAATGACAATAGTCTATGCATCAGGGTTAAAGTTGAAAATCGTACATGCTTGATGGATCCTCGCTTTAGTTTCCCTGTTAGTGCACTGTTTCATATACCATGTACTATTATGGCTAATTGAACAACAAATTGTACACATCTTCATTTGCTTTTATCTGTCCTTTATATTATAACTACGTGTACTTGATTAATTCATCAGACTTTCCCATTGATTGTTGTTGTCATAATTACCTGAAATCATACAGAAAAACCCATTGTTCCAGTTAAACAGTGAAGTATTCGTTCTGTAACTCACTGTTACGGGTACACATAAGGTGTATAATGTGTGTGTTAAGTATTCATAAGCATGTGCATTTATTGATGTACGGTATATTTCATATCGGTTCTGAATAATTCAAAAAAGTAATGGATACCTCTTAAAGACATAAGTATGAAATCCAAACGGCTGACTTGTTAAATCAATTCCAGACACCCGTGCCCCTGCATTCCATCCACGGGGAATAGCAGATTTTGTGTGTGGTACAATCTGGGTTTGATTGCGTGACAATTTTTGTGAATCGTAATCGTATAATTGAGGGTACCATTAGTGTTAAAATGTTAGATTGTACGTTGTGGTTTCTGTTGAAAAAACATTCTTGATGAATATATACTAATTATATACGAGGTTTGTCTGTAAAATTTTGAGACTGGCCGTATATATTTTTTATTTTTTATCTACCGAGTAGAAAAGATAATATGTTACAAAAAAACATATGTACAAATATATATATATATATATATGTACAAATATCTCATCTCCCCCAAAGTAGCACCAGAGCCAAAACCCACCTACCTAACACCAAACAAACGCAAATAAACCTAGGAGGGGGTAAAATACAAGTTTAGATAAAACATTTTAATTGATTACGCTGTACGTTTGATTTCTGTTTAATATTGTCTTTTATGCGATTTATATTGTATATAACTTGTCTCTCCCACCATGTCGATAGTTAACAGTTAGGCCTCTTTATTCCATCATGTTCATAATCTTAAATTGTTCGTAATGTCATGTTATACACTTATTGAGTATGACATAAACTTGGAAACGTTGAACATTAAGTATTCTGGATACTTACAAATCAAATTCTAGATTATAAAAAAGCCAGTTCGATTTCAGTTTGGAGCGTTTTAATTGATATAAAGCCATTCACTTTGAATGAACATTCTGAAACAAAAACATTTATCTAAAATTAACGAAAGTTAGAATTATTATGATAATATTGATTTGTTAATGACGACTTTACCAGCATGTAATATCATTTACTTGATTGAATTATGGCACAAAACCGTTACAATTTATTTTAATATAAGTGACGGCTTTGAACGTTTTCCGTTTCACCCTGTCATCACAAATAACGAGTATGGTATAAATTAATTTACAAGTCTAAGATATCATTCTACTCACTGTTTTTAAATTTAAAGTTGTTAAAATCGCTCTTGTATGCTAATATATCGGTAAATAAAATGCATCACGTCCACTCAGTCCCGAGTATAGTGTTATCAACTTCACGTTCTTTTTTATCTCAATTTCGTTCTTATTAAATTAGGCTGGAAAAATATTTATTTATTTATTTATTTATTTACTTGACCAAACATTGGGTAGGTGGGACTCTTCATTTCAACTAAATATATGTTTATTCAATATATAATATAATGTAAGTGAGATCAGTCACACACACACACCTTTATTTTATTACTTAAAATCAATTTTAACCAGTCTAATCAGTTATCCTTCATTCTTATTAATGTATTATCATGTTACACGGTTTATACTTGTTTACCTTTTATTTAAATGCCGCTACATGACCGCTAGTTGTCGATGCACCATAAAGCGCCATTATACATTAAACAGCATGTCACAAAACGTTTCTGTTTTTTCTCTGAACATAACATGCGATTTTTTGGTGCATTCTTCCCCGGATATTTTCGTAATGTGATATGTGTTACAGCGATATATTTAAAAAAAACAAATCTGAATCGTTTATATACTTTACAAGTCAAAACAAATAATAAATTGATGAAAATAGTTACGGAGTGAACGTTCATGGCGACCAATCAATGAAAACATATGAATTGGTAATGAATTAAAATCAATACAATAAACATCTCGACCTGTGTTCACAAAGACAGTCTTAGTTTTCTACGTGAAGAGAGAGAGAGAGAGAGAGATGCGTCATATTATCTCAAATACACACACAATATCCCAGCTAAATTCTCCTATTATTTGTTGTATTTAGTTATATTATTTCTGGTAGTACAGACCCTCCATTCACTTTAAACAATCAGACAGTAGTATACACTCCCTACTTGTGTGATTATCTCCCTTAGTCATCCATTTGTATTGCAAACGCAAGTTTTTGCCGCGATTCAAGTCTAGGTTTAAAAATCTCAATTGACCTCTTCAAGAGGCCGAAGTTTAGACAGTTTAACTGCTTTAGAATGTAGGTTTGACAAATTTTTTAAATCTTCTGCGTTAGAGAATATATAGTATTAGAAAAATTATGGATAGATTCGTTCTCAAAATGTTTCGATTTTCAGTGTAACGTACATTACAATCCAGACTCCTTACATGTTATAATATCTATCGTCATCTGTACACTAACCACTGCAATCATTTGGACAATGCAGTTTTAGTGTTCTTCCTTTCGAAGTGGCATTTCAAAGAATAAATATGATTCGATAAAAATAAACATATATACTGGTGCCACGCATTTCCTTTATTTATTTTTTATGGAGCTTAATTTGATTTGGACAGTTCTGAAGCAATTGTGTTCAAACTTTTCACAGTGGTAGAGAGTATTAATTGTGTGTGTGGTGTATAAGAACTGTTAGTTTACCTTTGCCTTCTTGAATTATCTTCCTTATCAACTGTTCTTGGAAAAAAATCATATTGACACATCATTGATAGTAATTTTCATACTTTTCAGGACAAACATATACACCGGGGAGCATTACTTGGTTTTACCAATTTCTTGTTATTTATCAGTACAAATTTAACAGTCTTATCCCTAGATACTGAATGACGATGATAGTTGCTATATTTGAACATGTGAAATTGCAAAAAAAAACATACTAAAATGATCAATCATTAATCTAATACAGAGGAATTTATGATGAAGCAAAACATATAAGTTTTAATTTAAAATATGACATTTTATTGCCAATGTCTTGTGTTTTCCTGATGGCATATAGGTCAGTTTAGCAAAATCATGAACAAGCACTGTTGTCATCAGAAAATTAATTATACGACCTATTTTTTTTACAAAGTATGAGGGATGATCTATAAGTAATGAGAAAATCCTAATAAGTTTTAGTCTCCTACCGGCGTAACTGGAGGGGACTATAGGTTTACCCTCCTTCAGTCTGTCCATCCATCCGTCCGTCTGTCCATCCATCTGTCCATCTATCTGTCAACAAAAAACTGGATCCCACAGTAACTCAATAAGTATTTTGATTTTTTTATGAAACTTGAAATATCGATAGATGGTAATTTGAGATTTGATATCTGAACAATTAAAAAAAGTATTAGAAGTCATGGCAGTAAGAAAACATTATTACCTTATTTGTCTTGAATAGAATCACTTTTTGAACGACCCTCGTCACATTTCTTTGTTTATGCTGAATATGTAATATGTGACCCTCTTCACATTTCTTTGTTTATGCTGAATATGTAACATGACTTTGTTACTTTCTTATTAAGTGTATTATACCTGTCTTACATTCTACATTGTAGTTGTACATAATCATAGAAATTTAATTAATATTCATGAGTGTTTCAAGAAATTGAATATTCATTTTTATGTCTTCATATGTACATTGATATAGATAAATAATCATGAGTATTCAACGATTTTGAATATAGTACATAGTACATAGATTTGCATGTATATAATCATAGAATGATAAATATTCAAATTCGTTAGTACATATTTTTGCTAATTGTACCTCTGGAGTAGATAAGGTTTTATGGAACATTATGATTTTGGTATTGTCTTTATAACATATCTGAGTTGTTCCCCTTTCCTGTCATGCTTTGGCTTCTAAGCTTCGTTACTATAACAACAATGCTACATATTAATCGCCATTAGTGCCAAGTTTGTATGTTGCAACCCTTAGTTAAATTAGCTGAAAAAGAAACAATGTTAGTATTGATCTGTTATTTTAAACTCTCATACACGTGAAATTTGTCTGGTGTTGGGTGGGATTCGAACTCACAGTGGCGGTGTGGGACTAGTGAAAAATGATCAGAGACCATGATTACTCGACCACGAAGGTGTCTCTCTCGTGAAACAAGGAATACCCACAGACTTATGATTTATATTTGTGGCTGAATTGACTTTCATCACGTTTTCAATTACCTACTGTTGATTATTATATATCCATTTTATTTTACATTAATATAATTAAATAAGGATAATCTTTACTTTACATATGTTTATTCAAACAAACATCCATTAAAATTACATTGCTATCACATTGTTACAATCATCAGTTTATGTATTACTTAACAAAATTTATGAAGAGACCACTTTTTGTTAATTCTCTTCCTTGATCCCTTGATGCAAGTAACTCTGTATTTATCACTTCATTGTTGATGTTAGTTTAGTCATGTTTTGATCATGACATGATCTAGAAACGCTGAAATAACAAACACTCAATTATTTTCATGGTTCGTGTCACAGACTAGATAGCCGTGTGATAACTAAGTATGCAAATTCATTTTTGCATAACATACTAAATTATTTACACAGACTCTGCAAGATAGATTACCCAATTAAAATCTAAAATTTAAGTGCTGACGTTATTGTTTCTAGTCTGACATCCGGGCAACTCGGTAATATTATTGAGAAGAGACAGATTAAATAAGACAACTACAAACAATCTTGAGTTGTTAGGTCTTCGTATGCATTATCGTAAACTGTATTTATAATCGTAAATGTATGGTAAATGTGCTAAATCTCAGAACAGAATCTAATTATTGTCTAGTTCTTTAAAGTTTCAAAGTTTATTTTTATACTCTGTATATTATGACAATATGAGCAATTCAACATATGTACATGATAAAAAAATAGGCATAATTGTCGACTATCATCATGGAGAGACATATTATATACAATATCAACTGCAAAGCATAATATTAAGTAGAAATTATAGAGCATTATTTGTGTGGGAATCTTAGGTGTGAACGTATAATTTAAAGTAATGTTCTAACACAAATCACATACATTTCGGTGAAATCCAATCAAATTTGTCAATTAAGACGTAGTGGATGCTAAAATAATGATTTATATCGATGTTCTTCTATCTTTATGTCTAATGGTTTGGAAATGATAAGACGCTGAATAGAGGTAAGTAAATCCGCTGTGGTAAAACTTTCGCTACGATTGAATAAGACAAAACATGTAAAAATATTTAATAATCATGTTAATCGTTTAACAAACGTAAATGTTATCGTATTTATGAAAGATGATTAAGAATATATTTGACAAAGTCGATATGATACAGACTGATTTACCCAATATTGCAATTTCTTGAGTTCCAATGTTGACACAGTGGTGAAATCATAAAAGACGTTAAACCAGTAAATGTTCATGTATGTAAACACAGGATGGAGTTAGTCCATACAAGGCACTAGTTTAACAAGGTTGAACACATTGGTACAGCATCTAGGTGTGATCTGTGTAGTTTGATTTTTTGTCGATTGTTTTCAGTCCTCTAGGGAAGCTGTTCAATTAAAACAATCGTGGTAGATACTTCAAATATGTGTTTTTAGTAGAACATGTGTGGTCGGAGAGATAGCAATTACTAAGTCCTCAGTCATCACTCATGTATGAACACAAATGGTTAAAAGATTACGACTATTCCTTGAACGATCACAGATATAAATATTTCGTATTGAACAGCCCATATGTATAACAGTGGTATGTGGGGCCGTATATATCACAAATCAAATATGTAACACGAGTGTAAAATTCGACCGAAATCTAGATCAAGACACTGTTTTGAACTCATGTCTTGGAATTACCAAAATCAAAACAATATAAACAAGGTAAATCGATCCTCATGAGTTTCATATATTTGATATGGTAAGTCGTAGTGAAGTTTTTAATATGGATAAAAATAAGCAAATGTCCGGTCTGTAAAACACATGTGTTATTTATACGCTTGCTAAATGTGGAAACAATGCCACGAGATATTGTTAAACATAGGAAACTGTATGCAATCATGAATCATTAACTGACTTTCATATAGATTCACTTCACTTTTTAAAGTTCACATACAACATTTCTCGTTATTATTGCTCCTGTTGCCAAATATATAGAGGTGGAGTGACTGCTCTAGTTTTGCAGTTTATAAAGTCTAATGATGATTTACGTGCATGTGTAACTATGAGTTTATGATCTAGCTGTAACTATCGGCTAATTATATACAATTGGCTGTCTGACTTCTGGTTAAAGAAGTAGTGTTTTGGTTGTTGTTGTTTGTTGCTCAACTCTATACACATTAAATTTTGAATTTGTGGGGAACGGGATCGACTCAGTTACAAATAAAAATAAACCCACTTACTGACATTATAAGGAGTTTATTAACATATACATATCCACAGAATAAAGTCCACAATTTCTCTAAACATTACTTGTAGAGTTGAATATAACAATACATATCTATCACTGAATAATTGAGATGAATCGACTCGAACTGACTGACTGACGGACGGACGGACGGACTAGTCCGGCATACGAGCCTCTTTAATAACCCTCCATGAATATATACGCCCTTTTCATTACTTTTGTGTGTTCTACGTATATATTTTAGCAGCGCTATTTACAAATAAACCTAACTGCGCGTGTTTTTCGACTCAGACTCTGGTTATTGTAATTGTAAAGCAGTCAAAAAGGAAATATTCAAGCAAAATTATTTTGCTTATTACATGTACGTTGTTAACCATAGTATTTGTGATACACATTTGTAGTTCTATGGACTACCAGGTCCGAACTTAATTGAAATTAAGATCGTTTTCAAGAAATAAGTAATTATTTTTTGTTCTAAATTTGTTCAGTTCTTTAAACACAAGTTATTGACTTTGTTGTGCACGGGAAGCTTCGTGGTCAATTGGTTATGGTATCGTTATACCAAAAAGCCCCTCATCAATGTGAGTTCGAATCTCACGTGGGAATAGATGAATTTCACATCTGAGGGTCTTCCTCCACCTGTAAAGCTGGAAAAGTCAACAAATAACACTGACTGTTGACGTTAAACCCCAGTGTACCAAATGTGCATGTATACAGACCGAGCTTACAAACCCTAGGAAAAAATGTTCACGCTACACTTTACAGGGGCGAATGGGGTTTTTTGGTCAAGAGGAAACGTAAAATCGAGATGTTGTATAATATGGACACAATCAGCACAAAACTGACATTTTCTTGATTTATGCTTGCCAGATTTTAGAGGGCCGCACGCAAAATTTATACACGAACCACCCCTCATGCGATGTATGTTTAGAACACTATAATACAACAGACTCCCTTGACGATTACATCGATGTGTTTAATTTCAGAATCATGTGTGCTGTTAATGATGACATTAAAAAATGAACACAACATATTTACCATGGTTACCATGAAATGATAAACATGCTTTGATTTCAATGTGATGTGATTTACGTGATGTAAGTTAAGCGAATGTATTTGTTTTATGGCTATGCGGTTCTGTTTTTATGAATCGTAATACATGTATTTGCAAGGTTGTTATGTAATTACAGTCAAACCTGTCAACAAAGGCCACCCTTGGGAAGACAAAATATGGCCTTTATTGACAGATGGTCTTTACTCGGAAGTCAGTTTGTTTTAAATAATGACGATTTTTCAAAGAATGTCCTTTACTCAAAGGATGGTGTTTATTTGGATGTGGCCGTAAACACAGGTTTGACAGTTTATATGTATGCATCTTCGTTGATCCTTCTTGTGTTATTCATTGACTATCAAATATCGGATGTATATTTGTAATTGCTACGTACATTGTCGTTAAGACGTTAAGATGCTTAGACACGGGAAAACAACATAAAAGTAATAACAAAATACATTTTAATTTGTAGAATACTCTTTTCAATTTACAGCATATATAAATATCGAACAAAACAACATTTATCACTTTTAATCTGTCTTTGGTTAAAATCAGACTCAATTATCGAACTCGCGTGTTTTTTTATCTCATAAAATAATTCACGAATATATAGACGATTTTATTACGAACTCTGTCCGTTTGACGTCATCAGTGTTAATTTTAGTAACAATTAATTTTCAATACAATGGCAGCCAACTTTGAACTAAACATCAATTATCTCCCCTTAATCCATCTTTTGTTAAAACATCTCTCGTGATAATCAAACTCACTTTTTGCTCGTTTTACAGGGAATTCAATGATTTCGTGACGCAAATTGGTATGTATGAGATCAATGAATTAATTTGAGTAACAATAATTTTAATACTGAACCATACATCCATTTAATCCATCCATTGTAAAGAAACGTTTCGTAAAGATCGAGATCACTTTCTTCCTCGAGGAACACGAATTTCCACAATTGTGTTACGCACATGATATTAATGGAGGTAATTGGGGTAACGAGTAATATTAACTATACAAACATAGCTTTGTAGTATTTTTTGAAAAACGTATTATATAAATGAATCATTTGTTTATGGATTAATGCCTCTGGCGATCTCCTCATGCTTCATTAATTTTTATACGCATTCAATGAAACTGCGAAATATTTCACAAAATTAAGATAAACGATCATGATTGTTTAATTAATGAGAGTGAAAACAAATCAAACAGCGCAACATTTCCTAATACAGTACAATATATATATATGGTGATGCTTCGTACTTTAATATTACGGTATTATGTCTATGATATTGTACAATGTTGACGTACAATGCCACTCAAACAATAATAGCATCCAATCATCTACAGGCATACTTCCGTTCAACCAATTAATACAACCAATCAGAAGACCATTATTCTCGATCTCAAATCGCCAATAAATCGATGATATCAACCGATGCGCGCTGGTTAAGCTGTATATCATATGTGCACTCCCAAGAGTACTTTATTCATACGATATACGGAATAACATCTCAATCACAAACATGAAGAAACTCGAAACAACCCACCATTTCTGCATGAAATTCATCCAGGACCTTCTTTCTCGAACTCGCTCTGATATGGCCACCGGCCTCGTAGGTATAACCCTACTGGAGACATACACCGACCGGCAGAACTTGACCTTTCGTGGTGCGCTATGCAGATGTCCTGGCAAACTGTAAGCAGTTTATTTTCACTCAGACTATTCCAGCACTACACTCATGCTCGAGACAAACATTATGGCTTCCTCCAAGACATAATCAGAATATTAGAGATAAAAGTGTTCCGGAATATCCGTTTTTTCCCAGATTCGTACCCTACAGGTTTTTAATGTTTCCTCGGACACACCCTAGCTACGTTCTCTAAAGACGGCTGCTTCCCTTCAAAGCCTCTGTGAAAAACTACACGCCAACTGAAATATTTAAGCTTGAATCGTTTGAATGAAATTGCAGACAACTTCAGGACACCTACTATAACCGATTCAGACTGGTCCATGTTTTACTCGGGCCTAAAGAAATTAGCTTGTTTCCATTACATGCTCTGAAAAAATAGGGTCTTTAGGTTGGGATTTTTTCATTTTTAATTTTTGGTTATTCCAGATTATGTCTGACATTATTTTTATTTTGCAAAACTAAAATTTGATTAAAAAGCATAGGGTCGGCGGCAAAACATAGGGTCGGTCGGGGTAGCGGAAACAAGCTATTGTTTTAGCCCTCAGCCTTGCTAACGCTCGGAAAGTTCGCAAAATCCTACCGGATAGTCTCCCCTTGATGAAAAACCTGATCAGATTATGTTGTATAGGAATTCAATTTTATTTCTGTGATAAATGTGGAATTGGCATCTATATTTGTATTCTTTCCATTCATACATTAGTGCGTTCTACAGCGTAATTCTTTAGAACAACAACAGCACCAACAACAACAACATCAGTATCAACAACAGCAACAACAATAAAAAGAACAGCATCAGCAACAACATCAGCACCACCAACAACAGCAACAACTACATCAGCAACAAAAACAACATCAGCACCACCAACAACAGCAACAGCTACATCAGCAACAACAACAGCAATAGCAACAACGACATCAACAGCAACAACAACGACAGCAACACCAACAGCAACAACATCATCAACAACAACATCAGCAACGACAACAACAACAGCAACAACAACACGACAACAACAATATCATCATCAACAACAACAACAGCAACAACCAACTATAGTACTATCAAACGACAGCAGTTGCAGCAGGAACAACGGCAGAAAAAAATTCTTAAAGCGTAATATTATCACTAGCTTTTCCATCTCCATTACTTAGGTTTGTTCATTTTGTGACGTATATTGTTCATCAACGACATTAAAGTTCCGAACGAGAGTCTGTAGGTATAATCACTCCTTAAATAACGATGCATGCTACTCTAATTATAATAAGTTCATGATCTGATTCAGATTACCTTATTTTTGGACGCCGTGCCTAAAGTTTCTAACAGCAAAATCAAAAGTAATAAAAAATTCTGGGACGAATTGTACTGTTAAAATAAAAGTTGTCGTTGTCGATAAAAAAAGTTTTGCGACCTATCTACAATATTCTTTACAGTCAAGTACTACTAAACACGCCTATATTTTTTTTGCTGACCTAAACTAACGACGGATATTACATCACTGTCAAACATATATTGATTGCTGCTAGTCAATCAAGATCACCATGGAAATCACTCTGAGGCACAATCGTATTGGTGTAAAGACCAAATGAATCTCAGAATATTGAACATATTTTGTCTTTTCTTCCGGTGCTTTTCGGTAACAAAATATCGAGTATATCACAGACGGACTTGGCACATGCACCTAGCCATCAGTCAATCAGCATGTAGAGTGTGTTTACATAGTAGAACGAATATTATGAATTTTGATTATTGTATGCAGTAAAACCTCGATAATGAGACCATCTTCGAGACACGAAAAATCGATTGTAATAATCAGTTAGTCTCATCATCAAGTTGAGTTATAGGGGAGTCATTAAAACCGGTCCAAAAAAAAGTGGTCGTTATGACAAGGTGGTCGTAATATTGAGGTGGTCACTGTGCGAGGTTTTACTGTATTGTTGTTGGAATATACAATATGTGTTATCAAAACCAATCCACCTTAATGTTTTATCGTGTAAAAATTCCCAAGCAAACAAATATTGATACAGATGTATTTATATCTATTTATAAATTTCCTTCGACTGAGAACAAATAATGGACTGTAAGCGTCCCGATGTATCAACGTCTTCTAAAATTACACTGCTTCAACAGCGCCATATACCCCGTTCACACAGGGCCGCGCTTCTACCACGCTCTAGACTTGGTACCGAATCGTGACCAATCGTGGTATCATCGTGGCAGATCGAGAGAGGGTCTTCATTGACGTGGTAGGGTCGTAGTAGAATCGTAATAGATGAAGATCGTGAAGCGCCACGCACCCGCCACGCTTATTTTGAACATGTTCAACAGAAGCGTAACAGGAGCTTGGCTAAAATGAATTGGGGTTAAAGCGGTGTGATAACGCAGTAGGATCGGCATAACCGTGGAAGCATCGTTGCAAGATCTTCATAATCGTAATGACATCGTAGTGCAATCGGCGAATAATTGAAATACGTTTATACCATGCTCCTACCACGCGGTGGTCGTGGAGAAATCGTAGTACAAGTGTAGATCAGGTGATCCGTAGACGATACTCATCGATTTTCAAGATTTTGACGCCGATAATTTTTTCAGGTCGGGACGAGCGGCATGAGCGTGGTGAGATCGTAGTTCTGTGTGAACGGGGCCTTGCATATCACAAACATTTCTATGGACGACAAAATCACAATGTATTAGTGTTTTAAGTACAGAAAGGTAAAACTTGAAAAGCCCAAATATATCTTTTATACATAAATATATCCGACATACATCTATAACTAGTTTAGTTCGAAATATTTCAGAGGCCAAAACAATGAAATACACAGACACACGACGACAAGTACAGTAAACCCCTCAAATACGGACTCCCTGAAAACTGGAATTTACTGAAAATCGGACGATTTTCAAGTACCATTTTTCTTTTGAATGGTCGATAGTTCTCTGAAAACCGGAAATCTCAGAAAACCGGCCTTATGGCCCAGTCCGGAAGGGGTCTGGTTTTTGGGGGTTATACTGTATTAGTTTATCACGTGCATCTAGTACGACTTAGTGTACGAACAACACAAAACAAAACTGGAAATATTCTATGCATACGTTTATGGCCTAAACAAAAAAGGTTTGTTCCGGTTACATGCCCAAAAAATATGGGTCAGTTGGTAGGGATTTTCTTACATATATCGACAACACTGTTGCGAAAATTACAATATAGCACTAACAATATAGCACTAAGATTTTGATAACATAAAACCTTATGAGTCGGCAGGTAAAAGATTGGGTCGGTCGAGTAACCGGAAACAAACATTCTTAAGACTTAATCAGTTTGAACATTTAAGTTTCCTTAAAAACGTCCAAAATTTGCAAGATTTATATTTCGCGATTTTTTGTTATGATCACTATGGGATATGTTTGAGATGAACATTACAAACTAATCAATGACCCTCAAAGATATAATGATACTGCTTTGAATAGAATGTAAACCCACGAATTTAATCGCAATTTTTTCACATTTTCACGTATAATTACCGTAAGATTTCTACGTCCAGTTTGTGGAATTGTTCTATAACCAGCGCTGGATTTATTTTTGAGATTCGTATAATATACATTTAAAGACGAAATCTGCATTATACATTAAGTCATGATAATTAATAGATATACTGTCAAACCTGTGAACAAAGAACACCATTGGGAAAGACAACATGTACCCTTTATTGACAGATGGCCTTTCTTCGGAGGTCAGTTTGTTCCAAATGATCAGTGACGGTGTTTCAAAGAATGACCTTTATTCACATGCAGGTCTATATTCGGAGGTGGCCGCAAAAACTGATTTGACTGTGTCTGTATTATGAAAATGCGATTCCGGAAATTTGAATTGTAATACATCTATCTCACATTCAGTGTGAACTGACGATATGTAGCACACGAGAGTATGTGTTGAATAAAATACCATCTGATGATGGCCCGTACCTTTTATCTTTTATTACGGATTAAGTGTTAGCCGGATATTGTAGCATTCCATCCTCACAAGTTTCCCGACGTAGAATTATTAAAACAATACAACAAATGTTGACCATCCAAACAAGGGATACAACTGTCTCAGGTTATTATCAGACATGGTCATGTCCATCAACTTGTCCAGGGAACGAACTACTGAAATAAGTAAATTTGGATCAGATCGCTACTGTTACCAGAAACTAAGTATATGTTCTGAATAAACAAATAATACCTAATAAATGCTACAGGCGAAACATCCCGCATTATCAGGTGTACACAGAGACTTCATAGCCATAAACCAGTCATCATGACTCAAATGAACGTCGCAAATCACAAAAGAACAAATCCATCACTCTTAATTGGTGTTCTTAAACTAAACATAATTTTCATCTCTACTTACGCTACTGACACCAAGTTCCCGGAGTATTTTTGGAACGTTTTTTTTTTTGGTACAAATCTCAAGTAGAGAGCTTCAGGCTCCGGTTTCACAAATGATTTTCAGTCTGTTGTAACAACTTAAACTCATCAATGCACTCAGCTTATGACTAAAATTGAATGATAATTTGTGTTGCGTTTCGCGATTTTTTTTGTTAGCTCATCATAGTGATCAAGCCTTGAGTTGAATCTGTTGATTTGAGGCGGCAGTTAAATGGCTACCTCAAATTTCTACTCAATGTAAAAATGATCATGATGGAGCTCGTTAAAAGATGTTTTGCAGCAACTTACTTTTGCATAATTCTTGTCCTTAAATTCAGTAAAAAACAAAAATGTCATGTTAGAATATGTAATAAGACAAAATAAAAGGTTAAAAAGTGCATTACTTTGAACACCAGCAGATATCTCAATATACTTCTGTTACTCATTATGTATTTGAGTCACTATCATGAAAAGGATTTTAAGAGTAGTGAAACAAAGACTGAATGTTTACAATATTTAATTTTGTCATTTTCTGTACAACATGATAAATAAGAAAGTAACTAACTTTATCACATGCACATAATGGTGAAAAAGAGATAAAATGCATTTGTGAAATGTTATACTTATTCATATCTTCCGTAAAATTTAAATATGACAGTTAATGCATAAAGCTAACATTACATTTGTTGTAGAAATTCCGGCTGTGCAGCACAAAAATGAATGTAAATAAAAAAGGGACTGGGTAGGCGATTTCATTTTATTTATGAAAATACATGTATTACATTTCTTTGTTCAAATACCTGGTCAAAGGAAATATAATTTCCATTTAAGGAAATTGAATATTTCTTAATAATGAATTAATAAATCTGTATCCCATGTAATCCATTTTGTATAACAATAAGACATTTATGAATGTACAGAGTTTGAAATATTAACATTTATATTATTATTACATTGTGATATATATATATATTTTCCGCAAAGTTTATTTTTGTACACAAGTTTGACGTCATTCTAATTGTGATTATATAGTATGTATATACATGTATACTATAATGTAAAATAATATATATTGTCCTTTGTAGACAAGTGTCTTTTGTTCACAGGCGTTATGAAGTAGGGTATAAAATACAAAGTTCTCAATAAAGATTATATTCCTGGTATGCCGGTCAGTACCTTACAAAATAAGCATAATTGTGTTGACACACACTTACTGTGAAAAATACAAAACAAACTAAGACGTTAATATATTGCAAATTTATCATTCAATTCACAGAATGGAGCGTGTTTTACAAAGAAAGTCTCGGAAATTCAATGTTTGATGTATGGACTGCTGGTTGCATTAAAAAGCATGAAAAATGTGTCCGTTATATATGGTCATTTAAAGAGTTTTTTGTCGGGTTGGAATTACAGTGTCTGTTGTTCATGGGTGTCCGTTGTTCATGGGTGTCCGTTAGCACAGGTTAAACTGTATATAGACAGAAAATGTAAAGAAACAATAATTCAAAACTAACTTCAATTTTATTTATCTTTATTTTTACATGTTTGAACTACTCTGGCAATTAGCTTAGTTAGTTGGCTGTGTTTAGCAGATGATTGTGTTTAGCAGACGAGAACGATTTGGCAGCGATACATAATAAGTAATAACTTATGAATTTGTGAAACCGGGGCCTGATTCTCCCTTATTTGATCTGAAAGATGAGCCGGCCTATTTCATTCAACAACCGCAGCATTTATCACTGCCTGTACCGGTTGTTGAGCTTCATCCAAAGCGTCATTAATTAGAGCGGCGTGCATTGGTCGCAGAAGCTGAGTTCCCTCGGCAGCGTTTTTCGGCATCGGCTTGTACTTGTTGACGTTAGCCGTTTGCATGCAAAGGAGGTCTGCCCCACCCCACCCTCCCCGTACATCGTTATCATCGGAGTCGCTCATCTGTTGAAGGAAAAGCTCTCTGTGATAGTTATGTTGCCCTTCATCACCGTCTGGTGGTGACGGGACCAGTCGACGCTCTAGATCTCGTACACGTCGTAACATGAATTCTGTATTGAGAAAGAAATGTCCACCAAAATCATTGTAGATTTTATGTATAAATGGGCTTTATTTTACCTGAGGCGCAACTCACCGCATAATTTTACGTATAATATCTCAAGTTGAGTAATAACAAAATAAAAAATCGGGACGACCTGGCGTGTTTGGTTTAGAGGATTCCGAATAAGAAAGGTTCGGATTAGAGAGGTTCATATGTACGACGAATGTTCCGACAATGTGCACCTGTTTTATTTTAATTGCTCTAGTCAAGAAGAAAACTATCATGCATATACATTTTTATATATTAACTAGTATGTGTATTTACTATTAAAAAATTGATAACCTAACACCAGCATCTTCTATGGTGTCAATATCACCGTGAAGAAGTCGAGCAAACTTATTTGAAACCCTGTCTTTTGATTGTTTTGATGTAGCCGATTCATACAGCATCTGGTTGTTATATGACAGTTGTTCTATATTGGCAGTGACAGTCCAGCTACTAGGGTGAAGCTCATACGACCTTAGAACTAACAAAGTTTCTTCTTTTGAAAAAGACAATTTCCTCCGACGTTGTAAGGCCTTTGAAACAACAATAAAATCAATAAATAAATAACATGCATGTATACTGCCGTCTATGAAAATCAGACATGGATATCGTAACCGGACTCAAATACATTTTAATTTTTGCCCTGTTTATCTACGTTTACTGCTTCAAACACATTTGGACACTTTCTGTGGCATCATGACAACGGAATCAACTTCAGCAAGTGACATACTGAAGACAAACGTTTTTTTTTTACATATTTATTGCTGCGTAACCTTTACAAAATGTCACGTAAATTCCTCATTCGGGAACCAATCGTCATGATACATGTTCGGACCTAATCAATATCCTTACAACAAAGCGTGTTTCATAAACATTTCGTCAGCAAAAGAAGAAAACCATTTTTTCTAATTATAAATTTATGTATTTAGTATACATGCACACACCGTCTTGTATGTTTTTTTCACCCACTTGTAAAATTATCACTGTTACACATGTATATAATTTGTACTACTTTGACTTGCACGGAATTCTCGAGCGCTAGAGGTTGAATATAACGACTTGTATAAAACCACAGGTCCTCGAAATTAATCAATTTTCTTTCACAAAATGCAATCACGCTGGAAAGTCGGAAACGCGGTATTATACTAGGCTTGTTATTTATATGTTTTACCTATCACTACATTTCATGTGTTAACATTTTTCACCAAATTACTGTTTGTATTACATTTCAATAGACGCTTGTAGACTACTTTTGGCATCACTTCCTGCTTCAGTTCAATCCTCGCCAGATGTAAGGGAATATATCAACTGTGTACGGTCATATTTAGTTGTCGTAGTTATGCTAGCCCTAGACACACCGTTTAGATATTCGTCATCGATTATTTTCAAATTAATCGAATATATACAGCAGAATGGACATTTTTCGATTCTTTGCAGAAAATAAGTACAATTTCTTTAACTTGTGAAACACCGGAAACATTAACAGATATGTTGAACATCCCCAATATAAGAAATAATAGACGCCACAAACTGTCGCTAGTAAACAGAGTCCTATTGGTAGTGGTTTAAATAAGACGCTACCCAACCATTGCAACACTTACTACAATGTTCGATGCAACACCACATATGTGTATGGTGAAATTCATACCTTGATACGTACCTGTTATTCAGTGCTTGCGCATTGTACCACATGGCCTACCGTAGATCAGTGGCGTAGTAAATGCGGCGGCTGAGACAAATTGTATCCCGAAGTTGGTTTAATTGACGGAACGTCCAATGAAATATCACGACCAATGAATGAGCCACAAGAACACTTTTATTCTGATTGTCGTCACTTCAAAGCCATAAATGCACCAGTCATTATAGACTCAGATGTCATTGTTTGTCATGTTGAGTCTGGATTTCCTGGTCATCTGAATGATGTGCAGTGGTTCAATCTTATGTCAAAACTTGGCGGAGACCAGCTTCGATATCCATGTGAATGTGTTCTTCTAGGAGACAAAATTTATCCTAAATAACAGCCTAATATGACACGATATACAGCACAACACAATAACAGACGCGACCTAAGGGAGAAAAATGCTTACAGATAAACAAACTTAATCAAAATTATAGAATTTGAGTTATTGGGGAGAATAAGAAATACAGATCAGTTAGCTTCATTTGGCGTCACTCCAGGAATTTGATACCGTGACTTGTTAAGATATGTGCTTAAAAGTACGACCGATTCATTAAAAGTAAAAAACTGCAAAAAAAGCTTTTATGTTGTTTCGAAGTAAGTTTCCGTTTATGTTTACGTTTCAGTTTAAGTTAGAAGGGGCCAATTTATCTTCTAGTCATAATTTTCTAATAAAACTTCTTGCAATAGTTATAATGTAAACAAGTAAGTGAGGTGAGGTGAGGTAAAATGATGTGTGAGGTGAGGTGAGAGATGAGGTGAAGTAAGGTGAGGTATGATGTGAGGTGTGATGTGAGGTGTGAGGTGAGATGTGAGGTGAGGTTTGAGGTGAGATTTGAGATGAGGTGAGATGAGGTGTGAGGTGAGATGTGAGGTGAGGTTTGAGGTGAGGTGAGATGAGGTGAGATGAGGTGTGAGGTGAGATGTGAGGTGAGGTTTGAGGTGAGGTTTGAGATGAGGTGAGATGAGGTGTGAGGTGAGATGTGAGGTGAGGTTTGAGGTGAGGTTTGAGATGAGGTGAAATGAGGTGTGAGGTGAGATGTGAGGTGAGGTTTGAGGTGAGGTTTGAGATGAGGTGAGATGAGGTGTGAGGTGAGATGTGAGGTGAGGTTTGAGGTGAGGTTTGAGGTGAGGCGATTTGAGGGGAAATGAAGTGTGAGGTGAGATGAGGTGAGGTGTGAGGTGAGCGAGCGGGCGGGCGGGCGAGCGAGCGAGCAGGCGGGCGGGCGAGCGAGCGAGCGAGAGTAAGTATTCTATTAACATGACATGTGTATATACATAAATTTTATAAACAAATAGCGTATTTGTGGTAAGTTTCAGATTATAATATTAAATATATTGAACTTAAGAGAATCTACAAGTTTTTGTTCCCTTCTTAAATATTATTCGTCAAAATGTTGAGTTCTTGCAGTGCTTTGGTTTGTTTTTGTGGATCATTGTAAAATTCAAACAACGTCTAGACAGTATTGTTATTAAATTCCTATCATTGACCTATTTTGAGGTGTGATTGACGTCAGCACATAAGATATATGGCTTGTTCCACGTGAGTGAAATCGTGAACTGTCTACTTCTTTAGTAACATAAAAATAACTACCTTTTCATCGTAAATACTCGTAAAATATAGTAATACATACATTTAATTATTGTATATTTACGGCATTAAATAATTGGTCAGTTTGTTAAAGACTATATTGTACGGTTTGTAAAGAAACCACGTGACCATTGACGGGTGTAGTTCTGGGCATTTCACGGAACACGAGAAAAAACGTGAACTTCTGTTCAGACTTACGGGTAATTGTTTCTTGATGACGTCATTCGATAATTAGTTACTGTTACGGATTTCATTATATTGAATACAAAGACATGTATGAACATAATTATGTTTACTTCGTTTGAAAATCAACCATATAAACAAATACATGTAGTCATTATTCTAATATCTAGTAGGGAAAATTGATTCCTGTAAAATTACACACTATGGAACTTCTCAACAGAACATACTAAAATCTAAAGAATAATAAAATATAAATGTTTTTCAATGAAAAAAACATATACCGATTTGGAAAAAAAGTGCCCGTTGTCCGTGGTAGACAAGTATTCGCTGTATACGGTAAATTAAAATGCGTTTTTGTGTCGTTTATTATAGTCTGGTGTCCGTTGCTCGTGGATGTCTGTTGATAGTATGCATACAAACACGGTTATTATTATGTTTATAGAAATACTATACTGTGGAAGTGTTCGCATGACCATTTCCTCTAAGGCCCCAAAATGGTTTGTTTCCGGTCACCTGACTGACCTAATCTTGTACTTCCGACTCATAAGTTCTTACAGCATCCAAATCTTAGTGCTATATTTTATTTTTCACAACACACTAATGTTACAGCGCACATATTCCCATACAGTGTTGCCGATACATGTAAAAACATGAAGGAAAAAAAATTCCTACTTTCGACCCATATTTTTGGGGCATGTAACCGGAAACAAACCTTTTTTGTTTAGGCCTAAAGAAGAATCAAACCATTTTTCACATCAGACGTGATTTCTTTCATTAGACACAATGTTTTAAGTTATAAGATGCAAAATGATGATTCTCATTACTACATGGCGATAATTCAGATTTAATTTCTTGTATTTTTAAATACACTAAACACACCGTAAGTCAAATTACAGAACAATGTCGCGACACACAAATGGCTGTGCCACTCATGAAAATACTGCATCACATAGTCACTGTGTAAAATAAACCACCGTCATACACCGAAGCAAACAAATAAATTAATGTCCTCCTTATCTTGATCGAAGCGTACATCGAAGTACAAACCCGCAAAACAACGTCTGCGACCTACGAGCGGCACTGCATGAAGAATAGTAGAGAATTCCACATGCTGTGATGTCGCTGTCGGACAGTTAGCATTGCACGTGACGGTCACACGCGCTACTGATTATTGACTTTTGAAATCGACCCCTTCCTTATTTTAATTCAAATCAAACAATCAAATTGATACTTTCTGTCATATATGCCGATTTCAAAAAATTCACAAGACGTTCTTTTACAAATGAAAAACAGAATATTTCAGCCAAATCTATTGAAAAGTCAAAAAAGCATTTACATTTAAACTTAGCGGAAGTTTCTTTTTTGTTCAGTATATATACTCATACAAGCAAACCTGTGAACAAAGGCCACCTTTAGGTAAAAACAAAATGTGGTCTTTATTGACAGATGGCCTTTATTCAGAGGTCAGCTTATTCTAAATAATTAATGACAGTTAACAAATAATAACCTTTATTCACATGGTGGTCTTTGTATGGAGAAGGTTGAAAACTCAGGTTTGACTGGAACGAACCAACACTTAAGTGTTACAGACCTGAACGAAACTGTCCATGTATAAACTTTCGATGTTTTAGTTCAAAGAACAGGTGTTTGTCCTTTTTGCACGGTGTTTTCTTACAATGTGTTGTATCATTGATTGATATTTACCTGAATGATTTACAATGGATGACCTCTTTCATGGAAGGGAATAGATTTTGTATCCATCAATCTAATACGTATATGCCATCCAGAATTGGGTTGTAACTTTTTATAAAATTTTGTTGATACAATCTCACCTGTCTTAATGACCAACGCTAGTGTACGACCATAAGTATTCCTCAAACTATTTGACTAATTCATACAAACACGCTTCATTATTACAGAGACGGATTTTAATAAATAGTGATTCATTGACAACACCGGTGTCATATTAATGTGAAAAATATGCATGTAGTTAGATGTGTATAAAGTATCTTACAACAATTTAAAGGGATCTGGATATGTAGGTTGTTGCTCAAGAGAGGGTCTCCCTGGAGGGGTTGCACTGTATTGACGTAGATATCACACTAAGTATGTAATAAAGTTTTTTTAACAGGTTGAATTAAATTTTGATAACGTCGTGTTACAAACATACATCGTAACATGTAATCTATTGGGCTTTATGCCTTATGTTTGAATAAAAATCTGCACAGACTTTGTTGTCGTTTTAAGAGGGACACGGCTTTGAAACGTGGATGTCACGTAAATCTATGATCTACATATATAGATGCACTCTGTTGCATTCCATTCATTATAATATATAACATACAAATTGAAAAGTAAAAAGGTTAGATTGTAAAGTGCTATTGAAGGAGGTTGCTGCTGATGAGAGGTCCGCTCTTTAGAGGTTGTATTGTAGCTTCTTCCGGAAGCCAACATAACAGAACACACCTCACAATTAGTTTGTGATTATGTTCACGTTATGTGTATGTCAGGATAACATCCTACCGTAAATTTAGTTCAAAGTGAATTACGTGTCTTATATTAATATATAATTTTAATACTGACGGTGTACTAATTCAGACAACCATGCCGGGTCGGCAGAGTATTTTCAACTAGCACTCTTGAACTATGCATTTGACACAACGTATCTGAACTAAAAAAACAATCACAAACTGATGATTTGCATTTCTAATAATGTATTCAAACTAGATATACCAATAGATGTAACTTACTTATAACAACTGATAGGTTGAAGAATAATGTTCAAAAAAATAATTACAATGTAGTACAAAATACTCTGATAGAGAATATGTCAACATATTTGTTAGCCAGGTTGTATAATTACTTACGTGGATACTTTCAGACATAATATGATGTAAAGGTTGTATAATTACTTACGTGGATACTTTCAGACATAATATGATATAAAGGTTGTGAAACTGTGAACTTTCATGGTATTTCATCTGATTTCCATATTCAAACATTGTCAACCAGCTTTAAACAATAAAACCAAATGCATTGTTAAGTACTGTCACACACTATATGGGTCCTCACGGATATAGCTCCCTGTGGTAGCTCTATTCGAGAAATGGCACTCTTTACATTGGGGAGTTGTATACGGACAGAAAACATGTGCTAAGTCGAATACAACTCACATACACTTTGATCAAAATGATGATACATATTTTTGTGCTATTGTGACATTTTATATAATCTAATGGGTCAATTGACATGATGGTTTTCTGAATAATAAAACTTTCAAACTTTCTATAAAGGATGTCAACGAAAACCAGTTACTTAGACTATATAAATTGTTATTGGTAATTGGACAATTGACCATGAATCAAATCCTAAAATGCCTGACTAAAATTTCAGTCGTTTTGACCAATGACCTTTGACACGTTTACGTCAAGGAGGATGTGTGACGATAGAAGATGTAAATATCAGTTGTTTTAGTGATAATGAATCAAATTATTGCATGCCTGCAACCAAAAATTCAATAATTTTGATACTTGACCTTTCACCAATGTGATTTTGACCCTGTGGAAGATGTATGCGACTAAATAAAATGTAAATGTCAATTGAATAAAAGACCATGAAACAAATCTTTACATGTTTGTAACTGGATGTTCATATGTTTTGAATTTTGACCTTAATTATCACATTAAGGTAAACACATATATAACGAAACGTGCCATTTTATCCGAAGGGAATGATATACCTTTTTACTTCAGAACCAATTAAGCGGTTTGGGGAGGAGGTAGCGTGACGGACGGACGAGATAGCGTGACAGGCAGGCAGGCAGGCAGGGCAGGGCAGGCAGGCAGGCAGAGGTTCGTGAACGAAAGTTTGCGTGAGTCGATGTATGTTTCAATTGTGGTGAAGCCTAAACACCCTTTTACTATTAAAAACTAGCTCCTCAACACTTCGCGTTTGAATCCGACTTGAGACCAAATTTCCCATGAGAGGCAGTTGACTTTCGGAAAGTCGGTAGTTCTACCAAGGTGTACATAGGATCAAATACAGAAAGGAATTAAAACATACTAATTCAAAACCGTATAATTAACTACAATATTATTAATGAAACACACATCTTTCGAATCTTCTTATAATAATCCTTACTGAACGCTGATTGTATTTAAACGAAACAATCGGTTTGCATGAACATTTTAGATATCGCAATCATTTGTTTAGAAATAGATTTCGTGAACATGTCGTCTGCAACTGAACAGCAACAAAGTAAACCCCGTGGTTAGCGAAGGGGAGACAAATGAGTTTTCTCAATATTTTATTGTAAATACTTACCTCCCTTGTTTATCCAATACTGAACGTAAATGTTTTGATTTTGAGTAATGACTGAATATACATTGAAATATTTCAGCCACTCGTGTACATATTAAACTCAGAATCGCAATATGAAAGGAAGAACATTAAGAGCGTGTATTGACCATGAACTACCCCTTCTCAAGCAACCAATATAATATAAGAAGGTTAAAGTTCTCAAAATTTCGTATGCTCCACTGACTTTTCAATTTTAAGCACACTGATAAATACAGTTGTATAAATAATAATTACATCTGTTAAAGTACATAAGCACGAATACCGTACCAGTAAGTATTAGCCGTTAATTATTAGACGATATGATTCTGGTTTCATATTCTAAACAAATACTTTACAGCATGGTGACCATTCATCTCAAATCCTCAGTATTCTTTCTTAAGATAACTAAGATATTTTTTACTCTAAGTCAGCAAGGCAGAAACTATGTAACACAAGCTATAAATTAGCTTTTACAACTGACAGTATAACATAAGTAAAAAAGTTAGCAAGAGTAAAACAGCTGAAATTAAGGATACAAGCAACCATTCGTATCAAATACATGGCGTGTTTATATTGATGCAGCAAAGCAGAATAAATAAACACAAACTCAAGATATAACAAAGCTAAGAATTTACATCACATGCAAAATTATATTATCAAGCAGCTTATAAAACCAACTGTAAAACAAAGCTAAAACTAGAGCACATACTACAGATTAAAAACACTCATTAACTCTATATTCTGCAAAAACAAAACTTAAAAGCAGTTAAGGGATAGCACAATGAAAGCAGGATAAAAACACAACAAAATAAAACAGCTAAAGACATGGCACTATAGCACATATACTAACCCGAAGCTGTGTTGCAAGCATGACATTTACAATGGTTTTCATTCCATGTTTCTATTAGTCCCTTGAATTGTACAAAAATTTGAACAGTCTCGAAAACTTTCAGGGAGCGAGTTTCACAGCACTAGGGTAGCGTAAAAAGTTCTTACCACAAATTGAAGTCGTTACTCTAGGTATCTGTAAAATATAAGTTGAAGTTGAAGTATCTAAAATTTATGCTACTTTCACGTTTTACAACAAGGTCAATTAAAACAACTGGAGACAAATAATATAGTGTTTTGAACGTTTCTGTAACCATGTTTCTCATACGTCTAACATTACAAAGAGGGTAATTTGGCTCTATACAAGTGGTGATTTGAATATTACTTGAATGAATGTGGCGGATATGATGCAAAAGAAACACGCCTTAAAATCAAATCGACATTCGGACGTCTCGCAATGGGCGACGTTGATAATTATTTGCATTGTGGAGTATTGTGTAAAAACTTATGTGTTAAGCAGTTTGTCAGTGATGCTTGATATCATGTAAATACAGTCAAACCTCTGAGCAAAGACCACCATTGGGAAAAATACAATATGCTCATTATTGAAAGGTGGCCTTTAATTGGAGGTGGTTGCAAACACAGGCTTGACTGTACTTGGATTTAACCAAAGCGTGCATGCAGTGATATCCATCCATCAAACAACTAAGATAATTTATAAACTGATGTGATAACGAGGATTTTATATGGAAGCTATATATAGTTAATTGCTACATGTAATTGTGTGTGGTGATAGCTAAACAGCCCCATGAACATGAGAAAAGGCAAAGGTTTTTACTGTAGACATGCAGATACTCCTAAAGAATATCAAAACAGATATTACAATGGTTGAATAGAATGTTGACTCCATAAAGGCAATTAAGAGGTACTGGTATTTTTCTTGGCCGGTCGTGTAGGTTACTATTATACCAGCATACCCAAATACTGTTTTCAACAACCATCTTACCAGTTTTCAAGATTTCATAACAGACATTACAAACTGATACAAACGTAACCTCTCCTAAATTAATTTAGTATCAACTTACACACTGGATTATTTATGTCTGAACAGCCTGTTATATTACATTACTTACAACTGAGTGACTATTCTTCAAAAAAAAAGGACAAAAAACGCGGCTCCATGTAAAAATATGCTTGAGTGAGTGTCTTCATACGATCTGCTGATGAGCCATGTCTTCTTTTGAAACCTGGAATATCATCATCTTACTTGCGTGTTATGTAACTCTACGAGCTTGCCGCACTCTAGAAGAGATTTTTGTGGTGTTTTTTTGGGGGGGGGTCTAGTTTTTCTTCGCAGTAGTAGTTTCATTTGAAGTCTTCTATAAACTTATATTAAATATAGAAAGTTATTTGGCTGTCCAGTTTATTCTTGACAATTTTGCTGGTTAAGTAAAAGTTTTATCCCAATTAAAACATGATTGTGTGAAATATAACTTGTAGCTATCATTCTAATACTATAAATAGACACATCGTCTACTAGAAACTCATCCGAACTAATTGAGAAGACAATTCATTTTTGTTGATTTGGATCAAAATTATGCAACCAACAAAATGTAAAATAAAATGTTTCGACCCTATTGCTAATATTGACTTTTTTTGCGACGTAATTATATTGGGAATCTAATAGAATTACTTTCATTCACACAAAATATTAATCAAACACTTACGTATATTACATGCAGAACTTTAAAGCACGTTCAAAATAACGAAAAACGAATCGTAGGTTTGCCTGTGTATTCATGCTGTATATTTATATTAGAAGCAACTTAAGTTGATCAGAATTTTAATTTCATTTCGTCTGCTACTGACTAAATTATATATGCTCTATAAAACAATGTAACAGAGTCCACGCTTAAAACCTGGCGAGGACAAAATTAATACACCACGTTTTTCTCTTGTTTTCCGAGGTAATTCAAGTTCACCAAAATTTAGTTTTTAATACAATAAAGCAGAACCATCCATTAATCAACACAGAGGGTTAAAATCAAAACTTGTTTCTGTCGATTTTGATTGACAGGTGTCGAGAATCCTTATCGGCCAATCAAATCACTGCATAATCACACACACACCTCAAGCATCTGTGCGGAAGACCTTATAACTAACTGAATACATCTAAAATCAACTCTCAGGCGCCTAGCTTCTATAAAGTACTAGGCAATTGCCTAGACACGATTTCCAAAAATTCATGCTACTAATGTTAGAATGTTTCATCGAAAATTGATGTCTTTGACCATTTATATAACAAAAACTTTTCATTTCTAATGAAGGCTGCAGCAGTGATCCAGTGGTTAGTACGCTGGATTTGTAACTCGGAGATCCGGGTTCGAATCCCGGTCGCGGCAGGTTATATCCTTCCATGAAAATTTGACAAAATGTCGATTTTCCTCCATATGTGGAGAAGTTGCCGGTTCCTTGTGGAAGGGTGAGACAGTACTGGTTAGTATACAGTCCAAGAAAACTGATCAGGTGAACCGGTCGCCGTATATAACTGAAAAATTATATCAACTTCCACAACAAAACTCCAAGTATCTATACATGGGTACAATGAGCTTCAAGGAATGTAATCTTATGACTGGAAGGATTCAATGTATATGTATTGACTAGTATTAGCAGTTACTGTGATAGTCACGTACTTTTAAGTCATATCAGAATTATGCAAAATATGGATTTTGTCGTCAGAACTTAGCCGAGGGGAACCGCCTATAATTTAATGAGCGGAAAAACAAAATATGGAAATGTACTTATTAATCATGAAAGGGTAAATGTTTTACCGGGAAGGTTAAAAAGTTGAGTCGAGGTGATTTTCATGAGTCAGTCGCGTTACAGCAAACATGTTTTTCTTAAATATGGCCTAATGATGATTTATTGTGAATGATCTACATACATTAGATGTAATGAGATCAAACTTTTTCACATAGGTTAGTTTCAACTGAAATAACCTGAGTATGAACTGTGATAAACAAATCGACACCATGACCTGACCTGAATTATCCGGGTACTTACGAAATGTTTTATTCACAAGTCAGTGCACAGGTACTTGACACAAAACCATATTTTAGCTTTATAATTACCTAATTTGGTATAAGTAACCTATGGAGCTATGCACCCATGGGTCATTGCATCTCTTTTTATTACTATCCGCTTCAGCGTAAATTTTAAATAACACTTCAAATGTTCATTCACCCAGTGCCTCCAATTCTGTGGGAATTTTCTCAGCTCCTGTTTCCACGGTTACTGCCTTTTTACCATTACCAGCCTCATCTTCTAATCAAACAATTCCACATGAACACATTATAGACTATTTAAGTAGCAGTAATGCTAGTCAACCTAAAATTAGTTAATTTAAACAAAACAAAATTAATACAGTGGATCCCCACTAATAAGACCATCTATGGTTCCTTGAAAAAGTGGTGTTAATAGTGGGGCGGTCTTAATACAGGGGAAAACTGACCACAACAGTAGTTTGTATTAAAGTATGCAGTATGGTGTAAGATAGTTGCTCTAAAGGGACAAACAACATAAATGTGCTATATTGACTTATACATGTCCGAAAACATATAGAGACCATGCTTAGTTTACTTTATACTAATTTGTTTCAGCTTGATTGTGAAACAAGCAATTTTTCTTATTTTAATCTCGCTCGAGTCCGCTTCCTGGGCACTATACCAGTACTACGTCCAAAAATATAGGATTTTGAAGTTCTTGAACGAAACCCGTCGAAGCCATCACACAAGACATCATAAAATATTATTATTCCAATGTTTTCCCGCAAAAACGACTTCGAAAACAATTTAATACCGGAAAATCGGACCGTAAAGGGGCGTTTATTCATTATTTCATGTATTATAATCAGTCTTATCCGGCGATATCCCGTCTTTATCCTTGAACATTGTTAGATAATCATTGGAAATCTGAGATATTGGTGTGCATATAATTGTTTATGCTTAATGATTGTGATTATTTGTGATGTTTTTATGTATAATGTATGAATTAATGATTGTTTTCAAAGTATTGTTTTCGGCAAACTGTGATTTGCTTCGGAATATGTATCTTTATGTTGTATTTTTAAAGATGCTTCATTCATTGCACTGCGGTCGAAATATTTGAAAAAAAAACGCATTAGTGATATCACTATGTAAGAAAGGAGATCAGTATTATTGATACGTTATTTGTATTGATACAAAATGTTCGATATCCGATATGTGATAATAATGATTCTTTCGGAACATATTATGTACACCAGGACAGCAAAACAGCGCTTACTAATTGACATAATAATACACAAATAAACATACTATAGATACAGGAACAAATATTATTCACAGAAAGGCATACGTCTTGGCATTCGTTTATAGAAAATCTAGGTGTCTCTGATCAAACAGATCTGTGTGTACCTTCAATTGGAAAAGTGACAAAAATAAATACGGCTAAAAACCGACTCCTAAGTCTAAAGCTAAGAGTGTTAGACATTAAGTAGATCGAATAACGTTACTTTGAAATATAATGCGTGGTTCAAATAAATCGTATTCAGTACCAGAGCAGCGTATCGGCGCTAGTCACTATGCGATACGTACCGCAATATGGAGGCGCAAAGTTTACATCAGAAATCAAAACCCGAATTCCGTTCTCTTAATCAATGCTTTAACATTTAGCTGTATACTGCAGGTCCTCAAACTTTGAGGCTCTTATAATGGTTATAAAAATCACCACAAGTAGTTTGGTATCATGTTACTATTAACATTCACAAGCAATCATGTAAAATGCCTAATTAATGCCTAAAAATCTATAACGACGCATTGTGAATATCAGTGTCTGTCATGTTTTTCTCGAGAAATAACAAGGAATCAGTCAACTCAGGATTCAGACAAGATCTTATGGCAATTACAATGTCTCCGGCTTGGAGAACACTCATTCAGACGGAACAGGTGAAGCCTGACGACACTGTACTTAAAAGTCAACTGCGGAAGAACAGGTTAATCTTCCTGACTCTCCTTTTGAAAACTGAGAGGATATGAGGACGTTGGCTGTCACGGTTTCTGGTTGTAAGCAAACACTCATTGCGAGCCTGGCCTTTTAAGGATAGAGGGGGTTACACGCTGGTTACATGATACGGTCGTGAAATAAGCAGTGGCCTACATGGTCGTGTGGTTATGGTCTCTGACTAGTAATCACTTGTCCCTTATGCTTTGAGTTCGAATCCTGCCCTGGACGAAACTTCACATGTAAGGAAGCAGTCCAGTTAGTTTATGACATTACCCTTTAGTATGATGTGTAATGTTCAAACGGTTGAAGAGTAAAACAGACGTCTTAAAAGCACTACAGAAAAATCTCACGTAGCGACCGTCTTAATATTAACATGTCATAACGATCACTTATTTTTAGAAAGGATTTCAAGAATGCCTGTATAATTTTTCAGGTACCGAAAGTGATCCCAATATCGAGGTTTTACCGTACATGATGCAATTGATTACTGTGATGTTTAATAGCTGTCTACAGCCAGAAAGAAGTGATTCGGTCTTAAGAAAATAGTCCCTCAGATTATCAATGCAAATCGATTAAGATATAAACAATTATTTTATATCACACAGGAAATTCACAATATATTTCAAATTTCTTAACCTAGACAGTACATAAATATTGAACAATAAAAAGTGAACTATGACGTCATTGCAAAAATGACAAGTTGACCTGTACCTCATGTCATGTAGGCGGTTTACAAGCACGTGTCAGACAAGTTTGAGAATTCCGAATAATAATTGTTGACAAATCGAATTGTGCAAGTATTTTGACGGATGTTTTACGAGAAATGGATTGTTACTGGGAGTCACCATTACTGTCAATGGCATAGATTCGTTTTCTTGGTGGAGGTGTTGGTTCTGAATTAGGATTGTAAATGTTAACATGGAAATTTCCACCTGGAATGGGGTCAGGGACGACGTTGTTGATTCCCCAACCTGGCTCAAGACACTGTGAAATGTGCTGATGAATCTAAACGCATGTAGTGTAATAAATTAGGAGCCAGAAAAATCCATGATTCTTTCCGGAGATTGAACCAAAAACGCTTAAGAGTTAGATGGACACTCAGCCTCGTCGCTAAAGTCAAGTAAAGACTTATTCTAAAAGACTGCTGGAAGTGACCCACATTCCTACAATCACTATACTGACAACAGCTAGAATCAGATGTGGAAGGTACATTTTCGGAAAATACAAAATGTTGGATATTTGCTTGTGTTGTTGGTCATCATGAACGTGTTAATAGATAAATCCAGTGTTTTTACAAATATCCAGAAATTTGCTTGATTTGATTTGCTGGAAATTTGCTGTCATTGAATTTTTTTAATGAGATTTTTCCTAGCAAGTGTCTGTTGCTATGTATTCCAGTATGGGGTAACATACGTTTCATCATAGTACTGAGTTTGTTGATACTCATATAGCTGCGCTTGAACCAAGCACCTTGACCAGAAGGTAAGAGAATTGTAGACTAGTTGCTGCTGTAGATTTAAAATGGGTGATCAGGTCCCGAACTTCCGAGTAACGGGATTGTTTTCTTTCTGAATAACTTTTGTAAATTTTATTGGTCATCTATCAAGATTTATTTTATTGGCCCATAGATTTGGCTGTACATCACAGGTAGAAATTGGATTCTTAGGCAAGGTATTTTACATTTTGGCAAATGCAGTGCTTGATGTTATGTAGTATGTACTCACATAGCTGCTTGTAGCTGCTGATCAAAGCTACATGTGTCTTTATAAATACACCAGATGTGCATTCAATAATGAAAATGTTCGCAAACATTGGCATACTACACAAGAATTTGTGTTACTGAATGATAAGTTTGCAGTGAGCATTTTGTTCAATCTCAAACGTATTCTCAAAATAGCAAACTAGGCAAACCAAAATTATTGTTTCTGATATATTTTTACTTTAGTAGATTAAAGATTAATTATCCATTTTTTCTTTGTTTGATATGGGCAATATACTGTAGGTACCAACTATAGATTAATGTAGCATGATAAAAATCCTAATAAACCTCAAGATTTGACAATATAACTGTAAACATAACCCACATGAATTTTGAATTTGACATTTCAAATTTTGCTTCGTTTTTTTATCTCTGAATGCGTTTAGGGCCATCTTAACTATTGCAGGGTGTCCTCGCCCTATCACCAGGGGCCGAATATTGGCCTGGTTCCCAATCGAAAATAGCTTTCATTTTTTCCAATTTAAAAAAAAAACCAAACAGCCACAAAAATTGGTAAATAAATCTTGTCAATATCCAATTGATTAATACCCACAGACTTTTTATGAAAGTTGCGCAGAAGCAGTGACTTTGATACATCATATTAGGCACACTTGAATTTTATTGCTATATTCTAATATTACTGGATTTCATGTAAAATGTCACACAATTGCAAGCATTATTCACAGAATTTTTTTCTTAAATTTCCCAAAATGTAGCAACATGCAGCAAATTTTTTCCCAATTTTGCCAGGAAAAGCCCATGTATTGTCATAGAAGACATGTATTATGTTTTGATAGTTATATACATGTTAATATATAGCATTATGACTCACAGAGATCAATGTGAGTCTATCCAGTGCCAACTGTGGTTATTTTTTGTTTGTCATTACTGTCAAGTATACAAAGTCATGTTTATGTTGTCTTATTTTGTATTTTCAGCAACAAGATTGTCAATGTTGTTTGCTTGAGGGACTTTACATTACCAATTCCTGATGTCAGAACGGTAACTGCAACAGTATCTGTGGATCTTCCAACCTATAGATCTGCTGTAGAAGAAAAGGGTATTCTACTAATTCACCAGTATTTGATCCATGTATCAGTGGTATTCATTTGTCTGTAATCATATAATTACTGAATGTACTACAGATCTCATGCAGAAATGCATTTCCTTACTGGAGAACTGACGAAACTCTGCAAAACAAACATTATATCCAGAATATTCTTCTGCTTTAACTTACACAACTGTACAGTCTACTCTAACATTGAGCTTATAAATGTTATTTGTCTAGTACTTCAAAAATGTAGAACTAGTAATATTGACAAACACTAATATTACATAAGCCAGTATATTGGTTCCAACAAATCATTAAACATTGATAATTGTCAGTTTGGAATCAAATTTGGCTGTGACACACATGTAGATTGTTTCAGATAATTAGTGCCTAGATTATTATTTGTTCATATGAAATTGTAAAGAAATTGCAATTAAACTTATAGTATGTGCTTTATTTCAGATCAGTCAGTCATTGATGAGATTCTAAAAACATAATTACAAATGCAGGATGAAGGTATGTTTATTGATTATTTGTCTGTTTAACAGGTAGTGACTCTATTTGGACTTCTTGCAATTTTCAAACTGGTCAACTTGTACCTGAACTTTAAATGTGTTTCTTTTCTTTTTTACAGTCCAGATATAAGTAACAGGTCTGATAAAATTTGTTCTTGTTCATGAATTAATTTTACTAATGTTAAAGACCAACCAAAAGTTATTTTTACAGATGTTTGTAAGACATTTGATTATGTACTAAGAAACACTCTGTAGATGGAATTTATTAAACTAAACCATTGCAGTTTGCAATAAAATGTATATGCTATTTTCTAAGACCCTGTTTTGAGACTAACACATATTTTTAATGTTTTATAAAATTCATGTAATGATCAATTTCATTAATTCAAAATAAAACCTGAAATAACTATGTAGAACATTATGAAAATATTCCTGTACAAGTTCACTATAAACTGTCTAACATTTTATTACCAGACATTCACTCATAGTGTTGATTTATGCTGAGTGTACTGTGATGAAGGTACTGATGTTGTCAAAATTTCTTCAATGTGTATTTATGCTTATACTGATAGCAAGAATTGTTTGGCAGGAAGTAATACTATTATCAACAATAGAATCTGTGTTGATGATACTAATAACTACATAGTAAATTTGTTGACAGTTCTGCGATTCTACATGAATATTCTTGATATGTTATTGAAGTTGCTTATCAAATGAAGCACATTTGTATAATTATTAATTTGACTTATAGATGCTGTAAGTCCAGGTCTAGTGAAATGGAAAGTCAACTAGCTGGTGAATGTGGTGGTGCTAATTCATCTGACAGTTACTTGTGTAAGTTTGTCCTAGATACAATCATAATACATGTATATAGGTTCTTAATAATTATCTGATCACTAACTGTGACCCTATTCAAGTATGATTTCAGAATGTAATAGTTTTGATTACATCTTGGACTTACATGACACACAGATGGATTTGTTATCCTAGTATATTTAGTATGCTACATACTGATATGATAAGCTACTATGACTGCACATATAGGTTTTATCCATGATGATGATGATGTGATTACAGGTACCATGTGTCAGTCCACACCTGATGAAGATATTAAAATTCAACCAAATGCATACAATTGTTCATCCCTCTGACAGTAAGTTTAAGAAGAATATTTTCTTGTTTGCAGTGAAATATGTTTGTCATTAAGCATCCCTCAAGCTGTAAAGTTAATAATAATTTAAGGTTATCAACCCAATCCAATAATGAATTGATTATAAATTTATTTAAATGATGAACTTTTTATATATTTGTTTTGATTAAAGCCTGGACAAGGTCAAAGTATTCATTAATAATTAATAAAATATTCTTTTCCTTCAGCTGTTAACTAGGAACATGAAGACGTGCTGTCATTCATTTCTCTGCATACTGAGCATCAGTTCAGCAGCTCCCTACACAAGTCATTCCAAGTGTGGAATAAAATCGGGGAGAAAATGAAAAAGGGTATCCATTCTCAGGCCCTCAGTGAGTCAAGATGTTTAGGTCATTGAAACATAGGTATATAAATATTATTCTGTTAAATCATTATATTTACATTAAATTATTTATCTCCTCAATGCATGTAGGGAAGTCTTCAGTTCAAACAATATTGCTAACTCATTGATTTGTTTCTGCTGATAGATTACCAACACATATCTCAAAATATGGAGTTAGTTATATCTTTATTTAATGCACTATTCAGCATCTTAATTCAATCTAAGCACAGTTATCAGTATACAAAATTTGATCTCTTTGCTTCCTACGATGTTAATACATGTTAAATCTAATACTGGTGAAAATGTATTAAGTAACACTGTTTAGTCAACACTGATATCACCAAATAAGTGAAATATTTCTTGGAAGGACATTTAACAAAACCCATGTGATCATAGCAATTAGCAAGCACGTTATGTTTTCCAAGTCTGACATATTTGTTGAGTTCATGCATGTATTAAATGTGCCTGTATTGATGTAATTTGAAAACCTATTGAAAAACATACTACAATAGATCATAATTCACCAGAGCACAAAATCTTTGCCAGTTCTGTATGAAAAGTGTGTTCATTTTCATACTTGATTAATTCAATTTTATTCTGCTTCAGGTCACTAATTATAATGGGTGCACTATTTTTATTTGGCTGATTTGACTAGGTTGTTCAACTTTCACATAAGATAATGCTGCTGATTAAGCTAATGATGATTGGACATTTGAGTGGGAGAAAGCAGATTGCTCTACATGGTAAAGAGATTGTTTGTACAAGAGAATGCCAACTCATTAATGTAGAAATTACTATCATCCGATGGTGTGGAACAAAATCTAGGACAAGTATGATATTTTCATGAACTTAATTGATTAAATGTCAATCTTCTCTGTAAAATACTTGACAAAAGCCCAGGATAAGTGATCTTGGTTTTGGGCAAGTTAAAGTTCCAAGCATCTTGCCTAATTTGGCAAGTAAATCTTGACACAAAGGAATAATAACTGTGCCAAATCAAATATCATTTCTGAGACTTGTTTGTTATTTTCCTGTTAGATGGTGTTGAATTATGCATTTTGCCTAACTGTTCATGTTAACAAAACCTTGAAAAAAGTGAATCTGAATTAATGATAACATGTAAGGAAGTAATATACATGTATTGATTTTTAAATTTATCTATCTATATTAAATGGTTAATCAAAAAATGAATTTAAACAATAAATAGGATGAAATATAGGAGGCAAGTACATCCATTTTCGGGCAAGTGAAACTTGAAAGTAACTTGCCCGACCGGACAATTGAATTGATAAAGTTAGAGCGAAGACTGAAATGTTCATCTGGTCGTCAATGAGTAAATCACCAATTATAATCATCCTGGCTGGTACCACTAATTTGTGTACATAGCAGCGTCTATAGACTGTTAAATTTCATTAAATTGAAAGCAGAATTGTTGTTTCTTGTATTGGGTCAAAACATAGTCAGCATGTCTTCATATTGGTCACATTTAATATTCATGAAAAGCAATAAAAAGTCATTATTTTATACAATGTAAACAGATTATATTCATCAGTAACTCTGTAATTTTCCATTAAATCAAAGATTTCAAATTTGACATGTGGAGGTCGTCTGCTACATAGTCATAACCTGTATGAAAAAAATCTATGGAAGCCTAAAAGGGTTATCATATATATTTTAAAAAAATGTTGTTGAAAAACTTTGTTGCTTACCTGATCTTATGTAGTTTTATATTATTATTAAAGAAACAAAAGTCTAAGCAAAGAAAGCAAGATGGGGTATGGCAGGACTAATCTGTTGAGAGCTTTTAGAAGTGAATTTAGTTTAAATTATGTGCCTACATGGCCACCATACTTTTTTAAACAATAATTACTGCAACACCAGAGTGGTCTACCTTAGAAGCACCTGTTGTAAACATGACAGCTTGACATAGATATTTCTTTTTGAAAACATTGACTTATACTTTGGTTCCTACATGTAATGATAATTAAGATGCCATAGTCAGAGCAACAGATAAGCTGCGTATTTGTGTATTTACTCAATTAAATTTACAAAATACGCATTTGAAACTATTTTAGATGCGTATCAAAAAGCAATTACAAAAGCAAAATCCCAATTAAAATATTCATGATGCGTATCGAAATCAATTTTCATGAATATACATGCATATAGTCATTTTCGTCTGTCAGTCGTTCCTCATAGTCTCGTACAAACGTTGTAGCGATGCGGTTCAAAAACAACCAAATGTGTACAGTTTAGACTTGATAAGTAAGAGCATGAATTTCCCAATTGATATAAAGATCATAGACTAATAGGTTTCTGGAAACCCAATTATATTTAGCAAATACCCAATTCGAAAAGAAATGATGGAGTAATACCCAATGCACTGAGAAAGTTTATCTGTTGCTCTGGTCATAGTTCATTTCCGTATAAATAATTCAGGAAACATCTTTCAATTATCACAATTTATCGTCAAAATTAAGTACTGCAGTACCAGCAAGGACCATCCTACACTGAACTGGTCCCCATTCCATTTTGCAGTGCATCAAAGGAATAGGTATGGACTAAATTATCCGGCACTCTGATTGGTCAATCCGTTTAAGCCATATGATTGGCTGTCCATTTGTGAAACATCGGGGATTTCCGTATATCTGTTAAATAGAAACAAAAATGTTTCCAATGCCTGAATACTTTAGATACAAATTGCACCCTTTAATCAAAATAAAATAGTGAATGCTAGATTTGGTGACTCTACATAACATAATGAAGAGACCCTGATGTTTTGATCTATTTTTAAATTATGCATCAAGTGAAAAAATGTGAGGTGTTCTGAATGCGGAAAGTTTGGCGAGATTCCGCGGGCAGAATTCTGCCCAGATTTCGACCGCAATGACCAATCAGCATCCAGGAAATTTTGGGCCATGCCAGTTGTCTCTGTACACCAGAGTCAACGGGTACCAGTTAAATCTTGCACCTGAGTACCAATATGATTACCTCCCCATTAAAATTCAGTACCAAATTTTGTAATCAGATATTTTATCTGGACAATTCAACCCAATCAGTCTGTTGGATTTCAAATTTTTATGATAAAATGTCTGGATAGGATGCCTGCTTTCCCTGTAAGTAGTTTCTATCTTTATGGAAGATACACAATTTTACATTTTAATGTTGATATGAGGACAGATGCATGCTTGTATTTGAAAGCAATATATGTTTTATTCATGCTATTAATTGGATAACATTTATTTATTTCACAGATCAATGCTGCTTTATCAATTGTTTGAAGAGGATTTAGTAATCAATGTCAGAACTACAAGCTCTTGCCCATCTGTGTTATTACTTAAAAGTACTTAAAAACTTCTGCAAGAAGATAGCATTCTAGATTTTTAGGAGGACTTTGTTAAACAAGTATTTCTGTTCATAATAATGTTCCTTATAATGCACCTGAAAATCTCAGTTACAGATTTTTAAGATTAGAGCAATGTATTAACAAGAAAAAGTATGATACATGTATTATATGTTTAGCCCTGTGCCTGTGCAGGGCTTATGTGACTGTGATATTTGAACTAATTCAAACTACAGATAAGAGCTGTAGATGATAACATTTTTAAAGCAGATCATAATTTAAAAGCTGGGGACATTAAAGTATTAAATTAGCAACATTTCTTCAAACATATCAGGTATTTCTTCGTCGATGAGGCCTGTTTCATTTCTTGCTGTACATCTTCATTTTTATGCATTTACTTTCTTTGGATTATTTCCATATATTTTATATTATTTGAATTTGCATTAGTTAAGTGAGGTTTTAAAATTAAGTGTTTATTAAAACAGAAATTATTCAAATGTACCACTTTAAGCTGATCTTTCTAATGAGGTTGTAAATCAAGTTGTTTCACATAGGTTATATTTTTGGCAGGTTGGACAAGAAGGGATGTCAAACAGGTGGTTCGGGTTGATAAATTATAGAAGACCTGATGGTTTTATCTTGCAAAGTAATCTAATAATAATAAGAATGGTAAACAAAGTGCAAGTAATCAAGATTTATTTAATTCTGGAAATAGCTGAAACATTTCATAGTATGGTTTATTGTTATACATATTTTACCATAAAATTGCTGTGGACTGTATACAACCTGCAGTATATTAGGCCATGATAGAAAATTTTTTATGATGGTTACTTTCTTATGACAGCCAGTATACATTCTTGTTTGAATGAAAAACATATTAAGTAATTTAAAGAATGAGAGATAGTTTTTCTTACCTTTAATTTTAAGTTGACATTCAATTTGAATGGTCTATAATTATGTCTCCGTAGTGATTGGTCCTTATTTCTGCTAAACTGTTTTAAACTCAAATGCCTTTATTGTCTTGTGTGTGAGTAAAATTACAATTTTTATATCATAATTCTTGTTACAATATTATACTACCTAAGAAATTCAGAAGATGATAAAGTTTGTCATGTTGTTGGCAGTATAAATTAGTTTACTATATTCTTGGAAGTCATTAATCAATTACATTATGGTGAGATTGAAGGATACATCCAGTTGAGAATATGCACTTGACTTGCACTTTAGCTGATTGTGTAACTATATATTTCAGTTTTTAAAGTATGCCATTAAAAGCCTAGGCAGAGTAAACATTTCATTAAAAGATCACAAAAGTTACTGGTTAAAAGCTGTAATTTTGGCATACCAAGCATGAAATAAATTCGACTGAATATTTCAATTTAATTCTTGTAAAATATCAGTTTTGATTACGAACGTGTTGCGGAAAACATGATAGCCGCTCCGTGGTCCAGTGGTTGCTGCGCTGGACCCAGCGAACCTGGTTCAAATCTCGCTCCCGGCAGGTCATACCTTTCTATGAAAATTTGACAAAAATGTCGATTTTCCTCCATTTGCGGAGAAGTTACTGACTCAGCGAAAAAAGAAAACTATTAACATACATTCATAAGTCTTACTTGACAAATTTTATACAAAGACAGAAAACAAGCATAGGCAAATATTGAACATCTTTATTTCATTGAACGCCTATTTCTATAAATACATATTCAATGGCGTTTTACATAAAATTTGTTATCACTTGTTATAGGTTAAAATAGTCATGCTATCCAAAAAACTGAGATAAATTAAAACAATAAAGCACATAAAATACAAGTGAATAATTAAATTGACAGTTACAAAATAAATCCATAAACAGCACAGGGTCTTGTAACATGGGTAAGTAACTCACAAGATGAAGCTCCTATAGAAAAAAACAAACAAAGAAAAACTGTAAGGCCTACTCTCTTGGACACGCAGACTAATATCCATTAGTCCAATTCAATCAAACGTTGTAGCAAATGAACACAGACATTAACTTTTAGAGCAATAACTATAATAATGAACTAGGATAACAAACACATTTTATGGTTACATAAGGGAGATAACAGATGTAGTTTTGTGGGTATTTTTACAACCAGTTACCAAACATTGACCGACAGCTACTAGGTAAGCAGACGACAATTCTTATACGACGTTTTGCAGAACTGCCAAAAAGTTACATTAAAATTAGAAGAGAAATACAAAATAAACACAGTAAAACCATCATTTACACATAGTAATCTACCTGGACACATAAAATTACTTAAATAACATGGAAATAAAAATGGGTCTGGATAGCGGTCGTTACTGGTAGAGTTATACTGTATCATCAAACGTTTAGGTTGGGAGAATCTGTATTATCACTGAAATCACGAGTAACATGCGACGTTTGTAAACATTCGGTTGTAACTGTGGAATGTCATTGATGGAGAACAGAGAGTAGGACTTACGAATACAAGCAGACGACATGTCGTTTATGTGTAGTTTAGTCAAAGAATATGTTTAAGAAATCATTAGAACAAAATGATCACTGGATGTTGAGGCAAAAAATACGTACCTGGTTTCCACTAACGTCCCCCATATATAGTGTCAATGAAACTTTTTCAAACATATGTTTAGTTCTGAGAAATAAATCTTATGAAATAGTACTGGTTAGTATACAGTCCAGGAAAACTGGTTAGGGAACCCGGTCGCCTTATATAACTGAAAAATTGTTGAAAACGGCGTTAAACTCAGCGACCTCACATAAAAACAGAACAAGTAATTAATTCAAATGATAAGAAAAATACAGCCTCATAAAAATATTGACCATGACAGAAATAAAATCTAGGGTCAATAGAAAAATTATGATCGGTCGGGTTAGCGGAGATCCGGAACTTTTCTTGTTAGCAGGCGACGATATTCTGAAGTCTTAATCATTTATAAATGAAAGGTTTTAAAATGAAAAATACCATTTTCAGCAGAATTTTCAAATTGCGCGTGTCATAAATATTTATACGCGTGAGCGTGATACAGACTGAATATTCGTATGACACGTGCGCAATGCGTGTGAGTTGGCAGATACGAAGTCTCATTACCAGTAAGAAACTTTTGAATATATTTTGTGAATACCCTGTGCACTTCAAGAGGGACTTTCTTTAAGTTATGGTGAATCATAAACTTGTCCTGGTGTGTCTGTTTATAATACATAGCATGTTCCTCGTAGAAAACGAAATATACGTGCAACAGACTAGCTTTTCTCATTTTCCTCGCATACTGGTTTGAATTCGGACAGATATTCACATACACAGTATTGTAATACCTTTGCTTTTTTCTGTAAATAAATTTATAAAATTTATTGTTATCTTACAAATAGATTTTCTCCAAATCATAAATTTAAGAAGAAATTTTATATGCAAGTCATGCATTGCAATACATTATCCAAAATTTTGCAATTCAAATATGCTGGAATGCGTGACAGTGTTTATAGTTGTCAAGGGTCTGAATCTAATTTTGATCAGTGTATGAGTGGTAAATCCATACATCAAATCTCTTTAAAATTCCAGAAACGTCGAACACGAGTCACGGTTCATCAGAGAACAGCATACCATACAAAGCAACAGATATATATTGCACAGCATAAAAATAACTTAGTTGTATAATAAAAATCATTCTAATGTATACTGTTATTCATGTCAATAAAAGACAGTCCCGGCGTTCCATATTAGGAGCGTGAATTTTGTGTCTTGGCTACCAACACACCAAGACCGGTTTTTCAAGATCGATTTATAGAGGTATAGTGTCTTGGTGACAAAATAAATGACGGATATTTAGACGACAGGGATATCTTGAACATCATGTAAATAACTTAATAGTACTGTATAATGAAAATATGTCTACAAAATACAGACCCAGCGTTCCATATTACGAGTGTGAATTTTGTGTCTTTTCTACCAACACGGCAGACTTCCAGACAGAACAGACGACGGATATTTCTTGTATTTCTCTTTATATACATGAGGTTAGTTCCTACTTTCATTTGTTTCACTTACTTTGTATTGATAAAGGTTGGTGTCATAGAACGTCAACAGACGTTGTTTTACGAAGCAACAGACAAGGTGTTTATAAAAAACACTACTACCATCATATATTTAACAACGGGTAAGAATATCTTGAAGCTTGTAATTTGAACGGCACAGACACAATGGAGCAACAGCCTAGTACTACATAGTTTATTTGGCTGTCCTTATAAATGTTGATTTACGGTTACGCAGTCCAAACTTTTTACAGTGTGTAGGTGTGTGTGTGTTTTTTGTTAACATTGTGGGTGTGTTTTCAGCGCATACAAAAAGTAGAGTAAAAATGAAAAGATTCCTTCGTCAAATCACTAAAATTTTTGTGTCAGGGATTTTTTAATGAGACTTCATAAATGTATACAATATGTAATAAAGGCAACTCTTTAGCAAACATTCGTTGATGGGAAATGTATATCTGAATGAAGGCTATCACCATACAGGCCAAATGTCTTACCCCCTTGAATATTCTTCATCAATTTGGTTATATCTTGTCTGTGTTGAGTTTTAATGAAGTCATAGTACTTGTCAGTGAATACTAGGAATGGGGCCGACTATTCGAATGTTCTGTTGTGATATATCTTGATATGTAACAGGATGCAGTGTGCTGCTATCCTTAATTCATCCAGGTTCGTTTTGTATACTGATCTCAATTGCCTATAGATCTTATTTTGATTGTTTCGGTTAAACTATCAGCTACTAAATAAAGACAAAGACAGATTTCCAGTGAATCAAGTTTATTATGATATAAAATGGAATTTATTTTAAGTTTGTATTTGCCACCAAATAAATCAGCATACAGTACTATATTTGCTGTTCTACCAATAATTCAAAATATATAAGTCTCAAAGTTAAAACATCATAATTAAGTTTGACATAAGAACAGAAGGTAAAAAAAAGAAGAGAGAAAGAATGGCCTAGGTGATGCTCACCTTTTTGTCCAGATGATAATGGCAATGTACTGAAGGTCTCTTGGGCTTTTATACCCTCCTGACACATACATGTAATCAGTGAAAAGCATGAATATAAAACTGGACACTTCCAAATGAGGGAAAGCTGGGCTATAATTGTTCAACACATTAATTGATTGAAAAGTAATATACACAGTTAAAGGTATAGTACCACAGTTGGTTATAGAAATTACCAATACATGAATACAGAGTATATTAAACTGATGTGTTAACAATGTATGATTAAAGGTACAATACCAATTTTTTAATAATAATAATATAATTGTGATACATTCACTCCTGCTGCAGTAATTATAAAAAATTCATATATATAATTGTCTTTACCTAAAACGTTCATGAGCTGGAAAGCATGTGTATCATATTATGATATCAGCCATGCTTGTATAACCTTAATGTGCTTGTCATTTTCATACTTCATACCGTTGCTTTAAATTCCTATGCTAATTCTATTTCAGCCTCTGAGATCCATCATTGACGTGAATTTACCCAAGTTCTTGTCACATGACATCCCATTGTTCAATGGTATCATCTCAGATCTGTTCCCTTGACTGTCTCTGCTAGAAGCAGATTATGACATTTTCCTGAAAGCTATGGAAACAGCTAGTGGCCCTTAAAAAATCTTCAGTTTGTTGATTTCTTCAAAGAAAAGATTATTCAGACATATGAAATGATGATTTTCAGATACAGGTAGGTACTTTCTGCCTCATTTGTGAAGAGTAGCATTTATAAATTTGTGTTATATTGTGCTCTACCCTCAACGAATACCTCAGACAGGAATTGGGTGGTATTTGATGGACCTAATGATGCCCTGTGGATTGAAAACATGAACACAGTAATTGATGATAACAAGAAGTTATGTTTGATGAGTGGGGAAATTATTCAGATGTCGCCCCCTATGTCACTTATCTTTGAGAGGATGGATCTTTCACAAGCCTCATTGAGTTTTGTATTCATAAAATACCCACAACCTGAAATAGTCATCTGAACTTCATGCAATTGAACATATTTTTGCATGATTTAATCATGAAGTTACATGACTTGGTTTTTTACTTACTGTTGCAAATTACTGTCTCTCTCTCTCTTTAGTTGATTTTTTTGTTTTTGTTTTTAAAGTATAAATCTCACACTCCGGCAACATTGCTTGCCAAATAGTTGGTTGTTTTTGTACTTAATCTAATTGTATCGCTTGATATTTCAGTCAGCTATTGTGAGTCTTGTGGTATGATCTACCTAGAACCATTCACACTTGGGTGGAGACCTATCATGAAGTCTTGGTTAAATCAGTTGAATTAGTTCATGTTACGTGAAGCTGGTGAAGCCATAGAAGCCATGTTTGGATGGCTTGTTGATTATTGTATGGACATGCAAGGTTGGTTAAATTATAAATATCGTACATGATTTACTATTTGAATGTTAACATACTTCATTATCCTTTAAAACTTTTTTTAAGTCCAGTGTACCTGGTTATACCCATTATTATAACATCAAATATTTATACTTTTTGTGTTCATGAAAACAATACTTTTTGCTCATTTGAGATAGATTATTTTAATTACAGGTTGTTGACTTAACATTAATTTCCTTTATTTTTGTTAGCTTATGCACAGAATGAGTTGCTTTCCTGATAAATTCTCCAGAAGTTATGTTTAACTTTGGGGAAATGGTAGAGAAGTCTTTAAACATTTTATCGAATTGATATTTCAGGAATACATTGTATCCAAGCTTTCTCATGTTGTATGATCATTGATATATCTGATAGATGTGTTACTGGCTGAGGTCCTTAGTTCACCCGACCTTGAGCACAACAAAACACTTAGAACATGGGTTATTGTAAGTAATTTTGTATTCCCGCGGCATGCAATGAGCTATCATACACCTACAGTGTTATCATTTTATCCTGTTTCTTGGGTTACTCAGCAATTTTTTTCCTTCTTTGTTTGGGTATGGTAAACGGACCCTTTCTAATTGAAAATAAAGACTTTTTTCCGTATTCCCGATGTAACAATTCCCAATTTGGCACTACACCACACATTTTTTCCCAATTGGACCGGACCTGGACCCTTTCCCAAAATTGCAAAAAAATTCATTGTTACTGCTGTTATATGTTCCTAGTGGCTCCTGATGTTTTGTGTTCTTCACAAGGTAATTTACTTCATTAAGAATTTTAACATGTGTTTAAACTCTTCACAATAAATTTTATTCTCTGTTATATAGAAAAAGTTAGTATAGTGTACATATCAAAAAATGAGAGAATTTAGTCTTTTGGATGAAATGAAATTCTACTAAGGTGCCTTAATCCTCACTTGTCATAAAATTGACCAGAATCTTAGCATCTTTATGTCTTTAGAATTCATTGTTTGATTTATATTTGATTTTCCTATATATCAGAATGTTTTACAATTTCCATTCCATGGTCTATCGGTGCTGTAGTTCATGTAGATGGTAGACATAAGTTTGATGCATTCTTCAAAGATCTTATTGGAGGAAAGTTTGAAAAAATCCGATGCTTAAATGTCTTGGCAAGTTTGATGTCCTGATGTTTCCAGAACAGTTAATTTATGATATATTCTTTGAGGTACGTTTGATTGATGAACATTTTTATGTACAGTGAAACCTGTGAATACAGAACAACAAGAAAGTGAAAAAAGTTTACTTTTACGCTCTGTTGGTCTTCTTGTAATACAGTGCAACCTCTCCAAAGCAACACCGTTTCGGAAAAGCAAAATTATGTTGTTGTTAATAGATTTTTTTCTCTAGAGAAACCTCTCTAGAGAGGTTAAATTAATTGTTAAATCATACATAGGAAAAAAATCATGCTGTTGTTGAAGGGAGGTTGTTTATTAAGAGAGGGCCACTGTGGAGAAGTTGCAGTGTATATTAATAATTGTGTACCATATTATATGATTATAATTACCTACCAGTTTGTTAGGCTGTGGTTTTATACTAACAGTTATCATTAAACTGTAAATTTGTAACCATTTATAAACTTGATACTGAGTAGAAAAACTAACTATTTTTAATGTGTACATTAGGACATGCCTGTATGTGCCATTGATGTGATTCACATGTTTTCACAAATCATAGGCTATCAGTTTTGTAAATAAATGGCTTCCATGTGTTATTATTAATAAATCACAGTGTTTGGTGCCTACATTCACCTTCATTTGAATATTGTGATAAAATATTTAATCAGCTTCAATTAGGAGATGGTAATGTAGGTTATGTATGTATTGTACTGTATGCTTATGTGGTTACACTAATGATAAATCATTCTGGGTGAACATTGTGAATAGATTTCATTAAAGTTCCATACCTGAAACACATGTATACATGTTGTGTTGTATATTTTTCACGCTCCAGGCACATTGTATCCTTTGTGTTTATTTTTATTTTTCTGTTGAGCATTGTAAGAAGAAGGACATTTGTTGTTAGTTATTAATAATTTGCACTTCTGGCATTTGTTAAATATTTGCATATATGTACTATTATAATGATTATGCATATTATTTTTTTATGAGTTTTGCTGATTCTTGATTTTCTGCTGATGTCAAAGATGTATGGATTGTATGTGTTTCACATATCACCTTAAAATGACTGTACTTTTTTATGACTGAATTCTATACTTGATGCTGGTTGTATTAGTTGTTGTCATTTCTACTCTAAACTTTCATAGTGTATATTTGGATGTTTACATTAATCTGTTCATGTGAATGACATTCACCACAACAAAAATGTGTTATTATTTATTCATTATCAATATCTGTGGTGAAAAATAATCACTTCATCATAATACAACATGGTTGTGTTGCCTCCCTAGTCACTATTTAAAACAATTTTAAGTTGTTAGAATACTCAATATTTATTGCTAGTGGAACTGTGGTAATTGTTATAATTGGAAAATGTTGTATAATTATTTCAGCAAAAAGCAAGAGGTTCATTGAAACACTGGAATGACTTATTGAAAGTTGCTGTGAGCCTAAATCAAAGAAGATCAGAGAAATGCTGGTCCCTATCATGGATACAACTAGATACAGATTTCTTATGGAACTCTGCATGAAACTCATCATTCACGGTAAACACTTCATAAATATGGTCCTCAGCTGAACATTTAACAAATCCAATATTTAAGTAACATCAGCTACTAATATCAGGTTATAATAATGTTGAGGATAATGCATGTTCAAGTCATTTTATATTTAACTCATGTTGCTTCCACACTATACATGTATTTCATTTGTTGTTTGATTTTTGTCTGAATACTGAAATTGCAAAGATTGGACTTTGTATATGATCAGTATAGCTATTTGATGTACAAAACTTGGATATACATGATATATGTATTGGTATTATAGAAAAAAATCAAAGGAGTGTACAGATACTATTTCTCAAACTATTTCACACACAGATATATGGTGTATATTGTAAAATTGCTTAGCTGTATATAATGCAATTGCATATCAAAATGTGTATGTGTATATATATATATATATATTGTATAATTTTTTGTCAATTATTGTGCAATACACTAAAATCCTTATTTCCATCCTATCATCTTCTGGCATGTATTCTGCAGTGTCTGGTCTCACCTTGGTGTTGGGATGTAATGTATCTTACACAAAATTTTTATCTATCTATCCTTTTATGTTCTTGCAAAACATTTTTATTATCCCCTGCTGATGTATGTATATCGTTTACTTTGTAACCTTCATTCTCCCTTATCTGAACAAAATTAAATGATATGTTTTCATATTTGTTTTTACTGCATATTTTGGCGGCATGTTACTTACTTCCACTGATTATGAGCATGTTTTCAGTATCAATGTGAATCTTACACAAAATTACTGAATTTGAAAAAAAACTTTTTGCATATCTTGAAATTCAGTTTAAGCAACTTGAGATGAAGAGAGTTTTTATCGTGAGATACTTTATGTAATATTATTGCATGGTCTGTATTGATTGCATGCTGTACTGGTGCCTTAAAGTAGGAATGAATAGATTCATTGCAGACATGTATAAATAAAGCATGATTCAAGCATTTCACATTAATTTCGGCAGAAGAAACTTTTCACAAAACTTCTATTAAACTACATCAATCCAATCTGAAAGCTTCTTTAAATACTGAACATAGTTTTAATTTGACTTCTGCATGTTTTAGGCCCCTGCTATTTGTTGGTCCCACTGGTACAGGAAAGTCTGTGTACGTCCAGGATAAGCTGATGCATGATCTTCCTAAAGAGAAGTTCCTTCCAGCATTTGTCAACTTCTCTGCACAAACAAGTGCTAAGCAAACAAAGGTACGACTCGAAACATTTTTAGCTCACCTGAGCACATTGTGATCGGTGAGCTATAGTCATCAGTCAGTCTACTGCGATCTCCGTAGTCCGGTGTCCGTCGTCCACACCTGGGGGTTGTTAATGCTCTAGTGGTTACACTTTTGAGCGAATCTTCCTCATACCTGGTCAGAATGTACGTCTTAATAATATCTTGAACAAGTTCGAACATGGGTCATCTTGGGTCAAAAACTAGGTCACCAGGTCAAATCTTTGGAAAACCTTGTTAACCCTCTATAGGTCACAATTTTGATTGGATATTCACCAAACCTTGTCAAAATGATTGTCTTAATGGTATCTTGGTTAAGTTTGATCATCTGGGATCAAAAACTAGGTCACCAGGTCAAATCACTGGAAAACCTTGTTAACCTTCTAGAGGTCGCAGTTTTAGTTGGATCTTCCTCAAACTTTGTCAGAATGTTTGTATTAATGATAACATGGAGAGGCTTGAACATGGGTCAACTCAGATTAAAAACTAGGTCATCAGGTCAAATCACAGGAAAACCATAGAAGTTGCAATCTTTACTTGGGTGAGCAAATAAGGGCCATCTTGACCCTTTTGTTTAACTCCTTAAGCAGTATTTGTGTGTGTGGTTGAGTTTTATGAAAAAAGACACAATATTTATGTATATTCATTGGTCATTTATTAATTTGTTTCAGAATTTATTGAAGACAACAGGAGGTGGTAAACAAACCTCATTCTTAATAAATGACACACAAATAAAAGAAGAATCATTCCTTGAAGATATTGACATATCTTCTCAACACGGGTGAAGTTCCCAATATCTTTGCAGCTGATGAAAAGTCGGAAATTATGGAGGTAGGTGCATTGACCAGTATTAAACATATCCCTTATGTGTTCATGTTTTTTACTTATTTTGGATTATACAGTGAAGCTCCTGAAAATTGAAATTCTCTGAAATTCGGACTTTTAGCCCAGTCAAGAAGGGTCCAGTTTTCAGGGGTTATACTGTATTTAGTTCATATTTAAAAGTTTGGAGACAATTTCTCTCCTCTGGCTATGTTTGCATTTTTTGTGAATCGTGTCAAGGAGAATTTACACATCATTATTGCATTCAGTCCTATCGGAGATGTGTTCAGGAACAGATTAAGGCAGCTCCCTTCACTTATCAATTGTTGTACCATTGATCGGTTCCAGGTATGATTTGTTGCTTGATTCTAACACAGTCATTTGCTTTTTTTCAATTCTGTTTACTGCTGTTTCTAATTTTTTGTTCTTCTTCTGAAATATGAGTCAAACATTTTGAAATATTTAGTGGATATGTTATGTATTTAATGTCATTAATTATATTTGCTCCAAAAACATTGTTGAAAATCAAGTTTCTGTTGATTTGCTGGTAGTAAATTAAGAGGAAATCTTAGCTAATATAATCCTGTTGAATAATTAAAGCTTAATTACTTGGTGTTATAAATCCTGTGACAAAGTACATATTGCAGTTTCAAGTTTGATATTTCTTGAGTTTTCATGAAACCAATTCATAGATGCCTCACATTTCAGGCCTGGCCATCTCATGCCTTAGAGACAGTTGCAAACAAGTTTTTGGAACAACTTGGTATTGAAGAAAATCAGAAACAAGAGACTGTTACCATCTGTAAACATTTCTGATGAACAAGTTGCTAATGAACAAGCAGCTGCTGCTCAAGCATTGAAAGATGAATGTGAGGCTGATTTAGCTGAAACCATTCCTGCTTTAGAAACTACTCAGGCTGCTTTAAATACACTGAAAGTTTGTAGACTATGTTCTAAATACAGTTAACATCATCAGCAAACTGATGAAATGCTTGATATAAGAACAATGTATTTATTTGTTTGTTAAAACTGTCTTCTTGGAAGAAAATTTGACAGGACTTCAAAATTTTTGAAGATTTACTGTACTACTATTTTCTATAATTTTATGAGGCTTATTTTAGTGCTTAATCCTTATTCTTTTGTACAGAAAGCTTTTTGTCCAAATTGTAAAACTCACTCAATCACAATATTTTCCCACCTGAAAATAATTTAAAACCATTCTTAATTGCTGTTATTGTTACACATTCTAGCCTGCTGACATCTTAATCATGAAATCCATGAAGAATCCACCTGATGGTGTAAAACTGGTCATGTCAGCTGTCTGTGTGATGAAAGATATAAAACCAGGCAAGATAAATGATCCTGATAAACCAGGACAGAAGATTCTGAATTACTGGGGTCCATCAAAGAAGTTACTGGGTGACATGGGCTTCCTCAGCATGCTTAAAGAATACAACATAGACAATATTCCTGTTAGTTAATATATTCATTGAGAAATGAATAATTCTTGTTACATTTACATTCTACAAATAGATATTTGGTCAGTTTACAGAGCAGGACAAACTAAGATTAGGAATATGTTTACTGTGATTTGAAAGGTTCCACTACATGTGTATGTAATCTCTTTCCAATGGTTGTATTTTTTTGGTGCCAGTCATGCAGAAAATCTGCAAGGAATATATCAGTAACCCAGAATTTGACCGTGCTAAAGTAGCAAACGCTTCATCAGCCACTGAAGGTCTTTGTAAATGGATTATGGCTATGGAAATTTATGATTGTTTTGCTAAGGTTGTTGCTCCTAAGAAGGAACGTCTTGGTGAAGCCGAAACTGAACTACAACTATGAAACTCCTTAATAACAGGCGTGCTGAATTAGCTGCTGTTGAAAAACGTCTGGCAGATTTGAAGGCCACGTTTAAAGAGATGATGGACAGGAAAGAACAGCTTGAATTCCAAGTAGACATGTGTGGAAAGAAACTTGTTCGAGGTCTTGGCAGTGAGAAGAACAGATGGACAAATGCTATGGAAATCTTACAAAGTATATTTGACAATTTAATTGGTGATGTGTTAACAACTGCTGATGTTATAGCTTACCTTGGACCATTTACTTCAGCATTTAGGGACAGAGCAACTCAAGAGTGGGTGAATTTCTGCACTGTAAGTATATGTATACTATATAATACAGATGACTAATATTGTTCCTGCTAGGAATTCTTGTCTACGAAAAATTTATTAAAATACTTTTTGATTTGTTCACCAGGTGAATGTCCTTGTACTGTTTCTTAAGGTATTATTGTTATATAAAATCCTTAAATGTACAATTTAACTTGGATTGTTAACTGCGTAAGTGTAAATTAGTTATTGTGTTGTTCTGTATTTCATGCATACATTCATTCGCCAGAAGTCAACAACTGAGCTTCAAAAAAAAACTACAAAAAAAACATTTCTATAATTTTCTTTCAGTCCAGGAAGATTCCTTGTTGGATAGAGCTTTCTTTGAGTAAATGTCTGGGTGAACCAATAAAGATATAAGCATGGAATATTTTTGGTTTACCTCGAGATGCCTTCTCTATAGATAAAGGTGTCATTGTGACTAACGCCCGAAGATGGTATGTCAACTGTGAATTATTTCATTACTTAAAACTGCCAGATTTTATTAGGATATGAAGTAAACAGTAATGAAATTGGTGTCAATAAACATCAAATAGCATTTGCGTTCATCTGTTGAACTGTTTCAAGCCTCAGGCTGTAAAAACTTCTGTGTGTCTGTTGGCCAATTCTTTATTTTGACAAAAAAAATCAAATATTCCTGTTGACAGCACACATAGAAATGTTTCTGTTTTTACAAATTCAGGCCATTGCCAAATAGTTAAATAATTCTTACATATCAGATCATATGTGTTCTGTCATCCTATCTAATGTGAAGAACTTATTCATTATTCTATTCAGTGAAAGCTTAATATACAGGCAAGACCACATTTTGGGCCCCAAAAAATTAGTTTTAGTATTGAGAATGTCTCATTGTTTAGTTTAGACGTGAGGACAATATTGAAGACTGGTTTTAAAATAAGTGGTTATTTATAGTGGTTGACCAGTAGTAAAATTGAGTGGTCAAGGTGTTAGGTATAACATATATAAAGAACAAATCGTTTGATAACATTCTCATTAATATTTTCTGCTTAAGTATCATGACTCTGTGTTATTTAAGCCATGGAAAACTAAATTAGATTTCATTTACTATGATGTAATGCTAGTTTCCCTTCATTATTGTTGGGGTGATGTAAAAGTAATGATACTGTATTGTTGTGTATTGAATTGAAATACTGTTTTAATTGAAACATAAAATCTTATAGTATTTGTTACTATATATCTGGTTACATTCTATGTCAGCTGTTGTTTGTGTATTTTAGCATATAGCTATGATGCAGACTGTTGTTTATTTATTGTAGCATTTAGCTATGATGAAGACTGTTGTTTGTGTATTTTAGCATATAGCTATGATGCAGACTGTTGTTTATTTATTGTAGCATATAGCTATGATAAAGACTGTTGTTTATTTATTGTAGCATTTAGCTATGATGCAGACTGTTGTTTATTTATTGTAGTATTTATCTGTGATGAAGACTGTTGTTTGTGTATTATAGCATTTAGCTATGATGCAGACTGTTGTTTATTTATTGTAGCACTGTAGCAGTGATGTAGGACATGTTGAAAGACTTTATGTTGGAAGAACAGTTGTTATTGGTTGGTAACCAGGGTGTCGGTAAGAACGAGATAGTGGACAGATTTCTACATCTACTCAACGGGCCTAGAGAATATATACAGTTACATAGGCAAATTAATGATTTGTTACTTATTAAACTATTTGATTTTTATCAATAACATTCTATATATTCTCATCATGAATACATAATTTACATAAAAAGGACATTTGTATAATATAATAATTACTCTTGCATAACACTTATTCATATATTTAAAAAAGATCTTTAATTTTTTTGCAAGAATTCTAGTTGTTTTCCTTTTGATGTTTGTAAATACAGTTGACTCATTATGGCGAAGTCGATTAACACAAATTTTCCATTATGACGAAGTATTTTTAAGTCCTGATTTTGCTCTAAAAGTGTATAAAATTATGTCACTTAAGATGAATTTTGCTCTCAAAATTTTTCATTATGTCGACCTAATTTTGAAGTCCGAATGAACAATTTTGCACCTAATTTGCATTGTTTATTAGGAAGTCAGACAATATTATGCTCTTGCCCCAATGTTTTTCACACCTCGCTGAGCGTACAACAAGTTCAATTTAATTTTTAGTCAATAACAATAGGGAAATTATTATTGTTTACTCTTAAATGCAAACATATCATCATATGTCACTTAATGGCAGACAAAACGTGGGATTTGCAAAACATAACATAATGAAAGATATTTGTAGTTTAATATATTTTTATATAAATCACCATACATGAAGTAAATATGATTTTATTTATCTATTTACTTGTAAATATATAATAATGAAATATCACAAATAAGTAATTCTTACAACACATGCACCAATTATCTTGAACTAGTGATTCTAACTATGGCCAAAATGTCTAATACAATACCGGTAATCGTATGACGTTTATGTCGAATTTTCGTTAAGACAATGTATTTTTTCGGACCCCAAAAAATCGACATAACGAGAGTTGACTGTAGTTACTTTCATAAAAATCATCTAATACAAATACGGGTAGATTTAAGAATCTACAATCAGTTTTGATTGATCTAAACAAGAAATTGGACTTGTTTTGATATTTTATCATTAATAGGTAAACTGTTGCTGAAGAAATCCAATCCCTTGAAATTTCTTTAAGAATTTGTTTCGAATATTGTCAGAAACTTAATTGCTGTTAATGATGGTTGATATTTATGATTTTGACGGTTCAGTTTCGTTGCTACTTCTATTATTGTCCAAGTTAGCACATGTACACAGATTCTGTGAGTGAAGTGTGTGTCTCTTGTTGTTGTATAATAAAGCCAATATTTCTGTTACAGGGATATCACTGTTCAGATATTAACCTTACAACCTACTGTACAAGATGGTGTTATCAGGTATGAAGATTCTCCATTAGTAAGTTATTGTTGTCTTATTATTTGTTACTAGTCTTAACAAAATAATCTTACTGTTTGTTAAACCAGTGCCTGTTTCATAGATATATCTTTTCAGTTAAATGTTTTAATATTTAGAAATCCTGCTAATGCTTATTTATAAAAATAAGTGAGTCTTTTTATTTACTGATTATAAATCATGGATTTATTGTCAGCTGTTGAAGGTAAATGTCTGAAATGTACCTTAGCACAATTCTTTAGTTCAAACACTATGCTATTATAGCTATGAGATGGCACTCAGGTGTCTGTTTGGTGGACATTTCTTATGTAATAGGAGGCAGAAAATAAAGTTCCCGATGCAGGGCTTGAACCCGCGACCTTCTGCTTGCAAGTCAGCTACTCTACCAACTGAGCTAATCGGGCAGACAGGCATACAAACTACTATAACACATATATTATATATACAACACTGTTACATTCCTCCTTCCTTTCCGTCAATCATTAAGCGACAACCACAGGTTCTTTAAGCTAACCCAGCCTTTGCTTCACCCTAGCTCTAGGATTCCAAGGCTAGCCACACACTCACGGCACCAATGTAATAGGAGGCAGAAAATAAAGTTCCTGATGCGGGGCTCGAACCCGCGACCTTCTGCTTGCAAGTCAGCTACTCTACCAACTGAGTTAATCGGGCAGACAGGCATACAAACTACTATAAACACATATCATATATAACACTGTTACACTTACCTAAGATAGCTATGATATGTCTATGAAATGAGTTCAAGATTAATAAGTGTTGATGTAATATCTTGCTTATTCATTTTACAGGTACTTGCTGTAAAACTAGGTCTTGTTTTGGTTGTAGATGAAGCTGACAAAGCACCCACTAATGTTACGTGTATACTTAAAACTCTTGTAGAAAGTGGGGAAATGCATTTGGCTGATGGTAGAAGAATTGTCTCTGGTAAATATAACAATGATGTAATTGTATTTCAGGGGTGTAGAAATTAGCCAGAAGCCTGAAACTTAACAAGCTATTTAAGCATTCTCGCTGGCTACTTATAATTCCCCCTCAGGGAATGCTGCCCCTTTGGTTCCTACAGTGGGGAACCCTCAGATCCCCCTTTTACTTTTAGTAGCTTACCAGCTGCATAAAAACATTCCTACACCCCTGATATTTAATTACAGAAATGCATCACCATTATCTATATCAAAATTTGAGATAAGTGAATTACTTAATTGTAAAACTTACATCAATATTAAAAATTGAAACACTAGGGGATATAATGTAATATTGAATTGAGGTTTACTTGAACGATACAAAAAGTTATAAACTGGAGATTGGTCTCCAGGACTCTGTGGTCAAGTGATTATGGTCTCTAATAACTAGCCCCTCACTGCTATAAGTATGAATTCCAACCTGGATCAAATTTCACATGTTAGGATGCTGTTGCTGTGACACTATAAACCACAGAAAGTGAGATTGGCCTCCATGGCTACTCTCAAAACAGTGCCTTCTGATTGGTTGAATCTGATCACTGTTTGAAATCAACCAATGGAAAAGCTGTATTATTGGTATAGTGTCGTCTTTCGCTGTGATCCAAACTTCCTTTGATAACCTAAAACCAATTCTTTTTACATATTTTTCTGTGATTATTAATGTGTTTAAAGTTAGATAATTTGTGTTTTTTGTCATCATTTCCCAAATTTCCACACAGCCATGTTTTATTTCATTTATACTGATTTTCTTTCTTCATTTTATCATTACAGCTCAGTCAGGTATGAAGACAAGTGACCAGGTGATTGTTTCTTACCCTGACTGTAGAATGGTTGTGTTAGCAAACAGACCAGGCTTTCCATTCCTTGGTAATGATTTCTTCTGTGGAATGGGCGAGTTGTGTCTTAAAACATTATGGTTCATTGTGTATTTAAAGGGGAAGATAAGAAGATAATTATCCTGTTCTTTTTCTACTTTTTTAAGGACCTTGTATTCTTTTTGCTTGAAAATGTTTCTTCATTATTTTTTTTTTACTAATTTTGGATTTTTCATTTTTTTAATTACTTTGAAAACATTCTACTGTTTTACGAAGTGATTAAAAGTGATTGCATGGTCATACTTGAGCATTAGTTGTACATATGATAAATACCTTTACATTATGGACAAATATCCTATTTTTTGTTTTGAAAAGTCCCTTACTAAATGGCTTTTCCTGCATAAATATGCTGTTTTATTTCTTGACATATTGTCTTATAATCATATGAGACTTGTAGATATTTATTAAATTGAAACATTACTTATCTAAAACAATTCCAGCATGTCTCTTATATCACACTATGCTGAGCATGTAATGATTGTACACTCTACTGTGAAAGTAATGACCTGTTTCAGAATTAATATTAAACTTGAATGGTGTAATTACACATTATTAAACTCATGAATGGACATTTTAAGAAGTGTGTACTATTTTTCATTATGCTGTTTGGCCAAAATAATTATCATTTTGTGATTGTATGTTTTATTCATGAATATTTAAATAATCTATATCCATGGTACCAACATAAATATATGGTTCAGTTAATTTGTTATTCCAACAAAAATCCAGCCATGTCTTTCTTTTGTAATTCAATGTATTTCATCCACTATATGTCTTGTATTTCACTACATTTTCGCAGTGGTAAATATAGAACAATATTTTTGTAGGTGATATATTCAGTTGTCATGCTATAGACTACACTGATAAAGCATTAGAAATGGTGATGTTACGTCAATATGGCCCTGACGTTCCTGAGGCTATTTCGTTCTGTTGTTTGATGAGTTCAGAGACATGGCTAACCAGGGTCTTATGCATATTCCACTAGAGAAGTTTTAAATATGGTCAAACATTTACAGGTAATTTCTGTTTTAATCAGATCTTCTACAGCACCCAATGGTATAAGCATTGGTAAAACCACTGGTAAGATTTCAAGTTATGGTAAAATTTGGGTTGAAGTGATTGTTAAAACTAAGGTTACATGGAATAATTTTTGGTTAAATTTAACCTAATTGTCTGTTATAGGTAAGGAAGTTTTCAACATCCTCAGTATGTTTGTTTACTCATCTGAATTGTTGAGGTCCTTGAGTAATTGTTACAACAAAGGCAGCCATCTTGTTTCTGGTCAATTTTTTGTTAATTTCATATCCTAACCTCAAATTTATCCCAGTGGTTAAATTTGACTAATTTTTGTTCATTGGAATGCAGATTGTTTAACATGTGGAAAGTACCAGCACCTGCAGATATTTAAGCCTTAAATATAAATTTAGGGCTGTAACCATGTCATTAATGTTCACTGGTTTAATAAATGATTGTACTTTTTTGTAATCTGAAATTGTACCAGGAGATTGATTGTAAATATATTAATTCTTCATTGGGGAAAGTATATCTTGATTTACTTGAATAACATGAAAATGTTTGCTGGATGCCAAAGCTTGTTTTATTGTTTTAAGTTACTGAACTGAAAAATTCTCCAGTTTATGTGAAATGATTGCTTGATCATCTCATTTCGCTTATTAGGAAGTTTAATAAAAACTGTAAAAATCAAATCATTATTCTAAAATAAGGATTTTGTTGGTTATCATAGCAGCTGTTAATAATGTAGATACATAAATTTTACAGAAATATCCTAATGAAGGTTTAACATCTGTGATCAAGAATATGTTTGATTTTGGTTCTTACAGCAATGAATTACATGAAATCCTCATCACTACGATGCAGAAACACAGGATCCCTTTAGGGGCCTGCCCCGATAGTGTCCAACTTACTCAGGAGTAAGCTTTTATAAATTGACATTTCACCATGGACTTAGTTATGAATAACGTCTGTTGCAATTCCTATGTGTATTAACAAATCGATCACTTTCCTTTGTTACATTATCTGATTGGTGTGATACAGGGTGACATTGTTAATTATATTTTCAGTTAAACTGGTCAAATTGCTCAACTATCTTGCTCTTTGTCAGTTTTGAGCAGTTGGAATAAGACCAAACAGTCAAGCAATTTCTGTGCCATGTTTACTAGTAATAAATTACATGGTTCTTGTACCCTGACCAACCATAAGATAATTGTATTTTGTTCTGATCCTTCAATTATCGTGAATGTAGAGGAAAAGATATTGTGACTATTGTTTTTTTGTCAAGTATTTTTATACAACTTGATAGAAACAATTAGTCATCATGTTAACTCTGTATTGTTATGATATAAGATGAAACCATAATATTATCTGTGCTTGACCTTTTGACATGTCACTTAATACTTAAATTTTGAATTCAATTATTAAGCTCATTGATATATTGCTTAGTACAGTTAAACCTTGGTATGAAGACCACCTTTTTGTCCAAACAGTTAAAAGCTATTACAGTAAGCTGGCTTAATATTGTGGTGGTCACTAAGTGAGTTTTATCTATATGGAATCATTTTATCTTACCATAATGTAATAAAAATTATCTAAAGCATTTTTGTATTGTTTATTTGGTTATTTATTGAATTTGGACATATGTTTAGTGATCTGAAAGTATGGCTCATTTATATGGTGTTGTTTAATGTTTGGATAATTATGTTCTCTTTCTTAAAAACTTTTATTGGCTATAATATGGAAAGTCCAAAGCTATATTGAAAAATATTTTGTTTTTTATACATGCATGTCTGTATGTAATATTTTACAAAATAGTTTTTTATTAATTAACTAGTAGCTCTAAAAAAGAATCAAAAATGAATTTTTAGATTTTAAATCATTCTTTTAAAGAGTGTTTTTCTGACACATTTTGGACTTATGTCTAAAATAGAAGCTTGATGCCTTTGGGTAAGGTGGATTTGGACACCAGAATTATTAATTGCTAAATGTGAATGCACTTGACTGGATTCCGAGATTTTCAGTTACAGTAGAACACAGTTCTAGTGAATTCTTTGGGAGCATGAATATTTTCTTTACTAAATTCAAATTACAAAATATCCAATTACATTGAAATGTAGACATGTAGACAGGCTTGTTTGCAGAAAAATAATTATTTCATTATATCCAATATTTCTATATATTCAATATTTTGTTGTATCTAATATTTCATAATAATTCCAAGTTCACAATAACTTTATTTTACTGTAGATGTTGTGCATTCAGCGTAGGCTTTCTGTTTCAAGTTTATGTGATTAAAGTAGATGTATTTTATAATTTTCTAGTGCCCTAGGTGTCAAAAGGGAGGTATGCGACAATTGATATCCCTTCTGCCAATACAGGGCCCGGTGACTGTAAGAGTGGAATCCTTACCTATGGATAAGACGGAAGCTAGAGCTGAGAAGTTTACTGAGCAGCAGGCTTTCTGGAATGTTCCTTTACATGAAACAAACATTATCTGTGATATAGCTGTTACAAAGGGTAGGTTTTTAAGAGTTTTAATCTTATCGGATTTAAAAATGGTTTTCAATACTTCAAATTTTTACAAAAGAACCAGTTTCAACATCAGTCTGTCGGAAAAATAATTGAAACAGACAGTCTGCAAAAGAACTTGTTTGATTAACCTGTGTGCAAGAGAATTAATTTGAACGACCAGCCTATGAGAGAACTAATTTGAATAACAAATCAATTAAAGGAATTTTGTTTGTTTCTATAACAAGTCTATTTTTCTGTTTTGCTTTCAACAGTCTTCTTCCTTGAACAATTTAGTGATAAGTTTTACAAACAGGTGTTTCTTTATGCTATTTTCATAAGAAAAGACATGATTGGTTATTTCTTCTTAAAATTTTCAAAGACTTGTTTGATGAGTAGGATAGTTGCACTCAATTAATATGGCTATCAGTGGAAAAACATGCAATCTTGCATTTTCAGCTCCAAACAGAAGCCCTGAGCATACAAACAACAACATATTCCACATTGGTACAGCTAATCCTGTTGGACTGTATTCAATGAATCCACAAACTATGACCGCTAACTATCTGGACATGTATGATATGTTCTCACTGATCAGCGGATCATATCGACCCTATGTGAAACTTTGTCCATTGCGGCGCCACTAGATGATAATATAATACTGCACAAAGAAGTGGTAACTAATGGATTCATTTATGTTTTCGACTTAGAACAGAGCTATGATATATGAATATGATTGTGTATTAAAAATAATAATTACAGTTTAACTTCTCGGAGAAGTATTCTGTACATCTTCAGAAAATTTGTATGAGGTCTGATCCAGTCTTGTCAGGGCATTGTCATAGATATTCAGTTTGCCATTGCTTGATCCATGTTGTCTACATATAGGTTCTGTTTTGGTACATCTTATAAAGTAGTATGACCTCTCCCTCCAGCAGGAGGGGGACCCCTCTCACCCCTCTCACCCCTCTCGTACCCCCTCTTGCCACTTAGCAGCTTGTAAGGAGTCCCAAGGGACTCATATTTTTCCAGTTCATGGAGTCCTTGGACTCTTATTTCAAAATCCTAGTGAGAACCCCGATAACTTAAATTCTAAGTTAGTTTTTCATGTAGACACAAGAATGCTTTCAGTTAAAAAACAATAAACACTGGTGAAAATAATAAAACGTAGCCATCAGAAAAATCTGAAATAAAGGTCTATTCGTTGTTTAGGTGCACTAAACCTTACACATACCTGTATGATATTGACTTGACCCTTTGCCTCATATTTTGGACTCTTCCAAATTCAAAGAAAATATACGAAAGATAGATTTATTTCAGAAAACTGGGATATTTCTCTCTGACAGAGTGGAAAACATTGTGGTAAAACAACACATTGCTAATAAATAGCTTCTTTTGCCACAATGTTTTCATAGGTCCTTTGCTTCAGATGCAGGGAAGTGTGATATTAAAGTTAAATTTGATATTGCAAATGAATGCTTCTGTGAAGTATGAGTATTTATGTGATTCAGTTGTTGTTAGTTTACATGAAACAAATTATCTTCCTTAAATTAAATTTTTATAATCATCAAGCCAAAATAACAACTCTAATTTATATTTGTCTGGAATTAAACATCTTTCTGCTTGTAGAAAAAAGATGTAACCTGCATGTATTAATTGGGTACAGTGTGGTGTCCGAAAGATGCTTTATTTGTGTTATTTCTCACATAAATGATGTTCTTGTGCATTTTAACTTTTGCATTTTAATAGATTAAATTGTATCAAATTTTTCATAAACAATCAACCAATCATCAGATACAATCATTTGATCAATTAATCAACCAAACAATCATACAGCCAGTCAGCCAATCAATCAATCAATCAATCAATCAATCAATCAATCAAATTAATCCTGTGCAATACCTGTTAACTAAGTATATGTGTTTTCAGACAAATACAATATTGAATGTCATTTATGAGACTGGTGAAATTTCTTGTATTGTCATCAACACATTACCACAAACTGCTCCTGAACAATGTAGATTTACATCATCATCTGCCACGAAATCCGTGATTATCGTTTCCTGTAATATTTTCTTACCAGCTATTTGTATAACATTATATTACACAGTGTACCCTAGAAAAGGAGACCTCCTTTGGGACCTAATAATGAGGTGGCCTCCTGAAAAATTAATCATAATAATGAGGTGGCCTCCTGAAAAATTAATCATAATAATGAGGTGGCCTCCTGAAAAATTAATCATAATAATGAGGTGATGGCCTCCTGAAAAATTAATCATAATAATGTGGTGGCCTCCTGAAAAATTAATCATAATAATGTGGTGGCCTCCTGAAAAATTAATCATAATAATGTGATGGCCTCCTGAAAAATTAATCATAATAATGAGGTGGCCTCCTGAAAAATTAATCATAATAATGTGGTGGCTTCCTGAAAAATTGATTGTAATAATGAGGTGGCCTTCTGAAAAATTGATTGTAATAATGAGGTGGCCTAGTGGCTCTAATATTGTATTGGTGAGGTTTTGCTACACCATGAAGTAACACGCGAAGAATTGATCAACTGCCATACATTGTTTTACCAATTATTGACACACACAGTATTTTCATTTCATCCTCTGATTTGTTATTATCTACATGTTTACCATTTTGATTTTTACTGCAAGAATAATTTGCAGTTTACACTTTCACCCAAAAAATGACAAGAACTACATTTTTAATCGGCTCTCAAGGTTTTTAAGGGTTGTGATGTTATTATTAAGAATGCATACTCTTCATGACTTGTATTCTTAAGATATAACCAGAAATAAAAAGTAGTCATGATTACAGTTATCAGGCTTACACTACTTTTTATACAGACCCTAGAATTTCTATCAGTAGAGTCCAAACTACAGATACATTTGGGACAAATTAAACCCTGTATTTTCTATAGAATTACTTGACCAAGAAATCTTTGTATGAAGATTGAAAAACTTTCCATTTTTTTAACTACACTATCCATTTGTGAGAATACAGGGGTTACCCACTAAATATGACTATTTATTTTGTCTAGCCTAATGTATCACTCTGTACCTTTTTTTATTGCATAAATTATGCATACTTTATTACAGAGCCCATACAAATTATGTACAAATCATGTTGCTTATCAATATGGCACAGTTATCTTCTGTGAAAATAATGGGTATATACAATATTGCTTGTTTTAGTAAGTATATGATTATGTTATATTCAGTGAATTTAATATTAATTATGTTGAACATTTGACAAAGTTGTCTAAACAATTCTCCATCTGGTCACCACTTATGATAATACTTATTTTAAGTCAGACATAAGTTAACAGACTCCTATTAATTGCAGTCCTGGCCTGAATGTTATAGGTTTTTATGCCTGATTAGAGCAGGTTTCTCCTTTATATTCACTTTGTCTAAGTTGGTTTTAGATCTACAAAATGATACAGGTAGCAGCTGTCAAGAGTCATTAGCATAGCTATAAGTCATAAACTTGTTTGACAATTTATGTGAAATAAATTACTGTAGCTTAAACTAGATTCTATTTACCACATAACATTATCATTACTTGTTCTCTATTACATTGATTTCTTGGAGGTACTGGGACTCCTTGAATTAATATCACACACTGTATCCTTACCATGTACTGTGGATGATGTATATCAAATTGACACAAATAAGTGGCTTGTCACTGAAGGGAAGAATTACCAGAATGTTGTAAGGCATTCACCTTTCAAAATATAAAAGTACTGATTGAACTTAGAACATTTTAAATCTGAGAATAATCCCAAAATTGTTAAGTATTTTGGTTTAATATATGATCACTTTTTCATTAAATTGACAGTATGTTTATTAACTTAAGACATGCTGTTCTTGGTTTGGACTCCTTGTCATGCGCAAGACCCTGGACCATATTTTAAGAGGTCAATGTCACACTTGGGGCTTTAAAGAGCAAATATTGCCATGTTATACCATGTCCAGACTGTAATTTCTTCAGCATTGATTGGTTTTAAAACCACATGGCATAATTATTTTCCTAGATGAGACTGTGTGTCATACACACAACCCAGGTACATATCTTTAATGTCAAGGTCACACTTAGGGTTTAAAGGGCCAAAATTGGCTGGCTTTAGTATGTCCGACTTTGATGTACCATAATTTCTTCATGCACCAATGGATTTTAAAATAACACAGTTGTTCACCATGGTGTGTCATGCGCAATACCCAGGTCTATATCTTAAAGATCAAGGTCACACTTGCTTAAAGGGCAAAAATTGTCATGTTTTACCATGTTCGGACTGTAAAAAGGAACCTTAGTGGGCTTAAAATGTTGCCATTTGGCGACTTCTAGTCTCACTTACCATTCTATTTACACACACACTATTTTCTCACCATACTAATTTCTCACTTACCACAAACACTATTTTACCCTTATTAAAGACCCACCACCTTTCCCCTAGAGGTAAAAAAGCACTGGACTATATATTATTTTCTGTACATGTTAAATACATTTAGTTAAACATACTCTTTATCTTTTGTCTTGTACACATCAAATTTTACACTGGTCAATTTTTTGTACAAGGGTTATTTAGTATTTTTACTATTAATCCTTTTGTTTACACAAATTTTTTTTGTGTTCAGTTTAAAACGGTTGAATGCTTTCCTGTCACTGCTTTTGTCAATTGGCTTTTACCATGAAATTCTCATGTTTTTTGAAAAAGTGAACACAAGCATTTGAGGAGAATCAGTTTTCCAGCAGGTTGTTAACTCACTGACACATGATAGGTAGATATTTTACAGTTTTACTATTCACAGTTTTACTCATTTTCATATCTATAATGATATTATATTGTAGACCAAGGTATGTTAGTTTTTACATCTTTATTATGCATTCTTCTCTAAAATAGGACTTTGCACTTTGCTCTGGATATTTTCAATGTGTTTTTCATCTCTTTATTATAACGATATTGTTGAATTGTTGTTGATTGGTGAATACTTATCTGCTGATTTAATTGTTAGGATATTGGTGAATTATTGTCATCGCAATGCTAGTACTAAGAAATTCATAATGAATATTTCGTGTGGTCAGTTTAAATCAGTTGAATGCTCTAATAGCATCCATGAATTTGTAATTTGTATTTTTTATGCCCCCTTGAACGGATTTGGAGTGACAAAACCAGCATTGCATACTAGAATGTTTTATTACATGTACACAGTTGTTACATTAGACCATTCTCAGTTCACCCATATCACCCAACCTTGATTTGACCTTGACAACAATTTTTCATCATAATGATTGTTTTCATTTATAATGGTTTAAATGCATGCTAAGGATTGAATATATACATGATTATAACCATGATGTCTGTGCTAATGTGTCCTCAAAGATTATGATTTGACTTCTGCCGAATTTGTAGCATTATTCTATGACTGTGGAACAAGCTATGAAGATCATGTTAAGCATTAAATGGACCTGTGGCTTAACTATTACCCATAGCAACAAATCAACCTAGTTTTTAGCTTGTCTGTTTCGAAGAAAAAGTTGCTATTATGATTGCTGCATCATAATAGTCATTGTTGTGCAAAAACTTTAATGTAGCCCATTACTTAGACACATTTAAAGTTATTAACACAACACTTTGAATACTTGATTATCATGGCCAGGCACAGTTGCAAGACAAGGGGCATTATTCTGGAAGCTATATTTTTAGAGTTATGCCCCCATTTAACTTAGAATTTTGATCAAAATTGCTTATTAAATAGATGTAAAACAGATGAGTATTGGTTTCACCCTGTGGAGCTCTTGTTAATGAAGAAGGCTTCTTTTGTACAGTAATGGAGATAAAAAACTAGATGATATATTGCTTACTAAAGATTACATTTTAATTACATGTAGGGAATGTAAGATACAACATCAGAGAGGTAGAAGTTTTGCTAGATTTCCTTATTTTGAGTTAACTTTGCTGGTCCTCTTGTGAAATCAGTATGCATTAAAACAGTGCTCAAGTTGATACAACTAAGATTTGGGAACCAGTCTTTGATACAACTTAGATATAGGAACCAGTCCTTGATACAACTAAGATTTGGGAACCAGTCTTGGATATATTTATTGTTTAGGAACCAGTCTTTGATACAACTTAGATGATATAGATCTGCAATGCAATACTATGAAAAAAACATGAGTTTTTAATCATCATATCCACAGACGCAACTTGATCTTCGCATATGCGCAACCCCTTCAGGCATGCACAACCCCTCTGTGAATTTCATTTGTTCGAAAGAGAACCATCTAAAATTTGTTTTGTAAGATTTACTGCTTGTTTACTTGTTATTTAATGTCTCTCTATTTATATTTCAGATAAACCAAGAAAACTATTCAGCAGAATCAAGAAAATACTATTACCTTGAAGGTAAGTAAATAGTGTTTTATGATTTGAAATTTAGAGAGTTTATATTGACTTAAGACTTGAATGATGTAGAAAAGTCATTAATTAGTTCATGATTGATATCTATCTGGACATTGCTAGCTGACAGTATTGAAACCATATAAAACTATCAAATACTTTGAAAAAAACATCATTGTTGCTTGGAACAAAATTAGTCTTAATTATTCATAATAATTTTAAGCCAGAAACCAATGATTATTTCTGGCTTGAAGCTGACATTTAAGACTGTTGTTAATTCAGTGTTGTTGATAACATTCAACCCTCATATTGTTTTGTTTGGAAACTGGATCATTGACAATCAAAATTTAAAGCCAGAAATTTACAGTTGTAACCCCATTATCAGAATAGCTCTTTGAAATTATTTTCAAAATAAAATGTACTAAAAATTTTCTATTCAGAATGATTCGAGAGTTTCTACAGACAGGCCACAAGAACAGTATTGAAATTATATCGACAAGTTCCCAGAATACATATGAAAGTGCATATTTTACTACAAAATTGAGAGTAGGAAAAAACATTGAGCTGAGAAATCAGTGACTTGAAAGAATAAGCTATGGTATGTATAAGTTTGATTTTATTAAAGCCTAAAAGTTTTGACATTCTAATATCTGGTAAAATGTGTTTTACCTTCCGTCCTTCCATCTGTCCCATTTTCATGTCTCAGCCATAACTTTATGATTTCGTAATGGATTTGGAAATAACCTAGCACAAATGTTCATCAACAAAAGATGATGTGTTGCGTGCAAGACTCTGACCCAAAGCTCCAATATCAAGGTCATATTCAAAGTTATTCACTTTTTATGGTATTTTTGTGTCTCAGCTATCATTTTCTAATTTCTGAATGTATTTTGAAATTACTTGGTTCTGATGTTCACCATCACTAGATGATGTGTTGAGCTCAAGACCCTGGTCCATACCGCCAAGGTCAAAGTCATACTCATATTTCTTGTATATTTTATAACAGCATGAGATTTCTGATACACTGATACAGTAATTGTTGATTAATATTTATAGAAAAACAGTATGCAGGCAGAGTATATTGTTTAAACAATCATACTACTTTATGTATATGTGTAGAATTTGTAAGTTTGGAAGGGTAAGTTAGTAGTGTTGAGTAATCAGTCCAGGAAAACTGGTTAGGTGAACCGGACACTGTATATAACTGAAAAATTATCGAAAAATGCTGTTAAACCCCAGTCACATAAAAACAAAAAACAAAACTAACGAAAACAGTGTTTATAGCAATGAATAGTTGAAAGTGTATATAATAATAATATAGAATTAAACCATTCCTACTGCAGTTTAATAAGCCTGTAGCTTCAGTTCGCACTGTGGAAGAAATGTGCAGTCAAACCTGTTTGTGGCCACCCTGTTTATAAAGACCACCCTGTGAATAAAGGTCATTCTTTGAAAACCGACACTGATTATTCAGAACAAACTGACCTCTGAATAAAGGCCATCTATCTCTAAAGGCCACATTTTGTCTTTCCCAAGGGTGGCCTTTTGTTCACAAGTTTGACTATACAGTGCAACCTCTCCATAGCAACACCTTTTGGAAGATGCAAAATTCTGTCATTGTTGAGAGGTTGCCGCTCTAGAGAGGTTAAATAAATAGTTAATTTGTGCAGTGTGGAAAAAGCATGCTGTTGTGGAAGGGAGGATGTCACTCAAAAGAGGGCCGCTCTGGAGAGGTTGCACTGTAGTCATAAAATGTTAGAACAAAGGAAAAACAAACACAGTGAGAAGTTAGAATAAGAGAAAAGCATTCTTCAAAGACAAGTTATTCCTGTTAATATCGGATCAGGGGCAGAAATTACAAAATTTTGATCTGTACCAGCAAATCTCATGGTGGATTTGAGTAATTTGGGTATTTCGGGTGCTCTTTGTAGTCCTAACATATATCTATACACATCAATACAAACTGCAGCTAACTGTCACATAACTATTATCACCAAGTACACCATGCATATTTTTAGGATTTTGTGATTCAGTCATTTTTTGTGGAATTATGGCCCTTTATTTTGTTCACATGTAATATTCTTTAACATCAAATGACCCAAGGCATGTTGTTAGGGTTTTGTGATTAATCATTTTTGGCAGATTTATGACCCTTTGTTAGCTCACCAGAACCGTTATTTGCCTACAAGTGTACCTTTATTCCCTTTATAGTATCAAGTTATTTAATATTTATTCTGGTGAGCGATGCAGGGCCATCATGGCCCTCTTGTTCATTTTTGTACGTTATCCAATCAATCAGTCCAATCTTTGATTTTAATTCTTCTTTCAACTCCTGTCACACACCAGATTTAGTGCATGAATTTCTGACCCACTTGTGGTTTTATATGACTATGAAGGGTTGTCAATCACACATAGATAGAAGCAGCGAACACTGGGTGTCCTATGTGAGCTATGTGAGCTGTAATAAGTAGCAAGCTTGTTATAATTTAGTTACAATATTTATTCAAGTTCCAATAGTGAATGATATAATTATAACACATTAAACAGTTTAAAATGTTTACATAGTTCAAATTACAAAAATAGCAAAATTTTGGGGAGAACGCTTGGTAAGAGGAACAATTATTTCATAATTTGAAAGTGCAACATTACACACCGAAATTAGCATTTGATATTAAATAAGTTTGAGTACATTATAAAATTAAATATTTTCTTAGGAAATATGATCAGGAAATTCAATTTTTATCATTCTGTGTCCAGTATAATACTGAAAGAGGAGAGTCCATATACCATCATATCATTCTGAAGAAACCCCAGAATGCCAAACTTCCTCTGGTCCCAAGTGTGTTCAATATTCTGAGTCTCCACTGTACTGTATTAATTTCAATCACTGAATTATGGTATTGTTAGTATAATATTGTGTTGTATTGAATTATCTAATTAAGAAGGATTTTGCTAAAGCATAATAATATGTGATATGAACTCATATCATTATGAAAACTAAACAAGGATAATTAGGCATATTTTATGTACCAAATGATAAATATCACATATAAGACATTGGTCAATCTTTATTCATGTTATCAAGACTCTACCTAATATACAATCAAGTGCTTAAAGTCGTTATAAAGCACACAATATAGAGAGTCGTTATGTTTTATTCAACTTAATATTTTAAGTCTATAACAGATCCTTCAAACATGTACTCCAGTATGTTTGTGTGACTTCAGTCATATATCATCAGTTTACAAATTTCAGAGCTGGATTGTGATTTCACATCAGAAGAGTTTGGAAAACACTTAGGAAAGTTGACTGATATGGTTGTGTGTATTGATGCTGGAATGCCTGGTTATGACCTGGATGGTGATTTTTCTTCTTGATGACATGAACAGAAGGGGAACAGTTTCAACAATGTGCAAACAATGGTAAGATTTATGTGTGATCTGTCTTATCAAAAATTCTTTTCTTAATCAGAAAATTAATTAGAATTTGTAGCATTCCAAAAGTAATGTTATACAGTTAAACCTCCCTGAATAGTCTCCTCTCAGCAATAGTTATCTCTCAACTATGGTCACTTCCCAACAATAGTCACCTCCCAACAATAGTCACCTCCCAGCAATGGTCACTTCCCAACAATGGTCACTTCCCAACAATGATCACCTCCCAACAATGGTCACCTCTCAACAATAGTCACCTCTCAACAGCAGTCACCTCCCAACAATGGTCACTTCCCAACAATGATCACCTCCCAACAATGGTCACTTCCCAACAACAGTCACCTCTAAGCAATAGTTACCTCCCAACAATGGTCTCTTCCAACAATAGTCACCTCCCAACAATGGTCACTTCTAACAATAGTCACCTCCCAACAATAACCACTTCCCAACAAAGGTCAGTTCCTACAATAGTCACATCTCAACAATAACCACTTCTCAACAATCGTTGCCTCTCAACAATAGTCACCTCTCAACAATAACCACTTCTCAACAATAGTCATCTCCCAACAATGGTCACTTCCCAACAATTGTCACCTCTCAACAATGGTCACTTCCCACAATGGTCACCTCCCAACAATGGTCACTTCCAACAATAGTCACCTCCCAACAATAATCACCTCCCAACCATGGTCACTTCCCAACAATTGTCACCTCTCAACAGTAGTCACCTGCTAACATTGGTCACCTCCGGACAATGGTCACCTCCCTACAATGGTCACCTCTCAACAATGGCCGCTTTAAATTCCCCCATTTATTATCAACATAAATGAACCTCTCTCCACTGTCAATTGATTCCTATATTCCTGTATTTTCCTTTACAGTAAACACCGCTTTTAATGATGTTTAAACGACTGTGAAAAATATATGGCTATATCCAAATATTGTTACATCTGAAGTTGACCACACTACATAGTAAATGTACATCGCCACATATTTATACAAAATGTACAGGTAGTAATAACAAGTGAATAAGCAATGAGACATCTAAAACTCATTCTTGCATTTATTTTTATTCACTCTAATCCATATCGTGAATTTAAATAAAGGAAAAACATTTAGTATATTTCGCAACAAGTATAACATCAAATTCAATAAATATCAGTAAACCTATATTAAACAAAGAAAGTTATATGGCTGTTCAGTTGTTCTTGACAATTTTGGTAGTAAGTTATAGTGTATCTCAATTCAAACCTGGGTGCAATATAACTTGTAGCTTATCATTCTGCTACATTTCCTATATAATTCAAAACTTATATTTTCCTATATTTTTTGAAAAAAAATCTATATTTTTTACAAAAATTGTTGCTACAATGTTCTAAAAACTGTTGTTGAACATGATTCTGCATTGATTGTTTTACTTTGCAGTTTAAAGTTGACTTTTGACTTCTACACTTGTGTCAACATCTTGTATACATTAAGAAGTGCTATTGTACACCATTGGTTCATCAATGTGGACACCTTTGAAGAAGACTACAAACATTTGAAAGGTGAGAGCAATTGATATTACTTTTTAACATTAACATTTAACAAATTAATGTTAAAGAGCTTTGGAAGTCTTAAAATCTTGGCAAGTACATGTTATAGGTTTTATAAAACTGATCTGTTTTCAGTTTATCTGTGAAGCAGATATGATGCTGTTTCCACTAACAATGTAAACTACACTAACACTAGCACAGTATAATTAACTAGTAAAAAGTGTAGGATGAAGAAATTGTTACTACGACCTGATATGATGTTAGAAGACTAGAACTTATATCCACTTAATGATCTACTTAATCATGTCAGATTGAGCTACTAAATGGAATGAGAAGTGACTGGACAAAGTTGATGATAATGATGTTTTAGTTTCATCATATTTAGGTATTGATCTCCTATGAGTGTAATACCTATGAGATTTGTGTGTCTAACATTGCATTTTAGTACACAGTGCAATATTGCTCAGTTATTCATTGATATGTATACATACTTTAAATACATGTGCTGTAATCTGTAAGCTCCTCATCCTTTGCTTAGAATACTCTGAACAATATGCTTTAATTTAGACAATATGCTTTAATTTAGACAATATGCTTTAATTTAAACAATATGCTTTAATTTAAACAATATAAGTAATTAAGAATGAGAGCCTCTCCTAAAATTGTTTTGTATGTGAAAACATATATCTTATTTTATGTAATTTTAGGTTACTGAACTGGAATTGTATATAATGTCATTTGTGATTCATGTATATTCAACGATTTCAATGTTTCGTACAAAAATTCTGTAAAGTAGATTTTAATGTTGTTTTGTGGTTTGTCAATTTCAGGCGTCCATTTTGACGACCTGTGCGTTGCTGAATCAGCATCTGCCTTGATGAAGACAGCTGTTTGGACAAATAAAATACCATTTTATTAAGAAAAGTAAGTACTAAATGGTCTACAAACCTCTTGATAAAGTCTTTTTTAATTATAAAATTCTTTTTGTTTTATTGTTAGTCCATCTGTTTGTCCATCCATACAGACTACAGATACATTTGTGGGTTAGTGTATAAATTGATTTTATGAGGTTCATTCTGTACAAACTGCCATCGTGGGATTGATTTTTACTCATGGGGTCAGAGAATGTCTGATGTAGGGTTAAAAACTTGAAGAAAAATCAGTGGGAATAACCTCATACTGTAGCTCTTGTAAGTACATCCATCTGGGCGACGGGTGTCAACAATTGGTTTAAGTGTGATAACTTTTGTTTTAAATAATAGATACTCACAATTGTTTTTGTATAGCTTGCTTACATAAAGACCTACTTTAGGATTGTATTTGGTGGTTCTAGGTCCAAGGTCAAGGTCACTGTTACTCAAAAAGTAAAACAAAAATCCCAATCTCATCCAAGGGAGACAACTCTTAAAATCATGAAACTACTCTCATGAGTTACTCCCCTTAATACCAGAATAATTATGTAGAACAATTGTGCATTGTTTGTATGCCAAAACATTGCTTTTTATTGCTTTGTATTGTTGCATAGGTAGTAGCACTAACAAGTGTTCGGAAATTTCTTATGGCCGGTAGGACCCTGCATTGAAAATGTGAGAGCAATATAATAATCAGGTTTTCAGTCAGTCAGTCTATGGAGTAAACTGTTATGTTATTTCTTCACATATTCCGATCAAACTTTAAATGATGGCATCTTGTATGTGACTTCTGGGTACATTCAAAATGGCAAATGGTCAACGATCTTGAAATTTGGTACAATTTTATGGAGCAAACTACTAACACCAAACACAATGTCAAAGTGTGTCTACTTATAAGCATGCCAGATTGAAAGTTTGGTTTGAATAGACATTTGTTTTAATTGGTTTATAGTGTACTGAGCCTTAACAATTCCTAAATTTGGGCAGGAGCACTGGTTGGTTATTTGTACTGGAAGCAGTCATTGAGCATGATTGGTATAAGTTGCAAAAACTTGTTTTGTAATTAATGTATAAAATAAGTATAAAGAAGTACTTTGGAAAACCTGTTTTTTCATGGAATTTCTTCCGTCTTGTTAAAAGATATTTCTATGAATTAAAGTTGATTTTATACTGCTTTCTATTTGTAAATTTTTCTGTGATTTCAGGTTGTACATTGTTGCAGAGGAATAACCTAGATGATTATGAAAGCAGATTATGTTGATATTAGTTTACATCTGTGTGTTTGTGTTATTTTTTATTTGACCCTCAAACCGCCCACAGTGAATGTCATATCTCAGATAGTTATTATAAAGGTTACATGTAGGCTGAAACATGGTATTGGTGCTGATAGTAGTCTCACTTGCTCAAAAAAGTAAATTTTTAGATAGCATATTTTCTTTGAGTTAATTACAAAGTTCCCCTGCACAACTCAAGTTTACTTTTTCATGAACATGCATGCATCATTTTTTTATCTACTTTTTCCATCCTATGGTATTTCAAAAAAAAAATCTTTCATTTTTATACCTTTTTGTGTAGTGTCTGTAACCTTTTCTAAACAATAATTTTCCATGATGCTAATTCATAGCTGTACAAATTATGGCCAATTTAGACTTACATGAATACACTTTAGCTAATGTAGGATTTATGTTTTTTTGAAATGAGAAACATTGAAACTATTGCAACATAGACTTTTAATGGTTACAGACACTACAGAATTTTGAATTTCAATATTTCCAAAGAACAATCGTTCATTCGTGATCAGCACCGAAATTTTTGTTTTATCCGTGTGCCCATACCATGTGACTTTGATGTCATTTTTTGGTAATACAGCATGCAAACTGCTTGATTCGAAATCTTCAACTTCATGTAAATTTTTATTTCATTATAAAATTGTGACTAAATAAAATGGAGGCTAAGGCCAAAAGTGTAAACTAAAGCGCAGTTTAATTTTTTTTATAGTTTTTGTCTGAAAATGGGAAAAATGTTTTTTCTGCAGAATTTTCAAGCTAAATCTGTTCATTCATCAAAAAACAGTAAAGTTATATTTGATTAAATGCCTGTTATCTAAGTTGACCATATTCAATGGCGTTGAACTTTAATAGATAAAAATAATTGAGAAAAATATAATTAGAAAATTTGTTTTGAATAAGTACAGAAATAAAATAAAAACAAAATGATGACCTCCTTTAAAGGGATGATTGTAATTAAAAGAACTCATAGAATTTTCCAAAATAGTATGTTATAAGCTTTTTCATGAAGATGTCTTCCGATTCCGCATGATTAATGTGTACAGGCAGAAAAAAAACATTACATTGCGCTTGTAGTTCACACTTTTGGCCTTAGAATAGAGCGGTTTGTTGATAAATTTTGCTTGCCGTATTGCCAAAGTCACATTGTATGGGCATACTTTGTAACCTGTTTCAAAGACATATCATTGCTAAGATGGCAGTTTTTAGACTCAAAGATCTTGAGTGCCATCATTGTTCTTGAGATATGTCTATGAAAACAGGCTACAGCATCTTTAAAAATGTACATGCAACCCCAGATCTGTTGTTATTCTTGTTTCATGTGTTAAGAATTGTAGAATTTGAGATTTATTGTAATACAAGATTATATGGGTATTTAATACGGCTATTGTAAAAAGGTACAGCTGTAAAACTGGAGAACCCAATTTTTCACATTTTGTGGCATATGAAAAGTCCAGAACAGATTATGGACTTATCAAAATTTTCCCCTTGAATTTTGGCGTTTTTTCTTTTTTTTTTTTTATGCAAAATTTCCTTCCTGCTTTTTTCATGTATTTCAGTATATTTACCAGTTTGCTGTTTTTCTTGTGTTGTACTTGTGTATTTAACTTGCTTTTCTGACTATAGTATGAAGTTTGTAAATACTTATATACATGTTCAATTGTGCGTTTGAACTTCTCTGTGTAGTATGACATATTCAGATAAATAAATTGGTTCATTTTATTTTTTTGTGTTTCTACAATATTTGATCAGTTCTAATTTAGGTCAGTCACTAGTTTACTAACAATGTATATTACTTGAATCATATTAATAAGCAAGTGACACACCTAAATTCATTTATGTATTTAAAAATGCCAACTAACAAAGCATGGTATTTGTTTATTTCCACAATATACAATGACAAGAATAAACATCACAAGAAAGGGAACATTTAAAAGTATCGGGATCATCATAGTAAACAATACAGAAATACAACACTGTTCAAAAAACAAACCCATCAACATGACTTCTACTAACAGGCTGTAGTGATGGGCATGTCAAAGTTAAGAATCCAATGCCCAACTCAGCCCAAAAATTCCCTTCATAGGAAAATGCCTTTGAATACAAGCCCAGTGCTTGAACTGGTTAATGTGCACTATCATTCCCTTTGTTGGTGCTTCAGAATTCTTTATTTTTGTATTCTTAGACAAGTTTTCTATGGAAGAGAATTTTTGTGATGAGTAGGGCGTCTTTTATTTCAGTTCTTACTTTGACATGCCCATCACTATTGCCTGTGAGTAGAAGTCATGTTGGTGGGTTTGTTATTTGAACAGTGTTGTATTTCTGTTAGTGCATCCAACCTCTCAAAACACAACCCACCAAACAACAGTGATAGATTCACACACATGCTCCATCAGCAACAGAATAAACAGCCAAAAAAATAAAATACAATAGAAACCCGTTACATTGAACTCACTTATATTGAATTCCGGCTTTTATCGATATAATTATTAAGTCCCAAATTTCATCCTTTTTACATATTGAAAAAATCATTTAATTTCAAATTAGTTGGTCTCGATATTTCTGTATATTCAAGTCAAATTTTTGGTCCCAAACATCAATTTTCATCAAAATGTTAGTGTTTATGCTCGTGATTATAAAATCAGTTCGTTGAAATAAGTTTCTAATTTTTTGCTTATTTTACGTTTTATATGTAAATATTGCATGTTTTAAATACATCAAATTTATAAATGTCATGTTTTGTCCCTATCCTGTACATGAAATAACATGATTAAATAATTTTTACAACACACCGAAGCTAACCCAGTTGTCAAATTTGTCCAATTATTTGTATACTGAAGTTCGTTTATATCGAACAATTTTACGAAGTCCCTTGAACTTCAATATAACGAGTTTCTACTGTATATAATCCTTAAATTCCTTTTCCAAGTCTATAGTCTAATTACTAAGCAGCCATCAGAGCTTTATTTCCACCATTGATTGCTTGCATCCACAAAGAAACCCAGAAACTTCAGGAGTCAACTCATATTTCTGTAAAAAAAACAACGTACATGAGATACGAACTTGTGAAATATGGAGAGACTTACAAGGAGCTTGAAAAGTTTCTGTTATATTGTGACTAAATCACATGTAAATCTGGACAAGTTTTAAGGAAATAAGTGGCAGGCACAAGTGTTTCTTTAAGAAGTATTTCCTACCAAATCTCAGAATAAATAGACAGCAGCAGACTATAGACCTACTGTGAAAGAAAAAAAAATCAATGTATCCATAATCGATTCCACTACACAAGTGTCCTTACTATATCAAGTGTCCTTACTACCCCAAGCGTCCTAACCATATCAAGTGTCCTTACTATATCAAGTGTCCTTACTATATCATGTGTCCTTACTATATCATGTGTCCTTACTATATCAAGTCTCCTTACTATATCATGTGTCCTTACTATATCAAGTGTCCTTACTATATCATGTGTCCTTACTATATCAAGTGTCCTTACTACACAGTTTTCTTACTACATCAAGTGTCCTTCATACACAATGTCCTTAATACATCAAGTGTGCTTACTACACCAAGTGTCCTTACTACACAGTGTCCTTACTACATTAAGTGTCCTAACTACATCAAATGTCCTAACTACACAATGTCCTTACAACATCAAGTGGCCTTACTGCATCAAGTGTCCTAACTACACAGAGTCCTTACTATATCAAATGTCCTTACTACACATAACTATGTTAAGTAAATCAATGTACATGTACAGATATATAGGATCAACAACACTTACTGTGAAGGGAGATTTGTACATCATATCAGCCAGATCAAGTAAGGACCTCAACTGAGCCAACACCATCAGTGGTTTCAGCCAGGTATATGATCAGTGTGTCAAGCTGCCCACAGAACCAGCACTTTGGATTGCTTACGGACATGGTGAAAGTCAAGATCTTATGGAGTCAATATCCCAAAGATGATGCATATTTCTGCTTGAAAGAAATAATAAAAAGAAAGAATAATGCAACAGAATTAGTTCTCTGTTCAAGTAAGCTACTTGCTATGTTAGGCAACATTGCTACAAACATCTGTCTGCAAAGAATAATAAAATAATAAAAGTGTTAACATAACTTTCAGAGTTTTCCCAAAATGTTGTGAAATGCTACAAATATCGAACACATAACTGATATAAATCACCAACAATTCTAGTAAATGAGTACGGACATGATTATCATTACATCTGCTTTGTATATGAAGTTTACAATTGTTTTCAACTTTTACTTTCAGCTCCAGTTGATTAATGATATGCTTGTTTATAATTATCAACTATTTGTCAGACAAGGGTATGTTCATTATGTATTGTTTATTGTAAATAATGAAATATAACATGGTGTTGGTTAATATTTTTTCTTAAAGTTAAGTAGTGATCTCCCTTTATTTCAACACTGTATTGATTTCCCACATCATGGATTATCCGAAATCATAGAATATCAATCATATCCCAATTATATAGATTTATCTGAACCCCAACATAAAAACAACTTAGAGAAATTGACAACTTGAAGAAATTTAGACTATTTTATTACTAAGCCAACTGTGTCAGAATAAATTCTTGAACAAGTTACTGAACAATTTTAAAATATGAACAATACTTACAAAAATGTGCGGTGTACCTGAAAGCAATTAGACTTCTCCAGAGACAAAGGCGTTATTCTCAGATTATTCATCAGTCTATGTAGTTGTCAGGTCATGAAGCCCTTTCATGGGGTCAACCCCTACACTGATGATTAAAACATACATGGGAGCACACACTTGATCTTGTTGTTATTACCATATCCTGTAACAAGATACTAGTATGAGCAAATAATGGTTGTACAAGAGGTGGAATTGCTCGCCTTTACAAAAAATAGTCTACAGTCAGAAGTTTGACTCCAGCTATGTAAGAATACAATATTATATTACAATTTTCTACAATTATCAAGAAAGCAATTTTGTAACACTGAAATATTGGTTCTAAACATCACCTGCCTACAATAGCATATTATAATAATAATAAGAATAACTATTATAATCCCACTTCTGACACCATTATAGCAAATAAGGAGCAACAAGAGCTGTCAGAGAACAACATGCTGGACTATCAAGTGCTTGTCAAAAACAATGAAATGTTATAATGTATTCATCACATGTTCATAAATTTTCACTATAAAAATAATTGATCAAACTATTTCAATTTTACTAGTAATGGCATTGACCTTAAAATTGACCCCAGTTCCCCCTTCTGTTTCCTACATCAAGACCTTTATACAAACTATGTAAGTAACAAATGTGGTTGAAAAATATTCATTCAAATCAAAATATTAGATAAAGAACTATTTTCTTCAATTTTATTAACAATGACCTTAATATCGACACCCAGTGACCCCAAATATTTGGTCCATTACGACCTTCATACAAACTATCTATGTAAACAAATTCGGTTGAAAAATATTCATCACATCAAAAGTTATTTAACAAAAAATATTTTTTGTGCAAAAAAGTTGAATAAGCCCGAAAACCTAAAAAAATCTTATGGTCAATAAAGTACAAATAACCTTAGATTAGATATTTCCAGACCCCTACGCAAAGTTTTAAATAGATTGGACAAAAATCAAAAATGAAGGGAGTTATAAGCATTTATACTACAGCAGGCAAAAGGTTTAACCAAATGCAATGCAAAAAATTCTCTAGTCCTAACCTGGGATTGAACACAAGACCCCTAGCACTGTAGGTTGACAACAACATCACTAAGAGTTAACTCAACATCAAGGCTGTTGAAAGTGGCCTATATTCCCACAGTCACAACACATTTTACAAACTTTTCACTTATACCAGAAATGGAACTACCATTTTCATTTTCAATACAACCTTACATGAGCTGACACATAAAAGCTAATTGTAACAAATCCACTTACCTGTAAACAACATGCCATAAACCCTTCAAAAAAATTTTCTCAATCAAAACCATGTCTGACCAGCATGCTTGACTGTGCGCTTCTGATTTTTCCCGCTTTTAGTCAAGTGAACCTGATAGGACAATATTCTAGGCGTTATCCAATGAATTACCAGGTTATATTCAAATAACTTACAAAACAAGATTTAGTTGACCAATAAAAAACTGCTTTATAAATTTAGATAACACACCGAATCTTGTCTTGTCTCAAACAAAAAGGTGTGTTCCATGCAGTCACCAACTTTCTTATCAAAACAAAGATTTATTTCAACACATACCAGTAAGCTTGATAAATTGATATTGTAAACAATGAAAGTTAATCTCATTATATAAATCTATAGTTAGGACACAAAAAAAATGAACATTATTAAATTATCATTAATATATCATTATTTACACAGGCTTTCACTAGATGTCAAAAGCTGAGGGTCAAAAATGACCCTTGGCTGATGATAATTAGAAGAGTAAAAAACATTTCCTTCAGTACAAATTCTCAGGAAGAGTCAGAAGCTTTATTTTACTAATTTCAAGAGTCAAAATACTTAAAAGGGTCAAAAGAATACTTAACTGATTGAAAGAAGACCATATAAAATAATGCATTTCATTTTGAATTAAATTCTCTATGTAATTAGCTGAAAACAAAATGATTGTTGTGTATAAATGTATACAAGGAAAAACTTTGGAGACAACTGCTATGAAGACTACCTCGTTGTAAAGACCACTTCATTTTCAGACTATATTTCAACTTAATAATTAGCCCCCCCTTAAAATTAAATTAATTCTGGTCCCAAAGATTGCTTTAATATAAAATTTACTGTTATTTGTGGTTTGTGTGGAGGATATGTGCTGAGCCCAGAGGCCCCACTGACTGCACAGAGGCCCTGCACTAGGTATTAAGCCCCTGTACTAAGTTTTGAGGCACCACTGTATAAATGGAAGCCCTGTACTATGTGTTGAGGCTTATTTGTTGATATGAAGGCCATGTACTAAGTGTTGAGGCCCCTATATTGTATGGTAACAGAAAGCTAACTATTCTGAATTTCTTATTTCTAAATGTTGGATGCCTGTGCATCATTGTGTTGTAGAACCTCTATAGTTCACTGTTGTAGTCCTTGTCAAATGGCCATAACTGTTTTACTATGAGACTATTACTGTTCAATTTTACACATCAGGTGAAAAAAATTAGTCATTTTCACATAACCCAAAGATCTCTACTTTGGTTTAGTTTAATAACTTAAATTTAATCTACTTATAGCCATATTCTACTTGCCATCACAAATTATAAATGGGCGTATTTTGCGATAGTCAGAGCTTTTGTTTTAAAATGTATTATGATGTTATGTTTACTCAATTATCTAAAATTTAAGGCATTAAATACATCATTTTTATTGATTTCGTGCTATTTATTTGGTGTAAGGGATGATACTATTATGTGGTACTAACATATTTGGTCATTTCTAATTTACTCCGTTTTAATCAAATAATCGCTGACTTTTGTCCCTGATGAATCCATTATATTTTCTTGGACTGATTACAGTAATTTTCAAACAAAATGTAAATTTGTTAGATTGTAAGCATGTTTATCAGACTATATGTGTGTCTATCAGACTATGTGTGTTTATCATACTGAATGTGTGTTTATCATACTGCATGTGTGTTTATCAGACTGTAGGTGTGTTTGTTAGATTGTATGCATGTTTACCAGACTATATGTGTTTATCAGACTGTAAGTGTGTTTGTTAGATTTTGTGTGTGTTTATCAGACCATATGTGTGTTTATCAGACTGTAGGTATGTTTGTTAGATTGTATGTATGTTTATCAGACCATATAAGTCTTTATCAGACTATATGTGCATTTGTAAGACTGTAGGTGTGCTTGTTAGATTGTATGTGTGTTTACCAGACTATATGGGTGTTTATCAGATGGTAGGTGTATTTTTAGATTGTATGTGTGTTTATCAGATATTATGTGCATTTATCAGACTGCAGGTGTGTTTGTTAAATTGTGTGCATGTTTATCAGACTGTATGCATGTTTGTCAGACTGTATGTATGTTAGTCAGACTATACATGTGTTTATCAGACTGTAGATATGTTTGTCAGATTGTATGTGTGTTTAAGACAATATGTATTTGTCAGATTGTATAGGTGTTTGTTAGACTATATGTGTTTTTTCAGATCATATGTGTTTGTCAGTCTATGTGTGTGTTTGTCAGACTGTAGGTGTGTTTGTTAGATTTTATGTGTGTTTATCAGACTATAGAGGTGTTTGGCAGACTGTATGTGCGATTATCTGATAATATGTGTGTGTATCAGTCTCTATGGGCATGTGTGTGTGCGTGCATGTGTGTGTTTATTAGACTCTCTCTCTCTCTGTTTATCAGACTATGCATGTTTATCAGACTGCATGTGTGTTTATCAAATGTGCTTGTCAGACTATATGTGTTTGTAAGACTATATGTGTGTTTGTCTGATTGTATGTGTTTATCAGACAATATGTGTCTATGTGTGTGTTCGTCAGACTATATGTCTGTTTGTAAATTTTATTTAGGTGCCTTTCTGGCCGGGGCATTTTTATTTAAGCAAATCTGATAAAAGTATCTAAGGATGCTACAGACCAAGTTTGGTGATGATCTTTCCACTGGTGCATGAGAAGATTATAAAAGGTTTTTCTATTTTTAACTCCAGTGGCCCCTAAAAGGGCCAACCATTTTTATTTGAGCAAATCTGATAAAATCTATCTAAGGATGCTACAGACCAAGTTTGGTGATGATCCATCCATTGGTTCATGAGAAGAAGATGATTAAAGTTTTTCTATTTTTAGGTCCAGTGACCCCTAAAAGGGGCCAATTGGTATAATATGAGCAAATTGCAGTTATAACATCAAAATGCTTCTACGCAGCAAATTTGAAGTAAATCCAACTGGAAGTTTCTGAGGAGAAGACCACTGTTGATGCTGGATGCCGGACGCTGGAGCATCCACCTACCCATCCTAATAGCTCATCCTGAACCTTAGGTTCTGGTGAGCTAACCAGAGAATGGTACTAGTACAGAGCCCAAGAGAATATGTAACTGACAAGCACATAAATATAGGTTCCTTTAGCAATGCTCAAATTTGTCATTGAAGCTGACATTAGCAAATATGGACAAACATTCTAAGTGACATCTGGGTTTATTTGATAAAGTTTAACAATATAGCACATATACCGCGTTATTCAAGATTGTTGTTAATGCTTCATCATCAATGTGACATAAAACTGCATAGTTGCGCATGCTTGCACCCGTCTGGCTTGTAAACATCATAATTCAGCCAACTATCAACTATTAACTGTCAAGAATAACATATGATACCAACTTCTTTCCTTTGAATTACGTTTAATACCACTTTTTACAAAGAAGGCATAAGGTCCTGCATAAGTAATTAGAATCGTGTCAATGTATGTAAATGAAGATTTTGACCATCCTATATAAATACTGAATGAGTCCAATTGTTAAATCAGTAGCAATTAAACAGTTGAGAATCCACTCCTAACAATATTAATTAGATACCCCAGATTCTAAGATGTTAAATGTCTTATACAAATACTGTACAATCAAGAGCATTGAGATATTGAATTTCATAGAAACTTATGTACGATTGAAAGATAATCTGTGTTTAAAAATAATATCTTGTATTTATAAGTATCTGGTTAAAAATATGTCTTGTGTTATGCAAAGCTTTTGAACATACTGAGGTAGTTGATAATTACATAATTCATATCATGGATATGCGCCAATATAGTCTTTGAATTATACCTTGACTGTTACTTGGACCTTTCAATATTGTTGGTACAGTTAACAACAGCTTGATAGAATACATCAAGTGGAATCCATGATGTTTGAACTTCCAATCTCATTTTATCTCAAATGTTTAAAACATAACATAAAACAAGAAGGCCATGATGACCCTTTTTGCTCACCAGAGTAAAGATTGCAACTGATTTGACCTGATAATCTACTTTTTTGCCCTAGAGGACCCATGTTCAAAATTGTCCAAGATATCATTATGACAAGCATTCTGACTAGGTTTAATGAACATTCAATCAAAACTGTGACCTATAGAGTGTTAACCAGGTTTTGTGATTTTATCTGGTGACCTAGTTTTTGACCCCAGTTAACCCATGTGTGAACTTGTTCAAAATGTTATTGAGCAAGTTCTTTTTTAGGGATTGGGGAAGATGCTGGATGCAGGTCAAAAGGGGAAAGAATTTGGGGAAATTATCAAAATTCAATACACTGTCACATAACCAAACCAATGTTTTCATGAATCAATGATTATGACAATATAAAAACATTCTGACAATGTATGGTGAAGATCCTATCAAAACTGTGACATCTAGAGCATTCACAAGGCTTTTCTTCTATTTGACCCTTCATAGCCCTTTTTCATACTTGTCCAAGATGTCATTAAGACTAAGATACTGACCAATTTTCATAACCTTTTGACCAGTAATGCGACCACCAGAGAGTTCTCAAGGTGAATACCAATGCTGGACAGAGACCCATCAATATAGCTCACCTTGAGCACTTCATCATTAGGTGAACTAAAAATCCATGTCATTCCTATTCATCTTAAAACCATATGCTAAAAGGTAGTGGTATAAAAAGAGCAAACCCCTCAAACAACCTTTAACACCAGCATTCATCGATAGTTAATTCCAAGTTCGGATATTCCAGCCATTCAGGTCAAGCTTTAAAAACCCTTGTCTAAACAGAGTACAGTTCTATCCAGCACATTCAGTATTATACATACAAGCTGCAGAAATCTAGGCCAGTGAAGAGCATTTATACAATAAAGTATCTGCTTGATAATGATTGGTGACTAATCCCACTAGTTTGTTAAACATCTCCTGAAATAGAAAAGATATATATTCAGTCCAGGACTTAGTTTATTTTTCTTAGCTGAACAATAATGATAACAGATTGTCTTTCCACAGACTAGCAATCATCAGAAAACTTATTCAAGTATGTAACTGAGGCAATTCCTAAATACAATAATGCAATAAACTACCATCAGACCTGGTACAATCAATGTTTAGGGTGAAATTATTCATCTTAGAGTTGCTTCCCTTTCACAAACAATTTAAAGAAATGAAGGAGAAGACATCACTATAAGACAGAAATACAAAGTTTAACATAGTTTATATAAGACATCCCAGTCAGATGATCAGCCCAGCATGTCAGGTTTTACAACCAGTTCTAATAGTTCTTATCATCAGAAATTTGACAAACACCACACACACAAAAAAATGAGGACAAGTAACTAGACAAACACCACACACACAACAAATGAGGACAAGTAACTTGACAAACACCACACACAAGAAAAAATGAGGACAAGTAACTTTACAAACACCACACGCACGAAATGATCAGAAACCTGACAAACACCAATCACTAACAGATGAGGACAAGAAACTTGACAAACAATACACACACATGAAAAGATGAGGACAAGAAACTTGACAAACACCACACACACGAAATGATCAGAAACTTGACAAACAGCACACACTAAGAGATGAGGACAAGTAACATCAGACATGGAGAACATTTACTATCATCCAGACTTAAAGCCCTTCAAGCAAGCATACAACTATTTCCCCAATCAATGATATGCAGCTTAACCACCATCTTTCCTCTAAATACATGAAGTTACAAGGTTATACCATGGTCTTTCAGAACTTTGCTAACTAAGCCAATTCAAGTTGAAAGAAAAACAGCAAAGAAAAAGGTCAAACCTGAAACATTTCTAGCAACAAGACCTTCCCATTAAGTGAAATGTGGTAATATTTTTTTACACAATAATGTAGCTATACACCATTGTAAGGTATGGTGGAGGGTTATGATTCAAGTTCGAAACAATATAACTGTAGTACTGTTTACTTCAAAAACAATATATAACATAGAAAGTACAAACAACATTTTTTTCAACACAGTAAAATGTAGTGCAATCATTTCCGGTTCATTAAGCAGAATTTTCAGGCTGACTTATCTTTTAGGTGTTCTCGTTTGAACACATGGTTTACCATAATGCATGCAATAGTACAGTTGATAGCAATACTGACAACAATATCAGGTTAAGATTACAAACCAATTTTTATCACAAATAAATATTCAGATAAAATTTACAAATTCTATCTACAGTTACTCAAAAGCAATATATTTAATCCACATACTTATTTACCACGCTGAACAACGAATTTCATGGTAATGCCTGAAAATATTAACTTACAACTCAACAAAAATTAGAGATTAACCAGAAACTTATCACAATTTGCCCAACTATATCCCCCCCACCCAGAAACAAACATTAGTGTGTAATTCCAGATAAAAAAGAATAGCTGGGGTGTATATTAAAAAAGAATAAAAACAGTGAGTCTATCATTAAAAACAATCTATCACTTACAGACTACCAACAGATGTTGAATATTACTCAACATGTATCAGTGAGCTTTAAACTAGCTATTGTGAAACTAAAACATTAAAACTATAGTTCACAATTACTCTACATCGGAATACCAGAACACAACACTAAGCCCTGTGGCTAGAGCAACAACCTAACGATAAAAAAGGGGCATTTATGGGGTCAAACTAGCCAGGCAATATTCAGGGTTTCTTTGTAGAAAAACTGATTATCCTCTTAAGCTCATCAGTGTTTGATACAAGATGCATGTAATTTCAGCACTAAGTCTGAGTACATATTTATCATTTACGACAATTTTTCAGCTCCTTGAACAAGAGGGCCAAGATGAACTTTTTCACACATAAAAGATAAAGATAAATAAAGATTGCAACCGGTTTGATCTGATGACCTACTTTTTTGACCCCAGATGACTCATTTAAAAACTTGCCCAAGATATATATTCTGACAGGGCTTGATGAAGATCCAAACGAAACTATAACCACTAGAATGTTAACACAGTTTTCATTTGATTCAACATAGTTCATGACCCCCAGATGACCAATGTTCAAACTTGTCCAAGATATCATTGAGACAGAATTCTGACCAGGTCTGATGAAGATTCACTCAAAAGTGTGACCTCTAGAGTGTTAACAACCCCCAGGTGCAGAGAGACGGACCACAGAGTAGACTGATGGATCACTATAGCTCACCGAGCACTATGTGTTCAGTTGAGCTAAAAATCCATACATAACAAACTCAAGGCCAATTGACAAACATACAGGTGGTCAGGGTGATTATAAATTTGAGGTGCAATAAATTCTAGCCAGTGAAATCACCATTTGTGATGTAAATTTGCAATTATCGGCCATGATTCATTAAATACAAGTACAGAGCTGTGCTATACATATATATATGTGTAGCGGATATAATTATGTAAAAAAATAAAACAAAATCTGTCCACAAAAAAAACTTCACATTAAAATTCTTCAAACAAGATCATACATGTACATACTAGCAGCATATTAAATATAAGCACAAGTAGATGAAATTTGTTTAATAAAATTACAACATAGATAAAATGATTTATTGTAGAGTTCATGCATGATTTTTGAATTTGATTAAGTGTAATCAATTTATTTAGGACCGCTACATGCTAAATTATCTTCACTAAATGATAACAAAAAATCATTCACTTATCTATGGTATGCCATTTTTCTTAAAACTTGACTTTCTTCATTGTCAAAATTTTACAATACATACAGTTCTCAGACATGGTAATTTTGAACAGTATTAAGTGTGATGAAATCTTAATGATGATACAATTGAAATAGGATAGTTTTCTATTAAGATCCTACCTAATGCACATAAACATTGATAGTGGAAAACTGTATGCAACTCAAGTTATGTCAGTTTTCTATAAACAAAACAATAGATACTGAGATACAACACTTTGCATCTGCCTAATATATGTACATTAAAATGAGAATCTGGTGCTAATATTTTGTGTACCTGTAATTAACTGATAAAGATTGCCAAAAATGCAGTTAACTTATGACACTTCCATTCAACCCTTGATGTGCGCAAAATACATATAGGACCATTAATTCCACCAAAAATGATAGAATCACAAAACTCCAACACAATGCCCTGGGGTACTTGGTGACAATAGTTCTGTTTGATTTGGTTGAAATCCCTTGAGAAATGTAGTAGGAGTTGCATGCAGAAGAAATCTTGGATGTCTGCCGATCCGCCAGCTGACATTTGCCAATCTAATAACTAGAATATTTCCCTGTGATAACCTGGTTAACAAGGCCATCACAATCATGTACAATCAATTTTTGAATTTTGACTTATATGCCAATAGATATAACTGAATTGGCTATCTATATATCTCAGCTTTTTAGTCAAATGATGGATAAAAATAATAAAAACTAAAAATTGAGACAGTTGACCAGAAAATTCCAAATCACTAACAACAAAAGATGATATGATGATTATCTGAACAAGGTTTTCAATAGGTATGAGCTGAACATGTGGACTAATCAGTAATCTGTTCATCAAAATAAATCATCACAATATTAGTAAGCACGTCCAACCATGAGAAAAAAGCTTTGTTTATGTGGCATAGTGATAAAGGTTGATTCCAACTGTAACATCAGTGTGAACAACTACATGGAAAAGCACTGGAATTTCAGCACCTGGTTTGCACCCCCACCCACTAATATAATGACACTAAGCATGTACAAAATAGCAAATTAAAAAAATACAAGACCTGACGTGAACATTCATTAAATTAAGTAGACCACAAATATAATTTCAATATTCAGAAGCCATGACAACTCAAAGTACAACAAATTACCAAATCTAGTATGTTCCGTCTTGGTGAAGCGTGAAATATGCTGACCGGAAGGGGTGTGACCAGAAGTAGCATGTTTTGGTGGGTACTAAACGCCGGTATCTATCTATAAATGCCGGTATTCGCCGGTATCGCAAAACCCGGTATCGGATAGCCATTGTTTAACTAGAAAACCCTCAGAAAAAAAACTAAATAGAATGAATCTTAAACTGAAGTTTTATGTCGGAGGTATAACAATACGTTTAAATCAAATGTATTTAGCAGCAGCCAAAGCATCACAAAATAGACTTTCACAGGATTCTGTTTACAACACTTTACGTTTGGCATTCCAACTGGAGAATTTTGTTCATCAAATGGACTTGTATCCTTCATTGACCATTGTTTTAGCAATGAAAGAGTCAGTTAATGATTTATTTATTATTTAACAATTTATTGACAATAAATAATGGTGAAACATTGTTTATGTCTGAGAACATAACGTTTGACTGTAGAAACTTTTTCTGAACAACTTTTGTGTATAAAAACTTTTAGTTTAACAAATCTCAGAGTACCGCTAGTATTTATGATGAAAAAAGGACCAAAAATTCCACGAAAGATTTTTATGGGCATTATTAGACAAATTCCATATATTAATGGTCATTCCAACGAAAAAAGGTTCAGATTGTTACGATTGTGGATTTTTTTCTGATGCAAACGCAGTGAGTTTTTTTTTTGTTGTTGTTGTTATCATAATAATGTCAACTTCAATGTCAGATATATTGTGTCTGAAATGCATGAACATTTGGTGTATTGCTTTAAAAATGGTAAAATGACACCTTTCCTAAGAGAATATATGAAAACAATCTCGTCAGGGTTCGCCGGCATCCCTAAATATATACTTATTAAAACAACATGTATTTGAGGCATGTCTGATTTTGTAGATAATATGATTTATTCCCAAAAACATGTAATATTTTAATCTGTGATACGAGTATCATGTACACAATCATACTTTGTTGCATTTAAATGTACATGTATCTATCGGTTATATTTACACATGTAAATATTTCCACAGAATGCAAGTAAAACGTGAAATGTTCATTTATTGTTTTCATTCTTAGTATTCATCAAAGCCTAATTGCTTATAGTGCATTCTTTGGTCCATTGAATGTCCGTCGTAAATGTTGACTTCACAACATACAGCACATAGATTTACATACTTGATAATTTTTATGATTAATGATATTAAACTAATTTTAATTAATGCTAATAATAAAGTACTGTTTATTACTCTCATGGACTCTACAGCACAATGTAGAGTCCCTGTTACACTCATGTACGAAATTCTGAGGTAATACATTGATTTTAATTGACAAGTTTTACAAGCTTTATTGTGAGCATTACAGACAGCTTTGTTTCCTCGACTTTGGTATTTAGTAGCATACTAAGAGTCGTTATCATTATCATTTAGGTGCTTTGAAATATTAATAGACAATGAATATTGATAATCAACATCATATGAATTGCATCCTACAGTAAAGTCCATGCTTTAAAAATATAATCGCAACTAAAATGTTGCAATTTTAAATTAACAGAGCATATGTACATAACAACTTTAACAAACACAAATTTGATATAACATGAGAATTCCAGTTGGTTTTAATTGATCACATAAAAGACAGACACAAACAAATTATTATTTTATCATATTCTAATAAATTCATTGACATGTTATGTTACTCTGATCACTGTGCTACACCACCACACCTCTCCATATACTGAATACTATTCTATTTTAGTATTTACATGGCGTATGTGCCGTAATTAAGTACTTAGATTCACAAATCAGCATTTTTGTTTGCACCTATTAACAGGAGATATTTGAGCATATGTACACATAAAAATAGAACATATCCACAATTAAACACAGACACAAATGAAAAAGTTGTCAAACTTATTACGTATATAAGTTATAGCGAGTCATTGATGTAAATTATGTTGTGTAGAATACATGGTGAAAACAATGCATTTTAATTTATAATATCCAGTGCAGCTCACAATGAATTATAAAAACTGTTTTAGAAATGTTGTAGCAGTGCCTGGTTAACATTGTATTTTTTTTCAATTTCATATCATATAATTATACATATACCGAGACAATTAAATCAACTGGAACTTAATTTTGAACGATAATTAAACCGTCCCATTATTAACACCGATTTTTTAGGTGTTCTTAATATCGTGGTTTTATAAATATAAACAAAGTGTGGAGTTTTGATAAAAATATATTTAAGGTTATTCAATAACCTCGATATTAACACCACCGTCGGGTCCCGAAAAATCGGTCTAAACACTGAGGTTGTCTTATTATCAAATTGATTTATAGGGTAGTTATTTACAGCCGGTCAGAAAATAAGTCTTCATTATAACAAGTGGTCGTAATATTGAGGTGATCGCAAGGTAAGGTTTTACTGTAATTCCATGCTGTTCTTTTCTCGGAACTTAAATCTCAATTTTATTCCCAAATCGTTAAGACAAAAATGCCACTCAGTTGTGTTTGAATTACATATTAAGATCAATTTTGATGACGTTAAAGTTGTGCTATTGATATCAACAGTTTTAATTTTATTAACATAGAAACATTAAAAAGGCAAAAAGTTACATGTATTTAAGCTAAGACCTGAAAGGTCACCTGAATATGTGTAACTCGTGAATTCTAATTTGTATATTTATGCAATATCTTTATCATTTTGGTTGATAAAACTTCAAGTCTTTATAATAAACTGGTGCCCGTTCCATGGACGATTCTCAACGAAGATATCAGTTTTTCTACCTAAAACATCGCTTCTCCTTGTATGTAAATAAACATGTTTTATCATATTGATTACAGGGGAATTTATTGTCATCTGTTAAAGGTAAAAGTCGGAAATGTGTACAATCAGCAAGTTTTTCAAAAACAATGCTGTCTAAGGCGTTTAGATATGTTTATGAAACGAGTCCGTAGGAACTAAAAATAATCTTACGTTTTATGAGGCGGATATGTTGTGTGAAGTCCAAAATGGATATTTTTAGTATCTACTTGTATTTATCACAATGTACCTCAGTTTAATATGAGGCGGATATGGTGTATGATGTCCAAAATGGATGTTATTAGTATTAATCAATGTACCTCAGTTTACTATGAGCTTCATGATGCCGCTGCATAAAATAATGTGTACTTATATACATTCGGGACAACCCTGGCTGAACTCCACTATTAAGGTCACCCCGCTAATAAGGACACTTCTCCAGAACCAAAATTGTCCGCCACAGAGTTTTACGACATAAGCTTTAAACTCAACAAAATGTTGTCAATATACACAGTGTTGACTGTTGTTAAGTAGTGTGATGTGGACACAACAAGGACAGAGAAAGTTAAGGCGTAGCATCAACTCAATGCTCTAACTTACAGATAGTTTTAGAGGGCCGTATGTGGCTCTACATAAATACATACATATACAGAGGTAATACATCCAGCGATAAGTGACAATGTTGTTATATAATCTGACATTTTTCTTCATAATTTAGTGAAAGTTTATGATTGAGAACAATACAGTACTTTTGTCTATATACAGTAATTTAACAAGTATTGCCGAGTGAAGACAAATACAAAACACTACTGAAGTCTTGAATCAGACAACCATTTAATTGCACGAAATCTTCGTGTACATGAATAGAAGTTCCGCGATAGTAAGAAACCTTGAATCATGAGTTATGGCTTCTCATGCACAAAATAAAAATCTAAATGCTTTAATGACATCTATATAGTAACTCACAGTATATGTACAGTCAAAGATCATATTAGAATCACTTAATGTTTGAATTAACAATGCAGTCAAACCTGGGAAGAAATATCACCACTGGAAAAGAAAAAAAATGTCGTTTATGCATAGTTGGGTTTTATTTAGAAGTTTATTTAGTGTGCTGAGTACTGGCTGTTTACAGTTAGTTGTTTAATCAGGGTTGACAGTGTGTTACATGAATTGAAATCTAGATAGAGTCCAAATTTTCAGACTTATGTACACGTAATATGAACATATCGATTCAGAATGCTAGGGTGTCATCGTAGGAATTTTGATCGATTTTGTACTTTCAGAACGTGCACTACATGCATGTATGTATGAGACAAAGATAGGCTGCAAAGTTGAGTTGTTATGGTCTCTGACTAGTTATCACTGGTCCTTCACAGCTGTGAGTTCGAATCCCGCCAAGGACCAAAGTTTACCCGTGAAGAAGCTGTCCGACTAGTTTATCGAAGGTTGGTGGTTCTACCCAGGTGTTCGTCTGGAGTCTTTCTTCGCAGTTAAAGCTGAGAAAGTCTTAAAATGGTAAATAATAATCAAGCGAAGAACCATGCTGGAATGCTTCGACTCTGAATAGTGACCACCTGTCTACAGGGATCTTATTTTGATTCTCCCAAAGTGGGTCACTATGGACAGTCTAGACATGTAATATTATATTGCGCTGTACACAATAGTGACTTAATTAAAACACACCTGAATCAAATATTAATTAGAATAAATTTCGAAGAGAAAAGTTTTAAGTCTCCTTCGGAAGGAGTTTTCATCTCTTGATTTATCTGAAGTCTTTCGGAAGAGAATTCCACCATTTTGGACCAACTATATCTTGTATTTGTCCTTGTAAAATAATAAAGCAGCTCTACATCGATGAACACCAACATTTTAAACACTACATGTTATTGTGCTGTAAAGAATAGATGTATATACAGTTTAAAAAAATGATACGAAATCATAAAATATTAAAATAATAATTTAGTACAAGGGCTGATCCAGAAGTCCGTAGAAAGTACAGTGGAAACCCTCTAAACCAGTTCCTCTATAAACCGGTTTCCCCTCTAAATCGGTCAAATATACTGGTCCCGACTTCATTACTATATAATTCAAAAATCCCTTCTAAACTGGCATAACCTCTAAACATGCCAAATGGCCAGGACACGGGCTCGGCCGGTTTAGAGGGTTCCACTGTATTGTGTTAATAAAAAAGTAGTGTACATGTACATAATCATATTAAACTTTCGTGTCCTAACTTTCTGTATATTTGTTGCGATTTCCGGAAAAATCGCACTTCAATATGCTATAAGAATGCATAATCATATATAAATCTTTATGACCGGACTCTTCCATATTTCCACATATTTCCCATGTTGGAATGCAATGAGTAATAAACTGTATTTATCCGCATTTTACAGGATTTAATTATCAGTTGCATAACGCATTAGCTTGTTTGTTTGTTTTGTTTTTTATGTCACTGGGGTTTAACGCCGTTTTATACGGCGACCGGTTCACCTAACCAGTTTTCCTTGACTGTATACAAACAGTAATAACTTATCCTTCCACTAGGAGTCGACAACTTCTCCAAATATGGAGAAAATCGATATTTTTGTCAAGTTTTATTCGAATGTTATGACCTGCCGCGACCGGTATTCGTAACCCGATCTCCGGGTTACATGTCCAGCGAACTAACTATTAGACCACGGTCGCAGCTCATAACGCATTGGCAGAGGTACACACGAACGAATGGTCGCACGTGATTCCAACATTATGGCTGAAGTTCTTGCAGACATATTCTGACGCCTGTTATATCTGGTTCTATTTTTTCCTAGTACTTAAACAGTCAATCTTGTATTAAGAATCCGCCCGTGGGAAAGACCAAAAGCGGTCACATTGATTTACTCCCTTCGTGTATATGCATGTCATTTTGCTATAGGACACTTTATTTGTGAATAGGTCCTCAAATGTTTTTCAGATAACAATGATAATAATATATGTCCTGCACTACGACCCCCATTCAAACCATTTAAATCAATTATTTTGGTAATACATTGATGGTCTTGCAATAACAAAAGTCAACATTTCTTTAAAACTTCTGTCATTTTCACTTGTTTGGTGTCAATCTCTGATCTACAGTTCCGGAATATTTCCTTGGGTCCATAAAATTATTCAGCCATTTATCATTTTCTTTACACAAAGGTAAGACTTTCATCTTGCATGCTGTTCTTCGTAAAGTTGTTACTACTTATGAGTAGTTTACTTCATATGTACGGTTATCAAAATGTAAGTATAAAGTTAAAAATTACTTTGGTTTAATGTTCTTAAATCAAGAAAGCGTTTAGAACTACCATCTGAATGATGCAAATTACAGTAAAATACCCTCTCAAGAATTTAGTAAAGATATATAAAAATGGTATTTTGAACCAAATCATCTAAAAACTTGGGGACAAAGGTCAAGTTTTTTGTTTAAAAGGCGGACACTTCTTTGATTGGTCATGTGACTACAGAAATTCCATGAATGATACGAACGAGTTAGGATCTGGCATAGGTACAGACACTTGGATGTAGAGGAAATACGAATAGCAATGCATGTAATACAGTGAAACCTCTCCAAAGCAACACGCTTTGGGAGAAGCAAAAATATGTCGTTGTTGAGAAGTTGTTGCTCTAGAGAGGTTGAATGAGGAGTAAAATCGTACAGTGGGAAAATCAAGTTGCTGTTGAAGGGATGTTGTTGCTCAAGAGAGGGCCGCTCTGGAGATGTCATATGAGAACCTAATGTAGCACACGCCTTACCTATTTATCAGACTCTTCTAATATTTGCTGCCTTGAAAATAAATATAATTTCTGTATAGCTTCAACACAGTTTTAATGTTCTTCATTCTTCGTGTTCAAAGACTATTTGTTCTAAATTACAAAACTCTTTAGATTTCCATTTACAATTAATTTGTCAAATTAACGGAACATAAAATATGTTTAAGGAGTCTTCCCTAAATTTGATTTACAATGATCATACAATGAATAAAAGTAAATTCTTTATTTTGCTGTTTTGCTGATAGATCTATGTCTTCTGTATTTCAAACAATTTTAGCGTCGGTAAAATCGAGGAATTCAACACAGAGATAATTCCTCATACACATGGTATATTCATTGTTAAGAGTTTTGCGGAATATTAGAAAATAGTTCGTCTTAACGAACATTCGTGACAAACAACAGATTTAAGAAGCCAAATTGTTGCTTGAAACTTCGAAATAAATCCAACGCAACGAAAACCTAACTTGATATACACAAAGAAGCGGGAAATCACTATTTTTGATGTTTTTCGACATAATGAAAAATTCGTCTTAAGCAAATACCCCATAACGGGGATTGCCTGTAAATCTTTGAAGGGCGACGATCCAAACAGTTACTTTATTCAAAATGTTCTAGTTACCTCCCTTCATTCAGAACTGTATTTATAAGATGAATGTTTACAAAGTTGGTACACGTGATTATTTTATTTTGGTTTATACAAGGTATTAACTTCTGAACAAAAGAAAGAATGTACGATATTTAGAATAAAAACGTGTCTGCTTTAATGAATACACAGGGATTCGTGAAGAACGTTTTTATCATGAGTTCACAAAACGTGTTGATAGAAAATGGTTAGTATTGATATTGATGGCTCACACAAATTAATTTCTATGACGTCACACAGACCTTGTTGTCATAAATCATAGTAATTCGTGTTACTCAAAAAGGGACGAAAGTGAACACGCTAGGTATTAGTGATACGTGTAATTTATCAGAACAGTAAAACCTCGATTATGAGACCATCTTAGGGGCCCGAAATTCGGTTGTAATAATGAGGTGGTCTCATTATTAAGTTGATTTGTAGTAGAGTTATTGGAAGTCAGTCCGAAAATTAGTTGTCGTTATAACAAAGTGGTCGTAATATTGAGGTGGACACTATTTGATGTTTTACTGTGCACAAATTAAGTGGTTAGATGTAGCGTTTTGTTCAGAATTCGAATACGCATTAAATAATTGTAGTATATTGAAAATTACAATTTCGTAAATTGACTCATTTTTTTTGTCTGTACAAATGTACATCATTTCAAAGACAACAATATTTAGATAAGTACATCTTGCGCATCTCGCGTTAAGGTACACCTTGTCCTTCAGTCATGTTGAAGTATTATGGCGCTATTATATAGAGCTGTAAACATAGATTATAAAATGAGACATTTAAAATAGGTAGTCCATATTAGTACTGAACAAACGTAATTGTTTGAATAAGATGATCAGAAATTAAATATATATAGATAATAAATATATACAGTCAAACTAGTGTTTGCGACCACCTCCGAATAAAGACCACCTTGTGAATAAAGGTCATTCTTTGAAAACTCGTCACGATCATTTAGAACAAACTAACATCCGAATAAAAGCCATATGTCAATGAAGGCCATATTTTGTCTTTCCTAATGTTGCCTTTCATCACAGGTTTGACTGTAGTTAAAATCGGAAATACATGACTATGAAGTAGCATTAAATTCTGACAGGTAGTTTTTTTCATTGGAGATTAACGTCACACCAACAGCCAGGGTCATTTGGTGACTTTCAGATTTAATGTCCGAGGAAGATCCCAGATGTACATCTGAGTAGAACCATCGACCTTCTGTAAGCTAGCTAGCATCAGTGCAGGGCTGCTAATAATAGTTAGTGACCATTAACAACTCAACTACGGACGCCTACACCGACAAGTCGCTTAAGGGGTCGGTTGTTGAAAGTGAAATTCAACGCTTTCTTAAACAGGAAAATCTGACCAATTCTCGCATGTACATAATAATTGTAACAGCATAAAAATCAGTTTTCTAACATTCATCAACATATTGATCTCTAGCGATAGATTCCCTCTGGTAGGATAATACTAGAGTAATACATTCGTGAGTTAAAGTATACCCACTGAGGCTAACCTTTTTACAGACAAAAAGTTCATTTTGTATAATATAATGAAAAAATAGACCTTAAAGATACATGTATTACATGACACTTGGAAACGCTTTTGAATAATCGTATTTCACGAAACACACACATTGGACGGCTTTGAGTTGACTGGTTAAGCAGTCAATGAGTGGAGACCATTAAGTTGAAGCGTACACCAGGATGGTACTAAACAAGTGTACTTAGAGCTAGATGACTTTTATGAATTGGAGCGAGACTAGCCGGCATCAGTCCATCCCGAAAATGTGAAGTGTTCCACATCAGCATCAAACATAAATTATACGTTATGAAATGTCCCCGTATCATTCACTCTCTACAACAACATTAACAAAGTATCTCGTAGTCACTACCACCTCAAATCTCCTATACAAACCATATCAAAAATGTTACAAAGAAGGCAAATTCCATCATGTCACAAATCACTCTTGAGAAGAAACATAACATGAAGTCCATTTAGAACCATGTCAAATGTTTACTCTGCAGAGAATTCCCGCTTTCAGAGTCGGCTTTTCAGTGATTCTACTCTCATACGGTCTGTAAACAAATAATTTAGAGTTTCATCACCGAATTATTCGAACACAGAACGGAAGATTCTGAATCCGCCGTGAGATCCCTACACTACGGATATACTTGTATCACACTTAAATTGTATGTGCTTCAATTACATCGCAACTCCTGAAAATCGGACTCTGAAATCCGTAATTCTCTGAAAATCGAACAATTTTTCAAGTATCATTGTTTTCCCTTCGATCATTAAAAAATCTCTGAAAACCGGAATTCTCGGAAAACCGGACTTTTCGCCCTGTCCGGAAAGGGTCCAATTTTCAGGGGTTTATTTTATTAAACCATTTAAGGATTTACCTTTATCTATTTTAAGAATGTTTACATTACCGTGAAATCAAATTTATGGCACAGTAATAATAATTTATTGACATTGGAGTGTTTGCATGTACGACTATAATATTGGTCCAGCATTGTAATGTATAGTAAAACATCATTCTTTTATGTTTTTAGTGTGTTGGTTCTACATATTGTCGAAATCAATATTGTGCAAATCATATCATTTATGCCACTTGTCAAGTCAACATCTGAAAGTACAGTCACGTGATGATAAAACATAACATGAAAAATGGTGATGATACAAAATGCGACACAATTGATTTATACATGCCACAAATATACTAAGCGTATCATCATAATGTAGGTGTGTTGATTTACAATGTCCGACATGTCTGCTTCAGATTTTATTATTCCCCCCCACAAGATCTGCTAATGTATTCAACTAACACTACAATATATATAAACGTAAGTTCATTTGAGAATGATTAGAAATTTAATTCGCAACTTTCACCTCTTTCATAATGTCTATATTTAATCACTAGATCATACCAATACTTGATTTGTGTGATTTCAAACCGAGTTGAAACCATAAAACAATTGTAATCATGTGGCCATTGATACGTTCGTCAGAATCCAAATTCGACTTCTTATTCATTCCTGGTCACATAAAGACAGTAAATACCATTTTTGGTTTGATGTACTAGTAGAGAAATTTAATGTACAATGTTGCATTATTTTATTTTGACGTGAATATTAGTTGATACACATCACATCATTGATCGATATTTACTGATCTATATAAAGGACAAACACGATGAATACAGATTTTACCCCATACACTCATCACGGAGTTCTTACGAGGAGAAAATATTCGTCAATATTTACTTCTGATCTATCTTTTTTATCCACTATAATACTGAAGAACATGAAGATAATATCAACTCAATCTTTGCAGTAATTGTCATCTTCAGTACTTACATACCAGTACAGTGTGTTACTGTATGTGTTATCGTTATAATTAAATCACCAAGTTACAACTACAATTCAACGCCCAGAACATATCCAAATATAGAATTTCGAATTGAGAACTTGATTCGAAAAAGGGACGACATCATGATCTTTAGTTCAAGAGATGTTTTGTTCATGTATCTTCTCAATAGGCTACTTGTGTAGAGATAAAAATCAGATTTTCTTTTCAAAATTAATTGTTGCCATTTTCTAATCGTTGCCATTACGGATATCTGACGACAGTCATCATAAAACATCACCTACTGTCAACAACTAATAACATCCGTTAACATCAAATAATATAACTTACTAACAACATCAAATAATGTCAACTCCAATCAACAACACATACCATAAACTACAGTCACATACCATTAACTACATTCATCAACACATACCATTAACCACAGTCATCAACACATACTATTAACTACAGTCACATACCATTAACTACAGTCAACAATACACACCATTAACTACTGTCAACAACACAAACCATCAACTACAGTCAACAACACACACCATTAACAACAGCCATCAACACAAACCATCAACTACAGTCAACAACACACACCATTAACAACAGCCATCAACACACACTATCAACCACAGTCAACAACATATGCCATCAACTACAGTTAACAAAACATGCCATCAACTTTAGTCAACAACACATATCATCAACTATAGTCATCAACAAGCACTATCAACTATAGTTAATAACACACATTATCGACTACAGTCAACAACACATACCATCAACTATAGTCATCAACAAGCACTATCAACTACAGTCAACAACACATATCATCAACTACAGTCATCAACAAACACTATCAACTATAGTCAACAACACACATCATTAACTACAGTCATCAACAAACACTATCAACTATAGTCAACAACGCACATTATCAACTACAGTCAACAACACATACCATCAACCACAGTCAACAACACATACCATCAACTATAGTCAACAACAGATATTATCAACTGCAGTCAACAACACACACTATCAACCACAGTCAACAACACATACCATCAACTACTGTCAACAACACACATCATTAACTACAGTCAACAACACATGCCATCAATTTTAGTCAACAACACATATCATCAACTGCAGTCATCAACAAGCACTATCAACTATAGTCTACAACACACATCATTAACTACAGTCATCAACAAGCACTATCAACTATAGTCAACAACACACAATATCAACTACAGTCAGTAACACATACCATCAACGACAGTAAACAACACATACCATTAATGACAATCAACAACACATAATATAAAGTACAGTCAATAACACTATCAACTACAGTCAACAACACATACCATCAACCACAGTCAACAACACACACGATCAACTACAGACAACAACACACATTATTAACTACAGTCAACAACACACACCATCAATCACAGTCAACAACACATACCATCAACCACAGTCAACAATACACACCACCAACTACAGTCAACAACACATACCATCAACATCAGGCAACACCACATATCATCAACTACAGTCATCAACAAGCACTATCAACTATAGTCAACAACACACATCATTAACTACAGTCATCAACAAGCACTATCAACTATAGTCAACAACACACATTATCAATTACAGTCAACAACACATACCATCAACTACAGTCATCAACAAGCACTATCAACTATAGTCAACAACACACATTATCAACTACAGTCAGTAACACATACCATCAATTATAGTCAACAACACATACGATCAACTATGGTCAACAACACACATTGTCAACTGCAGTCAACAACACATACCATCAACCACAGTCAACAACACATATCATCAACTACTGTCAACAACACACATCATTAACTACAGTCAACAACACATGCCATTAACTAAAGTCAACAACACACACTATCAACTACAGTCAGCAACACATACTGTAATGTTTGTTGACGTTTTCTTTTAAGGAATTTACTGAAAGATTATAACACAATGCGAGAGTTTTTATACACACCTTTATTCACAGTGAGAGAGAGAGAGAGACTGTCCGTCTCAGGTATTCTGGACAATGATTAAAACAAGAGAGTAATGTAACATGATATGATACACATACACAACACATACCATCAACCTCAGTCAACAACACATACCATTAATGACAATCAACAACACATACCATAAAGTACAGTCAATAACACTATCAACTACAGTCAACAACCCATACCATCAACTACAGTCAACAACACATACCATCAACCACAGTCAACAACACATACCATCAACTATAGTCAACAACAGACATTATCAACTGCAGTCAACAACACACACTATCAACCACAGTCAACAACACATACCATCAACTACTGTCAACAACACACATCATTAACTACAGTCAACAACACATGTCATCAACTTTAGTCAACAACACATATCATCAAGCAATTACAATTAATATTTGAATTGCTACTGAATTGAGAACCAAATAGTACCGATTCAGTTTTTCCCAGATGTAAAGACAATTGTTATCTACAGGCCAATTACTGGCCAATTTCAGATCTTCAGTTAAATCCATCCCGACAGTAGCCTTTCATTTACCAGTAACCATAATGGCAGTTTGTTTGTTTGTTTTTATGTGACTTATTGTCGCTGAGGTCACCGGTTCACCTAACCAGTTTTCTTGGACTGCACACTAACCAGTTCTTACTCACCCATCCACAAGGAGTCGGCAACTTCTTCACATATGGATGAAAATTGACATTTTTGTCAAATTGTTATAGAATGGTATGACCAGCTGCGACTGGGATTCAAACCCGGATCTCCGTGTCACAAGTCCAGCGCACTAATCACTGGAACTATGCCGCGGCCACCATAATGACAGAATCAGCTGCATGAAGCAACAGCTTATCCTTAACAACAGTTGACATATCATTCACTTAAATCAAAAATAATAAGACAGAACCTTGTAGAAAACCTCAAGTTATGTTGCAAGTAGATGAGTATGTGACAGCGACATCCACTAATTACTGTCTGTATGATAAATACGAACCGAACCAAATTATGGTATCTTTACCAATGCCTCACCCTTCTAGTTTCATTAAAACAATTGAATGTTCTACCGTATCAAATGCTTTCTGCAAGTCAAGTAAAACCATACCGATACAATTACCTTTGTCTATTTCAAATGGAGTATAGTCTGAAAGATGAATAAGACAAGTGTCCGTTGAAAAACTTCTTATGAAATCTGATTGAAAATTATTTAATAATTTATTATCTCTAAGATAAGTATCATAAACAACTTGCTTAAAAATCTTGGAAATAATACTCAGTATGGACACTGGGCTGTAATTACCAACTTCAGTTTTGTCCTTTTGCTTAAAAGGGGAAACAACCCTGACAGATTTTAAGTCATCAGGAACTATACCTTGTATTAAAGAATGATTTATCATGTGAGTGAGAAGAGCAACTATGACATAAGCACTATCTCTTACAAAACGTGAGGGTATACCATCTAAGCCTGTGGATTTGCTGGCCCTTATTTTGTTCAAATAACTGAAAACTTTATTTTCAGAAAAGGTTGGGAGGCTTATAAACAAGTTTATAAGCGACTGTTGTGTAAAAGGAATAAAACTGTTCAGCCACTCTTAACTTATCAAAGCAAATGGTATCACTGTCATCAATTTTCAAATATATACTGCTACCTGTTGATGAATTTAACTTTTTGAAGGCAATTCAATGCCCTTTTAAGTATTCCATAAAGACATTGAGTCAAACTTATTTTCCTTGAGTGTATCTTTAAAATAGTTCTGCTTAGCTAAATGAATAATATATTGAGCCTTATTTCTCATTGTGAAACTATTTAAAAGCAGACTCGGACCTCTCACATTTATCTAAATGAAATGACTTGTAACGGTCATTAATGCACTGAAGTATTTCAGGACTCATCCAAGGTTCTGTTCTTAGTTTGATTCTTACTTGCTTAACAGGCGAAATATTGTTCTGAGTAGACAGAAAAATAATTTGAAAGAGTTCCACGCATCAGTCATATTGTCATTCGAGATTACAGAGCTCCAAACAGTATTTAACACAGACTTTTGAAAATCATCATTATAGTAGTTTTTAAAGAGCGGATTTTCACAGTATTATGTACACCAATGTGAGATTTACAAACCTTCCTAGTACAATATACAGAGTAACTTCTGAAATGTGAACATCCTTGGGACCGGCAAAAAAATCGGATTTTGGAAGTCTCCGGAATTCAGAAGTTTGGGGTAACCTGGAATAAAATAAACAGTAAAACATCAGTGGTTCTTTGTAGAAGTATAATACCAGACAAACAATTCTGTCCCTGTCTGACACTAAAATAAGATCAATTGTAGTTTAGAACACATTGCAAATTCTTGTAAAATCAGCCATCAGCTGTTTAAAATGAAACATAACATATCCATAAAATAAGTAATACTAGAACACAATGTATTTCACTTTCGAGAACTGGAAACATCACAAACATCTAGAATTATTGTTTCATATGAAATAAAATCGGATGTATTAAAACAAAGTGTTTCAAAATTTTGACTGGTCTGTAGATTACGCCACATAATATTGGTTTTGACTTTGATAACTAAAGTTCAAACTGGGTTGCTTCCAGTTCATCATGTAGAAGGTCCAAACGTTGATTAAAACAACATCATTCCTAATATAAACACAAACACCTCCCCCATGCTTATTTCTATCATGTCTAATGATACTTTAACTGTCAACATCAGATAACATCACTTCCAGCCAACAACACATACCATTAACTACAGTCAACATCACATATAATTTACTACAGTCAACAATACATACCATTAAATACAGTCAACAACACATACAATTAACTATAGTCAACATCACATACCATTTACTACAGTCAACAACACATATCATTAACTACATTCAACATCACGTACCATTTACTACAGTCAACAACACATACCATTAATCACAATCAACAACACATACCTTTAACTACAGTCAACATCACATACCATTAACTACAGTCAGCAATACATACCATTAACTACAGTCAACATCACATACCATTAACTACAGTCAACATCAAATACCATTAACCACAGTCAGCAATACATACCGTTAACTACAGTCAACATCACATACCGTTTACTGCAGTCAACATCACATACCATTTACTACAGTCAACAACACATACCATTAACTACAGTCAAAAACACATACCATTTACTGCAGTCAACAACACAAACCTTTAACTACAGTCAACATAACATACCATTAACTACAGTCAACATCACATATCATTAACTACAGGCAACATCTAATACAATTAAATACAGTCAACAACACATATCATCAACCACAGACAACATTTGGTAAAATATAATAACCTTCCTTGCTTGATCTTGTATTATATCCATGAATTGAGTATAAAGTAATAAAATGCTGGGACAAGTACTCGGGAGCCATACCATTTCTTATTTTAAAAACATAACACAAAGTAATCTGCTCTACAGACAACATCAACTAACGTCAAATAGTCATCTACAGATAAAATCATATTGTGTCAACTACAGACAACATCAACTAACGTCAAATAATCATCAACAGATAAAATCATATTGAATCAACTAGAGACAACATCAAATACTTTGTAACAGAAGTCTGTAAAATCGTTTTGTTTTCTTTCAATTAAGTACACATTAGATAGACAGTGATGTCCTTTTTTGAAATAACAATCACGTTAATTATCAGGCAGTATCAGTGTTTGATATCAACAAAAGAACCATCTAAATATTGTTTTGAGGTGTCCATATCGTGTATGATGTAAATATAGGTAAATAATTAAGTTTGTAAAAGAAATATCAGCCATTACACATGAAACATAATATACCATAAATATCTATTAATAAGTAAATCTTAAAAAGTTGTAAAGGACACGCCTAGCTCATTAGTATTCATAAGCTAAGTAAGTGACAAGTTTTCAATGAGAGAGTAGAATTTAGTATTATAAATCTAGATCGAGTGATTCCTAATAGTAAACAATAAAAAGTTCAACAGAGTAAAAACAATATTCTTCAATAATGTCTCCAGAACAGCGATAGAAAAGTGCAAATGCTTAAAGGGAGAGTTGACTATAATAAGTATTTCAGAGGGGAACTATCCATGTGTACGAGTGGATTACGTGAACAATTCTTTGTTTTACACTTGTTAGTGAAAAATTGAGGGATACAATACGTGAAAGTTTTGTACCTCAGAAATCTCCTGTTCTCATCCGGTGTAGTCCTTAGGTTGGGATCCGAGGTTATAAAACTTGACTGATCTCCCAGCTCTGGCCTAATTTATTTCTCAACTTATTTCAGATTAATACATTTGTTTGTCACATTGTCACATATGTAAGTGTATGCATGTATCTTTTATTAATTCACTTGAACACAGAAAATTGTGTAAACATTTATATAGTCTTATCAAAACTGAGGTTCGAGTTTGAGGACCGATCTCAAGTTTTATAATCTCAGACATAGTTCTAGAACTTTTAACAACTGGTTCTTCTTTCTCACTCATAAAATCAGATTCTACACTACAGGTCTTCAACGGAATAAAATCCACTCTATTCGACTATTCAATCGGTATAATAAAGGATTTTGCATAAATGGCAAGATGGGACATGTTTTACGTACATGTATACATTTTTGTACCAAATGTGTAATACCAAAGTCTGGTCACCTCCACCTCCAATAGCGTCAAAAATCGCGAGTAAAATATTCTGTTGTTCGATAAAAAGAACAATCCCTTGTTGTTGCTGAATGCAATATAGAAATATTGACTAGTCAACTAACCACAGTGCAATACAGACACGTATCATAAAACGAATAACAAATTCAGCATTTTAGCTTCATATACTGTCAAACCTGTGAACAAAGGCCACCCTTGAGAAAACAAAATGCGACCTTTATTGACAGGTGGATTTTATTCGGAAGCCGGTCAGTTTGTTGTATATAATCAATGATTTCTTTTAAAAAAATGACCATTATACGCAGGGTGGCCTTTATTCGGAGGTGGCCGCAAACACAGGTTAGACGGTAGATACGTTATAAGATTTTAATAAGTTCATGATGTTTTATATTGAGATCTGCTGATCTGATGTAAATATGTTAACGACATATGCATCATTACTTAATAAATGACTTTGAGGTTTATTAAAATTAATTTCTGTCACGATTTATCCCGTTGCTGTCGCGACTTAGTAACACTTGACTACAATATACATTGTAGAATATTAAACATAATACATCAATAGGATTAGAGTTATAAAACCTTGTGTTTTCATTTGTCATTTATAATGTTACTATGACGATCTTGAATTACATAATATCAGGTAACCAACACATGAAGTGCATAGTATGTTTTGTATTGTTTTTAGGTCATTTATAAACTATGCTTATATATGTATGTTTATATTTGTATATTCAAAACCATTCGTACTCATAAGCAAAACAATAGTTACATACACACGAGGCTTTCATTGCACCCTTAAAACAGAATTTTAACTTTTGAAATCAGTAAAATAAAGCCTTTTACTCTTGAAAATTCATACTAAAGGGTCAAATTTTCAATAAATTTAGAAGAAAATTGTGTTCCCTCTTCGAATTATTAACAGCCAAGGTTCATTTTTGACTTTCAGCTTTTGACGTCTAGTGAAAACCCTGTACACACAACCTCTCCTGTTGTAAATTGCTAATTTTATATACACAGCCTGTGTTGTTGACAACATACTTGTATATTTTGTATTTACAATATACATCTAGTTGACTTACATATATTGTGCTTTCACAACAAAAATCAAAAGTTTTGAAGTCAATTGATGGAAACTATATTAATACCATATATTTCTTTCTTATTGAACAGACAAGCATTTTGTAGAGAAAATCGAACAAATTGCAGCTTCATTGAAGTGTCTTTCTCACAAGCAAGTAGTAAACCAGATAACATAATTCTAATTAACGCTGTGTCTCTGTTAAATAATACATTAGTTACAGCGATATGTGCAGGGGTGTAGAAATGAGCCGGAAGCCAGAAAAATCAACCGGCTTTTTGAGTATTCTTGTCAGCTACTTTTCCCCCACAAGGTGCACTGACTCCTTGTCCCCATCTAGGAACCCCCAGACCCCCTTCTGCGCCACATTCCACATCTTTGTATGTGTAGAGAACGTTTTAAGTCATATTCTATTTATATTTATCGCCATTACGTGTTTTCTACCTCGACCCGGTCGTTGAAGCGGGTGTCTGCTGACTTTAAGGTCGTAGTTATAATTTCTAGTTTCACGAAGGATGACATTAATATACTGTAACACCGTGTGAGCCAGACGTACAGAGGGCACTTTCATCCGAGTATAATCCTTCAGGACTAAAAATAGGTTTGTTTCTTGTAACCCGACCGACCGTCTTTTTTACTACCAACCGCATTATTTTCGACTAAATACTTTGCTGTGCTTAACCTTAGTAAGCAACATGTGTTTGTCCCATCATGGCGAATAGTCTACATGTGGTGACTTTAAAATGTAATAACAACTGGTAAAAAAGTGTTGATTTTCATATTGTGACTGGGGTTATCAGTTAAACAGAGGTTACTTATACCAAATACTGTGAAGATGTCTCGACACGCATAAAATATCCTACCTACCGACCCATCTTCTTTTAGCATGTTATGGAAACAAACCAATTTAGGCCTCATTTGAATAAACCGAATGCATTTTAAAAGCATGTCAGTCATTTATAAAGTGGAAATTTAAAACGCTTTAGAATTTTTGTCAACCTGGCATTTAATAAATTGTTTGAAGTGTCGAGACTTTTATATCATTGCCAGACAAAAAGAAAACCAATAAAACAGCAACAACAACAAAAACGTTTAAGCTTTCGAGCAAAGAATTGAGTTGGTTTTCAGGGCATTGAGTGAGCAAGTTTCGGTTCAGGAAGTTAACAAAAAAGAAGATATGTTCAGTAAATTTTCTCTAGATCTATCAGTGCTCGAGATTGTTTTCATGGGAGTAAACATGAGGGCTCGATTTCCGTTATTTATATACCCGAACAGACCAATTTTTTAAAATCGAAACTTATCAAACAATGCAAATCAACCGAGAAAAAACACGTCATTTCGCTTCTCTGCGTATCTGAAAAACTAAAAGGTGAACGGCGCTTGATCAATTTCACCGACAGCTTGACGGCAAGATGAAAGACGCCTGATCAATTACACTCCAAAATTTACCGAAACCATAAAGTGCCAAATCGACTAATTGATGAAAATGCAAAAATCTTCAAGGAAACTAAACCTAGATACGAGAAATTTAAATTTAAATTTTGAGCGTATCCAACGACCAAATTGCCACAAATTATACGTACGTGTTCGTACGACAGTGTTAAGATGGCTATAAATGGCAATATTCAGTATGGGAATTACGCACGCATGCGCACTATCTAGAGCACAGAATCTGCAATGCATTGCGTGCGTGCGTGCGTGCGCGCGCGCGCGCGTGCGCGTGCTTGTATACCTTGATCAACTGATGTAGACAGATGAACAATTAATTCTCACATAATTGTAGTTCATACTAAAATTTACTTGAACTATTCGAATATTTAAGCAATGTTATTTTTCGTATTCAAGATCTATTTGAATTCCCGGGTGAACTTATTTTCACTGGGGTATAAAGCCATTTTTCAACAATTTTTCAATTATATACGGCGACTGGTTCACCTAACCAGTTTTCCTGGACTGTATACTAACCAGTACTAACTTACTTTTCCACAAGGAGCCGACAACTTCTCCATAAATGGAGGATAATCGATATTTTTGTCAAATTTTCATTGAAGGGTAATACGCGCACAGGTGTGAGCCGAGAACAACATATTTTGAGGATAGAAAAAATACCCTAATATCCACTACAATACATGTATCATAAAACAGGGTTATAATGAACTCCTGGGGGCTCATTGTTTTTTAGTTTACCATATTTTGTTTTATTTTATTTTTCAGTTTTATGTTATGAAATGAATAATTGCAGTAAATGGCTAGTGGACATCAAATTATCTCTTCTCCTTGGTAAAACAGAATGTATTCTTTTTGGACCCAAGAACAAAGTTTTTTAACATTGATGATTCTTCCATTGTTTGTATTGATTATGTTATCAAGTCCACAAATTATGTAAAATATGTGGGAAATTTCCTAGAAAATGATCTTTCTGCAACTATCATTGATATGATAGCAGGACTTCTTTAAAGGTTGACGATTTTTGTAGCATTGAGTGACTTAATATTGAAAATCGTGTTAAACAGCTACGACTTAATTATGCACATATTATGACAAACGATTATTTTTGTGATTAGATATTGATAACTCTGTTATTTGAATAATTTAGAAATTCAATAAATATTAGAACAGTAGAAATTTTTTTCGTTTTTTTTTCTCATTCGAATTTGGAATCTTTGCCTTGCTATTGGGAAAAACATACTTTTTGCCATTGGGAACGCGACTAAGTATCGGTCGTCAAAACAGTCCCCTAAACACCTGAAATGTATCATGTATATTGTAATGTAATTGCGGAAAAACAAGGCAATACATTTGATGATTTACAATTTATTATACTAGTTGTCAGTAAGTTCTTAATCTGAGTCCGCGCCGCCCACATACTGTGCAGGCTCCACATACATACTGTGCCAGCTCCGCAAACATACTGTGCCAGGTCCACACACACATACTGTGCCAGCTCCACACACATACTGTGCCAGCTCCACACGCGCACACATACTGTGCCAGCTCCACACCTACATACTGTGCCAGCTACGCACACATACTGTGCCAGCTAGGCACACATACTGTGTCAGGTCCACACACATACTGTGCCAGCTCCACACGCACACACATACTGTGCCAGCTCCACACACGCACACACACATACTGTGCCAGCTCCACACCTACATACTGTGCAAGCTACGCACACATACTGTGCCAGTTCCGCACACATACTGTACTAGCTCCACACACATACTGTGCCAGTTCCGCACACATACTGTACTAGCTCCACACACATACTGTACCAGCTCCACACACACATACTATGCCAGCTCCACACACATACTGTGCCAGTTCCGCACACATACTGTGCCAGCTAGGCACACATACTGTGCCAGTTCCGCACACATACTGTGTCAGCTCCACACACACACACATTCTGTGCCAGCTCCACACACACACACATACTGTGCCAGTTCCACACACACACATACTGTGTCAGCTCCACACCTACATACTGTGCTAGGTCCACGCACACATACTGTGCCAGCTCCAGACACATAATGTGCCAGCTCCGTACACACACATATACAGTGTCAGCTCCACACACATACTGTGTCAGCTCCACTCACGCATACTGTGTAGGCTTCACACACAGACTTTGCTAGGTCCACGCACACACATACTGTGCCAACTACACACACATACTGTGCCAGCTCCACACACATATACTGTGTTAGCTACACACACACGAACTGTGCCTGCTCCGCACACACTCTGTGCCAGCTCTGCACGCACACATACTGTGCCAGCTCCGCACGCATACTGTGTCAGTTCCACACATATACATACTGTGTCAGCTACGCACACATACACACTGTGTCAGCTCCACGCACACATACATACTGTGTCAGCTCCACGCACACACATAGTGTGTCAGCTCCGCACACACACATACCGTGCCAATAATTAAAATGACAGATACTGTCCTTGTTTTATGGACATGAAGTCGAGATGTTTCCTGGATTCCGGGTCAAACATTCAGTGTACATTTAGCTGTTAATCAAACAGATCAGCTATTCTGACCTCTGTGACCCCCGACTGGTGTCTTTCCGTGTAATATTGTTAAGGTAACTCACATCTGTGCTCAAGAAGTTGGCTTTAAGTACATTATAATCATTGTTAGAAAGAGCAAAGATATAATTATCAGGATGCATGTTTATCAAATTTGTTGTATTAATCTTTAAGTTGTGGGGAAAATGAGGTACAAAATATCCCGTGCATAGTAATGCACTGATGGTTAGTAAATAAGAACATGATGACGACGCACGTTATTAGTATACATGTACTCATTTTGTACGGTGAATGGTATAGATTTGAACCGCATCGGAAAAAATATTTTATTCAGTGAAATTAAAAGTAAAAACATTGTGTACCTTTGTAACACATTACAGGAATTTTGTTTTCTTCAAATATCAATGGTGCGCTTAAGCAAACTTTCCGGTATGACTGTATTTTAAATGTAACTTTTTAAGTGCTACGAATAATATTTTAGACAAGAGAAAGCGTTATTTGTACACAAACACTAGAATTAAATCTGTGTGGTATGACATTACAGATTAAACAAAGGTGTGGCGATTGTTTAATCGTTTAAATTCTTCGGATTTTGTATTTTGTAACCAAGCAATGATTTAAGAATAAATACTCCGTGTTTCAACAGCATTAAATGAAAACGTAAATAATAAGCTTATTTCCCTATGGTGTCTGAAATGATATCATTTTCTGCAAATGTTAATTTTCTACAATTTTACCATCTCAGTTAGTTTTAATTAATACTAATTTATTTTAACTCGATTGTGACACAAACAATTTTGCTTAAATTAATTACGCTCGAGTCCGCTTCCTGGACACTACACTAGTACTGCGTCCGAAAAATGGGATTGTGAAGTTCATGAACGAAACCCGTCAAAGCCAGGATTCGAACTCAGGAACAACAGCCAGAGTCATTAAGCGACTTTTGTAACTTTAACGATGGAGAAAGAATCTAGGTTAGCTTCCTCATGTCTGATTTTTTGTCCAAGATAGGATTCGAACTCATAGCGGTGAGGAGCTAGTGATTATTAGTCAATGACCATAACCGGGTTTGTTACCCAGGACCACCAATTTGATCAGTTAAAATATGCATTCGGTATTTAATACATATTTTGGATACTTCTCTATAAATACTATATTATTTTTATCCAAATTAACAATAAACGATGAGAACTATGCTTATTATCTCATTATTCCTTGCATGTGCAAAAGTGCGCGAGTGAAACTGTTTGAATCGCATTATCAACCACATCGGAACAATGTTCCCAAAAAGTTAACTAAATTTTAATCGAATATTTTCTGTCTCCCAAACAATGCGTGTATTATACTGTAATAACCGTTGATGAGCACATGTGTATAAATTGTGTAATGTTATGCAGATGATATATGTCATATAGATGTCATTACGGAGCAAATATCGAACATGTCAATACAAGAGTGACACAAGTAAGGTGCCCTCTTTTAGGTTTTAATCCTGTTTATTAACTGCATGTCATGTATACGAGGTACTTGGTTGACTTTTCCATTGTTGATAGACGATATCATCAACATGAAATTTATTCATGGAAAACAAATATAGCTGTGTGTAAAACAATGGTTTGTGTCTTTTTAACCTAGAAGATTTACCAAAGCAAATAACATTACACCAAAATCATGCTTATCATAAAGTTCCATTGTGTGTCTTACAGTAAAATCATTCAGCATGTATGTATATTTTCCATTATAATAATGGCCAAGAGAGCGAGTTCTCTCAATGTTTAGGTACGACAGAAAATAACCCATCAGTTGTAAACCACTCCCTAAGTACACAAATTCATTCACGTTTTCAAGAATTTTACTATAATAATAAAAATTACTTTAATTATTTCGCCCTTTTAAAATATTGTAAATATGTATGTGTTTACAATCGTATTTCGTTAATTGCAATATCAAAACAGTATATGAAATCTAGCTTGTAACTCAGTACTTGATTTTGTACGCTTCCAGCACCTTTTCATCGATATACGAATGTAAATCATTTTAACTGGTTCCATGTTACAAATTTATTCATTTCCTCATATTTATAGTTATCTAAAAGAAGGGAAAACTATCAGTGTTTAAGTCGATTTTCTTTTTGACGTATATTTGTCAGTACAGACAGAGATGGTTGGTTAACGGGTATGACAGTTTGTGCTAAAGATCGGCTATTTCGTACATGATGTAACTTTCGGTTAACGATACAACGATTCTAGATAAATTATAATAATATCGTTGTCTTCTACATATAGAGATTTCTCACAAAGCAAATAAATATAACATAAATCCCTTTGTTCACAATACAATCGAATTTCAAAATTAATGTTATGTAATAGGAATTATCGTATGACGTAAACGATTAATTATATCCATAGAAACTGAGCTTACGTTCACGTGTTTTCTCGTGTTTCATGGCATATACGTTAATACTTACGTGTATTTCTTTACAAGCTAACATTGTCATTTAATCATTTAATTGACCAATTATTTTGCAGACGTAAATATATGACAACAAACTGTATTAAATAACAATACACGCGTTAGTACAATATAAAAATTTTTTTTACATCACAAAAGATTTCACTCATCTAAAACACGCATTACATGCCCTGTTATGACGTCAATCACACTTCAAATAGAGCAATTAAAGGAGTTTCATGATAATACCATGTCTAGACATAGTGCGGTATTTACAATGACCCATATTTAGATTCATGGCTCCAACTATTTATATACATGTATAGAGAAATATACACAGCTTTGACAAAATGTCTAGAATCAAAGCACTGAGAGAACATTTTGTTTTGTCTTTGAGTGTATTGTATAATGCCAACCAGCCAACCAACCAACCAACCAACCACATAGGAACATACAAAAAATGGAGATCTTCCGGACGGAATAATATTTTGTATCTGAAAGTTTTGTGAGAGAAGAGTCGTGTGTTGTAATGAAATCAGTGACAACCGGCGATATGAACTGTTCTCACACCCTGTCTGGTAGTTAAAACAGAACGTATATGTTACAGTAAGGCCATACATAAATATGTGTTTATTTGCTATCACGCGACCCAATATTTTTTCCGTGAGTAGGTAGGAAGGTAGGTAGCGGAAAACTGTTACTAAATAACGAAAGGGTAAAAATTTGTTTTTTACCGGGAGGGTAAAAAAGCTGAATTGCGGAAATTTTTATGAGTCGGTCGCGTTACAGTAAACACAGTTCAACCCCTCCAGAGCGGCCCTCTCACGAGCAAAAAACTTTGGCGGTACAAATGTTTTTGACAGTGAATGACAGCAAAATGGAAATCATATATGATATGCAGATATATCAGGTAACAGAAGGTATACAATTGATTTAATTTTTGGTGACACTTGTTACGATGGAGATTCTTTTAACACTCCCAGGAGTATTAAGTACATACATAGGTATAACTCATGCAGGTTTCTTTACTATAATCATGCTGTTTATTTGTTGTACAAATACTTTATGGAAGAACTGGTGGCGATATCTTGGGCGAATACACCTGCACTACCAACGATGGTCAATTATAACATTGTATCTTCTGATATTTTTCATCATAACTAACTTGCAACCCGGGGTTTAAATCCTCGTCGCGACAGGTCATACCCTTCTATGAAAATTCGACAAAATGTCATTTTCCTCCATATGTGGAGAAGTTGCTGGTTCCTTGTTGAAGGGTAAGTTAGTACTGATTAGTATACAGTCCAGGAAAACTGGTTAGGTGAACCGGTCGCCGTATATGACTGAAAGATTGTTGAAAAACGGTGTTAAACTCTAGTGACAATGCCATCATAAAACTAACTTTAACGAGCTTGATTGGGATAAATCTGTTCATTTTCCTTTGAAGATTAGTTTAAAATTTAAGACTGTAATATCTACCCAAAACCATGACAGATCTACCATCAAGGAAACTATATATTATATTGATACGCATTATAAATGGTCCAATGAAAATGTCGAACAGTTTTTTCGTGATACCACATACGAAAATCTCAGAGAAAATTTGAACAATGTGGTCAATAACCGAGGCATTCCTAACAGCTGCTGATTACATGAAAATACAACCTAAGCATTTTAATCTAGACTCTAATATGAATGTCGAGTAGATGAATGACGAATGTGAGCGATCAAGACAATCTTACAAACATTCTTTATAACGTAAGTTTCGGCTTACAAATAATCGAGATGATCTCGTGGTCTATATTGAAAGACGAGATCGATTAAAAACCATTTGTCGAGTAAAACGATCAGCATTCGAATAAGAATAACGTCAATCACTTGTTAATACTTGGAACAAACTCCGTCAATTTTAGTGCACTATTAAACGCAGTATACATACACAAAGAATGATCCTATAGATACACTGACTGACTGGTTCACCTATTTTAAAGGTTTGTTCCCACTCCCTTACCTATCAGAGCAATTATTACTATCGGTTGAAGTTACTGATCAAGCTCTCTTAGACGCTCCCACTTAACGAACCATTCTCCGTCAAAGAAATAAGAATTTCGATCCAAAAAACAGAGAAACTTCAAAGTATCATTTGTTCAATTCATAAGTTCAATCGATGATGATCTCGCAGTGGCATCGTTCACCAGAGGTAGAGCGTCCTACCTCTGATCCGAAGATCTTGAGTTCGAATCTCGGCTTCGACGGGTTTCATTCATGAACTTCACCATCCCATTTTTTTCGGACGCAGTACTGGTGTAATGTCCAGGAAGCGGACTCGAGCGTGATTAATGTAAGCAAAATAGCTTGTTTCACAATCGAGCTAAAATAAAATATAAAGTAACCTAATCAATGACCCGAATGAGTACCGTGCAATTTCATTAATTAACATCATAAGTAAAATATATACATCGATCTTTAATTCTAGACTTAGGCCTAAATTATAAATGTGTTTGTTTGCCCTGAATTTTTAGAAGATTGTAGGTAGTTTTTTTCCCGACTTTGGTCTTTACTTAGCATGACGTTATGCTAAAAACGTGGCGAGTGACCAAAATTCAACGTAAAAACAGTAATGAGTATCAATACTTCAACACTTCAATTTATATTTATACCTGTGTTATACCTGTAATGATTCAAGCATTCTGTATCAATATTCGTCCTCGAAAACATTTGTTTTCATTTCTTAATAATTTTCAAATGTCAAATAATTCAGTGTGAGACTTAAAGAAAACAAGAAGATGACTATTTGCTTTAAAAGAGAGGTGTGTAAATAGACAACCAAGCGATGACCGTCATTTATGATGAGGCATGAAATACAATATATAAGGCCATTCTGTTTTTTATTTTGTTAAGCGACAGCCTCAAAACTAGCTACCTATTAAAAGTACAAAATCATTTTCAAAAAAAATTCTCGACTTTAGCAGAAACATCATGTTAAACATATTAAAACGAACAGTGAACTGATTAGTTTAAACTCAGAACATAGAAATCAAACACTTCTGATTCTGATTCTGACAATCTCTGTACTACAATGTTAAACAATTTAAGAATTATAAATATCACAATTTAAAATAAAAATCTACTTAAAACATGATTTACAAACTACAGTCATGAATCCTGGAAACTGTAGAATGCGATCAAGAAACCGTGAACTTGAATAAAATGATTTTTTTGGTTAGGCTGCGCACGTGGACCCTTAACAAAATAATAAAACAGATTGGCCTAAAGTATCAACTCGTGGAACTAAGTAATCCTAAAATGACACTTTAAAACACCCGTCTCATTATTGACACATTCCACAATTTGTGATGTCTTTCTCGCTTGTCATTCAGCTGATCTATTTCGAATTGAAATTCATCACTGATGAAGAATTGCCATTGACGACGCGTTTCTTTGTCGCAAGACTACTATATTGTACGGAGTCACTAAAGTGACATTCTACTCATTAATTTTAATTGTAGCATTCTTTTTTATCTCATCTTTACGAAATACCATTCCGTATGAGCAGCCCAGTATTATTCTCTCTATTCATTGATGATGATCTAGCCGATTTAATATTTGAAAGATATGGTTCCGGAATTTTTGTATTAAATGAAATACCGGCAATGTTCGCGGATGATATAGCAAATTGTACCGAAACAGCTATCAAATTACAAAAACGATTTGATGTTGTTTATCAATATTGCTAGCATACCGGTATGCAAGTTCACGTTGACAAAACCAAAATCCTAGTATATGTATTTAGAAATGTCGGTCCACTGCGAAGTCACGAAAAATGGTTCTATTGTGGTATATTAATTGAGGTTGTGTCATCTAATAGATACATGGGGATAGTTTTTAGTCCTAAATTATCATGGACTAGAGAAAGCAACACAGAAAAGAAACAGACAAGAAAAGCCATAAGCGGATCCAGGGAGAGGGGGCGTACGCCGGGTCCGCATCCCCCTAAAATTGCCTCAGCAAAGTTTTTTCTGTCATGAAATATGGTATTTGCATGAAAATATCTGTAAATGTCAAAAACCTGTCGCAGCAACGCGTACGATAAACTACAATTACAGTAACACAATGACATAACGTGCAATTCACAAACAATTCCATCTCATTTTTTAAAAGATTTTAACCTTGTATGTCGAAACATGATCCAACGACTGTTTAGAAAATTATATGATAGATCTAGATGCTTTACAAAACATCGTGATCTATTCTACAATCTACTTTGGGCTGATTAGAACTGTCAAAACAACAATGGATGCGACGAAACGTCAGAAGACGCTGACGAGGTTTTTTAGCGGGGCTGCAGCAGAGGGTGAGGTTCTGGAACTGTGACTGGATTCCTTAGAAATGACCAAAACTCAGGCGCGTTCGGGGGCCTCCGGCCCCAGGCCAGGGCGAAGCCCTGTATACATCGGGTCTGTGGCGGCCCCCTGCCCCCAACACTTGTTCAGCTCCCCCCCTAACTAGAAATCCTGGATCCGCCTATGGAAGCGATTATGCATATCATGGAAATTTTGGATATGTTGGTCGTAATGATATATATTTAAACTTTCGTCATGATAGTGAAGTCCGGTTGGCAAATTGAAGCCATCCACATGCGCTTTGTAAGATTTCCCTAGGTTTATCACGACGCAAAATGACAGTATGGTCCTTTCTGAATGTGGTAGACTCTCACTTAGCTCAACTCATTATGTTCTCTGCATTCAATATGTGGGTCGTTTGCTAGACATGAAATCGGACACCATAGAAATTGTTGTGTTATGTTAAACCAACATGATGATCAGAGCCCTTTTTCATTTTGGGAAATTCAAGCGTGATTTTCAGGCAAATTAGGAAAAGGTAGACTTTCAAGACACATCAATAAACAACGACTGACGCGTCATTTTTTTGCAGTTGGGAAGTCACCGAATATCGGCCTATGTTTAAAAAGGAAAAAAAAGTCCTGATGATATAAGCCATATAAAATGTGCTAGTCACTCAAGGGCAGTACTCCTTCATTACAGGGTTTAGTTATGGATGAATTACGTAAAGTAAGATTCAAGTAACTCTAAACAATTTCTATAATTGTTCAAACAAAAGGTAGATGATTGAACAGAACTGGAGTAATGATATATATTCCTCCAGCAGATTTCATCTTTATCAAAATTGCAAATCCTTCTTAATTCAGAACGCTACCTAACATGTAATTTCAGGGGCGGATACGGGATATTTGGTTACGGGGCGTAGATATTAATGTAGAATATGGACACAATAAGCAAATAACTAACGTTTTTTTTTTTACTTATGCTTGCAAGATTTTAGAAGGGGCTCACGCAAATCCGCCCCATATCCGCGCGTGAATTTATCTTTTTTAGCTTAGGAAAATATTATGTCAATTTAAATGTTATATATAAACGATCTCACTATCGAGACCGGTCGTCATGACAACGAAGTCTGACATCTACGTTCTTTAATATTACTAATATGAATATTTCAGACTTTTCTCATCTCAAAATGCGCACAAAACAATCCAATCTATATCATTCACAGAAACGGGTCGGTGGCCAACATCATCTGAATAAAATTGTTGTTGTTGTTGATATAGGCTTTTCGGTATGTAGGCCCTAATTACTAAACTCCACAAATACATTGTTTAACGATTAATCCTATGTTTCATCTTCATAGAAACATTTAAAACAGAATAATCAGAAACATGTTAAAGATTTCGTATTGTTATACCATATTTAAGCGTATTATATTGTCAGTCACATTTTCATATTTATTCATTTACGTCTTAGCTTTCAGATATCTGTTTTTTTCTCTATTTCTAACTTGGCAATTTACTCACTAAATTGTTAATTATGTGATCAAAACAAATAAAGTATAATAATTATGCCTAAGACCGGATTTTTATGAGATACAACTTTTCTGCAAATAATGTTATTTATCGGAATTATTACTGTACATTAACTTTTTCATTCACTCAGTGGATTGCTGACAGAATTGTATATTGTCTTTTGTTTTCTTGTACTTATCATATTAAAAATATAAACTTACATGGTACACCCCGATGATGTGACAATATCGATGTATCATGTCGGTGTAGACTTAGTCATCTTACCTACATAATGTGTACGTGAATTTACGTGCTTATATCGTTTAGTTATCTTACTGTTAGAGTCAAGTCATGATTTTACAACATGGCCAGATTTTCACATCAAGTCGTCATATTTTATGACAACTTATCTTCCGAAACCCCCTGCTCATTTTGTGTAAGTGGACACCCCCCTCTCATATATTTTACAAAGTGGACTAAACCTCCTTCAGACATTTTTGCGAGGTTGACATAAACTGAAGAAGTGGCAATAACTGAATGTATATTTTTGTTTATTAACATGTATGTGCTAAAATGTTAAAAAGTCCAATTGATGAAATAAACTTCATTTTGTACATAAAAAGAAAACAAAATGGCATTCAACACGATACCATCAACAAACTTCAATACAGCTTTCAAACTGGGAAAAGTTGTAAAATGGTTTCGTTCCTTCAACAGGAATCAAGGCACTTCTGCAGTGAACGAAGAAGCCCCTTACATCCTTGTTTTTTACGCGAAGTCAGCATTTGATAAAGTTTGGATCACGGGTTTAATCCACAGACTGTACCGCATAGGAATCAACGACAAACCTCTTCGAATCATCAATAACATACTACGTAACCCGACAAGTCGTATGTTGTATAACGGGCAGCTCTCCGAGTCTTACAAGACAGGGGACCAGACAAGGAAGCATTCTAGAGCCCTTTTTTACACAATCTTCCTGAATAACCTTCTCTACGAACTTGAATATTCTAAGTATGGCCTTCATATAGACGAGCTTTCATTGAGTGCTCCTAGAAACGGTCTTCAACAACTAGTCAACATTTGCAGAACATACGCGAATAAATGGAGATACTATTATAACCCGATCAAATGTGCCAATATGAAAATGGACTATAAATCAAGTATACAGCCGATAAACCCAATACCTATACTATATGGAAACCAACAAATTGAAGAAAAGACCGAATACGTTCACTTCGGAATAACTCATGTATAGGAACAACACCCTGCGATATTGACGCTGTTAGTCAGTCAATCAGATCGACATTCTTCGAGACTTCGAGTCTGCTATCGAGTTACCCTGGCACGAACCCCCTAATAGTAGTAAACATATACAAGACCTGTGTACTCCTACGGGTGTGAACTCTGGAACTCGATAACTATAAGCCACATCAGACATCAGCTAGAATCGTCACACCATATGTGCCTTAAACATGCTCAAGGCCTACCCTTCTCAACGAGATCTGATATGGTTACCGGCCTACTTGTCTTTACATCAATCGAGGCTTACATCGATCTTCAAAAACTTCAGTTTCTTGGATCCTTGTGTAGAACACACCAGAATAAACCTATCAACAAGCTTATACAGAATATTTCAATACAGTTCTCGTTCATCAAACATTTCTATTGGTTTCATAAGTACATCGCTCGGATACTCTCAAAATACAATCTTCAAAACTTCTTAGAAGACTATAAGAACATTCAATTTGGTGTTTTCCCCTCAAAAGTATTATGGAACGAATCCATAAAGAAGTTCATATTCGAATTCGAAAACCAACAATTGTCAAAGAGACTTAATTAATCGCAAGACTTCGAGCTATTTTCTACTGTACATCACACTATATCAGTATCAAATACATGGCGAATCGCGAACACCATCCTCGATGCTTGAACCTCATGACAACAATGACAAGATGGCGCTGCTCGATAAAACATACCACTCCAACAGTGTGCCAACTTTGCCACCAAGAATATATGGACTACGATCTGCGGCATAATTATCTTATTCTATTGCACAAATCGCGAGTACTGTTGGAAACTTAATACTTTCTTACAACTCAAGTTGAACTTTGGTGAAAAACGCTTCACACTATTACTGAATGTAACAGATTTTAAACTCATGTCTTATCTCCTTGGTGGTACTGATGACGAGTTGCAGTCAATTATTCCTACTGAGTTTTATCTTTGTTTTGTGACAAAATGTCCAAAACTACTGAAAATAATTTGACTCTGCTCTACTTTATGAACATTGATCCTACAATACTGTAATGAACAACTTATTATTATACACTTTACGAGTACATAATGACAATAACAAATAATTAGTAAAGTACACCAACGTACGCGGCAGTAGCTCCATACTTTTTGTTAAATTGCATGTTTTCATAAAATTATGTACAATTATCCATGTGATGCTATGTGATTTCATATTGTATGGTATATATATATATATATATATATATATATAAGATGTTCAGTATTTTGAAATTTAGCCAAGACTAGTACTTGCATGAAAATATCATATGTTAAAATGTATTATAATACAGCAGATTCTACTGTAAGGAATTTGTTTATTACAGAGTTATCATTAATATGTATCAAATAATGATTTGACTGATTTTCAGTGAAACTATTTAAGTAAGTTGCAAATATAATGTTCTTTGTTATATACATAGATTCTATTCTTATAATATATTTGAATTAGATGATGGATTCGTAAGTACGTCCGTCTGTCTGTCCACCAGTCTGTCCTTTTGTCCGTCCGCCCGTCCATCTGTCTTTTGTCCGTCCGTCTATGTGCACAATCTTGTGTACGCTTCTCATGAATGGCTCCTTGTAATTTTAGATCATTTTACCAAGACGTTATGTATTAGGTCATCTTCCGCATTTTGTAAAAATACTCGGATTTATTTTCATGCAAGAATTTTACATGTTCAAGTTATGTAATGAGACTGGTCATAATGATGATCGTCATGAGAATGATACTGAGGCTGACCTTTATGATGATGATGATGATGATGACAACGATGATGAATATTATATTGATTATTATTGTAGTGACGAGCGTGATTATATGCATACTGCTTCTGATGACCACCCTAATCATAGTTATCATGGTCGTGATAATGACGATAATGATACATGTTGTGGTCATGGTGATGATAATGATGATGATGGTCATCATAATAATTGCAACAATTAATGATTATGTCGGTGATGATGGGCAGAGGTATCGCGATGATAATGAATTAATTATGATGATTGCGATTATGTTTATGATTATTATAGTTTGTAGTACTATGATCTTCTATCAAGACGTATGCGACATATAGGTTTTAAGTTTTAGTTGTGAAATTGTGCAGGCGAATATGTCACATAAGACATAAGTCATTTTTGCGGTCGGGTATGTTAAATACGTGTTACAATTTGTGGCGTTTACGGCTCAACACCACGGAAGTCCACAATGATATTTTAATGAATGGTGGCACGAACAAATCAAACAACACTGTATCTCCTAATTAAGTGAAATCTATACAAAATCATGTTCTGTTATTCATAATTGATCATTAACATAAATGGTTCAATTCATAGATATAAGGACAATGTATATTGATATAAAATATTGCTGAATCTTTGAATTCACTATTTCATGAAGACTCCATTAATTTCTTTAACGCAAAAATACTCTCTTAAACCAAAAAATGGCCGCAGCCGTGGTCCAGTGGTAAGTGCGCTGGATTTGTATCCCGGAGATCCGGGTTCGAATCCTGGTTGCGGCAGGTCATACCTTTCTATAAAAATGTGACAAAATTTTCCTCCATACGTAGAGAAGTTGCCGGCTCCTTGTGGAAGGGTAAGTTAGTACTGGTTGGTATACAGTCCAGGAAAACTGGTTAGGTTAACCGGTCACCGTATATAACTGAAAAATTGTTAAAATACAGCGTTAATCTCCAGTGACAAAGTCACATAAAAACAAAACAAACAATGGTGCTGATAAGACTACCTGAACAACAAGAAATAACTCAACGTTTAATATCACATGTATGAAGTAAAGTCATACACATATACATGTATATGTATCCACACCCATGGTCTTGTGTAGATTGTGCTAAAATATATGCGGTAAAAGTTGAACAATTGAATGTTTAGAGTATATTTGTACAGTTACTATGTCATTTACTTTTCTAATCTTATTTGTTTGTTATGTATTATTTTTCTTTTTTTATATGCTCTCCATCAATTGATGTAATAATATATATATATTTTAAATTTCACCTTAGTCATGTATTTGCCAATATGTGAATGTACTGAACAGAACTGAATTATAAATTCTTGATTGTGTATGTGATATACTGCACATTATGTGTACATAATATATTATTATTCCATTTCTTATTATTGAAGTACTTACGACAGAAATCTTACACCAAATACTTTTTGACACTGGATCATACTAAAATCTCACAAGTATTTCAAGTACGAAAAAGTATGGAAGCGTATACGGTACACTGTGATGATATGATAACATCTGTTTATAGGACGTCATGAAGACAACAAGTTGTCATAAAATAGGATAACATGATACGAAAATCTCGTCATGACGTAAAAACCTAACTCGACTTGACGTCTAACATTAAGACGACAAACAGATATAAACTCATAAATACTAAAAGCTGTTATGTCAATATTTCTGTTGTTAATGACTTTGCACCTTAGGTTAGGTCGACATATCGAGTTAACATCGGGTCGACTTTTAGCGTCATGTCTAATTTAAATTACTTATCATCTTAGTTTTAGATGACGAGGTCAATTCATTACCACAATTCATGTCCTTCACAACTGGCATAATCATTATGCTTACATATAAATACGTAACGGCATGAAGACAACGGTATCCTAACACCCCTCTCCCGCTAATTTTTGTATGGGTGGACAAACTCCACTCTTATACATGTTACAATGTGGACAAAGTCCCCCTCATACATTTTACAAGGTGGACGAAATCCCCCTCATACATTAAACAAGGTGGACAAAATTCCCCTCATACATTTTACATGGTGGACAAAATTCCCCTCATACATTTTACATGGTGGACAAAATCCTCCTCATACATTTTACATGGTGGACAAAATCCCCGTCATACATTTTAAAATGTGGACACAATCCCCCTCATGCATTTTACAATGTGGACAAAATCCCCCTAATACATTTAAAATGTGGACAAAATCCCCCTCATACATTTTACATGGTGGACAAAATCCCCCTCATACATTTTACAATGTGGACAAAATCCCACTCATACATTTTCATTTTAGAAGATGAACAAACACCCTCATATATTTTACATGGTGGACAACCCCCTCATACATGTTACAAGATGGGCATGCGAGAAATAATGTAGAAACGTCCGTCCGAAAAGACGATACATTAGGGGTTAGGGTTAGTTTACAAATTGACATTATGAGGTTCATTCCGTACAAACTGCCGTCGTATGGTTAATTTTTACTTGTGGCGTTAGAAAATTTCTAATGTTGGGATAAAACATCAAAGGAAAACTAACGGGAATAAACCCATATTGTAGCTCTCGGACGGACGGACGGACGGACGGAGGGCGGACTGAAACCAATAAACGAACTTACAACTTTTTTTGCGGGGAGTATAATTATACAAAATCGAGATTCAGTAAAAGAAAGAATATGATGATTACTATTATCACTCTCCTCGTTATGATGATGACAATGATGGTGGTGGTGATCGTGTGCTGGTTGTGATTACGATGATGAAAATGACGACGCTGAAGATGATCGTGATGACGGGCGTTATGGTATTCTTTATAATTATCAAGATGATGATGGTCGTGGTGGTGATGATGATGATTAAGATAATGATAACGAGGATGATAATGATCGTGATGATCATTTGGTCAGCTATAAAATCTTTGTAGCATAAATAAGATGTTCAATAAAATGTGGCTATTTAAAATAAGATGTTCAATAAAATGTGGCTATTTAAAATATTCTGTTTTTCTTTCAACACTGATAGCGAATTTGATGTATTCGTAGCCAATTTATATTTCCTACGTCTATTTTTGCGTGTGATATATAAGCATTCGTTTGAGTGAGCATACAAAATCTTAAGCCAGACGAATACTTCACACTTAACGTAGCATATATGAATAACGTTCATATAACACGTGTGATATATTCGGTCGTATTTTTATTCGTGTTACATATTCGATTTGTGACATATACGGCTCAAAAAAGCTGTCCAGTTAGCTTACGGAAGGTCGGTGGTTGTCCACAGGTGTATGCCTTGGGTCTTCCTCCACCGTTAAAATTGGAAATATTTAACAGCAATGTATCTGAAGCATGGTTCTTTCTAAATAAAATACTAAAGCAATTTCATAAAAATGAGTTCCAGCAACCAGGTCACATGCTAACTTGTAACCGATCATATGTATAAAGGGAAATAACTCCAGTGGCTTTATTGATATTAATGCGTGTCAATGGTGTTTCATATTAAGCGGTAAATATAACATGATAGAGACGTGTAATATCAATATCTTAATCTATAAAACTTTGATAAATTTTAAATATGACATTTATTCAATGCAGTTAGAGCGTCATAACACAGACAGGATGTTTAATATACGGAGTACAAAATAGTCAACTTTTACAAGGGCAAAATTTTCAGTTTCGATGACAAAACAAATAAATCTAAATATACCAATTTCTTGTAAAAAATATTATTTAATAATTTGGGTATATAATTAATGCATTGAATGTTTATAAAGATTAAGAAGCGAAAATAGATTACAAAAAGCGGTAATCCATAAACAAATGATGATTTAGCATATATAATAGGCCATTCAAATATACTACTTAACTTTCTTCATTCATTTAATAATACCCGTTACCCGAGTTACCTCCATTGACGTAATACATACCAATGTGCGTCACGAAATCATGGAAATTCGTGTAACACGATCAAGAAAGTGAACTCGAATATAACATATTATATTTTAACATAATTGATGTATTATCAATAAATGCTTTTAACTCAAATTATTATCAATGTGCGTCACGAAATCATTAAAATTCCAGTCACTGACACGAGTAAAAAGTGAGTTTGTTTGTCACAACTGACGTTTTAATAGATAGATTAATAAAAAGTGATAATTTGATGCTTCCTACTATGTTCATTGTCATTGGATTGAAAACGATTGTTACTAAAATTAACTCTTATGACGTAAAACAGACATTTAAGTTCACCATTTAGCCGTTTTAGATACGTAAACACGAGAAATTATGTGAGTTCGATAATTACGTCTGATTTTAACAAAAGACAGATTATTAAAGGCGAAAAATGGTGTTTTGTTCAATGTTGAAAGAAGTCTCAGATATCTACACATAATATTAATTGAAATAAGTTTATAATTCTAAAAGTTAAAAATACCATTTATTATTAACTGGACACAGTACCCATTGTCCTAACATCTAAAAGACAATGTATACAATAATTATAAACTTGCACTTCGTTCGGATATTTGATAGTCAGTGATTCACACGAAAACGACAAAAATGCATACAAATACCAGACCAGACCAGAATTGAACTGAACAGAATAGAACAGAACACCACAAAAATAAAGTAAAAAAAAACAGAACAGAATAGAACAGAGCAGAGCAGAAGAGATGAGATGAGATGAGATCCGAATAGAATAGAATAGAATAGAACACCACAAATATGAAATAAAAAAATAGAACACCACAAAAATAAAGTAAAAAAACAGAACAGAACAGAACAGAAAAGAAAAGAAAAGATAAGAACGGAACGGAACGGAACGGAACGGAACGGAACGGAACGGAACAGAACAGAACAGAACAGAACAGAACAGAACAGAACAGAACAGAACAGAACAGATCAGAACAGATCAGAACAGATCAGAACAGATCAGATCTGATTAGGTCAGATCAGATCAGATAAGAATAGAACACCACAAAAATAATGTAACAGAACAAAACAGATCAGGTCAGAAAAGAATAGAATAGAATAGAACACCACAAAAATAAAATAAAAAATCAGACAAGATCAGATAAGTTCAGAATATAATAGAATAGAACAGAACACCACAAAAAAATAAAATAAAAATAGAACAGAACAGATCTTTTCTGTCATGGACAGAATGATTTTTTGTAATGTACTGCAAATTAACAATATATTGAATAGGCTATATTGATAGAAGAGTCATGGAATATTGAGATTTTTTCCTTTTTCACAATAGTCACCTAAATTGTTACTGGTATATGGAAGTTTTAATTCCTTCATAAAATAAATGCCTATCAAGGCTGTATTTGAGTAAGGTTTACTACTTGAATGTAAAGTTATCAGTAGTGACAGACATTTCTGAGTGGTGTTTGATCATGGCTGCTGAAATGTTTCTTGGTCTTTTTTGTTTTAGGGTTTTCTTTAATGCTTGATGATCACAGACATGAAAATAGTAAGAAACCAATCAGATCTTACAACCATAGTAAAGTTAATGTTCTTTTTCATAGGGATGAAAAGACAGGACACATGTCAAGATTCAAGTACCGGTTTTGTAAGATTAGAATGTATCCCTCGTTAGTATTGAATACTCATGTACTTATATAAGATATTAACACTGAATTTGCAGATATCATAAAACGGTATTGTGACAGTCGAACACACAGACCATTAATATCAATTTATACAACTTGCATAAACGAAGTAAGTAGCTTATGACAAAAATGCACTTTTTTCGCACTAGCTGTCTAAGTTCTTACGCTCTAAAGTTACATGTACATATTTTGATACTTCATTTCATGGTACCTTACTGAATTACTGCATACTTAATAAAAAATAATGTAATGATAAACACATGAATTTAACTGTTTAAAACAGATTTTCAATAAATATATCTCAGTGGCTCTCTTTTTAAAGGAGCCTAGTATTATTCTGAATTCATGACAAACAATTGGATACATTTTATATGTACAATTTGCGACCTAAAACTGCCAAATGTATCCATAAAATTTCATAAAATGTATGATAATTTTGCTCGTAATATTACGCACGTGCGTAATGTAATAAAATCAACACATAGGTCGGATGCCATTTCATCTTCAGAAGGCACGATTGAAAGGATTGAAAGCGCCTCAGCATATGTTCAGAATGCGCTTATAGACATCCTAAATATCAAACTTTTCTGGGGGAGATCCCCCGAAACCCCCCTCGTGCACCCCCCACTTGCACGTTCGATGCGCGTGCGTAATGTTTTCCCCCTGGCTACGCCCCTGTTTATTCATATATACTGTAAAATAGTTTTACTATCATTGTATGTTGTTCGATAAAAACAGAACCACACTGTCATAAAATAATTAAAAACGCTTTGTACCTGTACACATCATGTACAGAAATCAAAATACAGTAAAACCTCGATATTGAGACCACCTTTGGGACCTGAAATATCGGTCGCAATAATGAGGTGGTCTGATTATCAAGTTGAATGATGGGGAGTGAATGAAAGCCGGTCCGAAAATAAGTGGTCGCTATAAAAAGCTGGTCTGATTATTAAGGCAGTCGCAATGTGAGGTTTTACTGTATAGTTATCTTAGACGATCAAACAAGTAGAAATCACGGGATGTATTTAATAAAATACAATGACATGCTCAGAAATCTTGGACTTTTCGTACACTAAGCTACTAAATTCTTGACAATTTAATAAATGCGTGATATGCTCGACTAGAATTCTGTTATATTATTTTGTTAAGCGTCAACCTCATCTTGCAAAACTTCGCGACCTGTTCAAAAATACACACAAACTCATTTACAACAGAATGGCGCATATAAAGGCTGTGCCCTGAATTCAGCGAATCAGTTAGAATGACTGATGAAGTTATTACAACTCATGGCAGTTTACATGTTAATATTCTTTTCGACCTTGACATTTATGTATTTTCTTTACTGAATAATGATCTTCAATTTCATTTTGACCACAGGAAATTCTTAAGCCTCGTTTTGAGACGGAATCGGAATTTCTGTGATCTAAAAATAGGCCAGAAGTCGAAATATTCATGCTTGTGTAAACAATGGTTTGTCATTTTGTAACTGAGGTAAAATTATATGCAATAATGAAAGAACTACATATTAAAATGCAGTCAGATAATTGAAGTCTACTTTAGTACTTTTTCATTTTGATTTGTGACGTGGATTCAGGTGTTAGCAACCACGTCCCTAGGTAGAACCCTAAGCTGACAGGACAGATTCCCCCGACATTATTTCACTGGTAAGATATATAATCACACAATCTTATCAAACATGTTTCTAAATGTCCGTACGAACTTTGTATCGGTAAATCTTATCATTATATAGTTTTCCTCATTTTACTGGACTCAAAAAAGCGATCGTTTCTGTTTTATCTTAAAGCCGAGGAGCTCCTCAGTGTATTCCGATTAACTGAATGTCGGTGATTCTTTAGAAAAAGTCGTTTTTACACTGAAACAATTTTTACTTTGCAATATTCGATTCACAAAATAAACAATTGTCGAAAAATACATAACTAAAGTTGAACAATTCTTCTAAGAATATACTTACGCAACTTTCGGTCTGAAAAACACACCTAAATCAATACCTGTGACTTTGTAAAGTTGAATTCACTTAAAGTAGTTTGAAACAAGTGTGAAGTCACGTGTGAAATTGAATTAGATCTACATCCTAAAACAATATCAGTGTACACGGTAGTTTCTTGAATTATACATTAAATGAAAAACTGCACTAAGGTTTACTCTGATCAAAGATTTAAGGATAATGCAAGTACTTAATATGTAATACAGCGAAACCTCTCCAGAGCGGCCCTCCCTTCAACAACAACCAACCTCCCTTCAACAACTGCATGGCTTTTCTCAATGCACGATTTAACTATTAATTTAATACAACAACACCAACAACCTTTCAATTACAGTATAATTTTGCGTCTTCCAGATGTTGTTTCCACAGTTCGTGGAAAAGGTGTCGACCAGGAAAAGAGCCTCGTTCCAAGTCAAGCATAAAATTAATTACCAAAGATACGACTGAAAGTTCTTACTACAGTAAAACCTTTAATAAGACCATACAGTACAAAATATTACATAAACTAAGTTCAGCTTTACAATATGATATATACGTGTACATACATTTTTAAGAAACAGATTCCAAAATAAAATCAAACAGTTCAGATTTACCCCAAGTGTTTTTCCTAATTTTACACGCCTCTCTCAAAAACCTGGTTATATCATAGATTGTTTTAGTTTTGTTGGATTTCATTAAATAAATAAAGCTTTCCCATTTTTCTAAAACTGAATTTTGATACTTCGCCACAATTCAGGCAGATTTTTCCCACTTTGTGGGTCAACTATTCAAAATACAGATCGTGATGTGACATACATGTACGTATATACTGATTCTTTATTTTTTTCCGTATTTACTTGTTTTTACACTATAGCCAACGTTCTATACACGTGCGATAAGTTTTAAAACGCTCAAATATTGATAATTCTATACATATGTATTATAATTCTGCAAGTTTAATTCGAGTTAATTCAATTTTAACGGAAAAATTCAATTTCTGCAACAAAATAAAAGCAGGTTACTATAATATCACTGTCTGCAGGTACTTGAAGTACAAGACAAGAAAATATGTGCATGAAAAAAAAAACGTCAGAACCTTGGGAGTCCATGTCTGTACTTGTTGGTGGGCTCTCTACCCCTTTTCTCCTGTCTGGGAGAGGCCTAAAACTCAAAATTGACATAGAATAATATAACAGAACAATATATTACTGTGTTTGCCTAAGTGTGTCCGAACTCGCCAACTAGTCAAGATATGATGTCAGGAGTGTAACATATGATAATATAACATTATCGTAACATCACAGTAATTTACAATGTAATCAATATATTGTAATAGTATCAAAGTTAGATGAGTACTAAGGATTTCAATTACAACCATGAAAGGAATGTTAAAGTTTATTAAAAGAAGTCTGAAGAAAGACAACGGGTAGTACATATCAGACATGATTGTTGTACATGTTTTTCAAATGACAAAACTATTAACATTGTTCTCTTGATTTTAAAAAGATGTTTAGTAGTTAACTTTTTATCATTACAGTGCAACCTTTCCAAAGCAACACCCTTTGGAAGAAGTAAAATTGTGTTGTTGTTGAGAGGTTGTTGCTCTAAAGAACTTAAATTAATAGTTAAATCGTATGGTGGGAAAAATCAAGCTGTTGTTGACGAAAGGTTGTTGCTTAAGAGAGGGCCGCTCTGGAGAGGTTGCACTGTATATGCTTCAGTTTCATCTTTACCCTAGTTTTGTGTTAAGGCTTTGAAGTATATAATGTCAGGAGTGTGACACGCTTGAGGAAAATGAGGGACATTTAAGTCTATGTTTTGTGAAGTCACAGTATTTTAATTCATTTACCCCAAACACATCAAGTTAACTGAAAATATGTTATTTTCCATTGTTGTTCATTCATTTATTGAAATAGAAAATTTTAGTCACTGTGGAGGAGAAAATTAAGGATAAAATCATACAAAATATGAAAATTTCATTTTTTGTGTGAAATACTACAAGTTCTAAGGTGTTTATAAAATGATAAAAAGAAGTAATTATAGATTGTATAGCAGACAATACTAATGATTTGATGATTTTTTGCTTAATATTGAGCAATAAAGCTTCTAAACAATTTTTTTGTCGTACATCAGTTGCATACAAGTGATTTTGAAAATGTACAAAAACAAGTACAAACTTTTGTGAATTTTATTTCTTCTCATTTTTACGGTTCATTTGCCATTTAAATTGACTTAGCCCAATAGTATTTGAAAACTTGCGGCAGTTTTTTTAAAATAACTTACTTTATATCCTTAATTTAATGTAATAAGTTTAACAAACGAAATCTTCTCGGATCGCAAACAACTTTGAACCACAAGGCCTAAGTCGCATGATATTAAATATTTAAATTTAACGTACAGTAAAACCTTAGTTTTCTGTATCTAAATCTCAGGCTATCCTAAAAAATGGTCGGTTTGCAGATACCCGACCAACACATTAAAAATCCCCTGACCCAAAACTTTTTTAGCAATTTTAGCAAAACAAGTTTTTGTTTTTTATTCCGGTTTTTCGTTTTCAGTGCTATCATATAATGTAAAAACTTCTTAATTACCTACTCATTATTAAAAGATTGGGCTACGTAACCACACACTGACATTTCTTTAAAGATGGCCTAAGTGACATATTTTTTCTCTTGCTACAAAGACCCTTGTTCACAGATATTCCTCTATCAAAATATTACTTCATTTTTTTTTTTGAAAATGTAGAATTACGCGGTTTTGCAATATTGGCATCTTCAACACATCCGGGTAAACAATTTTAAAAAATCATTAGAACGTGAATTTCTATCAGGATTTGAAATGTTTGTACAATGATAATTTAATGAATGTTCACACATTCTGTGATTATACAGAGGCAGAAACTGTGTGGTAATTATACATGTAGTTATCTCCATCACGCAAATACAAACAAGTCAAATAGTTTATTGGTTTTTAACTAAAGTTCATCGCCAAATAAAATCTACACAATGTACATTTAAGTACAATGATGGCGGTATATGATTGTAATGTTCAACATAATGAGAAGAAATATAATATAAATATAACGAAATACAACGAAAAGTCTTATCATACTTAACAATCGATCGCACGTCAAATATACTAAATGCACACAATAAAATATATTAACAACTAATATTAACATGAACACATTAAAACGATACGTGGATAAATTACATGTTTTCATTAATATCTGTACATATTCCGCGGTGAAACATCCTGTTTTATCAGGCCTTTCTACATTCATCATAACTTACGGACCCGCACTGAGTGTTTGTTGAACACTTAAAACAGAACGGATGATAATGATTGACACATATATTTTTAATTTCTCGCTTAAGAAAAAAAAACGCAGTCGGTGTCATTTTTGAATAAAGATTGCCGCCTTATTAGAAATTGAATTTCAAAGCGGTTTTCAGTATTTTGTAGCGGAAATACTTTTCTAGGGAACTGTGGCTCAGAATTTGGTTACATGCAATGTTACGTGCATTTTCAACCATCCGCGTATTACATTACATTATACATGAATTTGCTTACTACTTAATTAAGACTAATTCAGCTGTAAAACATGCGCATTTATTTCGTTTTAAAATCATTTTCCCTTGTTTGCAATGCATGTTTTTTAAAGGCTCAAAAGCGCCGCCATTGAATTAATGAATATTATTTTTGTGCTATGTAAGCAAATCACAATATGTTTTATTTCCTAATTATCTGTGACATCTCGATTTTACCACAGTATTATTTGGTTCTTTGGTTCTTTATAAACACTAGACAAAGTGGAAACTCCCGGATGAAATTTTACGTTTAAAACTTGCCTCAAATATTTTAGGTGAACAAACAATTAAATACTTAATCGTAATCCGTTCTTCGTTTTTGTTTTATGTGACTTATTATCACCGAGGTTTAAGCAGTTTTCCTGGACTGTATACTAACAAGTACTAACTTAACCTTCCACTAGGAGCCGGCAACTTGTCCACATGTGAAGAAAAATCGACATTTTTCTCAATTTTTCATAGAAGGGCATGACTTACTGCGGCCAGGATTCGAACCCGCATCGAGTTACAAATCCAGCACACTAACCACTGAACCACGGCTGCGGCATGTAATCCGGTTAGCGTACGGAAAATTGCATGGAAGCTGTTATTGATGCAATTAAACTAATGGAACAATATTCTCATTAAAAGATGACTTCCAATACTTTGAGATATGTCCGGCTAATCCCTCTGCAGGAATGTAAGAGTTCTTCCAACTCGAACTATGTCAAAACTCAAAATCCTATTTTCAAGTCATTCGTAACATACAGGGTTTAAATCATGCTATGCTTAAAAAGTATCCACAAATGTTGGCTGAGCGATGAATGTTGTTTTTTTATTCGTAGAGAACATAAATATTAAAGGTTTCTTTTAAAACTTTAAAGCTTTCCGGCTATAATTAAGTAACTAAAATACAGATATATGCGTGCCGAAATAGCCAACGTGTTTAAAGGGAGGTAACTCAAATAGCGAAGATGAACTAAATATATTTCTTAGCGAAATTACAGTAATATGGTCAATGTGAAAGTCATAATGCAGTAGACGCTTCTATTGTAACAATTAGTCATTTTTTTCTTTAATACACAAAGTGAACTAAACCCTTCTAAAAGTGAGAACTTGATATTTTGTTGAAGAAATAAGAATTTTCATTCATCTATAATGTACCCACTTTGCTTACAAAGTATAGTTTAGGATTGTAGCTCCCCAAGTTGTTTTCTTTGAAAAGGGGGGTCTGTGGTGGAGTGGTTATCGTCTCTGTCTAGTAATCACTAGCCCCTCACCGCCGATAAGGTGGAATTATATATATACTATATATTTACAGTATTAAGGACTGATATGATATCTGAATTCTAGTTGTTTTCTCCGAGACACAATTTTTATGACAGCTACTTTTACAAACCATACTTATAAATCTTTTCTATGCTTAATTGATTCAGTATTTTATGTCTTATTTTGGAATATGTATTTTATCCACATATTTTACAATTGCTAGATAAGATTAAGTTCAAATAACTGAGAAGATAAACTCTTATTATGTACAAATAGCTATACTTTGTCACTAACATAGGCGGATCCAGAGTATCCTGAATCCGCCTATGACTAAGAATTTTATCAACAACTTAATTTTAGTAATTCTACGGTAACATGATATATATGCTCAGTTTGTTGGTTCAAGATGTGCAAACTTAAATATTACAGGTCGGAATGTGCATCACATCTACAGATATACAATGAAACCTGGGAAAACCGAATGAAATGTCCAGTTCCAGTTTGTCCTTGTACAATCTTTGCATTTTTAACCTGGGAATACTGAACCCTGTCAAACTGAATACCAAACGATTTTACTTTCATTTTTGTGTCTATTCAACGTTAAAACACAAATGACTGCAGACGCTACTTGATAATCGCATGACACTTCACGTGTCATAAAACGTGACCCCCTCGGGTTCAATACAAATGTTAAAATGATAATAAACATGAAAGTTATTACATGTACAAGTTGAAACACATTACAAACTAGATTTCTGTATTTTGTTTTTGAAAAACAAGAAGACAGCTTCCCCATCTAGATAGAACTTAGCTATATCACTTTTATCCGTCCAGATAGATTTGATAAAGTTCAACAGAATAAATATTCAATATCCGTGTAACAATATCGTTCATTTGACATTTAACAATCACGTGTATTTCCATGACGTATGCGCAATTATGTCGACGGATACTTCGTCATTAAAAATAGTCAATATCATGTCAATCTGGTTGGATGATAACAGACAAAGACAACATTGATTAAAAAGAAAATTTTACTTACCGAGTTAAAATAAATGAGAGAGCTAGTGCGAAAATCGTCAATAATGACGGTCAGTATAGTCAATATGGAATAAGGTAGGATATGAGTATGAGAGTTGTAAATGCATGCACGATTTTGACTCGGTTTCAGAAAACCTTGGAAAACCGGAACCCTGCGAAAACCGAACTTTTGGTCCGGTACCAGAGGGGTTCGTATTTCTAAGTTCACTGCACATGTATGTAATTTAATCACGTCATGTGACAAGGTTGAGTTATTTAAGCGGTAATTAATCAATCAAGTATAATGATAGTGAACTTGCATCTTATTACATAACATAGTTACGTTTTATTTGCATGTATCTCGGTCTGGTCGAATAAAGACAACCAGCGTTCATGAAATATTAAAAGGCTGTCACAATAAATGATTTAAAAAGAGCAACAATAGTCCCGATATATTTAATATGTGAGGCATCGTGGTTTGTAGGTAGTTTTGTTCATGAACTTCACAATGCCATTTTTTCGGACACAGTACTAGTGTACTGTCCATGAAGCGGACTCGAGCGTGATTAATATAAGCAAAATTACCTGTTTTGCAATCAAACTAAAATAAATCATTATAAACTAACAATGAGCAGATACTTGTCCAATCCTTATCCGTTGTAATATAGATCCAGCCACGACTACCACTATTTACCACTAATAAAAATACTTGATAAACAAAGCTTGTCCTTGATCTACATGATTTAAATCGTAACTGATCCCGGTTATCAGTTCATGGCACTGTCTGTGACCTCTTAGAAATAAGATTTTTATAGTCAATGACACCCACAGCAGTTAAAGTGTCAGACCATACCCTACACGTTGGCTCCTCGTAATATTGAGAATAGGATGTGTTGTGTATCGTGATTTGGTCTGTCATCATGTTACACTTCGTACCTAACGGTATTCACTTAAGTTATATTTGTTCGGTAGTCTTATAATGTCAGGTATGAATCCAAGGACTTGTCGTTCATAGCCGAGGTAATGCATAAGTATGTTGACGAATATCTATTTTGACAAATATTCACCGGGCAACCTACATAACTTGTCTAGAAATTTGAGTTTCTGATCATCAATCTCTTTGCCTCGATAGATGGAAGGCCAAGCAGACTTAAGTCTATATCAGTGTCCGTATATGGAGGAAAATTCTGCTCTAACTTTACACAAAGCGGTGAGAACGTTCTAGGGTAAGCATGATAGAGGCAGTCACAAAGTATCACAGCGTACATCCATACAATGATTTTGGTAAAACAAAATGTTTGTAAATAGATCTCCAGGTTGCTGGACTAAGACTAGTATTATATAATGAGCTGTTCATGATGCCTAGTAGAGTACCCCGGTGCTTTTTTGTACGATTCATTTATATTTTTATAATTGCACATGTATTTGTCTAGACGGATTCCAAGATAGACGTAATGATCTACTTCTGAAAGTTCGCTGTTTCCAAGATACCATTTTGTGTTACTGGAACCCCAATCTCTTGCTAATTCATTGAATATGAAGAATGAGCACCTAGAAGGGTTGTAGAGAAATCTCCATTTGTCACTATAGTCATTACGTATGATAATCATTTGCTGCAGTCCGTTCTTGGAATACTAGTATGAAATTGGTAACATGTCATCACTGACTGTAGGGCTTGATATTGCTCTATAGTACATACAGAGTCCTAGATTGCTCGATTCTAGTCTCTCAATCAGTTTATTTATACACAGAAAATGTAAGATAGTCGAGCAACAGTCACCTTGACTAGTACCCTGTAGTATTACGAACCTGTCCAATATAAATTGATTGTTTCGTACTCATTGATGAGTACATACTGTGTATAGCTCGGTAGTACGCTGGGTCAGTGTTTGTTTTTAACGGTTTGTACATCAACCCGTTATGCCAGACGCAGTCGAAAGCTTGCAGTGCATCCAGGAAGGCCACATACACTTTAGTCTAATTTTGTCAAACCTGTAAACAATGGCCACCTTGTGAACTGTACAAATATAGTTGAACTCTGTAAACAATGGCCACTTTGTGAACTGTACGAATATAGCTGATCTGTACAAATATAACCTAAATATACCCAGTCTAACTTTATTCGATAACAATATTCCCCGTCTGGGTGGCATACTTTTTGAGGCAATGTAAATGTTTGAGAGGAGAATCAATTAATCTGTTGTTTTATACAGCATCGAGATACGTTGTAGATGATTGTTGTTCCGCAGGTTACTTAAGAGAGGGAGTGCTAACTACTGATAGATACGTACTTAGAGAGGACATAGTTTAAACTGTCTGTTTTTTTCTAATTCGAAAATGGTCAGCAATTCAAGTATACCTGTAGAATAGAACAATTCACAAAATAAGAAGATATATCTCTGTGCTTGATTTTACTACAACTACACACACAGACCCGTCAATGAAATTCCACGATTACAACCGCTCGTATATAAACAAACACCCGTCTTTTTCACGTGACTTCAAAGATGAATGAAATTCTCCCGACCTAAACGTTTGATGATACAGCGATACCCCGACAAATTAATACCAATTTTACCGTACACTATCTAATATCAGTTGTATACGGCGACCGGTCCACCTAACAATTTTTCTTGGACTGTATACTAACCAGTACTGACTTACCTTCCCACAAGGAGCCGACGACTTCGCCACATAAGGAAGAAAATCGACATTTCTGTCAAATTTTCATAGAAGGATATGACCTGCCGCGGCCGGAATTCGAACACCGGATCTTAAGGCTACAAGTCCAGCTCACTAACCTTTGGACCGCGGCTGTATTGTTTCTTAATAAAGTTTTTATACATGATATTCGAAGTTGGTTCTTGATCATGTTCTCAATAAAACCTAATAAAGGTTTGTTTTCGGTTACCCGACTGACTCAATATTTTACCGGCCGAGTCATAAGTTTTCGGCGTCAAATCTTAGTTCTATAATGCAATTTTCACAACTCATTAATAAATATTACGGTGCACATATTCCCATACTGTGTTGCCGACATATGTAAAAGAAATAAAATCCCTACCTAATGACCCATATTTTTGGGGCGTCGGACCGGAAATAAACCTTTTTTAGGCTTAAGACCTGAAGCAATTGTTTACAAATACATGTAGTCAAGTTTGATGTAATTAAGACCATTTTGATGTAGTAAAACAATACATGTACTTGTTTTATCAGTTCCCATTCTGTTCAAATTATGCTCAAACTTACATATAATGGTACCTTTGATTACCCTGCTTACATAATAAACATTTAAAACGTTCTCATCTTGAGTCAAACCTAAGATAAATTATATTTCTTTTTTCAATATTTTCAAAGACTTTACCGCGTCTTTTGTTCAATGAACGCGTAAAACAAATTTCGATCGGAAAATATCAATTAAAGTCCTCGTTTTTCATGTGTATCAATATTTTGTCCAAACTTAATTGCAAAATCATCGCCAGTCTAAAATGTAACATTAAAAGTGTTTATATGTAAAACGCCTATTTCTAAATGAATAAGAATACAATTATGTGTGTTCATGTGGTGAGAAAATAAAAACAGATATACATTTTTGCTCTCCAATAAAGCTTCTGAAATACAGTCACGTGATTTTTTATTCTACGAGCAGATTGCACAGATTTAGTTTTGTCCTTTCCAATCATTATATTCTCTTCACGTGAGTGTTTCTTATATTTGAAGTTTTGTAAGTAAACTGCATTCACAAAAATGAGACGTGAACCAATACACTATACATTCATATGTTTATACATTCATACGTTCATACATTCATATGTTTCCATCTTTATAATAAATACTGGACTTATGCAGACCAAATTAAATTAAACTTCAATGAACCAGATATAACATGTAAAATAAATATAAGAGATTTTTACAAAACTTCAGTTTGTTCCCTTTTCTACTGACTTTATTATCCGCAAGAATTAAAACACCCGTAATACAACATACACTGAGTCAATCACTTGCAAATATATAAACAGATCTCTTCAAATTGATATATAAAAGATTCGGTCATGGATAATTAGCCTTTATTTAGAACAGGTCTATTCTCGCTGGTATATTATATTACACGTATCATAATATACATTCAGGAGTGTGCTTACAACAACAACATTAATTCTGTTCTTTATGCTTAACTATGGAACCAAACAACGAATACGAATGTCATTTCACAAAATGGCATCTCATGTGTATGTTTTGAAGGGTTGTTAAATTGCAACAATCGGTTTTCGATACTGAATAGAAAACTTGCAATTCTTCAAACAACGATAAATTTCTCTAAAAGTAGGAATTTAATTTGAATAATAGGGAAATACAGTTTTTGCACGCATCAACTTTAGGCCTATACAAAAGAGAGACAAAAAATTCAGCAGTTCCATGAGGGTCGTTTTCAATGAGATGTTGATCTTTATAATACAGTAAAAACGGTCAAATAAATATTATTGTTCCAATCACCACCTTATATACAATAGTTTAATCATTAATATTAATTCATTAATAGAAATTGCTGTACCATTGTACAAATTGCAATTTTCATGTTTATTGCCTTTTTCTGTGTGCCATCTTCAACTGTAATCTGATAGTGGCTTATAAGCCCATCGCGCTTGTATGCATTTATGCCATGTATATCAATCTGCAATACTCATGGTCTCTTCAATATTACTCATTCACTCACTCGCTCACTCACTCGCTCACTCACTCAATCGCTCAATCACTCACTCGCCCAATCACTCACTAAATCACTCACTCAATTACTCACTCGCTCACTAAATCACTCACTAAATTACTCAATTCTCACTCGCTCACTCAATCACTCACTTAATCACTCAATCAATCACTCACTAATTAACTCACTAACTCACTCACTCACTGAATCAATCACTCAATCATTCACCCAATCACTCACTCGCTCACTCAATCAATCGCTCACACACTCGCTCAAACGCTAACTAAATCACTTACTCAATTACTCATTCGCTCACTCAATCACTCGCTCAATCACTCATTCAATTACTCACTCAATCACTCACTCGCTCACTCAATCACTCACTTGCTCATCCAATCACTCACTCAATCACTCACTCGCTCACTCAATCGCTCACTCACTCGCTCACTCACTCAATCACTCACTCGCTCACTCAATCACTCGCTCAATCACTCACTCAATCACTCGCTCAATCACTCGCTCAATCAATCAATCAGGACTGAGCTCGTTGTGCAAAATAGAGGTAAATTGACTTGTCAACGGTGTATTGATGAGATGTTAGACACCAAGGTAAGGCTGTATGCTGGGGCGGTGGGCGATCAGTTCATTTTATTGGATGATAATGCGCGTCCCCACAGGGCCCGGGTGGTCCAGAGGGGGGTATTGAGCGCCTTGACTGGCCAGCTCGATCACACGGATATCAGCTGGTGCAACATAGAAGCATCCATGATCTTGAGGTCATGTTGGTGCAAGAATGGACCGCCATCCCCGCCTGACTGTCAGAAACCTCATGAGAGCATGAGAATGCGTTGCCAAGCAGTTGTCGTTAGCAATGGGTCATACACACGCTACTGAGTCTAAACTTGTAAACATAAATGGGGTTGTGAAAATTTGGAAAGCAAGTTGCGTGTCCAAACATCTTGGATATAGTATGCCTTCCTCTTCTCTGGCACATAACTAATGCAAAATCAGTACAAATGTTAACTTTGTCTTCAAATCAAATTGATTAAACATGAAATTGACATTAAAAATCATTTGAACGAGTGTAATCAAATCATTGCCGAAAAGATTTCCACTAAAACATTTGGTGCTTAGCAAAAGTTGAGTAGTATATTATGATTATATTAAACTGACTAACAACATAAGAAATGTTTTTTTTTATAATTTTCGGCCTGTAGTGTAGAGAGCACCTTCGGCTAAATTCTGTCTTTGATGATAAGGAATCTTGCAAACTGAACTTGAATATTCGAGCGTGAATCGCCAGAATGGAATCATAGACGACTTCAGGACAGCGACTACAACAGATTCAGACTGGTCCATGGTTCTCTCAGCCCTGGTAACGCTTGGAAAGTTAGCATCGTCTCCCCTTGATGAAAAACCTGATCCGATTATGTTGTAAAAAATTCAGCGAGAGATCTTATTTTAGAGATGAACTACAACATGCGGTCTTTGACATTGTCATGCATCAATGTCTGTAAACTTCACTGACTTAAGCGTCAGGTTCGACTGTTCCCTGAGTCGTCTAATTCTATGCTTGTCGCTAGACGCTATGACGACGAACTGTCTGTCCAGCTATGAAATGACACGCCGAATTCTTGATAGAGAGCAGCAAATTTCTAGCATTGTTGTATTTATAACATGATAACTTGATATGTCTTTCTGCGACACTCAACAACGAAACTCGTGATCCAAGATCATAGACTTTAAACGCAATATATATACATATATAATGATATATATATATATATATATACATTATATTTTTTTAATTATCATTTTTTGCATTTAGTTTGCCTATTTTTACTTTGTCACATTTATGATACGTAATCCTCCTTGTCTTATATGTTTTATAACCACGATATATATCTCCAGAAAACGGAAGCAACAAAGTTATATTAACGGTGAACCTCTCAGTATCATTCGTAGAGTTAATGTCTTATATATAATGTTCCTTATACTAGGGTTCCTTGGTGATTTACTTTGGTTTGAGAACAATAAGCATGGAAAGAATCATGTTGAATCGCGCTCATAGCTTAAGTATCTATGAAGTATGCAATTTCAAAAATTGCAATATTGTGGGAGCTTCAGAGTCCCTTGGACCCTCCACCAGTGTTATGCACTGTACCCAACAGGGACTCTGTGTCCCTAGCTTTAATACGTCAAACACATGGAATTTCTTCACAAAATAAAAACAATTATAATGTTTATTCAATGGAGGAGCATTTTTGTTACACTTTGCATTTACCAATACATGAATTAATTGTATACACCTGAACCCTGCCTTAAGACCACCCCGATATTAAGACCACTCCGCTAATAAGGACATTTTGTTTAAAAACTGGCTCATAAATTCTGTGTCGTTGTCGCATTTTTTTTCACAAATGACTCCTAATTTAAATTTCCGTATTGACACAATTTTATCACATCGCATTAAACTTTAAACATTAATTTATTTGCAGTATTTGCCGGGGAAACCTACAGGTTTACCGTAAATCTACTTTCACGTTAAGAAATTCGTCAATATCTTAGATTTTCTGCTGATTCTATCGATGTTTAAGTATAACGTAGGAACATCACCGAATAAACTAATTATAATAATTATGAATAAAAGCCTGTTGTACCGGCCGATCTTTCAAGTATCAAATTGTCGTACGTAGACGTATTTTACGGGAAAACTCGAATATTTTTTTATGCTGTCTTGTGTATTATTCAAAAATGGTCACTAACTAAAATAAATAGTAAAATATTGTCAATAACAGACCATAGTTTTATATATATTACACTTAATTAGGAGATACAGTGTTGTTTGAATTGTTTGCACTGCCATTCTCTAAACAAAACATAGTAGGCCTCCGTGGTCGACTGGTTAAGGTCTCTGACTAGTAATCACAAATCCTTTACCGCTGTGAGTTCGAAGCCACTCGGGACCAGACGAATTTCACTTGTGAGGAAGTTGTCCAGCTAGTTTACGGAATGTTGGTGGTTTAGCACAGATGTATGCTTTGGTTCTTCCTCATTAAAGCTGGCAAAGTCATTAAAAGTCTTAGGCTACAGGTACATTAAGCTATTGTGAAAAAAAATCATAGTTCGTTAAATTTAATTTGGTGAAATGTTTCACATCAATGTTTCTGAATCAGGCTTCGTTCGTAATAAAATAATAACGCAAATTCATAAAAATGATTTCCAAATAAGCTACATGCTAACTACGAACGATCATATGTGTAAAGGGAGATAACTCCAGCAGCTTCATTGACATTATTGATACAAAGATCTCAGATTTGGTACTATTGTTTGTGTGAATGGTGTTTCGTGTTAAGCGATGAATATAATACGATAGAGACGTGTAATCAATACTTTAACCTATACAAATTGATAAATTTTGAATATGATATTTATTCAATGTATTTTAAAATGTCACAACACAGACAGAATGCATCAATCTTTCGTTTAGTCAAATCCCTAGTGCGGATTTAGACTGGGACTTAGAATGTTTAATATGCGGAGTACAAAACATTCAGCTTTTACAAGATAAAGGGCAAGAATTTACGCTTCAGTGTCGATAAATGAACAAATAAATCTGAATCTACCAATTTCTTGTACAAAAATCATTTGAAAGTTTGTGCATGTAAGATAATTACTGCAATAATACGAATGAAGATTAAAGACGCATAAAGAGATCATTAGACGAACAATTGATGATTTAGCTTGTAAAATAGGCCATTCAAATATACTACATATACTACAAATTTTCTTTGTACAGTTAATAATACTCGTTACCCAATTACCCCTATTGACGTCATACATTCCTGTAACTCGAGAAAGAAAGTGAACTCAAATATAACATAATGTATTTTAACAATGAATGGATTAAAGGGTGATAATCGGTGTATTGTTCAATGTTATAAAATCTAAAAATAATACTTTTAACTCAAATTATCCTATGACGTCATACATATCAATGTGCGTCAAGAAATCATTGAAATTCCTGTAACTGACACGAGCAAAAAGTGAGTTTGTTTGTCGCAACTGATGTTTTAACTATAGATAGATTAAAAGGTGAAAATTGATGTTTTCATTGTATTGAAAATTGAAAGTTACTCAAATTAACTCTTATGACGTCAAACAGACAGACTTCGTTATTTGGTCCTTTCAGGTACGTAAATACGAGAAAAAAGGTGAGTTCGATAATTAAGTATGATTTTAACAAAAGATAGATTATTAAAGGCGACATATGGTGTTTTTTCAATGTTGAAAGAAGTCTCAATTATTTGCATATGCCGTTAATAAAACTAAAATTATAATTCTAAAAGTTAAAACACAACGGTACACTGTCTCCCCTTGTCTTAACGTCCAACAACAATGTATATTTTGTTAATTTTTTTCATCAGTTTTTCAATCCTCAAAACTCACTAATCGAAACTCACCTTACACATATAAACATAAAATTAATAGGGAAGAGAACACAATACTACCGTAATCTGAAAGTGTCTGAGCCACAGGATCGCTTTCTTATCCGAAATCAACCTCAACTGGATCATTTAGATATCTTAAGTAAACTTAACGCATGCACATATGCAGAATTACATTTCCGCTTCAAATTAAAACGCTAAAAATCTGATTACAGTAAAACCTCACATAACGGTCACCTCAGTATTATATTCTACAGCGGCTGCAAAACCGCATCGATTCAGAATTGAACAAAATTCCTCAAATGTACTTCAAGAACTGTACACGGTAGACATCGGTACCGGGCGGTACTTGAGCTAATGGAGCATATACTCATTTCTGACAATTTAGTAAGAAGGAGTTCTCCCCCTTGCATTCACAGACCGTCATTGTTTCTTATTACGGGTATCATTCTGGTAAAATCAATAACACTGACCGACACTAAATAACCCATGTTATTATGCTTTATGTTTGAAGAATATGCCCCCATACAATGTCGAGAAATTCACATTTATTAAGTCAGTGTAGTTGGTAAGTGTATACATGTATATACCATCAAGAAATTATCAGAATTAAACTGCTCTAAAATCAATCACGGAATTTATACATGTAGTTCATGTGTTAGATATATATATAACATATACATGTGCACTGAAAGCTTTGGGATCGTGGCTGAAACAGTATTGTAAACATAAAATTTTAGCATACTTTTACTTTTGTATTCGTTACATAACATTATTTAATTTGATGGTAAGATTGCAACATTCCAATGATTCGTAATTTTTACACCAGTCTTTTAACTGGCCGATATAATTCATTTTTACTAGCTCGGTGTTTAAAAAGGTGCTGACGTTTCGTATTTCTAGTCAGTCTATTGAATATTATCCTTCTGGTTTCATTGAAACGTTCAACGTCGTTCATTAATTTCAAGGACTCTCGATTGCGGCGTACATGCCATGATAAAGGCTTCTCTCTAAATTAACGAACTTAGTCTGGGAATTAAAATAAAATTTTCCGGATTGCGGTCTACGACCATGACTGAGGTTTGTTTTCCATGTACGAAGTTTTAGCACTTTCGGTATCTTTGATTGTTGGTATTGATAAGCAGGGGTGTAGAAATGAGCCGAAAGCCGGAAAAATCAACCGGTTACATGAACATTTTCGCCGGCTACTTTTTCCCCACACGGAGCATTTTCCCTTCGCCCACTATTGAGGGAAGCCTCAGACCTCTTCTACTTTTAGTAGCTTATCAGCTTCATGAAAACATGTCTACACCCCTGAATAAGGGTATTAATATTCCGATAGCAGCATCGATGCCTCTTCTGTCCAGTATAAGTACCGGGTCGAAGTATTCTGTCGTGTATTTGTATATCGCATTTTGTGCAGGTTCGGGATTTTGGTTAGTGTACATAACGACCAGATCCACTTGATTGCGGCATATGTACCATGACTGAGGTTCATATTCACTAATATCAGTTCCGGGTCGTGGGAATATCCAACGAAATATTTTACACTGCATTTATAAATATCCGTCTACTTTCTAAAAATGTGTCCGTCGTCCTTTTTTATTCATAATTTTGATTTTTGTACGCTGTACATTTAATACAGTTAAACGATTACGCGGACAAACTACATTGTAGTCTAAGGGAAAATAATACATATACATATAAACATTGTTTTCGTTCAATCGTAAAATCATATGTACTTTAATAATGTTCCTTTGAAGCCTTTCTATAATTATTTAGGCCATAGTCGCTCCGTGCGACTTAAAGTCCATTAGAGTATTAAGTCCTCATATTGATGTCCTCCGAAGTGATGCATAATTGTGAGAGATGCATACTCAGTCCTCACAATATCTGGGTCTGTTGATTAAGTGTAAATGTACAAACGAGGGTCCTCATATTGATGTCCTCAGAATTGATATATGATTGTGAGAGATGCATACTCAGTCCTCACAATACTTGGGTCTGTTGATTAAGTGTAAATGTACAAACGAGGGTCCTCATATTGATGTCCTCAGAATTGATATATGATTGTGAGAGATGCATACTCAGTCCTCACAATACTTGGGTCTGTTGATTTAGCGTATATACAAACGAGTGTCCTCATATTGATGTCATTTTCATTTTTTTCATTTGTTGTGAAGAAGAAAAACCCATGGTAAAGAATAGTGTACACAACACTTCTCAAGATCATGGACCTCACAATGTAACCTGTACAAACAAGGGGGTGAGTGCGCGCGCATATTATTGACTTGTATGACTCGAAAATACTGCATCTTCAAAATCTGTTGATCTGTCTTGTTAATGTCATGGTATAAGCACAACATATAAACATATAATTATCTGCATCTATTTGATGATCATGACCTCGACAAAAATTCCATAATCAACATGATTTGATTTTGATGATACGGAATGTGTCCAAGACGCGAGTGGCGTGTATTTATTTACAACAAGATTTCATTGAAGAACAATCGAAATTTTGAAATCAATATATGTGATATCATTTGCTTGAAAAAAAAACGTGCTATATTACAAACATCTAAGATCAAAATAAATGTTATTGGTTATTTCATCGGCATTTTTTTATTTACGAAAGACTTAAGTCATCAATATCTAAGATACAAATAAATACTGCATATGTCCGGGTCTCGTTTAGAGAGTTCATGCAAACGGTTTGTTCTATCATAATGCTTAATTTATTATAAATTATTAAAGAGATAATTCGGCAAAAAATAAACTGTACGCAACAATCTATGTAGCTTAACAGCTAAAAGAACAATTAATTAGCTTTCACGCCTAATTATATGTATATACTCACAGAAGTATGGAATAGCACTTCACAGGAATAAAATTAGTGGCTGCGCGCACGCACACGGACCACGCTAACGGAACTATAGAATGCCGGCTTAATCCAATGCCACTGAGAAATGAAAGTGGAGTATCTGTGTATGATGGTGACATGCAACTCAATTTCCCTATAAACATTGACGTAAAGAAAAACATTAAGTGAAAATGTACAAATAACCACCTATAGTGCTAAATATAAACTTAGTAGTATTTTTATCAGTCGATCTTTGTTTGGTCTCACAATTAAATGAAATTAAGCGGCACTCTTTCTTACGACTTTTTCACTACCCGCGTATAAATAAAAATTCATATTTGGATAGCGAGACGTCTTAGGATAGAGGTCAGTGTTAGCCTATGGCAACTGTTATGTACAGATTGTCAACATTCAAGCATTATTCTATTCTAATGAGTTTTTAAACTTATATTTTGACTGAACCAAACGGCGTATCGTCTGCTTGCATTCGTAAATCCTACTTCATGTTTTCGATCAATGAAATTCCACAGTTACAACCGAATACATGTATTTACAAGCGTCTCATGTTTCTCGTGCTTTCAGTGTTATTCAAATTTTCACAACCTAAACATTCGATGATACAGTGTAACTCTACGATTGAAGACCACTGTTTATGCCTATTTTTGTATCTCTTTGTTGGAAGTAACTTTATGCGTCAAAATAGATTACAAACTGTAAATGATTGTTTTACCCTATCTATATTGTATTTCTCTCTTAATTTTGATGTAACTGATATTCTAATTACAAACAAAGATAGTAATTAAATACTCGTCTGCTAAACATAAAACCGTCGGTCAATGTTTGGTAACCGGTCGTAAAAGAACCCACAAGACCGTTTTTGTTATCTCCCAAATGTAACCATTAAATATGTTTATTGTCATATCTAAATAAATGATTTACAAGTTAATGTGGTGTTCATTTGCTACAACGTTTGATTGAAGTTTAAATTATGCATACAAGCCTGCGTATTCAAGGGGGTACAGTTTTTCTTCCTTTGTTATTATTTACGACGATTGAATCATATAGGAATGAATTCGGAACCAAAACAATGGCCGATTTAGAGAGGAAGCCGGTTTATAGAGAAACCAGTTTAGAGCGTTTCCACTGTACTGGTTAGTATACAGTCCGGGAGAATTGGTAAGTTGAAACAACAGCCGTATATAACTGAAAAACGGCGTTTAAATCACATATTTTCGCATTTTTCATCAACCTTCGCTAATTTCTTACCTTAATAGAGCCGCCTGTATTTAAGATAAATATTAACCTTTTCTTTTATGATAAAGTTTGTCTCATGCACTGCACTGATATGCATACTAATAGTTTCAATCATTCACAGGTTGCCTGGAGGTGAGGACAAAATTACCCTTTTTCAAAATTCCTTCCCCGACATTGCTTCGAATACATCTTAATAAAGTATAATGCGTCATAAAACTCCCCATTTTTATATTTCGATGCACTGTTATAACAGTTAAATGAATCATCAGTTTTGTAACTCATTTTTTTTTGCAAATTTCAAGTATTAATGGAGCCATTAATACGCAGGGAATAAATTCACACTTCCCTTTATTAGGTAACGGGCACGATAATCTAAACGGATATGCGCGTTGATAGAACATCGATACCCGGGCTACAATGGGACGGGGACAAAATGTCATTGTTTACAAAAAAATCATATTATTTCGAATTTTCTATTAATAATTATTCAGGTAATACCATGCACGATGCTTCTGCATATTATCTTAACGCTATAATACAAAACAGGGTATTTCATGTGAATTGAGTGACCCTGTACAGAATAAAGAAATTGTTAAAGAATTTACAATTTTGTCCGCATGTCTGAACTCCAGACCGGTCCCAAGGCTATTACACGTAAATTTCACACACGTTCTTGCACGTTCAGGAACCATATTATTGACATTAGAAATCAAGGCAGAAACTTGTCCATCTTTTATCGTGTAGGTAATGTTACGTTTAAGACGAAAAAGATATTCATATAAACAAATCTAGCTCAGAATTAGTTTGTGGGTGAACCCCATCTTCGTGCAGCAAATTCCCAGCATAGAAAACAGCATCACTATGTAGCAATTGATAATAGTTACACAACTAAACTAGGGGACAGGATCTGCTGCGTAATACGGGTAAGTATTTGCACACCCTGGCGGTACATAGGGCCGCGAAATATCATTGAAACTTGTTAATTGGCAAATTTTTGAAGTGCAGTATAAAACAAGTCTAAACGGTTCATGTGGCCGTAAATGAATTTTGTTATAGTTCCTCTTTGTCTCACTCAGCGGCTAGTGTATATGTCTTTTAACGAATTATACATTTTTAAGTGCATATATACAAATGACTCGGAGAATATATAAGTCCGAGATCCCTTCAAAAAGACTGGGATTGGATAAAGTAACACGTCTGGCTGATTCAAACAGATTCTAAGGACCCTGGTAACATAACAAGCTTCAATAGACGGATATTCACAATACGTACAAAATCATATATCATACACTACATGTGATATAACATCAGGGCAGATTTAGTGAAGAAATGTGTTAAAATCGCGTTTGCAGCAAATTCTGCATATTTTTAAGTCTGTACCGATGGACAGACAAACCAAAATACATATTTGTTGGTACGCTTTTGTAAATACAGTAAAGTTCCGTTATTAAGGTCACCTTCCGGACCGACATGAGTTGGCCTTAATAGCGAGTCGGCCTTAATAGTGAAACATGAAGACAGCTGACCGTAATTGCCCAATTTTAGGTAGTCATTTTTTGTCCTAGTGATTTCCAGTTCTCTATAGACTCAAAACAGCATAGATTTATTGCAGAAAATAATGCACTTAACTTTAAATGCCATAAATGAATATTTAGTTTAAAATCTAGAAGCCGCTTGTCTAAAAAAATAAATTATTACCCACCAGTATTTAAACAGGAAAAACGGAAAGGTACAGAGTTTAGCATCGTCCCTTAAGCTTTAGTAGCCCGATAGCTCATGTGGTCTATCGCACGATTTCTCATATGATTTAGCATCATAAGTTTTCACAGATCGTAAATTACATTGAGTACGGCGATGACATCATTAAACTCTTCAAACCAGAAAAATGTATTTATTTTCGAACAAAAATTTTGTCTAAAGTTTGTTTCCTCATTGAGGGAACCTTTCGAATTGTTCCTGTTTGACCATTGTTGTAATGAATTATATATTTACTGCACATTTTTGTCTTTGAAAAATGTACGCCAGCATGGACGCAACTGACAAATTCTAACAGACCATCTGATGTATTTTTGTGTCAAAACGCACGTTTTTGTTCGTCGGGGAAACCCTGAACTTGTTGCACAAACATTCTTCCAGCAAACGATGCCACCGTTGATCAAATGCTCATGATTAATTTAAATTAAAAACATCCCAATATCGATTGTCATCAAAAGCATGTGTGTCGATGTTTTTCACACCTTTCACGGGTCCAGCCAAGATTGTTTATTGGACATGTTATCGGGTAAGGTTTAAAGATTAAAACATCCGTACCCGACCGTAGTACGGAACGTAAAACAGCGACAATCGAGACCGTAATAAATTGGCCGTATTTTGGAGACGGCCGACCGTAATATCGAGACATACAGCCAATGAATTACAGAACAAACAATTCATGACCGGGAAAAAGTGACCCTAATATGCAGATGACCGTAATTTCGGTGCGACCGTAGGGTGGAACTTTACTGTACAGTGAAAGTTTGTTCATTTGAAGTTTTAACGGCTAGTGACATTTTATCATTACACGAAAGATTCATCATTAAATATGTAAAGTTATCAACAATTTCAACTTTATTCTCATTAATGAAATACTCAGGATAATCGTCGCTTCTCCTGTTTGCAAAAATACTTAAACAGTGTAACTTCCGAAATCCGGACCCTCTGAAATCCGGAAACTTCTGAAATCTGAACAATTTTCTGGTCTCGAAATTTACTCTTCTGATTTCTATGTGAATCAAATTTCCCATTTAGGAACTTCCGAACTCTTAAATCCGAACGCATTTTCACAAAATTTGGTTCATATCAATGCAATTTTACTTCCAAAACCCGAACACTACAATATGTGATCGATTACTTGACACGAGATTGTAAGCCCCGCAGCAGATTTCATTGTCTATCAATAGTGTATATGTATCTAATGTACAAAATGATCATCATTGTCATCATATATATACATACATGTATACATACATACGTACATACATACATAATGATGATTGTATTTTATATGTAATATTATTATAAATGTATGATCATGATTAGGTTATGTTGTGTACTGAAGATTATGTTGTTTACAGGCGGTTATTTGTTTACTAGATGTTATGTTGTTTACAGGAGGTTATGTTGTTTACTAGAGGTTATGTTGATTACCGGAGCTTATGTTGTTTACTGGAGGTTATGATGTTTACTAAATGTTATGTTGTTTACTGGAGGTTATGTTGTTTACTGGATGTTATGTTGTTTACTTGTGGTTATGCTGTTTATTGAAGGTTATGTTGCTTGCTGATGACGATTTCGAACATGGTTATAAATATATTTATTAAACGTTTACAGCTTCGGTCAAATGAATTGTAAATATTTTGAAATCAGTCATGTTGTAGGGACAGTTCAACTTCTGACGAGTTAAGATTTTGAAAGTGTCTCAGAGTACCACTTTGTTGTATCCGCTAAGGTTAGTAAACATATATAAAAGACCACCGGTTTCGTATTACAGTCAAGGATGTGAACAAATGCCACCATTGGGAAAGACAAAATGTGGTCTTTATTGACAGGTGGCCTCTATTCGGAGGTCAATTTGCTCTAAATAATCAGTGACACTCTTTCAAAGAATGGTCTTTATTCACAGGGTGGTCTTTATTCGAAGGTGACCACAGACACAGGTTTGACTGTAATAATTTACAGCCAACAGTAAAACTTTAATAAGGAAAAATTCAGATTCACGATCTATGTTAAAAAATCAGAAAGCTTATATTATTCAGTGGTTGCTATGGTTAACTTTAAAATCAGTGAGATACAACGATTTTAGTTCTTAGCACATTTATCACTTGTTAAAATGTTCAGATATGTAAACATATTTATACAGTAAGTCGCACAGAAAAATCATGTCACAGTTAAGTTCTATGTCAGCAGTAATATGTTTTCATAGTCAGAAAATAGACAAAAAATATTTGCGATAAACATAGACAGCTTAAGTGCATTTTTTAAAGATTTCATTATGAGGCTCATCTGAAGATGTAAATCAAGAGTTACGTCCCTTTAGTACAGTTCGCGATTCTTTTCTCTCTAATCCAACAAACCTAAGTTTTATTCTTCTTATTTATTTTGAACTTATAACTTTTAAGCACGTTTTACATTTTGACTTCCAGCTGAGAACAAAGGTCTTGACCATATTAAAAGAGGTGTATGCCCCAAGACGTTTGACCTTTATCTGTGTCCCAAGGTCAATTTTCCGTATGAAATATTCATTTCTTGGCGGAACAATGTTTTGCATATCATCTCCTTTATTCTGTGTTTTTATTCTTATGACAGGATGGGGACCGCATGGAAGATTGAGCTTGATCGTGGATATTTCCATACAGTTCTTGATGTCCCCGATACACCACCGTAATTCATCATGGCCCCTAAAAGAGTGGATATGTTCGAAAATGTACCGATGGTATTATATACACGTATTTATGAAATTATCCTACTAAGTAAACTACAAACTTCCATTTGTCTCTGATAAAAAGCAAAACAAAATACCCACCCAGCAAAATGATTTTATTACAAATGTCATACACTTAATTAAGTAGAAGTGAGAAGATTTACACAAATCGGTGTACTGAATATTCAATAAGTGAAATGCAAACAGACATCACGTGGTATGACTCGCTGTTTTTATAAACTTATCCTACCATCACAGCTTAAACTTCAGTATTCATTGTAGAACATTTATAGAAAATTTATACATAGAATCAAAGTACACAAAAAAGAAAATTCAAGCAATTTTCATTAAGTCTCACTTATTGTCGTGGAAAATTTAATCCAATATATATTTTGACGCCAGAAATGTAAATTTCTAAATGCAGTGTTTTCATTAAACAATTGAACATCTTTTTAAAACAATTGTCATTTGCGCATTTAAAAAACAAATGATTTACCGACATGTTTTTTATTTGTAGAGTTACATCTTGACCAGATTTGATGTCATTGATTCACTTGGAAATCAACGCCAGAATAAGATATACCATAACATGTATGTAACTGTGGTTTGAAGTTTAAACCAAGCACAATACAGTAAAGTAAGCGAATGCGGATATAGCGAATATTTGCTTAAAAAGAAGTTAGAAATTTTCGCCGATCATCTTTATTTCAATTCTTGATATACAATGTAGTGTCATGTGGATATATAAAAAGATCATTTGGGTTCCCATGATATTCACTATAATGGTGTTTTATCGTATTGTATTAAGTAAGAAATACGCTTTTTTACCAAGACATTGATTAACCGATCTTTTAAAACTTTTTCTTATGTTTTAACAAAGTCCTCCTGAGATTTCTCTCATATTTATCCACGCTGACATTAGGAACTGACTCCTAATACTATTTACAAGCAAGCATAAAGATAAACAGAGACTATCATACATTAATACAGATCCTGGATATGGTCCGGGGTTGTTTAACATAAATCCCGTGGACGGTACACTGAGAACTTCAACGATCATCGATAATGAAAGTAATGTTAAACAGAGCTCGGGTATTTGTAAGTTGACTAGAACGGTAAGATTATTTTAACATTGTCGTCCTCATGTGCTGGTAAAGTCAGCCCAAACTCAGCTAAAACCTGAGAACGATAGCTTCAGTGTATTAAATAAATGTTGATTTTAATTGACATAAACAGAACACATAAACTTCTGAATGAAGGTCAACTACGTATAAAACTACTTTGGTTTCTTTCTGCATGGCCTTAGTTCACAGGTTTGATTATGAAAATGTGAGCTATGTTCACCATATGAACATCGAAACATTGATATCAAGACAAATATAATAGAACGAACAATTGAGGTGTCCTCATGAACAGGTAGTTATTTGGAGGAGATATTGAAAACCAATCCGGAAGTGAGGGATCTATAATATAATTACCATACATTTCATGTCGTCAGAATAAGTACGCATGACCTTGGCAAAGTCAAAGTTTGTTTTCCAAATTAACATGTCCCTATGACAATAATCAACATCTGAGAAGGTCAAGTAATGACAAAAGTTTTATATTCTAACAGGCTTCAGAATTCTGTCTCCAAGCGTTACAAACTATGGATCATCAAATGTTTTGACGGACATGTACGTGTTTGTATTTGATGTGAATGATAACTCGTCGATATTTTCATTCAGCACATACAAAGGTACCATACTAAAGCACACTGCAAACATTTCTTCGATACTCCAGGAAGACATACATGTTTACGAAAACGATCAGGTAAATGTCAAATTCCATAGACTCATTCTCCGAAGATTCTTTAATGTGAATTTTGAAAATACACGCACGGTACAAAGTATGTTGGAAGGGAGATAATTACATAATTACTCGGTAACGAGTCAACCTCTGTATATTGATTACTTCCCTGTAACAAATACTCGTTTGGTGATGTTGTAAAAAGACAAAGCACACATAAAACAGTAAGATCAGGTTAGTGTTGGATGGGATGGATATATGGTCGCAGGTTAGAGCTTAATACAGCACATTTCCAGAACACAAATGATTGTTTTATTCATTCGATGGAATGCTTAAAACCAGTCGTAATGTCGTGAATTAATGTTGTACAAAGTGCGGGAAGTCATTCTTCGCAATTCCGCTTTAAGAAACTCTAGAAGATCGCATTGAAATTAGTGTAGTTGAATGGTAGCTTAGTGCGATGAATTCTTGATTGTACCGAACGTTATTCGTCCAGAGCTGTGTAAATACTGGTAAATTTTCACTGGGTTTAACGCCGTTTTTCAACATTTTTTTCAATTATATACGACAACCGGTTCACATAACCAGTTTTCCTGGACTGTATACTAACCGGTACTAACCTAGCCTTCCACAACGAGCCGGAAACTTCACATATGGGGGAAAATCAATATTTTTACCAATTTTTCATAGGAGGATATGACCTGCCGCGACCGGGATTTGAAACCGGGTCTCCGGGTTTTAAGTCCATCGTATCAACCACTGGACCACGGTCGCGACCTTCAAGTACTGGTACATTTATACAGATGTTAAAAATATTCATGTTAATCATGCTGTTATAACAATGTATCAATAATGTCATTATTGTCTGATCATAATGAACTGTGAAACATTAAATAACAAGATATGAGATTTGAGCTCATAGATCAATCTAAAGTTGTATAACCTCGAACCAAAAAGTTCATTTTACGCTACAATTTTCAGTTAGTTTTAACTTCTAAATAAAGGCGACCTCTATGAAGACTACAATTATATTCGCCACGTATAATGACCAAGAAAGGAAAGATAGAAATTGTACACAATGTAATGGGAATGGTAGAAAATCAACATCATTTATTACTTGGTTGTCCTAAATATAGACATTTAGGATTAAAATTCTTCAAACCACATTTCTGTAATTGGCCAAGTATTAAAAAAAAATGAAAAACTTTTATCCTCGAAATCTTATAAAGTTTAATTAATATCGCGAAATACCCATTTCCAGCTTTTAAAGAAATAATACATCAATAATAAATTACATTGTTAAATTCTGTATGAATGATGCTTCAGTTTCATTTAGATATTGCTAAATTTTGTATTAATGCACCTTCATTTTCTTGTTCTTAAGTTTGTTACAGAATACATCAGCTATACATGATCCAATATTTCCGAGCATGATCTAAGGCATTGTACAGTAAACTTAAGTATTAAGTATACTGACCGTCATAAGAAAGTAACCAATAAGTGATGTTGGTATAAAATAGACAAAGCGCAAGTAATCAAGATTAATTAAATTCTGGAAATAGCTGAAATATTCCATGATATGGTTTATTGTTATCCATTATTGACCGTAAAATTGCTGTATACCATTAAAATTTAAAGGTCAGTATATTAGGCCAAATAGGAGACTTTTTATGATGGTTACTTTCTTATAACGGCCAGTATATATAGTTTACTACAATTTTATTTAAGGCAAAAAATATGTGTGGTTCAGGTGACCTGACCAACCCAATTTTTTTAGCCGACCGTGAGTTTTACGAAAATAAAAAACGGTTCAAACTAGACCCGATCCGACGCAGGTACGAAACATACAGAGAGAGCTAAAAGAGCGAACGGGAAATAGGTCCATAAACTGTGCACGGTGCGGGTTTTATCCCTTAGACAGTGACATTGAAAGGCAAGCGATTAGCGAAAACCTCGCATATTTACGAAAATTGTCGCATAAAAATTGCGTCATGTGCGACTAACAGTGATTTCGTGTCGCATTAATCTGATTCCGGTCGTTCAATCGTAAAATTTGGCGTGCCCCATATAAAAGTATTTGAATCAAAATTTATGTTGTTGATGTGTAATAATTTAAACTTATCAAAAATTGAATTTTTTGAAGATATTAAATGTACATAACATAGATCTCTATTTAACATACCTCGAAGATTGTTCATTATACTTGCACAGACTATTCTAATTATTCAAATTACTGCCATTTTTTCATTTTTTTTTGAATGTTTATACGTTTTACGAATGGAATAAGCTATTGTATGAACTATTTCAGTGTTATGCATGTTATATAATCATTTCAGACATAACTTTTATGCACAAAATAAATACTTAATACTTGTGTGGTTGTTTTTTTACTATCAGTTTGACGAGTTCTACTGACAACCTGACATATTTGTGTACTTGTTGATAACCCAAGAAGAATTGAATAGCTGGCAGTGCTGGTTAACATGATGTATTTTTGTTCTGGTTGGTTACCCAGAAAGACGTGAACATGGGATTTACCATTTATTTATTGCTCAAAATGTAGTATTTGACATCATCACATATTTGTTCAGTTAATGAATTTTCGCAGTGGTTTTATTTGTACAATAAATGGTATAAATATTTGTCATTATTCTTCTTTTTAACTTAAGCCCCCAAAAAGGTTTGTTTCAGGTTACCCGACCGACCCAATATTTTACCAGCCGAATTATAAGTTTTTACGAAATCCTAGTGCTATATTGTAATTTTAACAACATATTAATATTACAGCGCACATATTCCCATGCAGTGTTGCCGATATATATATGATGTAAAAACATAAATAAAAAAAATCCCTACCTACCGAACCATATTTTTTTAGCATGTAACCGGTAACAAACCTTTTTTTGTATAGGCCTTATTACAGTTGTTTTAGATATAATAACGAAAATTTTAAAAGAGAGTGTAGATTAAATATTTTATATCATTGCTTTTAGAATTACAGAAAGACAGAAAAGGCAAATTATAGAGTCATATGTTTTATTCCATACGCCTGTTAATCCGGTACCAAATCATTGAGTCATATTACATACAGAGTGGTGTCGTGTTAATTAATCCTTAAGGCCTAAAAATAGCTTGTTTCCGCTACCCTGATTGACCCTATTTTTGCCGCCCATCCTATGATGTTTTTGGTCAAATAATAGTTTTGAAAAATAAAATTAATGCCACACATATTCTGAAATAAAAAAAAAATCTCTACCAACCGACCCTATATTTTCAGAGCAGGTAGCGGAAACAAGCAAATTTTTAGGCCAAAGTACTTTGTCATACACGCCTCGTCGTTCATGTCTGCCGTTAGTTGTTACATTTGTCAAGTTAACAGTTTATTGGCATAACCAGCAATAATAAATTGTCTTTGACCATTTATAATTGTTTGAAAAATATTACGGAAAAGACATAAATTTTAATTGAACATAAAGGAATGAAATAACCTGAAAAGGTTACAACTAATTATACATAAGATTCACTACCATGAACATAATAGCTGAAAATGTATATACATGTATCTATAATTTGGTAATTTGAAGAATTCTATTTCTATATTTAGACAAATTTGTTTATGTTTGATCAGGAAGGTATGTCATAATATTGTTTTCATAAGTCAACAACACATTGTGATACAATGCTTTTATTGTTGTTTATTAACGTCATCAAATAATTGGCCATAATTCGATAATGATCGCATTGTAAGATTTGTAAAAAACTACTTGACCATTGACGTATGTAGCTTCGTGCATTTCATAGAACACGAGAAAACATGTGAACTTCTGCTCATTCATATGGGTCATCATCAATTGATGACGTTATTCGATAATTAGCTATTTTTAAAGATTTTAAATGTATTGAATACAAAGAAATGTACATGTATTTGGAAAATATACAAAAATAGTCATAATTCTCATATCTGGGAAGGATAAAAACGACTCCTTTAAAATGATACACCAGGTATCTTCTCAATAGAGCATAGAAACATCTAACAAATAAAAAAATAAAAAGTAGCAAATTTTCCATGAAAATACAGATTCTAAAATCCTTTTCAGTGTCCGCTGTCCGCAGTCAACAATTGTCCGCTATATATGGCCAATTTAAGAACGTATTTTCACACAGGAGTGAATTATATTATCCGTTGTAGACAGGTGTCTGTTGCCTACAGATGTCCATTAACATAGGTTAGACTACATACATACAACCAGCGATAATAATGTGTTTACAAATGTATTATGTTGTCATTTTGCTACAATTTTCTTTCAAGAAGAATCATCTTTCATATAATTTTATATAAATATTGATGAGCATCTTGATTTCTCTCACCAATCACAATGTTTTAGCACTAAGAGTCAAAACGACGATTCTCATTATATTATATGGCAAAAAATTACGATGATTTTTATTGCGTTTTCTAGATACATTAAACACACCGGAAGTCAAATTACATAACCGTCCAATGTGACAATACAGACGAATTGTTTTGAAGATATTGCTTAAATTCGATTGATACTGCGTTTTAGCATTTTTTTTACGGTGAGTATTAATTGCAATGTATTTTATTGTTTCTTTGATCTTCGAAAAAATGGCTACTCCAATAGACTTCAATGCAACCTTAAAGCGACAATTTCAAAGGATAATCATTTTTAGGGAAAATCTCACGGTAAATCATTTTTTTTGTCACAGAATCCTGTAAAACTGTAATTTTTCCCGTAATCTGTCCACTCCATTATGAGATAATGATTTAAGACATTATGGGTATAAAACCTTAATGGTTCAATCGATAGACTTAAGTACACTACGTATATTGGTACAAAATGTTACTGCGTGTTTGAATTCATGATTTAATAAACTCCCTCTATAAAGGTCTTTAACGAACGTAAAAATATCCCCTTAAAACAATAATTATGATCGGTTCCTTAATTAGTCAAGTATTATTACTGTGTTTTATACAGTAAGATCTAAAATATGGCATGTGATGATGATTATATTGCCTTGCGGGATTTGTCCCAAAATAGCGTATAATTCCTCCATAGGTTTAAGAAATCTAGATATAATTTATATTTTCAGGATTTCATTGCCGTGCTTTAGAATAATTATTTTCAACATTTATACACTATTTTGGGACAACCCTCGTACATAACATTCATAGGATGTGTAAGGGCTGGTTTCTTATAAGTTAAATTGTCAAAATTGTTGTTACTCCATAACCAGGGGTATAGAAAGGAGCCAGAAAAATCAACCGGCTATTGAGCATTCTCATCGGCTACTTTTTCCTACATATGTGATTATGTAGATGCATCAATGATCAGATTAGCTCGAACTATCGTCGAGGCTAAAATGTTGAAATTGGCCATAGCAATTAAATTAATACACAGACACAAGGCGACATTCCTTCACAAGTATTTGTTTACCACGTGTATCTAGGACGGCTTATATCATAAAATAAAACAAAACAGGAAATGTTTAACGTATATGTTTCGTCATATTGAACAGGTAGGTTTACTCGAAAATTTTGTAAAATTTGTAAATTAGAATTTGTAAAATCTATATTCTGCGATTTTTGTACCATTGCTTCGAGATATCTTTGTGGTAAACAGTATAAACTAATCAATGTCCCACGTGGATATAATGATATTGTTTTGAATAGAATGTTAACTAACAAATTCAAAATGCAAATACGAACATTTTTCACATATTATTACCGTAAGATTTCAATGTCCTGGTCCCAGTTTGTGGGATCGTTTGATAGCCAGTACTGGGTTCATTTTAAGACTCGTATATCATACATTTTAAGGTGAAACCTGCATTTACATGCGATTTGGAAAAGTGGTTATAATGAATACATATATCTGCACTGTGACATGAAAATTCCAGAAATTTGTATTGTAGTACATCTATCTCACATTCAGTGTAAACTGACGATATGTAGCACGAGAGAGACGATCTATTAAGTATGTACTGAATATTAAACAACATCCAATAGAGACCCGTACTTTTTATCTTTTATTTGTGATTTAGTGTTGACCAGATATTGTGGCATTCCATCTTCCAACTCGCATTCTACATGGTTAGCGTCGTCAACTACCATTGTAATCCATATAAAGATAATATCGTCATCAAAATTTAAACGTTAATATGTACGCTTTGTTGGCAATAGTTTTAGATACTAACAGGCAGAATACTGGTCAACAAGGGAGACAATCGTTGATTTTAGTCATACATAATTGGTCTCCCTTCATCCGTACGGCTATCAATAACGTGGGTGTATAGGAAAGCCTTCCTGTCGCGGTAACATTGAATGGTAAAATCTCCATAGCAAAGATTTTGCTGTGATGTAAGGATAAAGTGCAATTAGATCATTTATGCTGAAGGATTTGAAAATAAATCCACCAAACGGGTTGACAAATTCAAATCAAATCGTGTGTTATTTAAAGTAATAACACTTCACTACCTGTTTCCGTACAAGACGTGGATAATTACTGAACTGTTTATACAATTGTGGACGACACACACACGTTTTGAAGTCATTAACCATGAACATAAGACAATAATACATATATTCACTATCAGACGACATTGAAGGATGTATAACTGCGCGCTTGTATGCTAAAGATTATGACCACAAGTCATGAATATTAACATTGTAGCGTATCTTTATTATGATAAATATACTTTAACTCATTTCACTACTTTTGTTATAAGTTTAAAAGCGTACATCGAACATTACGCTCAGAAATTAAGTTAAGGAATGATAAGAAAGCATGAACATTATTTGACTTGTGAGTTTATATCAATTTATTTTAGCTCGATTGCGAAACAAGCAATATTGCTGATATTAATCACGCTCGAGTCCGCTTCCCGAACACTACACCAGTACTGCGTCCGAAAAAAAATGGGATCATGAAGTTCATGAACAAAACCCGCAGAAGTCGGGATTCGAACTAAGGACCTTCCTGCCGGTGGTCGCGCGCTCTACCTCTAGACCACAATGCTTCCCGACGTGTTCACAATCTAACGTAAATCAGCAGTTCAAACAAGGCAAGAAATAACTTCTTTAATGAACAAAGCGATAATGAACATCTGGTAATCATAACAGATATTGAACTTCCAACTTATTGCCTTGAGTATTGTACTAATTTTTGCGAACATATCATACAAATTAATGTATTTTTTTCTGATTTAATCCGGGTTAACCAGTATAGTTTACACATTCTATTTTCAAAATGCTTATACTCATGTATACACTTGAGATGACAATTCTTCCAAACTCGTAGTAATGATAAATAACACACATCATTAGTTGAGTTACTTTCTAGTAATGATAAATAACACACACCATTAGTTGAGTTAATTTCTAGTAATGATAAATAACGGACCCATAAATAACACACACCATTAGTTGAGCTACTTTCTAAAGTTGCTTTATTATCATTTATTTTGTATCATTTAAAAAAAATCAGGTAAAAAATCAATCATACGTTAATATGAGTAAATATCTTCATCGATTCTCAATGAATAAAAATAGAAGTCATAAGACAGGACTACGTCTTCAAGATTTCTTTTAACGACCACCTCAGTATTAAGACCAGCCCAATACAATAATCTCTTGTTATAACATTAACTCTGTATGCAATTTATTTTAACTTGATAAGTATTTAGACCGACTTGATTGAATATCAATAAGGGTAAAAAATAGGTTGTTTCCGCTACCGGCTCTGAAAGATAGGGTTGGAAGGTAAGGATTTTTTTTACTTTCATTTTTTTTAATCCAGAACATGACATTATTTTCATTTTACAAAACTATAATTTGACGAAAATAATCGTAGGGTCGGCGGCAAAAAATAGGGTCGCTCGGTGTAGCGGATACAAGCTATTTTAGGCCTTAAAGCGAGGCAACAAAAATACATAAAGCACCGTCCATAATCAGTGCTGTTTATGAAAGGGAGAAGTGAATCTGGCATTTATGCTCAGTTGACCCTTATCAGAGGTTTGTTTGTGATATAACATACGATAAAATGGATAAACATGCGATAAAATGTAGACATTGTTACAGTAGTGTCCTTTCCTTGTATATGGTTATAAATGCAGGTTTGGCCATTCTTTTACGTTCAGTAAATGAATTCACATTTGCGCTAAACGTTTGGTTTTAGAGTACCCTGTCAATTCTATGTAACTTCCAGAAAATCAGTTCATAAAACTATCCATCAGCTCTTAAGCAACCAGATATTGTTTATCAAAAAATTGAGTCAGAACTTAAAAAAGTCGGATTTTAGGACCGTTTTATTAAAAACCTGAATACTGAATTGAGGGCTGATTTAGCTATGTGGCAGTGTTTTATGTACAAGTTAAATGGGAGATGTATGTTTTTACAAGATAATTGGTTATCGTCCTCTGTGTTAAACCTTTATACTGACGCTGTGACATCTGTGGGTGCTGCTGTTTTTGGACAGGAATGGTTTGCTAAAATGACCTTCAGATTATGCAGAATTCCATATTACTATCTTGGAACTATTTCCAATTGTATATGCTGTGGAAATATGGGGTGATAGGATGAGAAACAAAAAAAGATCAAATTTCATTGTGACAACTTGCCCACTGTTTACATTATCAATAAAATAAACTTTATACTGTGGAGTATCAGATATAATTACTGCCAGTTTCTATGCATTTCTGCTTCATGGTTTTGCTTTATAACAAACATTACATGAGAAAAACGTATAACATTTTATTTACGTTGGGTTTCAATATGTTAATAATGCGCTAAGAAATTTTATTTGACATTCCGCAACTCTCTGGAGTTGATCAAGATTTAAAGACACTTTCTACATAAAATGCAACCTTCATACAAGGTTTTATATAATACTGCATGCACACATTTATCATTTGGGTAGTTGTTTTGAAAGTAGTGGAATCGAAAAAAACTTAACGTAAGGATTACGTAAATAAAACCATATTATCATATATTAGAAAATGGAATTTTCGGCATTTTTCAACGAAACTCGAGTAGGAACTATTTTGCCCATCCATCGATAAATTGACATTGGAAATCCACTTCACAATTCGCAATTTTTATCGCAAAGTTCGATTCTCTTAATGAATTGATTGACGAAAATGTAAACTTACATTAATTATCACTTAAATAACATGATAATAAGGACTAACGTACATATATAATGGTTGCACAAATTAACAATTGTACTATTTTCGGATATTCAAGGTCACAGATTAATGCCGACCATAATGTTAATAAGATATTATATTCAATATTTTATTTGTTTCGTTTCTTTTATTGAATACACAACAAATAGCAAGTTTCTCAGGGTATTTTATCCAAAAATTGGGAAGGGTCCATAGCCTTTCATTTTGGGAATATCAAGAGCGATTTTCAGACAAATTGTGAAAAGGTAGACTTTCAAAATACATCAATAAACAACGACTGGCCCGGCGATTCTCCAAATTGGGGAAAAAGAGGTTTTTTTTGTTTTTTTTTTGCAATTGGGAAGTCACCGAATATTGGCCTCAATTATAGAAGGAAACTGGGACTGGTTCGTATTTAAGCCCGTTTTTTATTAAACGACAAAGAGGTGTAAATACTCGTAGGTGAACAATTATTTATATACTTATATAATAAGGTTCATTCATTACAATATAATGTTCCCCTCCGGCGTAATTGAAAACATGCCTAAACGAGTGACCTACACAGCATTGGGCAGACAATACGCATGGCAACATTATTATCAAAATCACAACTTTTATGTTTATTCAGTGTATTTATTGTCTAGTTTATTTCCTCAATCGTGACTTTTTAATCTTTTTTTGCTATGTAGACAGACACATGTTTCTTAACATCATTTCAGAAATATCATAGTGCTTGTTTCCATATGTCGTATTCGATATGTTCGAAAAATAGACTACAAAATCGTTTAAGCTGGTATTCAAAATCAAAATTGTTTATTTTCTTGTAATTATTAATGTATTTCCAAAAAAATCCTTGGGTTTTGTTTACTCATTTGTATAATTCAATGTTTTCCTTATTGTACCGTTTTTTTTACTTCACATTTGTTAGAGAAGTATTTCATTCCTGCTTTAAGATATTTGTCTTGTTCGTATCTGTTTTCTTCATAATAAAAAAACGTTTCATGTCTAAAAATTATGCTTTAACTTTGCGACAATTCTCACCGAACCATTGTGATGTGATTTGCGTTTAAAACGCTTTTTATTGTTATTTAACGCTTACTAAAGCAATTAAATAAAATATTGTGTACAAGATTAGAAATTTTATCCATGCATTGATATTCACCAGACTTAAGTTTGTTATGGATTTCATCGAATAAAAGAATGTTATTATTCCTTAAATTTATCTTTATCAGAGGAATTCCGGGTGATTTTATCAAACTGACTAAATGCGTACGATTTTGTTTTTATGCGACTTATTGTCACTGGGGTTTAACGCCGTGTTTTCAACAATTTTTCAGTTATATACGGAGACTGGTTCACCTAACGAGTTTTCCTGGATTATATACTAACCAGTACTAACTTACCCTTCCACAAGCAACCGACAACTTCTCCACATATGGACGAAAATCGACATTTTTGTCAAATTTTCATGGAAGGGTATGACCTGCCGCGACCCGGATTCGAACCCGGTTCTCCGGGTTACAAGTCTAGCGCACTAACCACTGGACCACGGCCGCGGCCGTCAAATTGTGGAATATAGATATAACGGTCTAACTGTATATCAGTAACGTAGTCAAGCAGTTCATCAGTTCGCGCATTCAGATCGCCAACTAGGTAAAGTCAAACCTGTGAACAAAGGTCACCATTGGAAAAGACAATTGTGGTCTTCATTGACAGGTGGCCTTTATTCAGAGTTGTTCTAAACAATCAGTGACAGCTTTTTTAAGAATGGCCTTTATTCAAAAGGTAGTATTTATTCGGAGGTGACCGCAAATACAGGTTTGACTGTATATATCTCCGATATCACAATACTTTTGCATATCGTATAGCATCGTAAAAAACACAATCATATAAAGTAGAGTTAAGATTTCTATACAGATTTGATTCTTCTGGTGGTATATAACACATAGGTGATCCAGAGGACCCGGCGTACGCCCTCCCCCCTAAAATTGCCGCAGCAAAGGTTTTTTTCTATCGGGAAATATGACACTTACATGAAAATATAATCTATATAAATGTCAAATAAATTTCGCACGCTATGCGTGCAATAAGTTACGAACACAGTAACACAAAGACGTAACATATAATTCATAAACAATTCCACCTCATTTTTGGACCCCCAGCCTACTTGTTCATTTCCACCTCCTCCCCCCCCCCGAACCAGACATCCTGGATCCGCCTGTGTATAGCACATACAGAAAAAATGCATTTTTTATTGTAAGAGTAAAGTCTTTTTTCAGTTTGAACCGAATTAAACCTCTATCATCAACTGAAACTAATTCTAAATTATCTTTGTAAAAATTCTTGTTCTTGGTTTTCTTGTTTCTGGGAAAGTTAAAATAGGAATAACCTTCGATGTCTATATTTCTTGTTTTTGCATTCCATGTTTCACAAAATAATAAAATATCACAGTCAGAAATAAATTACAAAAATTCTTGTCGTCAAATTTAGAGTTTATACCCTATACATTCTATAGAAGAAATGAGAGATGCGGAGAGACGGAGGTGGAAGTTTGGTTAGTTGTAGATCGTCAAGTGGTACTAATTTCGTTACTGTCTAGTTACGCACATATTCAGTCAATCTTATACAAAGGTTTGACCAGATACTGTATAAATCATCATTTTATAATATAAATTTGTAATATATAATTAAACATTATTAAATTGAAATTTGAGAATAGATTAATTCAAATGTATCATTTGACTACAAAAATGAGATTCATGATCAATTTCAAGTTTATAAATTTGAGTTCCAGTAATGAGATAGGAAATAAATGTCAAGTTTCAGTTCAGGAACGTGGAACTATGAGTTCCAAAAATAAGATACGTGACCAATCTCAAATTCAAATTCTTGAACTCAAAACTCAGAGCTCCAAATATGAGATCAGAGATGAATCACAAGTTACAAATTCTCGAATACAGGAGCTTGAGTTACTTAGTAAGTGTTCAAACTGCATTCCATGCAAAGATTCTTTACGAATATCTACTTCACATACACTTAAAGGGATGTTTTTTATCAAGGGTTTTGTAGGACAAACCGAAGTTTTTTTAATCACAATCCTGTCGGTTCGTTAATTTGTACTTCTGCAGGGGTTGAGCTTTTTTGAAAAGATGTTTTTCATTTGAAATGATAGCAAACATGATAACATCACCAGATTCTGATAAAATCTGACAATATAATGTTCACAGTTTCTTTCCCTGCAGAAGGATTATTAATAAAAAAATGCTCGGTGCGCTCTACAATATTTAGCATTTTCGGTAACACAATCATGCACTATTTTTCGCATAGCTATTTTTTATAACTATTAATTCAATGACTGGTTTAAAACCATTGATGAATATAACATCAAATATTGTGATAACGGTCACATCATTATAATTGGTGATTTTAATGTTCGGACTTGTCAAGAGGACGATTTTATTCAATATGTGAATGATATATCGATATGCTGCATAATCAAATACATAATAAAATGACTCGTTATTCATTTCATACTAAATGCAATAATTTCAGTAATAAAATAATATCGTTAAGCGAACAGACTGGTATGAGTACAGTATATGGACGGTTAGAACCCGGTCATTTCATCTGTTATAATAGTTCCCAGGGTGCTAGCGTTGTTGATTATGTAATTGATGAAATTGATATTTTTATTTTTTTACATATGTACAATCAAACTTTTGAACAAAGGTCACCCTTGGGAAAGGCAAATGTGACCTTTATTGACAGGACTGGTGACCTTTATTTGGAGGTCATTTTGTTCTAAATGATCAATTACAGTTTTACAAATATTGGTCTTTATTCACAGGGTGGTCTTTATTCGGAGGTGGCCGCTAACACAGGTTTGACTGTATGTACATGAACTCAGTCAATTTTCGGACCACTGTGCTCTAGACTTTTTATCACATTTTGAACATGATTCCATTTAATAATCACCAAGCAGGATTCGATAAGATTTGTTGGGATATTAATAACATAGATTTATTGAATATAATAAAAATATGCTTGACGCGATAACATAAAATCTTAGCATATGGATATAGATGATACTATTGATAGATTATCAAATATTGTATCCAATAATTATATCGTTTAAAGTTAATGGTAAAACTGTTGATTTAAACAAAAATAAAGTCAACAAAGAGAAACCGGTGTTATGGTTCAACGATCAATGTAAACAGACAAGATGTCATTGTTTCAATTCTAAACGAAAGTATAAACTAGAAATGTGTCCATAAGATACGCCTGGCCCCGCTAAATGACAGTGGACTCAGAATTGTTAAATGAGGATAGTGGCATGATTCTTGCATATGACACATCATCTTTATATGCTGATAATGTATTTCAAATTATTTCGTAATCCCACCATGCACTATAAAACTATGAACCGGACAAGAACATATATTTCACTATATCTTTATAAGGAATAATCACAAAAGTGTCCACTGTGACCTTGACCTTTCAGTGAGGGACGGTGTTCTTGCACGCGACAGTCCGTCTTCACATGCTGATCATTTAAGCCAAATTGTTTCGTAATCCCATCATGAATGACAAAGTAGTGAGCCGGACATGAACATTTATTTTATGTGCCCAAACAAACGCACAAACACACACGCACACACACACAGAGTAAACACTATATGCCCGCCTGCTATTTATGGGGCATCAAAATATACATGTAGTTCTGTTGTGAACAAACTATTATTTCTAGAAACTATTATTTCGAAAAAGTAAATCTAAAGCTAAGCGACATTTTAACGTAAAAGAAGAAGAGCGACTTTTGAAAAAAGTAAAAAAATCTTCGTGATTTCTGGAAATATAAAAATCAATATAAGAATAAGTCTAACCAGACCTTATATAACGATATTGTTAACCATTTCTATGATAATGGTAGATAGTCTACTTTGGACCGCGTATTATAGTTATGATGTCGTAATATAAGCCTGCAGAATTATCGGTGTCTGTATTAAGTCCTAGAAGAACAATTATATACATTACGTAGGCTGAAAACCTTGCATTAGTATGTGGAATCAGGCCATTTCAGTGTGACCGCATTTGTGTCAACTAAAAGAAATGTCAATTTTTTTTCCTTCGATTTCTCTGGATTGGCTTGGGCTGTAAGCTTAGTGTTGGTCTCGTTTTGTGCGAAAATATAAATCTGAAACCACAACTTTGTTTTAGAATTTTCATCCCTGTTTTACAATTTTGTGTTTTGTGAAGGCGGTGCACATTCACCAGAGTGAAGAGCTTTACGCCTTCTATTAGAACATGTGTATAACAGTTGAACGGGGTCGAATTCTGTGAATCTTTTTCATTTCAGGTAATTTTGAATTATGACGTTTTATAAAGGATTTATTGCAATTTTACCATCCCCGGTCCGCTATTAGTGCCTGTGTATTCAAATAGTCAGTTGAGCTTTCAGAATATTACACTTGACGGGTTTGGAAGTCACACAAGTGTATTGTATTATTTAACATACATGTTCTTACATGTCGAAACACGTGTATCGAACTTGATAAAATTAGAAGATTTTAATGAAAGTATAAATTTATATTAGATTGATCTGGACTCTATCTAATTATTTTTTCTCAACCGATTGCTTTCAATTTGAGACAAATGATCAACAATGATCGTGGTGTACGGGTAGAACGTCCTATCTCTGATCCGAAAACCGGCTTCCACGGGTTTCTTTCTTAAACTTCACAATCCCATTTTCGGACGCACGCAGTACTGGGGTAGTGTCCAGGAAGTGGAATCGAGCGTGATTAATTAACTTGTTTCGCAATCGAGCGAAAATAAATTTTAAGTATAAGTAAAATTTAACAATGATTTGCACTTGTCCAAGTTTCAACAGATCCACAGTGCACCTCTGATTAAGTCCACACGGCTTCTACGCAAAAAAGTGAATTACACAAATACATGATACTCAGTAGCAGTATAGCGCACTGTCCCTCTTATATCTGATCTTTCAGTGATAAGAGTAAACCTAAATTATGAGTTCAGTTGATCCAAGAATAAAAGCGGTTAAATATTTGAGTAAAAATATATTATAGGTTTACTATTGGATCCTGGTGAGTGCTGTTGATGCCAGTTTAAAAACTGAACAACCATAACATTGATTTTCATGGAAAAGAAGTATCAAATAAGAATAAAAACACTTGAGCAAAGACATGAGCCTGTTATAACATGCTCCAGTAAAAAATTAATTTAGCAAGATAATTCTATGTTTTCAACACAAATTTTTGACTTAAGAGTAATAATTTTGCAAGAAATACACTGCTTTTCAAATAATACAAATATAGTCATAAAATACTTTCAAAATAGTGTGCTCAAACTTAAGATTTTTTTTGAAACTCGGGCCAGGTTAATATTACAGCTACAAAAAAATCACTGAACAGATTTTAGATATTTTTTGTTACAGATCACGACAATATAAAATGGTGCAGGTTGGGGACTCAACAGTAGAATAAAAAAACTTTTCTGGAGACATTATCATGAGTATTGTTCTTACACGGTTAAACCGGTTATTGTTTACTGAAACATTTGGATAAAATATAATAAATTATTAAGAATAAAATCATGTTAACTTTAAACTTAATAAGTGGTGTTTAGTGAACACAATTATTAAATAAAACACTAAAAATAAATAAAAATGAAAACTTTTACATTTCAACAATATTGACCGTGAATATTTGATTTTAAGAAAACTTCACATAAATACAGGGAAGTAGGCCGCGGGTGTTAAATAAATACAGGGAAAAGGCCGCGGGTATTAAATAAATACAGTCAAATTTCGTTATCTCGAGGAGTCATCGGAACAGACGAAATGCTCTAGACCAACCTGGTGCTCGTCATAACGAGGTATTTGTTGGTTGATTGACAAAAGTGTATCATGTTTGGTAACGAGTGTATTTACAGTAATGTAAATATTACATAATATCGTGAAAAGCTAACTTAAAATGTACACTATGAAGTCAAAGACAAAATAGACGTTTGTTGAATGTTGAAATATAAGTTGATTGCTTACATACATTTTTTTTTATCCACGAACATTTAAAAAAATGACAGGATTTTAAAACTTATGGTTCTTGCGATATCGATGCTCGTAATAACGAAGTTCAACTGTACTAAATTAGGTATTTACACAATAATGTTATGAAAATAATCGTAGGGGGCTAGCACATTGAAAGGGTGGTGTTTAATGGTGTATGGGTCATACGGACCAAAAACACGTATATGTACATGCAATAATTACAACTTTCGAAATGACAGTTTCTGCACAAAGTTTGTTTAACACTACGTAACTTTTCAGAAATCACTCAAATTTCTAATAACTGGGATCTACAGATAATTAATACATTATACTACACATAACCAATACGTAATTTGTCCAATTCAAAACAATGAAGCAGATATTTCATCTTTTTCCTCCGAAAAACCGTCAAATTCGTTTAATCGAACGCAACCTCGCAACACCAAATCAACCAGAATTACCGTACTAAATACTCGTTAAAACAACAGGTAGAGGAATGACAACGCATCGGAGTTCAATTTTTATAACAGAAAGACAAAAAGAATGAAACAGAGCAGAGTGAGAATTTTACTCTGTATTTAACTCTCATTACTCCGTAAATCAAACAAGAACATTGGTTCAGACTGAATTGTGAAGTTGACAGTTACTTGCGAAGAACAAAATTAGTTTTTGTACTGCAATACTAGTCGGTTATAATTTCTGAAAAACCTGAAATATTTTTTAAAAATATTTCAATACTAGCTTGATGACGTTCAATTTTGTAGCCACGCATTTCTGATGTTAATTTCTGCAATTTTGCTTCTCCTACAAGGTGTTGCTTTGGAGAGGTTGCACTGTATTTCTTAATTAATCACAGAAGTACTTGATATATGAAACAGTGCACTTACAGAGAAATTAAAGATACGTCGAGCATGTACGATTTTTAACTTCATGCTGATGTATAGATGTCTAGTGTGATTATTTTAACTTTGAGTAAAAGTAAAAGTCTTAAGGTACTGGCATTTATCATAAAACACAAAATAACCGCTGACTAAAGTATTCAGAAAACAAATTATTAAGGATATATCGAGAACGTAGAAGGGGACACAACCATCATTTATATACGTTCATAACAATTTCAATTACTAGTATTACCTCCCTTGAACCACACATTGATATTTTTCACTCTTTGTTTTTTGCTTGGCTCAATCATTTAGTGAGAGATTTTAAAAATCAAATGAAGTCTTATATTATGTTATAATGTACAATTTTGTCATCCGAATTAGCGAACATTAAATATTCATGTATCAAATACTGTTTGCAATGTGTCAAAAAACATCGTCCTAAATAAATGAAAATCTGAAACCCAATAACTACATTCTAATAATTTTGAATATAAAACAAAAGAGCCAACATGGTTGTATGTATTTGTATGTAATCAGATAAGACATTATGATTATATTGAGACTAAATCTTATTAAAACTGGGATAAATTACAATCACGTTTATTCATAGAGTCCTTGAATTGGTTTGAAGCGCGAGTTCGTTCATTATGGTACGGATAAAAGGAGCGAGTAAATGTAATAAAATTTGACTGGAAGCATGTTCAATGTTTGTTCATACACATCGTCCATTTAGTCAATATTAGGTCAGGAAACTGTCGTTTGATAAGTTGACGACAATACAATAATCACAATATCGGGGATATATATATGAAATAAAGAATCAGTATATTAGATCAAACATGTATTAAACATTGAAAATATTGCCTATTCGATACAATTAACACAGTCAATTGCTGATGAACACAAGGTGAAGGTTTGTACACTTTAAATCAACAACTCTAAACAAAACGATAATTATACATATTGACCAATTCCAGCATATTTTCATTATTCGTCTCTTCTAAGAAATGATAGCAACACGAACACTCAGAGCGGCATACTTACGTGGCAGGAAATGAGAGTAAGCATTGATTGTAACCCTGACCGTCTTTGATGAGCATCAGACCAGACAGAGGCACGGTGAGAGGACGGTATAAGTTAATCCCTGGATGCTGAGACGGGTCAACCAAGAACTCTATGGCAACCTGATCCAGGAGTTGATGTGATATTTGCATCAGTACTTCAAAACCTACCTCAAAATTGAGCCACTCATGTCTCGGGAGATGGTGGACAGAACACATACGCCGTAGCCCGTAGCTATCTCCGATGCTACCCTCCCCCTAAAAAAATTCACAAGGTAAATCGTAGAGAAAATATAGCACAGCGGCCGGGTCAAATGAGAATTAGGCATTAGTTCACGTGTTTTAATTTCTGTATCGATCGCTAACAATTAGGTCGGCCCTTGCACTAGAACAATCAAATGAACCGCGACCGTGGTATTGTGGTTAGTGCGCTGGACTTTTAACCCGGCGATCCGGTTTCAAATTCCAGTCGCGATAGGTCATTCCTTCTATATGAAAATATGACAAAAACGTCGATTTTCTCCATATACATGTATATGGAAAAGTTGTCAGCTGTTTGTGGTAGTCAGTACTGGTTAGGTGAACCGGTCGCCGTATAGAACTGAAATTGCTGAAAAAAAAGCGTTATACCCAGTGAAATGGACAGTCAAACAGTGGACTGAAGTAGTTTATAAGATATGGCGTACAACGAATGTTATTTGATTCTTCCAGAAATACATTAAATTATGAGTCATATTTTTAAAACTCTGATTTTTCTACGAAATGTCATAAATCAAGGTTTGACTGTTTTGTGTACTGAATGGTGTAAAATTGATTACAAACACACATCAATTTGTCAATGAAATGCCAGGGTTACAACCAAATGTAACTAACCATATATCACGTTTTTCTCATGATTCTAATGATAACCCGACCAGAACATTGTAAAGTTTAATTATATGAACGCAGAAAGCCGCACAGACGGATAATCCTGTTCACGTACCCAGCACGTAAATATCAAATAATAAGAAATGGTACAGTATAACCCCGTGAAAACCTGACTCCATAAAAAGCGGAATTCTCAGAAAACCGAACTTTTATTCCAGTCGGGAAGGGTCCGGTTTTCAAGGGTTATACTGATTTCTGTCCTATTGTTTTACGGATAAAATTAAATATCCGACTTAGTATGAGTAGATGAATACGTTTTCAGAACATAGGTAAGAAAAGGATTTCAAGAAAACAAAACAGCGAAAATTTCAACCTTCTTCGAAAAACTACCTGACCTTAAACACAATCTGAAACACAGTCTTGAAAACTAAAGCAACTGGGAGACAGAAACGCTTTCTGACTCGAAATTAACCCCGTCTAGACCATTTAGATATCATTTTGAGTGAACGCCACAACACCCTTGAAGACACGGGCATTCATTGCCGCTTTTCGGTAAAAGAAAACAATAAAGATTACAAGTTCAGGTCGCAAATATATACCGAAATGATTTCTGCGTGTCGTGACATTGGACGGTTCTGTAATTTGACGGTGTCTTTAGTGTATTTAAAACATAAAAGAAAAAACACCTTAATTATCGCCGTGTAAAAATGCCAATCATCGTTTTGACTCCTAGTGCTAAAACATTAAGATTGATGAGAGAAATCAAGATGCTCATCAATAATTTATATGAGTGATATGAAAGATTGTCTGATTCTTCTTAAGAGAAAATGGCAACAAATTAAAATCTGTTTTGGACATACGAGTATTTTAATAATATAATACTCTTGTAAACTAATATTACCGCTGCGCTGGTTGTATGTTTGCAGTCTTAAGCCCAGTTCACATCAGTCTTGTGTCAGCCATACACCTATCTGTGACCAACCAACTTTTCGAAGGAAATCGATGGGTGTCGTACGGCACCCTCACAAAGCTTCGGGGTTGGCGCAATGTCACAAACTAGATTTTTGCATGCACATTTCACTGGCGATTTTCGGGCGATTTCGGGGGCTCGCAAGTATCTGAATATTTCACAAGGCAGCTGCACGGCAACCTTGAGACATTAGCACGATTTGATATTCGGGGCTAATTGCCTAATGAACGCTCAAATGATGTTGCATGGCCATCTTTCGAATGCCGTACAACAGCCGTGCGTTTTTGTTGTCTTACTCCGTACGACCCGTGAGATCACCGTGCGAGCATCACATTGCTACTTTGCAGTGTCTGCGACTGGTGCGGACGTGTCCGAGCATGTTGCGAGTTTGTCCACGGCACCCCAGGACTGCGAAATCGTAAGAACGAAAAATCGCATGCTTGATGTGAACTTGACCTTAACTATGCTAATGAACACCTGTGAGCGACAGACACCTGTCTACAACGGACAATATAATTCACTCCATGGCGAAAATACGTTCTTATATCGGCCATAAATAGCGGTAAATTGTTGACTTCGGACAGCGGACACTGGAAAAGGAGTTCAGAATCTGTATATATTTCAAAGAGAATTTGCTATGTTTTATTTTTGTTTATTATATTATGTCTATTTTTGTATATTTTTTTCCAAATACATGTACATTTCTTTGTATTCAATACATTTAAAATCTTTAAAAATAACTAATTATCGAATGACGTATTAAATCAAGATGACCCATATGTCTGAGCAGCAGTTCACGTGTTTTCTCGTGTTCTATGAAATGCGCGAAGCTACATACGTCAATGGTCAAATAGTTTTTACAACTCTTACAATGTGATCATTATCGAATTATGGCCAATTATTTGATGACGTAAATAAACAACAATAAATGTATTATATATAACATGCTATTAAAATTTGTGTATATTTACAGTGTAAAATAAGTTTTTATCACATAAACTGCAAGGGTCACTGCCCTATCTATTTATAGACAGGTAAATATATGTTATGAAAAAAGATGTCTCGCATCAAAGTACAGTGAGAACTCAACATTTTGACGAACTATATTTGCAAAGAAAACAAAAACTACAAGGTCCTCTAAGTACAATACATTTAATACAATAGTCTGAACCATGTAACAAAAACAATGCAAAAGTTACAATAAGTTTTCCGTAATTATACAATAAAAAGCCGTAATGGGAACATGGTTATATAGAAACAACTCTCACGAGAACATTTAAGACCAGCTGACTGATTACCTCCCTTGAATTATACTTAACAATATTCCGATTTGCTGTTACTTAAAATGTAGACTACATAGTACTTATAATTAAGCAATTTCTTTTTTCTTATATTACTAGTAATGATGTATATATTCCACAAAGGACACTACCATACTATGTTACTTACAAGATTAAGTTACCGCAAAGAGATCCTAAATAGAATTTCTACAAATTAAGAGAGTTAAGAACTCCTCAAATTCACCCAAAAAAGAAAAAGCTATTTAGAAACATTTTTTTCTGTTTAACAAAATATTAGAAATATAATACAAATGGTATATCATCATTGTGTTACAAACCAAATTTACCACGCATTTATTCAATAACAGCAATTGTGATTAAAACGTGACTCATTTGCAAGAATTAACTATTAATATTGATTATCAATGATTTTGGACCGTTCTTAATTTATTTTTAGGCTTGATTTACATATTTTCGTAAAATAATCCGCACGTTTAACTATTTTGTTTACAAACCCAATAGCTATATCCTGATTTACGTTGTCAATATTTTTTTTAAATATAAATCACCCAGGCAAATTTTTGTTGTTGAAAGTTTCTTAAAACTTCAACCTAAAACTTGCACAAGAGACATAAAACACATAATGCTTCGATCGCATTTACAGTAAAACCTCACATAGCGACCACCTCAATGTTACAACCACTTTGCTATAACGACCACTTTTCGGACCGGCTTTCAAAACGCCACTATAATTCAACTTGATAATGAGACCACCTCATTATTATGACCGATTTTTGAGTCCCAAAGGTAGTCTTATTATCGAGGTTTCACTGTATTGAACAAATACAAATGTCATGCGTTTAACGACAATACAGAAATAGAGTGCTTGAGCAGTTGTATAGTAAAAAGTACAGTCTACACTGTTATAGTGACCTCTTGTATATAGCGATGTTCTGTCCACAATGACCCTTTTTCGTCTCTCCCAACTGTTTTTGCTGTAAAAACGGTCTTTATATAACGACGGTCCGCCTGATCTGACCAACGAACGCATGAATCAGATTGTGAGCAATGACTTTTTCCAAGGGAGAATACTTTATTATTCTTAACATTTCAGAAATTAATTGATTTTTGAAATGATTTCATTTAAATTTTAATTTTATCATGTGAATATTAATAGATATGTAATAAATATTTTGTATTTTATGTTAACATATACCCTCATGTAAGTAATAGTTAAAAGTAGAGAAACACACAATTTTTGTTTGTTCTTGAACATGTCTACAGTGATCTTATTTTAATTTTCCCAAATAGGGTCACTTTATACAGTCTAGACTGTAGTATAAAAAAGTAGCGTATCTTGCATTAATATATAATGATAAATGTCTGAATTTATCTACATCAGGACGTTTTTAAACATAGTAGCGATATACACAAACAATGAAACATGCTGTAATAATAATAAAATAATAATAAGATGTGTTTTATTTAATTACATGCTTACAGTAACAGTAATCATTTCAATATTTGTCATAATGCTTTAGTTACGCAACTATCTAGAGACTGAAAAATTCAATAAATTGGTCATGTGAACAATCGAACCACAATTACCATCCATTACAACATAACTAGACACAGTTTTCCTGATGGTAAGTGATGATGAGAGTGGTGACAGTTATAAACTAGATATAAACAAATGATTATAATATAAACAAACAAGCATCAGACAAACCACTAACAGATTAATCTAAAACCACAAAAATGTCTCCCCCCGGTCACGGGTATCTTCTGAAGGCTTAACCCTCTATATAGAGTTCTACGGCTTCCGAAGCTAATCGTGATGATAACGTTAATAGAAGGATACCAACTCACATATTGAAGATACTAAACTATAGGATATACAGAAGAATGTGTCCTATTTGTGTGAAACTACATTGATTGGACCCAGATAGTTCTTCAAGTTTTAGTCACTAAATTAATACTCATTATTACGTCAACACTTTTTCAGTTATATACGGCGGTCGGTTCACCTAACCAACTTTCCTGGACTGCATACAAACCAGTACTAACTGACCCTTCCACGAGGATCGGCAACTTCTCCATAGGGTATGACCTGCCGCGACCGAGATTTGAACCCGCATCGTAGGGCTACAAGTCCAGGGGTCTCAACGGCTACATGCTACTATAAGACAAGTAGATTCCAACATAAACGTCATACTTCGTTTAGATCTAAATGTAGATTATCCGAAAAGTAATACAATTTGTATGATTTGAAGAATAAATAATTTAGTGTTTAATCATTTGAACGCGGATCGGAAGATTCAAATCTATCGTAAGATCCTTTACACCACGGAAATTATTGTATCACCTTTGATTTAAATTGCATGTGTGTCAATTGTTAAAAAATATGAATACGTCCGTACAACAAAACAAACATAGTGTAGAAAAAAATACGCAAGCTGGGCACATCTGATCCCAAAGATTATCGGAAATATCTTAATTAAGACTTTAAATAAACCAGAAACACAACATGGAAATACAACATTAAAACAATTGTATGCTTTAAACAAGTAAATTCTCGATACATACTGGCGAAAGTTTACCTGACATGGATGAAAATCATACACCCATTATTTATTCAACAGAAGTCTTGAATAGACCTATTTTCAAGCGATATAATTTCAAAATTATAATAAAATGTAGTAAATGCGAATCATCCTCTACGCATAATAACATGATCAATGAGTATTTAAAACTTGCAAAAACAAACTGGAGTCAATCTACACAAAATCGTTTACGTGACACTCAATACGGGATTTTACCTAATTATTGGCTAGCAGGAACAATCCGATCAATTGACAACAAACTTCCAGTTAATAAAGCTAGCAATTATAAACCAATTACGGTTCTTAGCTGCAATATTTTTACCGGAAAATTTAATAACCACATTAGTCCCCTCCTTGAACATCAGACTGAGTTTCGGTCTACTTACTCCACACCTGATCATATAGTTGTCTTAAAATTTTTAGTACAAAAAACATAGATTAGAACACCGGAAGTGTTTTTGCTCTTTCAGTGACTTTTCAGCAGCCTTCGATTCCATTTAACGAGGAAGCCTTTGGAATTTTTTTTTCAAAATCGGCACCAGGAGCCAAATGTTTGATGTTATCAAAAATATGTACGCCAGTATGAAGTCTTTTGTTTCAGGAAATGGCGAAAATTCAAAAACATTGTCCCCTACTCTATTTTCACTGTATATGAATAGACTTGGAGCATAAACCCAAAACTTGACTGATATAATTCAGTTGGACATTGATATTAATGACCGTGTATATTTTCTTAAATTACTGTTTTTTCATATGCAGACGACACAGTAATATTCAGCGATAATCAAATTCAGTTTCAAAAATGCCCGAATAGTTTTTTCGACTGTTGTGTTCGCTTGAAATGGAATATTAAAAAAAACTAAGGAGTCCACAATATATCCGTATTAATTTTACTGTGGCAGTCGAGGGATTGAAACTGTGAAAGAATACAAACATTTGATACTACAGTTCTACGAGTAGTTTTCAAAGTGCCGTCTGCACACTATAATTCAAGTCAATATAGTAATGTTTCAACTCCTGGTAAGAATAAATAACCTTGACTTACCCCTTGACCTCCATCATACCGTTTTACCAATCCCTACGTACGGTTGTGAGGTTTGGGTATATGAAAACCTGGATTTACTCGAACAATTACAATACAATTTTGTAACCCTGAACAATTTCGCTATTTTTATGGAAATTATCGTGAGGCATTCCTCTCGTAAAGGTATGTTTCATGTCTATTTTTCAATGCAAAATGAATGTAATACTCTATTTTTGTAACATCTGTTTCGTTTTTGTTCACTACACCTCCCTACTACATACTTGAATGTGTTAAATTTTAGCATGCATGACTCAGTTAGAACACACTATGCATTCTAACATCTTGCACGTATAATCAGGAAGTATCTTAAGCTATTTATTATTACATGTGCAGATAAACCTGCTAACAAAGACCACCCTTGTGAAAGACAAACTTTGGCCTTAATTGACATATGGCCTTTATTTGGAGGTCAATTTGTTCTAAATAATCAGACGGTTATTCAAAGAGTGGCTTTATTCACAGGGTGGTACTTATTCGGAGGTGGTCGCAAACACAGGTTTGACTGTATTATTATCATTATTTAGTTCTTACTGATTCTTTCATTTTCCTATTTCTAAATGTAATTTTATTCCAAAGTAGTATTTTCATTATATTCTTCCATGTTTCCGCTGCTGTATTTGTGGATACATTTTTAAACCCGTTATTACATATAATGTAGTCTGTAAATACAAATCAAGTTCTGTTCTGTTCTGTTCTAATCGTATATAAGTAAGATCAACTATTGGTATATAACAACATGTATTTGGGTATTAGGATAGTTGTGTACATGTTAATATATTGGTAGATGACCAATGATTTTATTATTTATGTACAATATATTATCGATGGGGTCAAAATGACTTTTTTGAAACTGTGGGAATCTGGATTAGAACTCGTGCATTGTCGCAAAACTTCATATTCCCAGAACAATTAGTTTCCTGAAATAAGCACGTGATAAAATCTCGTGTATTAATCGGTGGATTTCAGTCCACACTAAAACCTCATATATAACAACATTATAAACATGATAAAATATTTTATTAAGGAGTCAAAATATTGTTTCCAGATACATATATTGAATTCAGAAACAGTTTCAGCTTTTATATCTAGCATTAAGAAGCAGAGCCATTGATATTTACCTGCTGATATTTACCTACCTTTCTGAATACGAGAATTTGATTTTACATGAAATTTCGTATAAGTAGCCGTATACGAGCTTTTCTCATGAATTAAAATGATAATTCTATTATATATTATTATATCATGGATTGATTACATTGTTTAAATTTATAACATATATAAATGTATTTACATGTACAGTTAAACCTTAACAATGAGACCATCTTCGGGACTGGAACAATCGGTCGTAATAATCAGGTGATCTTAATATCAATTTAAATTATAGAGGAGTCATCGAACGTCGGTCCGAAAATAAGTGGTCGTTATAACAAGGTGGTCGTAATACTGAGGTGGTCGATGTTTGAGGTTTTACTGTAGTACAGTTCAAAGGCCTTCATTTTTCCGTTAATATGAGCGTCTTTAAATACTCACTTAAAATCAAAATGTTGCATCTGACAAAGAATGTCAAAATATCGTAAGTAGGAAACTATAAGGTTGGCTATATTTGTACATTACCAACTATTGATGCGTGCTAAACTGTTTATATCAGTCTGTCATATTGAAATAACTTCATTAATTGCTACTCAAAATAAAGTGAAATCATTCAACTTGGATTGACAGGTCATCGACATAAAGATAATACACATTCCATACAAATACGCAGGTGATTGTCAATCAGTCACCTCCTCAGTATACATATCGTCTGGATAAAAGTTAACAGGTAATATTCAGGAACCAATTATTGTTCACGCTTCATTTAGCATCGAAGTTAGTGTTTGTGAGAAAGTACAGTGCGCACCATAGATACCGCGGATTTAGCACAACGTAGCGCTGAAGTAGTCAAACTCAGATTTCGCAGTAATTCTGTTAATCTTTAAGAATTTGTCTTTGATGAATAAAATTCCATCAAACGACCATCTGCTTCTCCTTAGCCAGTTGACGAGCGTGGAATAGGAACTCGATACCGTCAGTTTCGTCAGCTTCTCATTTACGAAAACTTTTTTGTTCTCAGTTATACTATCTGCAAAATTTTAAGTCTGATATATCATGTACTTTAGAGTATTATGAAAATATTGTTTGTCGGCAAAAAAACATTCATTAATACATCTATTGACCGCAAGTCATGAGCCACGACAGTATTACGTGTATATGTTATTTATATGACCGCGAAATTGGAAGCACAACTTCGGCAGCCATGGTCCATAGCTTGAAAACTATAAATTGTACAGATTTTTCCGCATTGTGTTCAAGTTTTTCTAATCAAACATCTTTGGAAGGTAACTGATTCACTCACCGGTAGCGAGATACGCCCCTGATGCCTTCAGCTGACCTTTCTTTTGTTACGAGTTAGCTTACTTTTCATTGTACATAAGTGTTTTTATTTTACCAAGAAAAATGCCTATCGATACGCTATTTACATGTGTACACCGGCAATTAAGCGGAACGAGTTAACATTACTTTTACGTAAGAATTATTCTATATCTCATCAAGATGAACTGACTTAACATTAACACGATGTATAACTCTGAATATATTGTTTGAGAAAACAACGTTTCAAGATATTTAACGTCGGTTGGCGACGCAAAACCCGTAACTAAAAAATTGCGATTTTTTTATTATTTCAACGCGAGGAAGACCTATCTACGTTGCTGTTACTGCGAAAATACCGGCGTATATGACCAACTATTATAATATTTATATTATTCGAGCTCAGACAATGTTTGTCACCCAACAATACATCAGGCAATGTGGAAAATGTAACTTATTTACAAAACACTTAGTAGCTCAAAAACTATGTGTCTGCCATCAGGTACACAATCGTTCCTACGGTATTTTCGATTTAGGCGGACAAAGGTTCCATGAAAGTGACAACCTGGACACTCGTTCCTACATAATTATGCTACCTTGTAAACAAATAAACAATTAATAGTATACATTATTGAATCGCAATTTGTTATCAAATAATTAATGAATACTTGTTATTCAGGGCCGGTCTTAACAACCAAAACTTGAAAGGGATAAAGACAATAGTCAGATTGGTGACTGAATGATTTTATTAGCAAACTTTGGTGTGTTAATAGTAAAAAATAGTGATCTTAAATCGGCCATGAATACAAATGGCTACATGTACATGATTTTATATTATACACTTATGTATCACATTAATTTTACGATCGAAAAATCATAGTAATAAGTGTTCTCATTATCAAGTTGAATTATAGGAGAGTTATTGAAAATCGGTCTGATGGTAAGTGGTCGTTATAACAAGGTGGTCGTAATATCGAGGTGGTTGCAATGTGCGGTTTTACTGTATATCCTAGTATGTCATGTTTCATTCTCACTGTATCGCTTTTTATTGCATATTTTTATGGCAATAAAGCGATTTGCTTAATGCTTAATAAATTGTGTTGATGTTGTTTCAGGTGATTACATTTTTCAACATGAAAGCTCTAAAGAAAATCTAGGTAAGTAACAATAGGTTAATAAAACAGATCTGTTGTGTTGTGTTCGGTGTTCTGTTCTAATTTAGATGTTTTTTTTTTCAAAATATTGTTGATTATATTGTATCTAGTGACGGCATTGAGTCTTTCTATAATTTATTGTATACTTGTGTTTTGATAGTTATGGTATATCTGGCGATGTACACAAATCCAATCATAGACAAACCAGGAAGTATCGGAGTCCATGGTTTTATTGTGACTGTGAGAATGCTAGAAGGTCTTACATGTCAGCGAAACGATTATGTTATCGGCACAAGAATGAGGACACACGGAATAAGTTTTTGAATGCCTGAAAAAAATTATTACAAACATCAGAGAACCAATCTACAACAGTACGCTAGATTCTATTCCGTTCTGTTCTAATTGTACATAAGTGAGATAAGCTGTTAGTATATAACATGTATTTGGGTATTAGGATAGTTGTGTACATGTTGATATATTGGTAGATGACTGATAATTTTTTTTTTGAAACTGTGGGAATCTGAATTAGAACTCGTGCATTGTCGCAAAACTTCATATTCCCAGAACAATTAGTTTCCTGAAAATAAGCACGTGATAAAATCTCGTGTATTAATCGGTGGATTTCAGTCCACACTGAAACCTCATATATCACAACATTGTAAAACATGATAAAATATTTCATTAAGGAGTCAAGATATTTTTTTCAGATACATATATTGAATTCAAAAACAGCTTCAGCGTTTATATCTAGCATTAAGAAGCAGAGTCATTGATATTTACCTGCTGATATTTACCTACCTTTCTGAATACGAGAATTTGATTTTACATGAAATTTCGTGCAAGTAATCATATACGAGCTTTTGTCATGAATTAAAATGATAATTCTATTATATGTGTGACATGGATTGATTACATTGTTTAAGTTTATAACATATATAAATGTATTTACATGTACAGTTAAACCTTGACAATGAGACCATCTTCGGGACTGGAACAATCAGTCGTAATAATCAGGTGATCTTAATATCAATTTAAATTATAGAGGAGTCGTCGAACGTCGGTCCGTAAGTAAGTGGTTGTTATAACAAGGCGGTCGTAATACTGAGGTGGTCGCTGTTTGAGGTTTTACTGTAGTATAGTTCAAAGGCCTTTATTTTTCCGTTAATGTAAGCGTCTTTAAATACTCACTTAAAATCAAAATGTTGCATCTGACAAAAAAAATATAAGGTTGGCTATAGTTGTACATTACCAACTATTGATGTGTGCTAAACTGTTTATATTAGTCAGTCATATTGAAATAACGTCAATAAATGCTACTCAAAATAAAGTGAAATCATTCAACTTGGATTGACAGGTCATCGACATAAAGATAATACACATTCCATACAAATACGCAGGTGATTGTCAATCAGTCACCTCCTCAGTATACATATCGTCTGGATAAAAGTTAACAGGTAATATTCAGGATCCAATTATTGTTCACGCTTCATTTAGCATCGAAGTAAGTGTTTGTGAGAAAGTACAGTGCGCATCATAGACACCGCGGATTTAGCACAACGTAGCGCTGAAGTAGTCAAACTCAGATTTCGCAGTAATTCTGTGAACCTTTAAGGATTTGTCTTTGATGAATATAATTCCATCAAACGACCATGTACTACAGATCTGCTTCTCCTTAGCCAGTTGAAGTTGACGAGCGTGGAATAGGAGCTCGATGCCGTCAGTTTTAATGAATACTTGTTATTCAGGACCGGTCTTAACATCAAAAACTTGAAAGGGATAAAGACAATAGTCAGATTGGTAACTGAATGATTTTATTAGCAAACTTTGGTGAGTTAATAGTAAAAATAGTCGGTCATGAATACAAATGGCTACATGTACATGATTTTATATTATACACTTATGTATCACATTAATTTTACGATTGAAGAATCATAGCAATAAGTGTTCTCATTATCAAGTTGAATTATAGGAGAGTTATTGAAAACCGGTCTGAAAGTAAGTGGTCGTTATAACAAGGTGGTCGTAATGTGGTTGCAATGTGCGGTTTTACTGTATATCCTAGTATGTCATTTTTCATTCTCACTGTATCGCTTTTATTGCATATTTTTATGGCAAAAAGCGATTTGCTTAATGCTTAATAAATTGTGTTGATGTCGTTTCAGGTGATTACATTTTTCAACATGAAAGCTCTAAAGAAAATTCAGGTAAGTAACAATAGGTTAATAAAACAGATCTGTTGTGTTCAGTTCGGTGTTCTGTTCTTATTTGGATGTTTTTTTTTTTCAAAATATTGTTGATTATATTGTATCTAGTGACGGTATTGAGTCTTTCTATAATTTATTGAATACTTTTTTTTGATAAGTTATGGTATATCTGGCGATGTACACAAATCCAATCATAGACAAACCAGGAAGTATCGGAGTCCATGGTTTTATTGTAACTGTGAGAATGCTAGAAGGTCTTACATGTCAGCGAAACGATTATGTTATCGGCACAAGAATGAGGACACACGGAATAAGTTTTTGAATGCCTGAAAAAAATTATTACAAACATCAGAGAACCAATCTACAACAGTACGCTAGATATCAACCGAATAAATTTTTGAGGGAAATTAGGAATATTAATAGAGTTTAAAAAAAATTGACCAGGTGCCTTTTTGAACATTTCAGGGAGTTGTTTTCAAGTAATGATATTTTCAAAAATGATGACGTTGAAGATGAATTAGCTCATTATTTGGAACAGAATATTGATGTAGCTTGTATTGATGATGATTTTACAGTAAGAGAAGTTATTGGGTCTACATCGCCTCTAAAGAGGGATGAAAGTGGTGGGATAGATAATAAGACACCTGAAATGTTTATCGATTTTAGGGAAAAGTTAGCGCCAATCTTATGTAAACTTTTTAGTCACATTTATACTACGAGTAATTATCCTTCTATGTGGACTAAAGGTGTTATAGTCTCAGTACAAAATAAGGGAGATAAATCCGACGTTAACAATTATAGAGGAATGACGCTTACGAGTATTTTCTATAAACTATTTTCAGCATTATTAGACAACACGCTCAGGAAATGGGCAGAGAGTAATAACACCCTAATTGACATTCAGTTTGGATTCTGTAAGACTAAAAGTACTAGAGATTGCATATTTGCTTTAAATACAATAATAAATAAAATAATTTATAATGTAAAAGGGAAATTATTTTGCGCTTTTGTTGATTTCAAGAAAGCATTCGATGTTGTCCACAGAAACAGTATTTGGTGAAATTATTACAAACTGGTGTTTCATCATTTGTGAGAATGATCAGATATATTATTGTTTGTGTTTTTGATAGCCATACTGGCGGTAAACAAGGAGAACCATTGTCTCCGTTACTATTCATTATGTTTATTGATGATATGTACTCATATATGCTTAACGAAGATTAATATACTATATCAATTGATGATGTTGAATTGTCTTTATTATTGTTTGCTGATGATACTGTCTTATTTTCTCGTACGAGAGAGGGTTTACAATTACTTTCGGACAAATAATACAGTTATTGTACATATTGGGGTATATCTGTAAATACACAGAAAACGTGTATTATGGTTTTTAATAAGACTAGTCGTTCGTATGATACTGACATATTTTACAATGGAGTTAGACTTGAAGTAGTGAATAGTTTCAGACGATAATTATTTTAAGGTACAACAAGCTTTGTCTCAACAAACATCTAAAGCTTTGTATTTATTTAACATATTGTTTGATAACCTACCATTCTGCATATCCGAGAAGTTCAAACTTTTAGATGCTACCGTACTTTGTTACGGAGCAGAAATATGGGGATTTCATGTAAGTCCAGATTTTGAAAAAAATACATTTGAAATCTTTGCAACAATTACTTGGAGATCGACAGCTGACCCCATCAGCTGCTGTGTATGGTGAAGTAAGTAGGACATCGCTGGAATTTGTTCGGAAAATATAATTTGTTAATTATTGGGCTAAGTTAAAATCTGCTCCAAATACATTGTTGTCTAAATTGCTATCGTCAAAGAAAAAGTATTACGTGATAGAAATAGTACTAGTTTGACAAGATTACGTTGTTCGTCACATAAGTAAATGATCGAAGAAGGACGTCATAGAAATATACCTACAAAGGAAAGAGTCTGTACGAAATGTAATATGAACATGACAGAAACTGAATATCACTTTTTATTAGTTTGTCCCTATTATAGAAATATAAGAGTGCATTTTTTCTCACGGTGTCCGTAATTAACGGTAGCAGTCATTGTGACGAACAATAAAATTTCATAAATTTGTGTTGTTACAACACATATACATAAGTGATATTTGTGTATACGGATTAACAATGGAACAAGCATTCCATTCACCGAAAGTATTCAAATTTGGTACCAAGACTTTTGTCATAAATCAAGTAAAATAATGAGAAAAAAAGGTGATATGATGTCCAGACAGACTGGTATTCCACTAGTTTTCTTGAGAGAATATAGCTTGTTTGGCGACTGGAAGTCTATTAGGTCAGAATGTATCACAAATACTGACCTGTACATGACAGTATCTGACAGAATCAATAGTTCACATATAACAGTGCTACAAAGAGTCAGGGGGCTATGGAAACAGAATATAGAACTAGTGGCTTTTTTTCAAAATCCTAAAACATAATTATAACTTTACTGAAATACATGCTATACACGTATTCTTGTTTAATCACGATTTTATTTTCACATACAAGATTGTGTATCGTATGACATTGTTATTACTTTATATATCACGCATGTATTTATGTTTACCTCATGTTTTATTTCCTTTCAGAACACGTTGATATACACGTATATATGTTTCACCACGAATCTCTATCCCCATTTATTTTTGCTTTTTATTTTTTTTTCTTCAAATCGTATACATGTTCATGCATGTTCAGTGCATATTTTTGTCCAATGGGACGTATTCCCGCTGTCAGACATACGTGCTACTCTACTATCGCTCATACATTTATGCTGGATCAAGATTACCTTTTGTCTAGATCGGAGAATTATGTATACGCTACATCTACCTATGGATGTATTTATGCTTAACTATACTGAGAATCTCTATTTTACGACCAAAACCAGGACAGCTTAACGCTTTTAATAACGATGATTATCCAAATCGTAAAATTTATCATAATAAATGTCTGATACAAAGAAATACTACATTTAATTTCACTAAACTGTCAAGGTTTAGAGGATAAACAAAAACGTTGTCGATTAATAGAATACATTACACAACAGAAAACAGATTCTGCTTTTCTACAGGAAACACATTTTACACCAAAACGTATAATGACAGAATTTTTAAAATGACACTTGTTTCGTTTATTTGGGGAATCCAATAGTCGGGGATGTACTATTATGTTAAATAAATCACTGATATGTAGAGTAATTGACACAATTAATGATATAAACTGTCGATATTTACTATTAAATATAGAAATACATGGTACTGTATATTCACTACTAAATATTTATGCGCCTAATTACAAACGATATAGAGATTAATTTTTCATAAATATAGACAAAAACTTATCCGAAAAGCCTAAAGGGATTATTACATTATGTGGTGATTTTAATGTGACTCTTAATAAAAAAGATAGGATATCATTATCACAAAATCAAAACAGTAAACCAAGGAAACCAAGGTCTTCTTGAACTAATGAGAACAAATAATCTTAAGGATGTTTGGAGACACATAAACCCTGATAGATGTCAATATATAGTTGGAAAAAGGAAAACCTCAATTGAAAAAAGAAGAATTGATTTTTGGTCAATAGACTCAATCTTACTGACACAGGTTAATTCTTCAGATATCTGGCCAGTGTGTATCAATTCTACCAATCATATGGCGTTATCTTTAAAACTGAAATATCCAAAAAATAAAGGGCCGGGCTATTGGAAACTCAATAACGCCCATTTAGACAATGAACACTATTTCGATTTAATTTGCGATGTTATCGACTCATGTACTAATTTAAATATAGAAAACGCTCAGATAAAATGGGAAATTTGCAAAATCGAAATTAAGTCCAAAACTATAGAATTTGCAAACAAAATCACCAGATTATGCACAATAAATTACATGCTTTAGAAAAGAAGTTAACACACATTTACTCTTTACCAAGTACTAACAATAATCGAAATGTAATAAATGATTTAGAAGCTGAAATTAGATAAATATATTATTTCAAATCAAGAGGTGCTAAAATAAGGTCTAGAATTCAAATTCTTGAAGAGGATGAAAATAAATCTAAATATTTTATAAATCTTAAAAAATCTCGACAATATAGAAAATTAATTTGTTCTTTAAAAACAAACAACCAAACGATCACAAGAGACGACTTGAGACTAAAGAAAATTGTTCAGTAGTACGAACAGCTGTACACGGGCTCATCCGAAGAAATTAATAATTAATTATACTTATATAATGTTCAATTAAACACACTATTCGATTATGAAGCAAACTTGTGTGAAGGTCTAATAAAACAATCGGAAACAACACAAGCGATTTTTTATATGAAACGAAACAAATGTCCTGGCTCTGACGGCTTGACAGTAGAATTCTACCGAAACTTTTGGCACAAAATTGAAAACTGCTTGACAATTCATTCAACGAAAGCTTTCAAAAAGGTGAACTCTACGTTATTCAAAGACAAGATATTCTTTCTTTATTACATAAGAAATCTGATCCTGAGAATTTAGATAAAATGCGTTCAATATCATTATTATCGTTCTGTTCGGTTTTGATATGTTCTGTTCTGTTCGGTTTTGATCTGTCCTGTTCTGTTCTGATCTGTTCTGTTCTATTCGGTTCTGATCTGTTCTGTTCGGTTTTGATCTATTCTGTTCTGTTCTGATCTGTTCTGTTCAGTTCTGATCTGTTCTGTTCTGTTCGGTTCTGATCTGTTCAGCTAGGCTAAGCTGAGCTCAGCCCTGCTCTGCACTGCTCTAATCTAATCTAATCTAATCTCTTCTGTTTTGATCTGATCTGATCTGGTCTGGTCTGTTCTCTTCTGTCCTGTCCTGTCCTGTCCTGTCCTGTCCTGTCCTGTCCAGTCCGTTCCGTTCCGTTCCGTTCCGATCCGATCCGTTCCGATCTGGTCTGGTTCTGATCTGATCTGATCTGTCGTATTCTGAAAACCTCTCTAATCCGAACATTTTTGTCGGTCCGAGCAAGTTAGGATTGGAAAGTTTCTACTGTACAACGAATCTTTTAAAGCATCTAAAGGTTGTGAGTGACTGGATAACTCGCCCCAAAACACTGGGGGATAAATAATAGTTTCTTTAGTCCTATGTTTCTATGGTTGGTTGAAATAACAAATTGGTTAGTCGTGTCCATCATTCTGGCTGATATTTCTAGTACTCTTGATTTATGTACAACAATTCCAGTGCTTGATTAAACTGTTTAACTTCATTGTATTGTATTTTGATTTTGTACGTTTTCAGTACTTTTTCATCAATATAGATAACTTTATTTGGTTCTATGTTACAGTTTTCTACATTTACTCAAATTGTAGTTATGTTTAAATAAGTGTTTGTGTCCATATTCTTCTCGAATTTTTAAGTGTAAGCAGTGATGGTCGGTTTATGGGTATGACAGCTTGTGGACTATTTCATATATCATTTGGAATCCATTCTTTTTTCACTTTTTAATAAGCATTATACTACGATTCTCGATAAGTAATAATATATCGTTGTTTTCTATATTGAATGTTTTCAGACAAACCAAAGAGATATTACATAAATCACAATTTCAAAATATTATTGTTATGTAATAGGAATTATCTAATGACGTAAACAATGAATTATATCCATAGATACTGAGCTTACGTTCACATGTTTCCTCGTTTTTCATGACATATACGAAATGGATGCGTGAATGTTTTCGTAAGTTTCTTTACAAAACTAACATTGTCAGTTAATCATTTAATTGACCAATTATTTGCTGACGTCAATATATCATAATAAAGTGTATTTAATAACAATGTACGCGTTAATACACCTGTTAATACAATATAAAGAAATGTTTTTTCTACATCACAAAAGAGCAGACAACTCATGATTTCACTCACGAGAAAACACGCATTACGTGCCCTGTTTGACGTCAATCCCACCTAAAATAGCACAATTAAAGGATTTTCATGATAATACCATGTCTAGACATAGTGCGGTATTTACAATGACCCATATTTAGATTCATGGCCTTAACTATTTATATACATGTATAGAGAAATACAATCTCGGCAAAATGTCCAGAATCAAAGCACTGAGAGAACGTTTTGTTTTGTCTTTGAGTGCATTGTATAATGTCACTTACATGTAATTACTTCAGTTGTTATGAAGAAGAAGACGATAAGCTGATAACAATGATAATAAGCAAAGTAATGATGTTAACAAATATGAAACAAACTGTCACTACACACACGCTTGTATTCTTATATAATGTCGATAATAGAAGTTTGCGAACACAATTTTGATATATTTTAAAACATGGTAAAAGTCAAGTCACTTATTAACACATTATGCTTTATTTTCGTAAGTTTGATTTAGAAATGTATGCAAATGTTCAGTTTTTTTTTCGCACACGACATCATTTGTGCGGGTTATTATACTATTTTAGTGTAAAAATTACTTAATCTAGATTAAAGACAACACAAAATTTCACGACAGGGAATAACAACAAAATGAAATACACATACAGTACGCAGATAAATCAAGTTATTAACTTGATTTGAATTTTAGTGATTTTTTGTTACAATAGAGATTTTTTGATATTCCTAGGAACACTAAAGATGTAACTCGTACGGTTTTTCTATAGTAGAATTATGCTGTTTATTTGATGTACATTTTGTGAATGGAAACTTCAAACGTAAAATAAGTTACATATACAAAGGACTTTTATTGGTGAATATATAATGTTTAGACTTGTAGACATGAGTGCTTGGATCTCTAGTTATTAATTCATGATTCTGCTGGTATTAAAACGAAATCGGACTTTTCTGTATTGACTGTTTTTGTTAGTGTATAATTATATAATTGAATATCACTGCTTTTAATTGTTTTAATTTAACATATTTACTCATAATATTCTATTTATATTTTTAAAAAAAGTTAGCATTACAAGGATGAAATCTTTACTAGCTGATATTATTTTTTCTCAAAAATAAGATTTAATATGGCAATTTTATGATGTTATATGCACTGCTTTTTAGTATAGAAATTTCCTATATTTAAAAGTGCGTAAATTTACACACTTCTTAATAGTACTGAAATTTCTCACATAATCTGCTTTTCTTTTTAGTATAGAAATTTCTTCTGACTTATAAAGTGATAAAATTTATGCAATGCTGTATTGAACAGGAATTTCCTATACATAATATAGTGTGTAAAATTATGCAATACTTTTTTGTACAGAAATTTACCCTGTCATGTAAAATGTGTAAATTTACTTGTATTTTGTTATAATTTTTCATAAATTTTGTATGTTCATAATAAATCCATTGCGTAAATTTCCGCCCGTAGAACTGAGTTTCTTGTTCTGTCTTTTTCTTTTAGATGTAAATTTAGCCAAAGAAGTGCGTAAAAATGGTGACATTTATTTTGGCGCACTATTAAACACAGTACACATACACAAAGAGTGATCCTACTTAACGAACCAGTCTCCGATCAAGAAATTAGAATCTCGATAAAAATATGTTAAAAACAAGGAACTCACTAGTCCCGGACGGTATCAGGACAGAATTTTTGAAAGGCACACTTTACTAGATTGAACACATCTCACGGATATCTTTAATACCGTATACAACTCAGGAGATTTTCCAACCAGTTGGTTTCATAAGAAAAGTTCAGTCGATGTCCTGAATAACTACCGTACAATTTCATTAATTGACATTATAAGTGAAATATTTACATCGATCTTAAACTCTAGATTTAGGCCTAATGTAAGAATGCGTTTGTTTGCTCTCTACCAATCCTGAATTTTAGAAGGTTGGTAGGTGTTTTTCTCTGAAATTTGACCTTCCCTGGCATGAAATTTACTTCTATCTATGCACATTTCCTGTATTCTACTACCATATAACCATTTATTGTATGCTTTAATCAACCATATGTACGCATAAAAACATTAATGTTGAAGATTGCTTGAGATCAGTCTCATTGCACGCTTACATTCACATGGACAGTCTGCATGGAAAGGAAAATTGAATAATAATTCTTAAGACTACTTACGCGAACCGAATTGTAGTCCGAATTAGTCTGAATTCTGATTAAGTAAGATTTAACAATTACTGGCTATTGACCAAAAAATAGGACGTAAAACGTAGAGTGTCAATACTTTGAACACTTATTTTTATTCCTATTTGTGTTATGAAGATTCCATCATTTCTGGCCGCTACTTTGGTCTAGTAGTTAGTGCGCTGGACTTGTAACCCGGAGATCCGGGTTTAACTCCCGTTTGCGGCAGGTCATACCCTTCTATGAAAATTTGAAAACGATGTCGATGTTCCTCCATATGTGGAGAGGTCGTATACAAATGAAAAATTGTTGAAAAAAAACGGCGTATAATTCAGTGACGGTGTCACATAAAAACAAAATAAAAGTAATTTCTGGGTCAATATTCGTCCTTAGAAATAATTGTCTGCATTTCTTAATCATTTTTAAATGGCAAATAATTCGGGGTAACATAATACAGCTAATAAAGCGTCGGACGTTTTTTTTTCTCATCTGTCCATTTTTTAAATGCTTAAAATAACACCAATTCTATTATGATACAGAAATATGGATTATTTGTACGGAAGCGCTGGATGGACATTTAAGATTTATATTTTAAACACTTACAGCTTAAGACTTATCACTTAAAACTTATAACTAATGACTTAAAACTTACCACTCTTATGATAATTTACACAAAATGCCCAAACATGTCACCATGTACAGAGAGGATGTATGCAGCAAAGAGGAAAATGTCTTTTTCTGTTGATTTATTAACATTTACTCTAAAATTGTTTTACATGTTAGGTCTACTCAATGCGTAAAAAACAATTCGAAAATGTGGGTCGGTCGGGAATAAATCATTTTAAACCTTTAGCGTTTTTACTATGAAAAGTCTCGACACAGTATGATCATTTTCAATTAGTAAATCAAACTGTTATAAGATATCTAAATGAATATATAAATAGTCAATAGGCCTATACATTCTGATGACTAAATTTCAGCTAAATGTATTAAGATGGCAGGAACCATTACAGGGTGGAACTCCACTCTGGGCTGTTCAAAAAGATGGCGAAAATATAGAAGAACCATATGTGCAAATAATTGGGAAGTTGATGCAACAAAAACAAGTTCCAGTTGTCATGCAAAAGTCATCAAAAATAAACTCTGTTTCACGTAATGCAGCAGATAACGTGGTTAGAGGGTTTGACTATAACCCTGTAATAGGAGGCAGAAAATAAAGTTCCCGATGCGGGGCTCGAACCCAAGACCTTCTGCTTGCAAGTCAGCTGCTCTACCAACTGAGCTAATCGGACAGACGGGCAAACGAACTACTATAAACATAATATTATACATACAACACTGTTACAACCCTAATAGTACACCTAACTACAGAATTTCAACCAAGTTTCAACCTCTGACTTTAAATCAGTCATTAGTTAGTAAGAAAGTCTCACAGATCAAATAAAGCCTAAAAAGTTTTTTTTCGGTTACCCAACCGACCCAATACTTTACATACCGATCCTTAAGGTTTACGACATCCAAATCGTATTGCTATATTTTCCCAACTCATTAGTATTACGGCGTACATATTTCCCATACAGTGTTGCTTATATGTAAAAACAAAGTTTAAAACATCTCTACAAACTGATGTATTTTGTTGGGGGGGACATGTAACGGAAAAAGAAAACCTTTTTGACCTAATTTCATTTTATGTGGCAAAAAGATGTTTTAAAAGGTATATTTGAGTCCTAGTCTGTCTATTCATCAATCCATCTGTTTGTCCTCTGAAATACACACAAGTTTTTTTCTGTGGTAAATTTCACTTTATATCAATTGAGAATTACTCCACTCAGATATACCTACACAGTGCAGGTGTACCCTGGTTGAATTTTATGACCTCGTTATGAAATCTGACGAGAATTTGCAAATTATCATTTAATAATTATTTAATATTGAATGATTTAAATACATCTGTTGAAAGTTACCTTACTTTGATAAATAAAAACATTACAATCAGCTTCGAACTTGACATTCGCTCATCTACTTAAATTTTTAAAGCTGACCAGAAAGCTCGTAATCCTTTAAAAAAGATAAATTTCCATAAAAGTAGGAGTTTTAAAAAAATACGGAAATTAAGAGTTTTTGAACGCATCAACATTTTATAAAAGAAGGAACAAAAGTTTTGCAGTCCCAAGATGGTCAGTTTTTGATGAAATGCTGATCTTTGGTTAAAGATGGTCAATACATTTTGTTAGACTGTATCATGAAATGTTACGTCAAACAATTCGTGTGCTACAAAATTTACAACTTGAATACATGCTTATCCGTCAATGAAATTGAAACCAAACGAATAAAAATATTGCCACGTTTTTCACGTGTTTTCAATGATAATTCAAATGCTCTCAACGTAAATAGTTTACAATACAGTAAAACCGGCCAAATGAACAACATTGTTCCAATTCTAATCCAATATAAAATATTTATATCACTAATATTAGAATTAATCTACAATAGTAAAAATGGCAATATTCGTGTTTGTTAATCACTGTTTTTCGTGTGTTTAATCATGTGATATGCTTTAATAGTAACCTGATAGTGGTTTATAAGCCCATTGTGCAGGTGAATTTATCTATAATATGTAAATAAATCTGCTACACATGTACTCATGGTACTTACTCTACTGACTGACTAGCTGGCTGGCTGACTCGCTCGTTCACTGACTCACTCACTTAAAAATAGTGATTGAATATAACCAACTACTCATTGATAATTAAAAATCAGTATTTATTTCGGATGCAACCACGCGTATAATTTTTGACACACGCACGCAAGCACGCACGCACACACACACACAGAAGGGTTGGTACACCTATCATATCGAGAAATTTCCATTAGAATGTACTTCACATTTGTATGCAATTTCGATCATGAAAATTGTGAGGGTATACCTCGGTAGGTAAGTCAATACCCCTAAAACCCTAATTTCTTTTTTTTTGGGGGGGGGGGGGTATTGACAGGGAATGACTTACACAACTAATTGAAATCTAGCCCTTACCATATAAGTCCTCGTTAATGTTACCCTTAAAATTTTCACATATTTTCGCAACCTAAAATCTACCTCGTTATGTAAGGTATACCAACCCACACCCACGCACGACACACATTCCTGACGATACAGCTACAACGCCTCAAAATGTGCGTCATCGCGAAAGGGTTACCAACTCTCTCGCGTGACAAATACAGTCAAACTTGTGAACAAAGGCCACCCTATGGAAAGACAAAATATGGATATTATTGCTGAATGGCCTTTATTTGGTGGTCAGTTTGTTCTAAATAATCAGTGACGTTTTTCAAAGAATGACCTTTATTCACAGGGTTGTCTTTATTCGGAGGTGGCCTTAAACACAGGTTTGACAGTAATTCGATTCCCAAACTAAAACTACAATACGATGTCGACATCCCGTGTACACAATTCTATAAACATATAGGAGCTATTCAATCACCCATAGACGAAATAAGACAATCAATCACAGGAATAATGGCCTACAAAAAGGTTTGCTTCCGATTACCCTACAGACCCAATATTTTACTTGCCGACTAATAAGTTAATACGGAATCCAAATCCTAGTGCTATATTGTAATTTTCACAACTCATTAATATTACAGCACACATGCAGTGTTGCTGATATATGTAAAAAACATTAAAAAATCACCACCTATCGACCCATATTTTTGGGACATGTAACCGGAAACAAACCTTTTTTGTGTAAGTCACACATGTACTCATAAGAGCTCTTTATTCATACGAGCTATATGAATAACATCTCAATCACAGACATGAAGAACCTCGAAACAACCCACCATTTCTGCCTGAAATTCATCCAGGACCTTCTTTCTCGAACTCGCTCTTATATGGTCACCAGACTCATAGGTATAACCTTACTAGAGACATACATCGACCCGCAGAAATTGACCTTTCTTGGTAAATATCAACAAGAATGACATCAAACTTTAAACAGTCAGACCAAAATGAGCTATTATAGTAAATTTAAAATTGATTTTAAATTAGAAATTATCAAGTGATAATTTCGAATAAAAAAATTAGAACTGTATTGACCTGATTTATATTATAATCCCATCGTTTGGAAATTAAAAATGGTAGATTTATTAATATTCAGCGATCATTGAGGAAATTTCCTACTTTGTTGTCCGCTTTACAGAAATCTCAGGACAAAATATTTTATCCAATCATCATGGGCTTCATTGAATAGATTTTGTAATATGATGTCGTCTAAAAGCTCTAAAGTTGTTTTAATACAGCAAATTTTATTCATAAAGCAATGACAATTCGACAGAAAAAACTTCATGATTACTGCTTCTTAAAATATCTACATATGTATGTATATGTTATCTCGTCCGTTACTTAAAAATTGTGTTTATATTGTTCGTGATTCTTCATTTTGCAGTCCATTTTTTCCCTTGGTCACATTTTTTCTTTAATTTGTAAATGGCCAAAGGTATATTATATATGCCGATTTGCTATGAATAAAATGGTGAATGGTAATATTGTAATCCCTTATTTTTTATATGTTTTAAATATCTTCAGAAAATGGAGGTAATAAATTTATATGTTTGTTCGTTTGTGTTAATTCAAAATGAGATGAAAAAACAACAGATATATATGTATGTGAGTGTTATTATTTGTAAAATGACTTAAGTTATATACAGAGACAAAAGTAACATCATATTGATCACAAAGGTGGAAACAAAAAACCAGTCATTCAAATAATAATCAGCTGTTTGTTATACTAAATGTGTAGATTTTATTGTAAAGAGAGCATTATTTGTGCGTCCAAAAGGACGGTAGTGTAAAAGTCTACTGTCCTTGTACAACATTAACATTATAAAATCTGGTATATCAACTCTACATGATGCAGAACAAAAAAGACATAAATGCGTCCATTTACTTTGATGTTTGATATTTGACAATTTCACCACTTTGAACTCAACCAATTGAATACAGTACAATCTGACAAAACAGTAAATAAATTTAGACATCAATTCCATATTACCTGTGTGACATAATTTACAGCATTTAAAGGTGAAGCACCTTTTTTTAGGTCACTACGTTCTAAGATATCAATATTTATTTCCCATACACATTTAAAAAGTCATTCGTACTGATAAAACCATTCTTTTTGCAAAATTCCAATGTTTGAATAATTCTAAAGAAATAGAGATCTTTTATGGAAGACTTTTTATTCAATGACTACTGATAATATAGGCGGATCCAGGATTTCTAGTTAGGGGAGGGGGGGGGCGGAAACTGAACAAGTAAGCTGAGAGTCCAGGGGGCCGCCAGGGCCCCCGATAGCTCCTTAATTTTGGTAATTTCTAAGGGATTCAGGCTCATTTCCAGAACCTCATCTATCCTTTCCAAGGGTATACAATAAAATGTAACTTAGCGTAGCGTGCGAAAATGTTTTGACATTTATGTATATTTTCATGTAAATATCATATTTCATGATAGAAAAAAAACCTTTGCTTGGGCAATTCTTTAGGGGGGGGCGTAGGCCAGGTCCACCACCCCCCGCATACGCCTATGGATAGAAATACTACTTTTCTAACAAAACTATCATTGAGAAATGAAGCAGAGACAGGAAAAATAGGTTCTACACCTTTAACATATGTCTGTCAATCAATATCAAAGAATTAAACCGCGAGTGTATGGAAATGTGAACATTCTAATTGCACCTCACAAAGTTGTAACTTTATAAGAGTATAAATTTATCATTTTCAAAACTGTTCTACATATCAGCAAATGTGCATGGAAAAACAACAGTATGTGTTACAATCATTTTAAACATTCGTGAAAATCCAAATGTTCCATAAAACACAATGACAAACATAACAACAATCCATAGATTAATGTAGTACACCCCTAATTGACACGGAAATAAACCAGAATTTTCTTCCTGTACATATTTATTTTCTGTATGGTGTCACTGACTCATGTTCATTTTTTAAAAATTCACCGTCAGATAAATGTGTTTTTGTAATTCTCTCCCTTGTGCCGAATTCTTCCTTTTTCACCTTATTTGTCAGACCCCGAGGGTTGTTAAAATGGCTATAATTCACCAACTGTTAGACATAATTTCACCATAAACATATTACACAGGTATAAACAAATGTTATAAAATATTTTATTTCAGAGGAAAATTCTAACCAGTACTTCTACTTCACAATTTGCCTCAAAATCGAAATATTCAGAGTCGAAACAAATTTTGCATGTTCATAAAATACATAAGTCTAGAATGAAATCTAAGACAGCTCAATGAAAAATTATTTTTTTAAAAAAAATCGTAATACTAATTGAAATTCCAAAACAATAATATCAAATAATTTGCACGTGCCAATTTACGGAAAAATTGTGATAGGTATGATTGTTTCTTTAGCATTTTTGCCTACAGAGATATCTTGCTGGACTCTTTAACGCACTATTACAAGCCATTCCCCATTTATTTGATACATCCTTTCAACAAATTTACTTCTAAGTTTCAAGTAAGTTCTAAAAAAGACATTATTTTCTGAATTCAGGACAGGAATTGTAATTTATAACAAGTAATCAGAGTTTTAAATACAACACAAGCACTAAATGTTCGTCATCTATTTCAATAGATTTCTTTATGGGGTATTGCAATAAACAACACCCAGTTGAATAAAGCAAATTTTTTATAGCAGTTTTTTTCAAAATAATAATTCATGATAATTTCGTCTTAAGTCATACATATGCTGTTTTAAAAAATAAATACTGTAAATTATCACAGCCATTTTTACTACAATAACACTTGACAACCAGAAATACAAAGTTTTACAAGACCATTACGAGGCTCAGCGGAAATCTCCGAGGGTGTCCGAGAGACAGTCGAATATTGTCACGATGATAGCCAACATAACCCGATGTTAGAAAAATTACAGGAAATTGATTAGGGATGCCTTAATTCTTGAAAAACACTGGGATGTCAATTAATAAAACCACGAAGACGACAACATACGCATACTAGTATGTCAACAACACATTTATCAGTACATGTGTGTGTGCGTTATAGAATAACGAGTATCCTGTGTTAATGTCAAAACTATTCTTGTTTATATCATCACTTTTGCATTTGTCGATATTATCCATGTATTACCATATTATCATCATCATGAGTTATCAATACGTTAAACTGCCGCACGAAACTTTGGACACTCATCTAAAATTTCGCCAATCAAACGTCAAATGTACAACAGTCACATTTCAATTCTGAATTCGTTCTTCAGATAAATTTCTTCCAAATACTACTTCGAATCAACCACCCCTTTATACTCCCAGTTTACAGTTTACCATCAACACCCAATGTCAAACAGAAATAATTGAACACCAATTAATAGATTATGTCATATTAATAATACACAGAAAATACAACCCGAATCTTCGAACCTAACCACGTGTACAAGTTTAATTCTATGTATTAAGAATCTCCGAAATAACAACTGAAAACCTTATTAAAGGTAGTAATCGTGACATGAAATAATCAAAATAATAACAAAAAATCCACTGTAATATTTTGTCCCATAGTTATTAATTCTATAAGTTTCAAGCTTAACATATATTTATAACTTGTATAATGATTGTACGATCTCGTTTCTATTAGTATTGAATATACAGTAAAACCTCGATAATAAGGAAAAAAACAAAACTTTATAAAATGGAGTACGAGTGAAATAATATGATCACATATGACTTTATATCGATGTAGTGGTGAAAATATTTCACTCGACTCGAAAAATAATAACAAGGATTCGACAGACATTGTAAGAATATATCTAGAACATTTAAACAAGCGGATATGTTGCTAGTTTTCTGATAGTAGGGGGAGCACCTGCGGACTGAACAGGAAATAAAACTATAATACCTCATCCTACATAAACTTAAAGAGAATTTAACTATAGTAGATAACAGGGACTTAGTTATACGTATAATATAATTATATATTACTTGTGAAACATATAATTAATATCATTTTTTAATTATTTAAATACTAAATAGAATACATTAATAATGCTTTATCAACTTAACAATAATTAATAATCGGAGTTAAGAGAAGCGGCTCCTGTGGTAGTGTGGTTATGGTTTCTGACTGTTAATCATGAGCCTTTCACGTCGTGAGTTGGAATCCCACCCTCGACCAGACAAAATTTCACATGTGAGAAAGCTGTCCAATTAGTTTACAGAAGCTCGGTAGTTCTACACGATCTGATTTGAAAATTCTTATCCTAAGTTAAAAAAATGCAAAATGAGTTCTTAGAAAAATAGTTCATCATTTTCAATATACAGTAGAAACTTTCTAATTCGAACATGCTCAGGCAGACAAAATGTTCGGATAAGAGAGGTTTCCGGAATACAAAGGTTCCGGATTCCAAAAGTTTTTTAGCATTAAATACAAAATAAAAAAATTCGGGACCAGTTGACGTGTTCGGTTTAGAGAGGATTCCGGATTGAAAAGTTTCGGATTAGAGAGGTTCGACTGTATTATCATTACAAAAAGAAACTCGCATTTGTTGTTATTACGTTATGAATGTAAGAATGTACGTAAGTCGGTACATTAAACAGTTGATTTAAATAAATAGAAATTTCACAACATAATGACTGTTTCTCTTTGTATTGAATACATGTACACGGTAAAACTTAAGCATTAAGACCAAAACATTAAGACCATTTTTAATTGTCTAATACACGACAACTAGTGGTCTTAATGTTGAAGTAGTATAGATCTAAGAGAGGTTTTACTGTTGTTAATTCAAAGTGATAAATGACCATCAACGAGAACAGTGAATGTTACGGTGCAAGGTCGATATTATTCTCGCCTACCTCGACTTCAGATGGTTAATGTTGTATAATAATCCAATTTTAGGAATAAAAACACATTATTCCAGCACAATTATGTAGAACGCACATATTAATTCCACAGCATAACGAATACAAAAACACTTTATGCACATATTTGATACACATTTTACACTAAAACACTACTTTTACTCCAAAACGAATAGAAAACACTGAATACTTGAACCGAACTCTTGAACCGCACTCCTGGACCGGACTCCTGAACCGTACAATGCGGATTCGAATCAAAGCAGTAGCAACCGAGAGTGGTTGATCAAAGTAGTTATAACATCTATGACCACTGAGTGACTCAGTTAATATAATTATGAACATACTTTTACATACAAACGTTTTTTGGGAGAAGCCTTAAACTTATCATTAATAACTTGGATTATGTTACATAATAATCATGATACATAGTCACATTTATGTTGATAACTATCTATATGTATACAATACATATGTTTGTTCTACATTTGCTTCAACCAAGTCGTAATATGATACATTTATCTAACAATATATCAAAAGCTGTGGCATACGTCAGTCAGATTTTCGTTCCTTCCATTAGAAGGATCCAGAATAGGATCCATTTTAAATGACAAAAATCCACAGGTTCTAGTTCTATTCAATGGTCTGTTTGTTTTGATATACTTTCACCAATTTGTACGTTATGGAGATAAAGAACTCCTCATCTGATCTAACACTCACAACAGATAAATGTATGTTCATTGCCAATATCAGTCAAATAACGTTTTGTTTTTATAAAATAAAAAAAATACGACAACTCCGTACTTGAAGAATATAATCGATTTGTCCCAGACTACGAACCAAGAGGTTATATCTTTTACACGTGTCAGTCACTTACACAAGACATCCTGGTGTTTATTCAAGGCTCAATGTTCCACAGCTCTCACAGATATCCGTACTGTTGTCATAGCAATAAACGAATCCATTCTATAATATGTTGCCATGGGAACGATATGTACACGCAGAAAGAAATGCTGAATCCGTAGTTTGATACCAACAACTGAAAAATACATAAAAATGAATGTTCATATTATCGTTTAGATAATTTATTGTGTATATGAATATAAAGTTGTGACAAGAACTGGTCAATTAGATCGCGAAAACGACCATGAAACCTGAAAACCTTACGACAGTACTAGATTCTTCATCCCATAAGAATGATATGATTGCTTAAAAGACATGAAAACACTACTAGCCATAATTCAATGATGTTACGGAGTATTTAATATCTGAAAGCTGTTTTTTTTCATTACAAATGAGAGTTCAATTTTTAGACTGAGCGAGGATTGAACCCTTTGAGCATTGAATTACGAAGCCGGGCACTTAATTGGATGAGCTATCGAATGCTACAATTACAAAAGTCGCGCAAATAATTCAGATTATGCGATTTTTATCAAAAGAGGGGCGGGTCAAAAAGTTCAATCTCTAAGACTATCAAATGTGTAGATTAGTTTAGTTTATTTAGTTTATAGGTTAGTTCGACTAACCGGAGATATACTGTGGACATACATTAGTTTCACAAGTGTCATGAATCACTTCTGTAAATTTCACTGACTGACAATATCAGGGATATCCAAGTATTTTGTTTTCAAAATGTCATATTTTTATAAGCGTACACGTACATGTAAAATACTAGTATACCGAAAGTTGTTTCTAGGTGATACTGATGCAGTCATTATGGTTCGACTTGAGTCATGTATAGTTCTGTATCATCACTGAAGTAGTCGCCAGTCATTCAATGTGTAATACTTTATGTTGATCCTGAAATATAGTGATTTTTATTAATACATGTATAATTATATTTGTTACAAATGTAAAACGTAATAAGGACCAGAACCTCTCTAAATGTTTATTGTCATGTATGTAAGGCAATACAAAACAATGAGACAGATTCTCATCCTAAATTGGATAATATCATGGTGAGTCACTAATCAATTTTAAATGAATAAATCTTAGAATGAGAGAAAACATTCTAAATTTTCGCTATATGGGTGATTGACGAACTGGTGTACCTTATAATACATTTGTTGCTTGTATGTTCTAAAATAAAGCAGCGTTATATTAATCACCAGTAAAATAAATGATATGGATTATTTTAGACTGTGAAACACGGACAGGTTGACATTTTCAATGGTATCTTAAAGGTGTACTTAGATTTCATGGATTTGACGAGTTGAACATGTCGGTGTAAGGGAGATAATCACTACATTTTATGTAAACTAAAGAAGAAATATTTTATTTGTAAATAAAGGCCCTCCGTTCCAAAGTACATGACAGTAACATACATATATACACATGAATACAGAGTTATGTCATAATCATAATTGTAAATAGACCGACAAAGTTTTACTCACAAACTCTTAAGTATCAATGATGTATCAATGTTGAAATTTTATGCAATGTATAAGAACTTTTAGAAGACATTAGTGAATAGAAATCATGAAGGTCACTTCTAGATTTATGCCATGTAAATAAATATTCATTCCTTATATCTGTGTATTTTAAACAATGACAGAAAGTATGAAATTCACAGTCCAGCTGAATTGAACCATTAATAGTTAAACAATAATCACATTTGTTATATCATTGTACCTACCAGTTTCAATCTTAAGTTTATTATTTGACAATCTAAATTTTGACAAGGTAAATTTAAGCTTGAATGGGATATCCAGTAAAAGATACCTTTCAACATCTACTATTGATTTAAAATGACAATAATGATAACACCTATTAGACATATTTATAGAGGAATGCCAATCTTGAATACTACAGTCAGTAAATCTTTGTTTGAACATCTTAATAAAAACTTTTTGCAACTTGTGCTAACCAGGCATACCCAAACCCATAAGAAAACAAAAGGTTCTTATTTTTTCCTGTCTAGCATGATCGACCAGCGTTGTTTAAGGATTTGAGCATGAGATAACATTGTTTTGGATACCTGTTAGTTGGCATTCTTAGTAAAGCGCACAGATAACGAATACAGTCGGCCCAAATAAGTGTAATCTTCCACATTCACCTAGAACCATACATGTACTTGTGGATTTACGTACGTGAAAGATACTCCTACAAAACTTGTTATGCACAAATTCAGTTAAACCAGCATATTCAAATCCAAAAACTTGTCGATATTCATTCGATGCGCATTTATAATATAAGCAATTACCCGCGTATGAATCAAATATTAACTCACGTATCATTGTTAAAACATGTTATACTGAATTAGGAATCATAAATATTGGAGAAAAGAAAAAAACAATCAAAACCAAATGGAAAGTTCTCCACCGTGATATACATACAAGATTAACCCCAAAGCCCGGACTCTCTGAAAACCGAAATTCTCCGAAAATCGGACGATTTTTTAAAAACCAATTTTTTTCTTCGATAATCAATGGTTCTCAGAAAACCGGATTTCTCAGAAAACCGTAATTCACAGAAAACCGGACTTTGCCAAGTCCGGAAGGACTCCGGTTTTCAGGAGGCTATACAATATTTTCACAAAAACATGCAGTGATTACACGTCTAATTAATAATGAACGTTACTTTGTGTATTCTATCTGTTACTTTTGCCTTGTTTTCATTGAAACATACAATTTTTTCGCTCGGAATCCACATTTTACAGATCTTCAGTCCAATGAGAAATACTACACTAGTATATATTAGATAGTTTTCATAATGCGTAAAGTATGCGTATAAGAAGCATCGTAGTCAAGAGGTAAAGCGTCCGACCTCTGATCCGAAGGTCTTGAGTTCGAATATCAGCTTCGACGGTTACGTTCATGAACTTCACAATCCTATTTTTCAGTTGCAGTACTGTTGTAGTGTTCAGGAAGCGGACTCGAGCGTGATTAATATTATAAGCAAAATGGCTTGTTTCGCAATCGAGCTAATATAATTTATTATAAACTATTGCGTGTAGTTGATATACAGTTATATACAACAAATCAGCGTAATATAGCTACAACTTATATAACAAAATTTAGCAACCGTATGATTATAGCATTTTGCTACCACAATCACACGATATGCCCTGTTAAAGGTTAAAGGTTATTGTATATTCAAATAAACATAGTACTACTACATAGTAACACAATGCCATGCAAAGGGGTAATATTAGTTCGATGAAATGTTTGATCCATAAACTATTCCGTTCAGTTCTGTTTAAAAAGTTTAAATGTCTAAAAAAAAGAAAATGATTTGCTTACTTACATACATTAAAACAGTTCTCAAATTTCAACATGAGGCGTTTTTATTCAAGGATCACAGAATGCTTCGATTGGTGGACAATTAGTAGACATCAGCTTGATTGTGTCATTCAGATATACCGTAATATACCGTAATATGTGAAGCCGTCCAATACAATTATTACTGAAATAACAAGTGTTTGCCCCATTCAGATACAACTATTGTTCATGTGTGTTATGTAAACTAAACTTGGACATGTGTAAGGTGTCTGTGTATTTTATCAATTGAAGGATTAAGTGTCTCGTGCACATATTTTGTTCCGTTATCAACTATGTGTCAGATTATAAAAAAGTGGGAGATGGTTGTAAAAGTAAAGGTACAGAAAAACCTGTAGACAGGGACCACATAGGAAGGAAATTTGAGAAATAGACAGCTGGACTTCCTTCTAAATTGCAACTGTTCTTTTTTTCTGTATTCCTTAAGGAATATGGAAACTGCTGAATTGCTTTTTTTCTCTAATTTTTGAAAACATGTTGTTTTTTGCGACATTGTCACTGGGATTCAACGCTGTTCTTATATCAGCATGCACAAGTACTCAGCACACACCGAAGATTTGTGTTTTCAAGTCAATAAAAGCAAAAGTCATAAAATGCAGCATATAAGTTAAATTTGTAATTTTGGCTCTATAATCTTTGAAAAACTCAGCCTTCATCTTAAAGGAACAAAGGCTTCGATCGATCTTGAGACAGTAAAACACAATTTCAGAGTTACCTATCCATACATATTGAGGATAAAATGAGGTTAGAGTCTAATTATCATTTTTTCATAAAAAGTAAAAGACTTAGATTTCGTTGCGGAACTATCAATAATTTCAAATGTTATGCATGAGTATAAAACGCTGCCGCATCTTTGTCATCATTAATTCATGCGTATGTAAATAATGAAAGGTCCTTCATGAATCAGTGAATTACGTATAAAAATTCTCAACAATTATACCATCAAACCTAAGAACAAAGGTCATCCTTGGGAAGACAAAATGCGGCCTCTATTGACAGATGACCTTTGTTTGGAGGTCAGTTCTTATTAATCAGTGACGATTTTCACCATGTGGTCTTTATTCGGAAGTGGCCGCAAACACAGGTTTGACTGTGACTTAAATTAAATGCTAGTATGGATTAAAAATACATGTATATGCGAAAATATCTAAAAGTTGTTTTTGAGCATTAAACAATATTTTAGGTTAGTGATATAATGTCAATTTTTGATGTAGGAAGCGAGACGTTGAAATACAATCATCTCCGTAATATTTTTTGTTTTCAATGGTTGCTATAAGACAGAATGATACTGTGTAGGTTTCTGAGACTGGACGTGGTATCATCTACAACAACCCAGAGTCTCAACATAACTGAATATTTACCAGCGTCACGTAAAATAAAACACAAATAAAACATTTTTTATTTGATATCACCTACATATGATGAGATTTTTGTTCCTCGGACAACACTAACTTGTCTCAACATAATGTTAAAATATACGCTTTTACGTGACTTATTTTCACTGGGGTTTAACGCCGTTTTTTATGAATCTTTCAGTTATATACGACGACCGGTTCAACTAACCAGTTTTCCTGGACTGTATACTAACCAGTACTAACTTACCTTTCCACATGGAGCCGACAACTTCTCCACATATGGATGAATATCAACATTTTTGCCAAATTTTAACAGCACCGTTTTTATGACCCGCATACATATACACACATCTCCGCAGAATAATTTTACTCCATATTATCATGAACAAGATTTTTTCACATCGTAGAACATGTGTAATGGTTTAATGTAAGGGACATACACACTGGAAAGTCTTATATCCGTTATGAATAAAACACACCCTTGTCTGGTTTTGCATGCTAAATATTTCTGGGCTAAATATTTAACAGTCGGTTCAAATTGTCAACGATTTCGGACCAAGTGTTTCAGAATTAAGAATATGCTTATCAAATCAATGCATGCTGATCAGAAACATGATTTTATTTCAATTCTTTATATTGATTTAGATATGGGACAGCGTTATGTACAGTTTTGCTTATCGTAAAAATATTTTGGGTGAATTTGAATTATCACGGGAAACGCTAAAAACGTCCTGTATTGTCCTTGCTAGGTTTGAAGCGTGGATTTTCTTTCTAATAGGAATACTCATCATAATTACGTTTTTTTTTCCTCTTTTCAAATGTGTTTGGAAGTTCTGTGTTCAGGGTATATAAAAGATTAATAGTAACATCGTTAATTGTCATTTCTGATTGTCGATTTTCTCTAAGGTCTGGTCATTTTACATCAGTTAAGCTACATTCATTCGAGTAACAAAGAAATGTAAAATGTATATACAAATCGCCACTTGGTAAAATCTCGATAATAAGGACACCTTCGGGAAATCGGTCGTTACGACGATATGGTCTCATTATGAACTTGAATTATAGGGGAGTTATTGGAAGCCGGTACGAATAAGTGGTCGTTAACAGTGTGGTCGTAATACTGAGGTGGCCGCTATATGAGGTTTTACTTATGTACATGATAATGCATATCATATCTGAACAATAAACTGTTTAATTCACTTATAATAACACCACTCGTTAGTTTTATAATACAGTATATCCCCTGAAAATCTGAGAATTCCGTGTTTCAGTGAAATACCGATTACTAGTATAGCAGAAAAAAAACAGGACTTAAAAAATTATCCGATTTTCAGGGAATTCCGTTTTTCAGGGAGTCAGGTTTTCAGGGGTTTTATTGTATATTGATGTACCTTGACTATTACACTAAATGTACACTATTCAATCAATTTTACTCCCGGTATGAATCTGTTGTATGAGTTAACATTTATACAACGTTTAGCTGTATAAAATGGTTATTTGCAAATCCAACTGAAAATGACACCCCGCCAAAAAAGTGCATTGAAAAGTTATCCGGTTTTAATTACCTCCTTCTCCTTCTTGACATGATTTACAAAACGTAATAAACTAAGTTAAACTAACAAATATTTCCTAAACAATAAGAACATCAAATTAATCAAAACTAACTGATGAACAGAAATCGAAACCGTGTATTCAAACACAGAATGAAAGATGATAAAAAAGTGAAATAGCTACAAAGTTATTTCATACAGATAGTTTTGTCGTTGAAATCTAGTTTTGGAAAATCTATCTTATGATTTAATTTCAGTAAATATAAGAGAAAAGTAATAATTGCTCCTTAAAGTGCAGTACAACCCCGGAAAACCGGACCATATGCGGACTGGGCCAAAAGTCCGGTTTTCTGCGAATTCCAGTTTTTAGAGAACAATTGATGATCGAAAAGAAAATAGTAGGACTTGAAAAAACGTCCGATTTTCAGAGAATTCCGGTTATCCGGGGTTTTACTGTACATTCACTGATGAAACATCAGCATACGCACAAAGATCAGCCTGCTTAAAATTTAAGACTGGTCCCGCGGCTCTGCAAGAGTCCATTATTGAATTTATCCGATTCTATTTCATTCGTAGACATTAATGTGTACATATCGTTATGTATACTCGTTGCTTTTTGGAAAGCGATAATATGTTATCGTTCCTATCTGCATGGGTCCAACAACAACAAATTCATACACATACAAAATATAGTTCGATGACGCTCAAGTAAATCAGACGAAAAATATCCAAAACTTTGTATATCAAAGTAAATCGAAGCAAAGAATCTGCAAATCTGCAACACTTTAACCAGAATAATCAAGATTTCGAAAAATATATCAATGTTTTGACGTTTCTTAACAAATGTCTATGTTCAACATATATTGTCAATGCGGACTGGTCTGCGTTTTATAAATACATTCGTATATTAATTGTTTTGGTCATATAACCTTAGTACAACCTTATTTACATGGAAGTGTTTTTTATTCAACTACCATCATCTGATATATCAAACCCGTGAAAGCGTTCGTCTCACGTTTGATTATTTAATCACATATAAATTAAAAAAATATGATAATCAAATAAATGGTACAAGCGTATACGTAAATTATAGCAATCAACACTTATAAAACACCATTCCGTGTAGCTAAGACATAGATCTGTATAACAATGTATTATATACGTGTGTATATGATATTACAGTAAAACCCCTGAAAACCGGACCCTTGCCGGACTTGGCCAAAAGACCGGTTTCTGAGTATTCCGATTTTCAGAGTCCGGTTTTCAGGGGTGATACATTTTTTTGATTTCATAAAGAAACAAGTTTGATTTTGACCGGTCAGACAGGTTATCTAAGTTCGAGTCGATATAGCCTCAGAGCCCAGTGTTGAACCTGTGTAAAACCATTTTCTTCTAGAACTGGAATGGTTCTAAACGTTCATTTTTTATTTGGATTTTGGAGGAAAATCGACATTTTTGTCAAATTTTCATAGAAGGGCATGACATGCCGCGACCGGGATTCGAACGATATGCGGCGATATCTACATTACACCATATGGAAAACTTTTTTAAAAGCGATGAAAAAAAATCTGAAATTTATCGTCACAGTTGGAAAGTGTTAAACAAGCGATTTTAGCTATATCAGAGTAGTAGTTTTATAAATGTTTGAAGTTCATTGTGGTTATTTCCTACTGTAAACTGTCTGTACATATCAATTATGAATAATTATAATGTTTAATAAAATAACAGTGTATTTATAGTCCCTGTATTAACATAAAGATGATATTTTCTCTCAACGAAGAATTTTGTATAAAAAGTTATTTTCATTCATACAAAATGCACAGTACTGTAACTGATACTCAGAGTTAATATTTCCATATATTGTATAATAACATCATGTTATATTCAGTTTGTCATATAGATACTCATAGATTAATTTTAGTGATATACGGGACTTACAATTGTTACACTGTATTTTGATAAATATTTTCAGAGTTTGTATCAAGGCGTGGGATAAAATACAAAAAGTTCATCAAAAGTTTATGTTGAATACGATGTGTGTACAGTGCACATGCGCGATGATGATGATTATACTGAAATAAAACAACAATTAGTATATTATTGAAATGAAATGATTTAATGGTAGTTAAATGTAAGTAAATGAATGATACAATAATAAATGATGATGTTATTTAACAAAAAAAAATAAAAATAAGCGGACGTATAAACTATGAGACATGGTAGATTATTATGACAACCTGGAACAAGACCTGACCCAGGGACACAATGTTAATATCGGCACGTGAGTTTGCGGGGTGCTTTATACATGTACGAGTAATCATTCTAAAAATATGTTTCACAAAGCAGTACATGGGTTTAGTAGTCAATTTGAAAGACGGGGAATTTTCGGTGTTGTTCAAAAGTATTCCATTCTAAAATATTTTCCAGATGAACAGTTTTAGGGCTCATTGGTGGTGAAGAAAGACGGAAATTATCTTGATGTTTTCCCATGTATTCAGCTGTATCAGCCACGGGAAGGTGATGATTGATTTTGTTTAACTTCCTCTGCGTCGCAGTATAAATGTAGATTTCCTGTACAATCGCTGACGGAAATATTTAGTCTTACAGCTTATACGAATAATTTAACAGGGAGCTATGTGGATATGTCGGAGAATACAGACGCACGTTTTTAGTGTTCTTTGACGAATATTGTTATACAGTTAAACCTGTGTTTGCGGCCACCTCCGAATAAAGACCACACTGTAAATACATGCCGTTCTTTGAAAACCATCACTGATTATTGAGAACAAATTGACCTCCGAATGAAGGTCATGTGTCATTAAATGCCACATTTTGTTTTTCCCAAGGATGGCCTTTGTTCATAGGTTTGACTGTATATTACTGTAGATGTATATCAATAACTAGTACTACTATTATATCTGAAAATTACGAGGTTAACATTTTAAGTCTTTGTCTGAAATGACAAAAAGATGACGGCTGATTTGTTATATTTTTACGAATGAACTTATTTTTTAATGCTCTTGTTTTACATTGAAGTGAAAATTCAAACGATATTATTGTGAAAGGAACTGCTGACCAAGAAGACGTCCAAGAAGTTAACCAACATGAGCAGGTAAATTACATGTACATACATACATTACTATGATGAATGTGGATATAATATTTCATTGTTCTGTACGATTCTGTGGCATTACCGAAGATTATTAGATGGTCGAAACTAGATTTAAAAGAATTATTTTTATCCGCAGGCGACGGTAAATCTGATCATATGTCTTAAACATTGGCTAAGTTGAAAGGCAAAAGTGCGCAAAAATGAAAATAAGCTAACGCTATTTTTTTTTTTTGGTGTTCATTTTTCTAGATATCTGTAGGGCTGAGGATGCAGTTGGACTTTGTGACACGTTCGCTGATTTTCTCTTTTATAGTGACAACAATAAACAGGGTGGATTATTATGGTTATATTTAGTGAAATGCTGAATGCTAGAAGGAGAAAAATATTCGTCTTACAATTAGTTGTTCGTGAATTCCATGCAATTTTATATTTCACAATATTTTATCTTTGGCAAGTATTTGCAAGGAATGTAGCGACAAAAGAAGTAAAATATAGTCAAACCTGTGAACAAAGGTCACCCTTGGGAACCAGAGTACTGGTATATGTTACAGAAGCAAGTAATGAAGATGATTATTTTCCAGACAATTCTGATGACAATTCCACTTATACCAACTTCAGTCCATTAATATTTCCGAGAATAATTATGAATTTGGTTTGTTTTTGTTTTATGTGACTTATTGTCACTAGGGTTTCACGCCGTTTTTCAACATTTTTTTAGTTGTATACGGCGACTGGTTTACCTAACCATATAACCAGTACTAACTTACCCTTCCATTCATAGAAGGGAATGACCTGCCGCGACCAGGATTTGAACCGGGATCTCCTGGTTACAAGTCCAGCACACTAACCACTGGACCACGGCTGCGACTATGAATTTAGTCTTACTGAGAGTGGGCATCATGCAGGTCAACTCAATCAGTGCAAAGTCATGCGCTGGTTTTCTCTCATGTAAATATTGTAGCGTTTCAAAACGTTTGTGTGATTTCCCATTTGAAATACACACAATATATATATACTAAAGTTATCTGCGTTCATTAATTTTAGTATCAAATATCTACAAATTTTCAATTTAAAGAATTACTTAATTAAAGAATTAAAGGCTTTCAATCCAATATTTACAATTTATAAGAAAGTGCGTTTTGTGTAATTTCATAATAAGACACCTACTGTCTCATATACTGTAAATACAGTAGTATATCTTTATTATTCAGTAGCGGACGTTAGCAGCGAGTGCCTCCAAATGAAAACGGTTCTTCACTATATGCCGTCGAATGTAAAATTATACCTCGTCGATCAACTAATCGAAGCAATACAGATATTTTTAGTGAATAATGCTATATGTTATTAATGAAATGTTAGTACATTGTCGTTCAACGAGGCTGTGGGAATGTTCATATTTTAGTTTATTGATGGAGTTTAAAGATCATTCAAGACTACACTATGTGATCTAACTTCTCCGAATACTCAATCCATTAAATTATTTGTATAAATTGCAAATCGGATATTCTTCAATTTTAAGACTATTTTAGTCCGTGTGTGTATACAACGGGACATTGATAACGAACAGGACATACTATAAGAACGAACCAATTGTTGACAGGGCCATTAGCACCGACATTTGTGTTTTGGTATGAAAACAAATACCTTTTAGTTTGTACTAATTTATTTTAGCTTGATTGCGAAACAAGCAATTTTGCTTATATTAATCACGCTCGAGTCCGCTTCCTGGGCATTACACCAGTACTGCGTCCGAAAAATGGGATTGTCAAGTTCATAAATAAAACCCGTTGAAGCCTGAATTCGAACTCAGACTTAAAATAATGATGATGATGATTATGACAACGGCAATGAGTTGCTGTGGTTAACGTGTCTATATATTTAATATTGAATATATTTAATATCATAAAGTATATTGACAACTAAACAAAACGAGAAGAAGAGATTATCATAAATTCCGGTCACGTATAACACGTACAACATTTGTTTAGAGAAGAAATCCAACTCCCGTCTTTAGCATTTACAACCATAGGAATGTGCGTGTCTAAAATTTCTGATGGTTTGATATTAAATTTCATCGTTTGGTTTGCAGAATGAACGTTTTGTAAGTCAGAGGAAGTCCGTACGAGGACTTAGAAAGGTTCATATGATTTTAGCACCCGACATGATGGATGCATTATAAAACTTGAGGACAAGAAGCAGTGACAGTCTTTCTATGTTTTGCAGGTATTTGTGTTACTGAATTCGATCAATTATCAGCGACATCTTATAAGCAAGCATATTGTGCATATTTCCGTATTCTAAATATCTATGTTAATTACCAAAAGTATGTTGTTGTTGAGAGGTTGTTGCTCTAGGGAGGTTAAACTAATAGTTAAATCGTACATAGGAAATTCATGCTGTTGTTGAAGCGATGTTGTTGCTCGAGAGAGGGTCGCTCTAGTGAGGTTGCACTGTACCTATTTTTGAAGAAGTAGCCAGCGTGAAATTAACATTCACAATAATATTGCTTTACAAATGGATATTTCATCAACCTAACAGTTTCGTAGAAACAGAACACAGTCGAAGAATCACTTAAAGTTCAACCCGAAAGAATAAAACTAGAAATCTAGAATCTAAAATTGTAATTTAATTAGAGGAATACATTCTAGACGTACGATTTTTTTTTTCGAATTTTAACTATTAAATATAACTATTGTGTTTAACGTCTTACCTACAGCAAACAGCCAAAATACAGTATGATTCTACAAAATGAAAATACATTTCAAAAGAAGTTCTTTTAAAGTTATTTATTATCATCATTATAATGTGTAGTCTTCTGTCAGGTTTGCTAAAAATGGTTGGCCCCTTTAAGGAGCAGCTAGAGCTAAAATAGAAATACTTTGAATGTCTTGTTCTCATGAACCAATGGATGGATCATCACTAAACTTGGCTGTTCGTGTAAAGGGAAATAACTCAGGTAGCTTTATTGACATAGGACAAAAAGTCTCAGATTTGGTATTATTGTGTGTGTGTGTGTGCATTGTGTTTCATGTTAAGTGGTAAATATGATAGAGACGTGTATCTATAGTTTAACTATACAAATTGATAAAATTTAAAATATGACTCGTATTGAATGTATTTCAAAATATAACAAAGACAGGCTGTTTAATGTATGTATATTATAAGTGGTACAAAATAGTCAACTTGTATAAGGCAAAGGGCAAGAATTTACGTTTCTGTTTCGATAAATTAATAAATAAACCTTAATTTATCAATTTTTTAAAAAATAATTATTTTCAATAGTTTGAGTAAAAAAGATGATTACTGCATTGCATGCGTATAAAGATTAACGAAGCATGAATAGATCACAATAATTTTTTATATGACTTGTAAAATAGGCCATTCAAATATACTACACAATTTTCTTCATACAATTAATAATACCCGTTACCCCAGTTACCTCCATTGACGTAATACAGACCAATGTGCGTCATGCAATCGTGGAAATTCGTGTAATTCGAGAAAGACAGTAAACTCAAAATATCACGTATTATACGTTAACAATGATGGATTAAAGAGTGATAATTGTTGTATTTTTAGTGTTTAAAATTGGGAAAAAAATAATGACGTCATTCAGACAAATGTGCATCACGCAATCTGGGGAATTCGTGTAACTCGAGAAAAATAGTGAACTCAAATATCACGTATTTTATATTAACAATGGATGGATTAAAGGGTGATAATTGTTGCATTTTTCAATGTTAGAAAGTTAACTCTTATGACGTCAGACAGGTGTTGCTTTAGATACGTAAATACGAGAAAAAATGTGAGTTCGATAATTACGACTGGTTTCAACAAAAGATGGATTATTAAAGGCGACAAATAGTGTTTTGTTCAATATTGAAAGGAGTCTTAGATATTTACACATAATATTAATTGAATTAAGTATAACTTAATAATTCTAAAAGGTAAAAATGCAATTCATTACTAACTGTTCATTAAATTCTTTCGTATTAACATCTAAAAGACAGTTTATGTAACACATATAGATATACACTTTGTTCGGACATTTGACAGTCAATGATTTACACTAGGAAAATCTACCAAAATGTATATACGGAACAGAACAGAACAGATTAAAGTCGTGTACATATTACACAGTCATATAATATAAACAACATAAATTATATATATAAATATCAAACTTTTAGAGGTAAACCTTTATTAAATATTTGTGTAGACGGAGATGCAGTTATCATAGACGAACCAATATGTAGAAACAACCAACTGGATATATTAAATAAAAACATTGATATTCCCCGAAATCTTGGACTCTCCATACACTATGCTACTAAATTCTTGTCAATTTATTAAATACATGATATGCTTGACTAGAATTACAAAAACGCTGTACCCCTGAATTCAGTGAATCATCTAGAATGAGAGATAAGGTATTTACAATCCAAGACAATATATGTGTTAATATGATATGTAACATTCTTTTCGACATTGGCATATGTGGCATAAATACCAAGTATTTTTAATTTAACGGGCTAGAAAACAGTCCGATTTCCGGAATTCAGTTCGTTCAGTTTTCCGAATATTCCAGTATTAAGGGAGTCTGGTTTTCAGGGGTTTTACTACCTTTGTACCGGTATGCTAATACGCTAACAACATTTTCACTTTACTTTGCTTTAATTCGCTAAATACGATTTATTTACATTACTTTTCAATTATACAAAATGTATTAAATTGTTACATGTATTCATTAATTCACCACACATAACTTTAAATAAGTGATCTATTTAACACACATGCACATATAATTGTAAGTATACATACATATATACTCGTATATATGTATATTTTATGACGATGAGCTGTTATGCTTAAGTCAAAATAAATGCTTTGCCCTGTTCTGTTCTGTTCTGTTCTATTCTAAAGCACAAAAGGAACATTTTCAGAAACGAATAACTCGAATTTCATGCGATCACAAGAACGTACAATACACATAATGATGAAATGTTTCATGAAAAGATCGTCGATAAATTGCCAAGATATGAGTTTTAAGAGAAGATCCCCATAGTTTTATTGTGTTTAGCCACTCTTCATGTTAGAGGCTGATTCGGTTAAAACAAGACCTGGTTGAACAAAGATTTAGTTAATATTCTAAGTAAGTGTATTTTCAATGCAGGGCAATGTACATGCAATGTACACATTTTACATTTTACGGCCTTCGAATTCAGCGACAAGCCAGACCGGAAAAAGCAGTCTACCACTACACATCACACACAGTATTAGTTTCTTTATTGACGAAAGGCATGTTTTTACTGGCTGTCAAATAATCATAAAACCCACGAAATTTCAAAAACGCGCGCACACACGCTTATTGATAAAATTTTAGGCTGTTTTATAAAAACAAATGGGTTTGATCACATAAATCACGTGGTTGTGACAAGACATTTTATACAGTCAACCCTACGTTAATGACCACAATATGAGCAGGATTCATCAGTGAAATGTAATGCCATCAATTATGCTTACATTAATTCACTTCATCACTAGGATTTACGTCGCACCAACAGTCAGAGTCATTTGGTAAGTTTTTTAGTTTTATCAGTGGAGGACGACACCAGACGTACCTCTGGATATAACCATCGGCTTTCATAAGACAGCAAGACAACTTCATCGCATGTGAATTTTTCCAATTTACATCGGTGAGGGGCCAGTGATTACCAGTCCGAGATCTTAACCACTCGACCACGGAGTCCCCCGACATTATTTCACTGATACGATATCTTGCCACAAAATCGTATAAAACGTGTTTCTGAATGTTCGTAGGTACTTTGTATTGGTCAATGTTATGATATAGTATTTCCTCATTTTATTGCACTGGAAAAAGCGATAGTTTCTGTATGAATTATCTTAAAGCTATGAAACTCCTCTGTGTTTTTCTAATTTTTCTAATTAAATGAATTTCTGTGATCTTTTTTACATGTTTAATGTATAAAATATGTATAAAATAAAGTACTGCAGAGAAATACAAAACTTACGTTGATTTTTTTTTGTTTTTATGTGCCATATTGTCACTGGGGATTAACGCCGTTTTATAACAATGTTTTAGTTATATACGGCGACCGGTTCACCTAACAAGTTTTCCTGGACTATATACTAACCAGTACTAACTTACCCTTCCACAAGGAGCCAGCAACTTCTCCACATATGGAGGAAAATCGACATTTTTGTCAAACTTTCATAGACGTGTATGACCTGCCGCGACCGGGATTCGAACCCGGATCTCTAGGTTACAAGTCCAGCGCACTAACCACTGCACCACGACCTGAGAACTTAAATTGAAAAATTCTTCAAAGAATTTCCGATTTCTACTCAATGTTGGGTATACTTACACAATTGTCGGTCCGAAAACACATCTAAATTAATAGCCGTGACTTTGAAAAAGTTTAATTCACTTTAGATAGTTTGAAACCAGTGTGAAGTCACATGCAAAATTAAAATTATGTTGCGCATGCGCTATGTCGTCATAATATCAGTGAATCTATGGAGTGGTTCATTCAATTTCAATTCAGACTGCTTTTCTTTCCTGTAATGAATCGGCAATCTAGGTATACGTTCTGAGACAGCAAGTGTTTAAAGGGAGGTAACTCAAATAGCGACGATAAACAAAATATAGGTTCCTGTGAACGATGTGTGTACATTAAAAATTTGCTAACATCTTGTGTTACACAATTTATTCAGGCAGTATCAATACATAAATGTCTCGTCAAAGTATTGTAATATGTACAATATGAAAGTCATAATGCAGTAGACGCATTTATTTAACATTTAGTCAATTTGTTTTTCTTTAATACACGAAGTGAACAAAGCACTTTTAAAAGTGAAAGCGTGGCATTTTGCTGAAGAAATAACATACATGTATATCTTTTTCATGTAAATTTTTAATCACTGGCCGAGTGGTTATTACCTCTATATAGTAATCACTGGCCCCTCACCGCTGATAAGGTGGTATTATTGTACATTTAATGTTTACATATTGAATACATAATGTTTGGGTTCTAAGCTTCGTTGTGGCGATGCAAAATCTGTCCCTAACCCAGAATACACAATGTTCCTCATTTTCTGCGGATTTGTATCATTATTACTTACGTGCATGTATAAAGTAAACGAAATCAGTGGCGAATTAAACAAAAATTACCTTCCCTTGTAATGTCGGTTTGATAGGTAGCATTACCAGAATTAGTAACGAGATTCTCATGAAAGATAGTGTTCAAATCATTTAACTTAGGGCTTAACTGAAATGTTATTTAATATATATAATGTATTGCTTCTAAATGTTTGTTGGAAACAGAATAATACCATTATGAAAATCTTTGTTATAACAAATCAAAATTTGAAATATTGCATCAATATTGAATACAACGTAGTACATTTGTTACTTAACTTTTCTATGTATACTTTCAGTCTTGTTAAATAAATTTGTGTGAGGCCAGAAAGCCTTAGTTAATAAAGCTATGATGATATTAGCATGTTGGTACACGATATGTTGTGTAATAATACAATGTATAATAATATAATTTACGTATAACGTATGTTTGCAATTGTCATATGTACGAATGCGAATGCTTGATTAACGTTTAATTGACGATGTGATCGTCAATCATCCGAAGTATATGACATTAATGTATGTGATTACGTTAGTATTATGGTATGCAATATTGTCCCGGTTCAAATATGGGTCTGGCTACGGCACTGCGAAGTATATAACAATTTTATATGTTTGCTAAATTGATATGTTAGGCGTGGCTGCCTTTAGAATCGCTGGCAAGTTTGAGTCTTGCTTGTACGCCATGATCGTTCGTCGACGTACGGAATCGTTGTCATCATGTTGGGTCAGTATTTTAAATACATGTATCAATTGATCATCATATAGTCGGAGAGAATGTGACCTGACATTCTAACTATCCGACATTAACTAATGGGTACAGGTGTCCGAGGAATTTTTCATTCACGTTTTTTTATCATTGGTTTTTCTTAGGCGAGTTAGTTAGCAGAGGATTATATATACAAACTTGTATCACTATAATGATATTTTAGGCGTGGCTGCCTTTAGAATTCGTTTGCAAGTTTGAGTCTTGCTGGGCAGCACGCTATGACTGTGCGTTGATGTGTGGAATCGCTCATGATCCAATCAATATATCTGTTTGTTTGCTATTTCGATATGTATGGATGTTTGTTAGAATATACGGTATCAGTCAGGCAGTACATTCCACAGTCATATCAAAAATATAACGTTTTTGTGTTGTCTTTTACATGTTATCCCTATCAGGAGTTGTGTTGAAAGAGAATCAGTAATTATGAGTGTTTTTTTAACCAAATAGACTCGTGGCATGATGAAAATGACAGTATGTTATACTTACAATTGTCATCATTTGGTAGGTACACAACAAGTGAGCATCAAGTTTATGGTGTTACGGTATTTTGATATCTTATGTTTGGAGGATTTAATTTATCTCTGACATCCCGAGAAACACGTTACATATTATGTTTGTGATCATTCGGTTCGGTGGAATCTCATTGATAGTTTACGCTGTGTGGAAATGTTTACATCGGAATCTATTTCATCAATACAAACACAACCATAATTTTGGACTTTAAACGAAGCCAGAAATTCTAAAATGATGCCATATTCATGGTTTAATTTCTATGTCTGTACAGCAAAGCATCAACATTTAAGCACATGTTCACTGGGGTTTAACGTCGTACCAAAAGTCAGGGTCGTTTGGAAACTTCCTAGCTTTAACAGTGGAGGAAGATCCCGGACTTACACCTGGATATAAGCACCGACCTTCCTTAAGCTGGCTGGACAGCATCTCACATGCAAAATTTGGTCTCGAACTCACAGTGGAGAGGGGTTAGTGGTAACAAGTCTGAGACCACAACCACTCGACTACAGAAACCCCCTTTTAAAACACGAATCTTATGCGAAATGTTACAAACGTTAAACAAAACATTTAGTACTTACGGTATTTATTTACCTCTTTCTCTTAATGACTGAACTGATGGATATGAACTTTGATTTTATATTCTTAGCCTTATATGATTATTTCCACATTTATTTCGTTGATTGTTAATTGAACTTTTAATGATGTAAATTGGAGTAATTGTAGCAAATTGGAACTCGGTAATTGTTTTAAATACGTGACATGAATCGAATAAACAAAAAACCTCAGTTGTTTTTAATTTGATAATAATTTGAAATGAGTTATAAAATCAACGTTAGGTGTTAAACAAGAATAAATAAGAATGAATTATGAGAAATGAGTTATGAAATTATTCGTTCTTCTATTTTATTCTGTTAAATCTTAATGGAACTTTCATTACTTACAGCTAAAAATCATATTTTATTTTATCGTGCTTATTTCTTCATTAAATAAATTTTGTTTTGAATAAAGACAAAAGAGTGATACCAAAAAAAGAGTGATATGAGAGAGAAGTTCATGAGGAAAAGTGTATCACGATAAATTTTACAAACCTACATGTCCATACACCGACTGTCCGATTTTTTTTGACTAGGTTAAACTTCACCTCGGATTCTGACAATATCCCGTCCTCTTACGGGATTTTTGCATTTCTAAGTAGAAACCAGACGCACATGCCTTAGCCTTACAATTTTCTTCAACTCGCATTTTAAGTTGGACCAAAATCATCGGGAACATCTTCAAACGAACCCATGCTCAATACCATTTTGTTTGACGGACTTCGACTGAGTGCTCCCCCTTGAATTTCGGGGGGCTTGGTTAACTCGCCGTAGTCGTAAAGTCAATTATAATAAGATGTTGTTAATGCCTCGTCAGCGATTTTGTTGTATCCTTTGTATAATTTAATGAAAAAGTTGGAATGAATTATTCTACCAAGAACAATGAGTACTGAAGATGCCACTAAAGTAAAGATCAGCGCCTAAAAGCAAAACAACTTCATACATTGCTAACTTAAGGCCAACAGTCAAGCATGCAGATGGTCATAATGATTAGCATGTATCTCAATTTGAGATGAAATAACTTGATATTGTAGTCTTCAAGCCTTATTCGGTGTCTTTCTGCATGTGAATGCTATTATATTCTGGCAAGTGAAATCACTGTTTGTGTTGTAAAATTGACATTATAGACCATGATACATTAAATACCAGTACAGAGACTTGTAAAACAAATGGTGAGCTGAGTGGTTTGTCACGTATATCAAATATCCACTAACTGTATACTTTTACTACCTTGAAATGTATGTAAAACTCGATATATAAGATTTTCTACACGAAAAAAATCAAATTTCACAAGTCGGACAGGAAGTCGTATAGTCACGACATGTACATGTATATAGATAAGACTCCCTGAAATGGATCAAAATTCATAACAATGAGATTATAACACACAATGATCCAATCATCTAGGGTTTGCCGGTATTTTTTAAATTTTATTTTATTCCTCGCCCAAAATTTGGTAAGTCGTCGTTATTAACCTTATTGTTGAACTTACAATATGTATTAGGAAAAAATCCATCGACCGTATATTTCGGAGATGTTAGTGGAACCGAGGTACAGTCGAAACTTATTATATTGAAGTTCAAGGGATTTCGCAAAATTTTTCGAGATAAACGAACTTCGATAGATAAATAATCGGAGAAATTAAACATCTGGGTTTCCTTTTGTATTTATTTTTTTCTATATTTAGTTCTTGTGTTTTAACTTCCACATATTATTTTACTTTAATTATTTTTTTCTACATGCATTTTAACTGAACTGAACAACATATTTGTCGTCTGCCTGTATTCCTAAATCCTACTCTCTATTCTCCGTCAATGAAATTCCATAGTTACAACCGAATGTTTACAAACGTCACCTGTGTCTCGTGATTTCAGTGATTATACAAATTCTCCCAACATAAACATTTGATGATACAGTACAACTCTACAAATGAAGACCACTGTCAGCACATATTTTATATTCGTTCGTTCGTTCGTTCGTTCGTTCGTTCGTTCGTTCGTTCGTTCGTTTTATGTAACATTGTCACGAGGTTTAATTTTAGATACAGCGGCCGGTTCACCTTACCAATCTCCCTGGACTGTATACTAACCAGTACTAACTAACCATTATTATACTTACCATCGTTATTATCAATGTGTCCTAATAAGAAGCATGCACTAACTAAATATTTATTTAATGTACATGTACTTATTGTGTATTTCTCGTCTAATTTTAATGTCGCTTTTCGATATTCCAATAATAACACTACAAAACGTGGTATTCAAACATTGGTATGTTTATCAAATATTTATCTTTCAATGTTTGGTAACCTGTCGTAAAACACCTACAAGACTATTTTTGTTATTATGTAAGACATTTGCCACATTCGGTAGGAAAGAACTACGCGTATTCCATACACTGTTTCCATGGTGATGCACTTTCCCATAGTCAACAAGATCTTTTTGAATCTCATGTTAGCAGGTGCAATAAATCAGTTTGATACAAATCCGATGTCGAACTGGTTATTACAATTGATGTTCAATTACGCAGTAACAAATATGGTGGATGGATGGATGGATGGATGGATGGATGGATGGATGGATGGATGGATGGATGGATGGATGGATGGATGGATGGATGGATGGATGGATGGATGGATGGATGGATGGATGGAACGTAAATTCATATAAAACATAGAAATGTGAAACAATAAAACATCATAAATTAAAATTTAGATAAAATTAAGAATAGCATAACTATGATTACTATACTTCTATATATTACACTCGAGCACCAAAGATAACGCAAAAAAAGGTAAACCCTTATTTCTATTGCGTCCTTATAACTAATGGTGAAATGACCAAAGGAAGATATCACTGTTTACGATCACATGAATATATTACAGTTATATATATATACACACACATACGTATAAAATATCACAAATACACAGAATCACAGCAGAAGCATTGACAGACCACATTTAAGGAAAGTCTAATTACATAATCAGAAAAAATAATGGTAAATAATGATAAATGAATTCTCTTATCGCATATTCAGAAACATTATGAAAATGACTACGTGGACAATATAAAAGATACACATCCAATAAGATCATCATACAGAGGCTTTAAAGACTAGCTTGTATTACACATACCCTTAATACCAAAAATAAATCAGAATAATAAAATGCAGTAAGATATTTTGGAGATTAAACAATAAGTAATACTTTAAATTTCACTTAAAAAATGCTTCTTCAAAGCAACATTAAATGAAGAAGATTTGTAATTTATATAAATCTACTGGTAAAAAGTTCCAGAGTGAACAACCATTAAATCTGAAAGATATTGAAACAAAAGATTTCACTCTAGGAATAACAAAAGCGCCTTTGCTACTAAATCTAGTACTGTAAGTACATGTATGTATGTAATAGGGTCAATAATCTGTAAACCCGGTTTTATTGTGACATTTGATCCCTTAATAAGGGAATTGTATTATGTATATTATTAAGTTAATTGTATTATGAAGACCCGCCTTATTGAAAATTAGATCTTGGTGTTGTAATTATCTGTATAATTTCATATCTTGAACAACGAATGATTGGTTGAATAAATGACTGAGTGGCCAATAAATGTTCTTGTTCATTTAGATCTGATAATGAACTATTCTGTAACTCCCGTCAAGGCTGAGTTAGGCAGCATAAATACCTCACACAACAGCGTTGTCACATGTGTACTATTTTGAGACACAAAATGTTCACTCATATAAGTAGGAAAAAGATTTTTTATCTTAAAACATGACATACGGTAAGATATTCAACCATAGAATGCACCGGTAGCCAGTTTAACAATTCAAAATGTTCTTTACTAATATGTCTACAATCAAGGTCTAACACAAAACGTATTAATTTGTTCTGAGTAGTTTGTAGTTTATTCTTCATGGATTTGGTAAGACTGTAATACCATATGCAACAAGCATAATCAAAATGACACTGAATTAATGACATGACTAAAAGCTTTCTAGTATACTTAGTAAAATATTGTTTGTTTCGATACAAAAACTTCACCTTAGCATTTACTTTCTTCAATAATATCTGAGCCATTTCGTTAAAAGACAAAGTTTGATCTAATGTGACTCCTAAGTATTTAATTGATGAGGTAGAATTTGTGGCAGTACTATTACAAGAAACTTCCAGATTAGAACCAGATTTGACTTTATGGGATGAACAGAACCGTTCCTGAGGATAGATTCTGTTTTTCCTAAATGAAGAAAGAGCTTATTGTCTATCAACCACTGACTCAGAGAGTTAAGATCATCAGTTAGGTTTTCCACTACTTGCTTATTCTTGCTAGACACTAAAATTCCTGAATTGTCTGCATACAAAATAAGCTTTTTTACTAGATCTGGCATATCATTGACATATATTTGAATAACAGTTAAAACGATTTGTTTCGTTAATTGTATTTTCAGTATTGTTCTAAGAGAAAATACTGTACTACGATGAATTCAGGGTAATCTAGAAGTTTGTGGACATTCATGTACTGAACTTGACAATCATTTGTACGACAAAATTCTTTCTACTGTGAATTCTTATCCTTGGTATAAATAACGCGACACGTGTATTAATTTATTTTAGATGCTTTGGTTGAATGAACGTCTGAACACTAAATATTTTATATCCACAACTATTTATGATTAAATTGTGTCTTTTCCTGTGCTTGTTCTTTATGCAACTGGAAATTTATTTAAAACATAAAATACACAACAATAAGCTCAGATTATGTGTAAATGTCATTTATTTAGTGTATAATAAATGACGGGAAAACGTATATAAAAGATCATTATAAAAAGACTAAAATTATATTGGCTGGGGTAATTGCACTATATCCATTTACTGAAAATAATCTTACAATTATGATGAGAAGGGTCCCATTATCCCAGCCATGACATAAACATTTTAACATAAATTAACATTTACATAAAAGAAGGTGGTGTCTAAAAAAGCCATAGTATTGGCGAAGGAGAAAATTTATCCTAGACAATACACACACCACCCAGATAAAAATGAATGGTATTTTTGTAGCGGGGTTTATTTAATTATTTCTTGGACAATATTGTGTTAAAAAACAATACAAAATTGTCGATATATTGGAATGAAATTATTAACATACATGTCACCGTGTTTTGTTTTGCCTATTTTATATACAATATCTGATTTCATACCCATTTAAATGATGAAATTAACTTTGTAGACGGCCAGAAAATATCATGGATGCAGTATGCATTTATTTAGCTATGTTATTTCGGGTAATAAAATGACCAAAACGGTTAATAATTATGACTAAATGTATGACATTCGTGTTGCGGGTCTTCTTTACTTAATTCTTAGACAATATTGTACTTACAAACATAAATTATCAATGTATGAGATAGAGATGGACACTAGACCCAGGTCTCGTTTTGACAGCTCTGATAGTTCACTAACAAACGTTTGCTTTATATTCAATTGAAATTATGAGAATATAAGCATCCCACGAAAAATATAAATTCATTTATTTAAGATGATTCTGATAAAAAACGTCCATAATTGTCAATATCTAGGGCGAATTCAGATCTTGTTTCATGAAAATAAACTGTAAACAATAATCAAACATTGGACTCGTGTAATCAATATGATGTACACAGTATGTATTAATATATCTTATATCGTCTATATCAGGGGCCTAGGTTATAAAAGTTGAGGTTTGTCTCTGAGCTCAAATTTCATATCTTTTCATGTTTATAGATAATTATGATAATACAACAAGGATTTTATTGATACATTATTGTGAAGCATACTTGACCTGAATTTGCACTTAAATATTAATGTTCTCTTTTCAACCATAATACTTTGAAAACGGAATTGAGGTTTGAGCTCAGAGACTATTCTCCTGTTTATAACCTCGGTGCCAGTTCACTCTCAAAGGCTTCAAGGATCAGCGTGGTTACATACCCGACATCATCAAAATACTAATCAAGTACACATTAATAAACGACATACAAAACTACACTATCGATGAAACTTTTTCAACATCCCACACTTGAAAATCAATAGTGAACAAAACATTAAAACTTTATTATGACTGTGATTAGAAACAGCGAACCAATAGCGATGATGAATTTAAACGATTCAGTTCCATTCATAGCTCAGTGGTGCCGTCAGTGCTTTGGACAACTGCCCGAAGCTATGTCAAAATTATATATGCGATGGGCAGTGTTGGACTTTTACTAGAAAGACGATTTAAAAACAAATATGAGTGTAAATTATGCACGACAATACGCCTGATCTAAACTTGCATATTTTTATTGGATATAAATTTACAGAAAATATGCACAAAAACTATCTCAAGTCACTATCAAAAGCCTGTGGGAAACGCATCTGTGATTTTCTCACATCTGTAAACCAGGAGAGGTTCTTAATAAAGAGTATATATACTAATTTCACACGCAAGATTTCATTGAATAGCACTCGAAACTTTGGAAATCAACGTTGAGCAACAATCGTATATGTATCAGATGACATGTCTACTACTTTTTGAAATGCTTTCGTTGAAAAAAAAAACGCGCTTCATTACAAATATCTAAGATGGAATTGAATGCTATTTATATCACCGGCATTGTTTACATATTCACGGAGAATGTTTTGTTGAAAACACACTAGATCATCAATACATAGATTAAAATGAACTGCAAACATGTCGCGGGTCTTGTTTAGATATATTAAGAGTAAAATTCTGTTCAAAACTACCTGAAATGTTAATATCAATAAGGAAGGTATAAGTATTCAATCCGCGGTTCTTATTTATTTTTTTTCTAACCAAGATTTTGTTGAAGAATAATGAAATTCTCCTATACGTGCACCATTTATATATACTGAGCAAACTGAACACAAACACATACTCAGGAATATATTTTGCTGCTTCAAGGTAAAAAGTTGAAAATCAAAGTACAGCAAACCCTCACATAGGGACAACCTCAATATTACAACCACCTTGTTATAAAGACCACTTATTAACGGATCGGTTTTCAATAACTCCCTATGATTTAACTTAATAATAAGACCACCTCACTAGTACGACCGAATTTCGGGTCCCTAAGATTTAGTTTATTTAAAAAAATTCAAGAAAAAGTCCGTCCCGATTATCGTCATGTAATAAATAGAATCATCATTTTGCATCTTACTTCTTACATTAAAACTGGTGAGAGAAATCAATGTTCATCAATATTTGTACGACAGATGTGAAAGATGTTTTGGTTCTTCCTTAGATAAAATGGTATAAAAACTGATTGTATTTTGAACGTACTGCCACAGTATAATATTTCTGTAAACACAATAATACCCCTGGGTGTATGCAGCCTAACTTATGCTCAAACACTTTGTTTGTCCTTTATCGACCATAGGTTTTAAGAGAGAGTCGGTCGGTCGGAGAAATACTTTACTTTTATAAGGGAATATTCCTGATATGACTCATTAAATATAACTTTAGTAGATCTGGAAACCACAGAAAACATTTATGCACAATATTATCTTCGAAAAAAAGCGCTCTTTAATTTGTCGTGTAATAAGAGTTCTGTTCTGTCCTGTTTATTTATAAGGAGTAAATTTATGTTTTGAAATAGATATCTCTCATTAAAGCACTGAGAGAACTCAACATTTTGATGAAGTATATTTTAAAAGGAGACAAAAAGCTACATATATTACATATATATAAAACATAAGTCACAAGTATTTGATACGTATTACTGAATACGAAATTATACGTAGTTTGAGATCTCTACGAAACCAGTGTGAAGCCGGAATAGATGGCACATGTATCGAAATGTACAAAGCAACTATAGATACCGGGTTGAAATCATTGTTTGACAAAATTCTTGATACAGGGAATTTTCCAGACGACTGGTGCTTGATTACACATATACACAAAAAGGTTCACGATCAGACCCAGATAATTACAGAGCTATACCTGTACTTAATGGTTAGAGCAAATATTCATCAAAGCTTTCAGATATGGCTTGACTAGTTGGACAGAAGATAACTCCGTCATAAATGAAGCACAAGCTGACTTTAGACGCAACTATTGATAACATACTCAGTCTACAATCTGTCATACACAATTATCTGTCTTAACGGAGTGGACGCGTATACGTCTTCTTTGTCGATTCCATGAAAGCTTATGATAACTGTATACATGATAAACTCTGGAACAGCTAGGTACGAAATGTCAAAAATGAGAACAGCAAGTTACTAAAAGTGTTCAAAACAATGTACAGTAAGTTAAAATCATGCATCAAAATTGAAAATTAATTGTCCGGTTTATTCCCATGTACTGGACAAGGGTACTAAACAAGGGCGCGTTAGCTCTACTATCATACTTTCAATACTTATCAATGGTCTTGTAGAATACTTATGAATCAAATGCGAAAATGGAATAGTCTTCACACACAATAAATCAGAAATGCACGCGTTAATGTTTACAGACGACGTTTCAACTATTGCAGAAACTGTGACAAAACGTCAGTGCCAAATAAACACGGTGCATGTATATTGTGATGTTACAGGCATTAAATTGAATATCGATAAGTCCAAAGAGATGGTATTCAGACGTGGGGATCAACGATGAAATAACGGTAGATGGACATATTACGGTAATGAACTTGTGGTAGTATCAAGCTACAAATTCTAAGGAACATATTTCACTCCTAAATTGACATGGTTACAGACTCTTGACTCATTAGACAGACAAGCCACCAAAGTTTTGAATGTTATACTCAAATACCAGCGCGACTTTTATTACCTATTTAGTAACGAGTTAACTTACATTTATTCTAGTGAGCGATGCGGGGCTTACTCTTGTTTATTCAAAGGGAGGTCACCTTTCTAGAAATAATGGCTTAATATAATACAATACACTATGCAGTTGTCTCCCTGGTCCAATTGCGAATTGCGCTGAATAAAGCGGGTGTTATGAGTTTTGGCGCAACAGGGAATATTAATCACTCATTCAGCCATTAATTTTATCAAATAATGTTGCTTAGACAAGCGAAGAGGAAACAATCAGAACAGAATAGAACAGAACTGAAGAATAACAATTTAGCAATACATGATATAATAGTTTAAATGTGGGGGTATGGTCATGTGTTGTGAATAACTGCCGGCTTTTGTCATCATAGTCAACACAAGTTGGTTCACGTAGAGATCTGATAACACTTTTTCATTCTTTCATATCTTTGTTTGTTTGTGTGTGACTTATGGTCACTGGGGTTTAACGCAGTTTTTGAACAATTTTTCAGTTATATACGGCGACCGGTTCACCTAACCAGTTTTCCTGGACTGTTTACTAACCAGTACTAACTTACCCTTCCACGAGGAGCCGACAACTTCTCAACAAATTTTTGGCGCAACAGGGAAATTTTCATAGAAGGGTATGACCTGCCGCGACCAGGATTCGAACGCGTCATATCTATTATTTGTTAAAATGAAAAATTTGAATAGCAGTTATAAAGTTGATATGTGAAGACTAAAACAGATTAGGGATGTTTCGATGCTAGTTCATGTTAATTGTATTTTTGTCTAGAATTATAATTAGTGAGTGCCTTGCGTTTTGCAAAACGGTATTTACGAGACTGAGCTATTAGTTATTTTTCTACGATTATTGTCAGTCCTACATTTTCTATACAGTTTATTAATAGAGCGGAGCTCACGCCTTGCATTGATACAATCTTCCGAAAACCAAGGACTGTCAAAGACTCAAACCAACAACACGTAAGTAGAACAAAGATCCACTTCCGCTCTTTTAACACTGCACAATACCAACTTCCGGTTAATATCAAGGTTGTATCCAATCAATAAAACTAAAATAAATATACCGATACCCGCTACGCGTTAAACAATTATTTTTCGATCAAACATTTAACGATAATTTGCAAATTTATGTAGTTTTGTTACATCAGGTTTGTAAACTTTACCAGTATATTTATCGCCGGTAAACTTTTACAAGAACTGCTTAAACGTAACCAACACGCCACGTGATTTATAAATTCAATGTAGCGCCTTTGTAATAATAATAATAAATCAATTAAAACGCTTGCTGAATAGCTTTTCAACCACTGCTATTACTAATACGATATACAGTGCAACATCTCCAAAACAACACATGTTGGGAGAAGCTCTAGGAGGATTAAATTAATAATTAAACCGTAAAGTGGGAAAATCATAATGTTGTTGAAGGGAGGTTGTTGTTCAAGAGAGGGCCGCTCTGGAGAGGTTGCACTGTACTACCATTCTACCGGGTAATGACGGAAGAAAGTTAATGAATCCACGTGTGAGATGTAACGTGTTGTAGACATGTATGAACAAGAAATAAAACTTTACTTCTAATCTTCAAAACCCTCGGTTCAAACATGGGGCGTACACACTGGGGAAAAATAACCTGGCTGGTATTACAATAGCAATTAAATCGAGGTATATGTATGTACATGTACTGTACATACATTAAGTATTTTAAAATGAAACAGATGATGTAATTCTATAAACGTACATAAACATACACAACCGAAAGTGAATGAATATATGAATAATGTATTGTTTTTATATAAAAATAACCCAACAATAAATAAATAAATAAATAACTCACAAGTTCTAGTTTCAATGTTCTGACCTAACGTCAAATCCTCGAATCCTGAATGTCCGTGGAGTTATCGGTTGTAATAATACAGCTAGCTAGCTATCTAAGGCCCCGACACAACTTATTCCGGAATATAAAACAAACTCAATTATCAAAATTTAATACTGTGTACCATGTCGAACACTGGAATGTGTACAATCTCTATAGATGTGTTGCAACCATAAGGGCTAAAGGAATTGTTTGTTTCCGCTACCAGCTCTGAAAAAAGAGGGTCGGTAGGTAGGGGTGTATTTATTTTTATTTTTCACTTTTTTATTTCAGAATATTACTGATATTATTTTTATTTTGCAAAACTATGAATTGAGCAAAAACATCATAGCGTGGGCGGCAAAAAATGAGGTCGGTCGGGGTAGCGGAAACGAGCTTTTTTAAGCCTAACAGTTCATGACTCAAAATTCACGTTCTGAAATCGTTCAAGGCACTAGAGTAACCGGTGATCAGTTCACTGTGACATGAACACGAGGGTAAATACAAGAACAGTTCTGGGGTTAGGATTTTTTACTTGTCAGATACTCTCCGACAATCTCCAACAATCTCTAATATTCTCTTATAGCCTGTGCAGGTTTTGTAAAATAAAAATATGTAGACAGGAGTGAAGTATGCACCCTGATATGAATACCGATATGAAACACGGCTATGTTGGTAAAGGCGCTAGTTATCATTTCAGACCATATCAACGTATCTGGGAGACACGTGTGCGGGTTCATAGCATGCTTAAGAATGTCTCATACATGTTTTAGCTCAATTGAGCATGTTGCATTTGGACCCAAATGATAGCCACGCCGGACCGATATCTACAAAGCCGTGTATCATAGGGGTAAGTTTATGATGCCTGGGGATCTAACCATGTATCATAAAGGTACATTCATGATACCTGGGATCTAACAGGTGGCCATTATTCGGATGTAAGTTGGTTCTAAATCAATGTTTGTTCGAAGAATCGCTTTCATTCACTGGTTAGCCTTTATTCAGAGGTGGCCGCATCACAAAGGTTAGACCGTACTTCTGATATAATGTTAATCGATAGGTATTCATGGTAGCCTAGACTGTCACTATACATCATTGCTGCAGCAGCTACCCATTGAGTCAAAATTCATGCAAGGTTAATTCAAATTTCTTCATGAAAGTAAATATATATATGAAACTCTATCCTTGATTGGTAATTTATAAAATGGTATGTTCTAGTCAGGGAATGTCAAGTGATCCTGAATATACAAGCGTTTAATAGATCATTAAATAACGTACACGAATCTCTGAGAAAGTATTAGAACAGTCAAAGTTCAAAATTTTCTACTGCCTGATCTTCGCTAGCATATTGGAGAAAAGATCTGTGGTTCTGTGCTAAAACCTATTTCGTTATTCGTTGTGTTTAACGTTAGAGACTATCGCTGTATGGTCTCATTTGCAGATAAAACAGCAAAATATACAAGAGCTGTTGGTTGTATTGGTTGTATTGGGGTTTAACGCCGTTTTTCAACAATTTTTCAGTTATATACGGCGACCGGTTCACTTAACCAGTTTTCCTGGACTGTATACTAACCAGTACTAACTTACCCTTCCACAAGGAGCCGGCAACTTCTCCACATATGGAGGAAAATCGACATTTTTGTCAAATTTTCATGGAAGGGTATGACCTGCCGCGACCGGGATGCGAACCCGGATCTCCGTATATAAGAGCTAATAAAGAGCTAAGCACGGAGTTAAAATATGTGTGTTATGTCAAGTCGATTCAGACAATTTCATACTCGCGCAAAGAAACATTTTCTTGAAGACAATTGTATACAGTGTGGATTTGCTTGTATAAATGTATGTGTGTGTGCGTTAGAAGAAATATTTTAGGGCTTACGTCGTCCGGTGGTAAAGGTCTCTGACTAGTAGTCACTAGTCTCTCACCCGCTGTGAGTTCGAATCTCACCTGGGACCAAATTTCACGAGTGAGGAAGCCGTCACAGCAATGTTACTGAAGCATGGTTCTTTCGTGATAAAATACTGACACAATTTCATAAAAATAAGTCTGGACAACTAAGTCACACGCTTACTCTTGTAAACAACTATATAAGTAAAGGGACCATGTCGATTTTCCTGCATATGTGGAGAAGTTGCCGACTCCTTGTGGAAGGGTAAGTTAGTACTGGTTAGTATATAGTCCAGAAAAACTGGTTAGGTGAGCCGGTCGCCCCATATAACTGAAAATTGTTGAAAAACTGCGTTAAACTCCAGTGACAATAAGTCACATAAAAACAAACAAATATGTATAAAGGGAAATAACTCCAGTAGCTTTATTGACATTGACAAATCTCTGATTTGGTATTAATGAGTGCGTGAATTGTGTTTCATGCAAAGCTGTAAATATAATATGATAGAGACGTGTAATATCAATACGTTGACCTACACAAATTGATAAATTTTAAAAATGGCATTCATTCAATGGATTTTAAAATGTCATAACACATACAGAATGTTTAATATACGGAGTACAAAATAGTCAGGTTTTACAAGATTAAAGGCAATAATTTACGTTTCAGTTTCAAAATGAACAAATAAATCTAAATTTATCAATTCCTTGTAAAAGAATGATTAGATTTTATTAATTTGGGTATATAAGATAATTACTGCATTGGATGGGTATAAAGATTAAAGAAGCACAAAGAGATTACAAAAGGCGGTAATCGATGAATAATGGACGATTTAACATATAAAATAGGCCATTCAAATATACTACAAAACTTTCTTCATACGGTTAATAATACCCGTTAACCCAGTTACCTCCATTGACGTAATAAAGACCATAGTGCGTCACGAAATCATGGAAATTCGTGTAACACGATAAAGAAAGTGAACTCGAATATAACATATTTTATTTTAACATAATTGATGTATTATCAATAAATGCTTTTAACTCAAATCATTATCAATGTGCGTCACGAAATCATTAAAATTCCAGTCACTGACACGAGTAAAAAGTGAGTTTGTTTGTCACAACTGACATTTTAACTATAGATGGATTAAAAAGTGATAATTTGATGTTTCCTTCTATGTTCATTGTAATTGCATTGAAAATGATTGTTACTAAAAATACCATTTATTATTAACTGGAAACTGTACCCCTTGTCCTAACATCTAAAAGACAATGTATACAATAATTATAAACTTGCACTTCGTTCGGATATTTTATAGTCAGTGATTTACACGAAAACAACAAAAATGCATATAAATACCACACCAGACCAGACCAGACCAGAGCACAGCAGAGCAGAACAGAACAGAACAGAACAGAACAGGGTCCTGGGTTATAAAATTTGAGATTGGTCTCCGAGCCCAAATCCCATATCTTGTCTTTTAATGTACAAAGTTAATAATGATCAGACAAGTCCTTAAAGTCTGATGTATAACATTCAACATTATACAAATAACTTCATTACGCTGAAAAATATTACAATTATGATCAACGCAATTCTAACTTTCGTATTTACATTCATACTTTTAAGTATGATAAATAAACACAAAGACTCGTGTTAAATGATGTTCATGTATTCATCTTGATAATATTGCGTTATAACATGTTATAAACATTCCTCACTGAATGTCTGTAACATCTTCCACTTATACTATTGATGCATCATGATATATTTTCTTCTTTCCACGGTATTGTACATGTAAATGACTCTTATAGCGTAAATGTTTCATGCATGCCATAAATTAATTAAGATCGATAGGACAAAACAAATGAAAAGTTACACGTCACAATATTTACATATACTTCAAAGCCCGCGGCGCTGGAATTGTAACCCGGAGATCCTGGTTCGAATCCCGGTCGCGGCAGGTTATACCCTTCTATGAAAATTTGACAAAAGTGCTGACTTTCCTCCATATGTGGAGAAGTTGCCGGCTCCTTGTGGAAGGGAAAATTAGTACAGTCCAGGAAAGCTGGTTAGGTGAACCGGTCGACGTATATAACTGAAAAATTGTTGAAAAACGGCGTTAAACCCCAGTGACAATAAATCACATAAAAACAAAAATATTTCAAGCTTTTCATATTGGTGTCTCTTCACAAATCTTTAAGGAAGCATTCTGGTACATATAAGTACAAGACGTTTATTTTATCGCTATTATTTGTATTTATACTTCTATACGAGGTTTGCATTTGAAAGCCCAGTCTTCAATGGTCGGGATCATTTTCTGATATCTGTTTTTTAAGTTCATTCTTTTGCAAAAACTACAAATCGCCTTTTGATAAACTACATTATATCCGGGAGAATAAAACATGGTCTTTCTTTCCAACATCTTAAAATAGGCCTCCCTTGATTCTTCCTTAGATCTTTTGCAGAACTAAACCTCTGAGCGGAAACAGATGTTCATTTAACAGCATGATTAATTCCTCGTTTTTTCCACCTCGCACAACTATCATGATGTCGTAATTAAAATTTTCATATATTTGTTCTGTAAGTATTGAGTGCACAGAGCATTTTCATATCATATAAAGGTAAAATGTCCACACAGTACGGGCCTCAATGTCATACAATAACCTACAATCACGCTGGCAAAATTTATCAATTATACCGGTCACGGATTAACAAGCAACATACTACTATAAGACAATGAGATGGAAATGTTTTCAGAGTTTAAATAAACCAGAAACACAACATGGAAATACAACATTAAAAGAATTTTATGAACGCTTTAAACAAGTAAATTCTCGATAGATTACCGACGAAAGTTTGCCTGACATAGATGAAAATTATACACTCATTATTTACTCAACAGAAGCCTTAAATAGGCTTATTTATTTCAAGCGATTACATTGTAAAAACTATAACAAAATTAGTACAGGCGAATCATCCTCTCTGCATGACAACATAATAATGAATACTTACAAACTAACAAAAACACATAGTAGAATCAATCTGCACAAAATTATTTGTATCCACAGCTATTGTCATACACATCTCATCCTACATGTAGCCGTGGACGCATATTATTCTGATTGTACGTATGTTGAATTAATTTGACAATCATCCAAGTAATTGATGGAATTGTCATTTATTTAACATATAAATGGCGCACAATACATAACATATTTGTAAATAAATACATGTATATTGACTGCTTGGATAGGAATAGTATCAAAACAAAATATCTGTACGAAAAGAATGTGGTGTAACCACAATAGCCATCAAGTATGTTCAAGCAAATAACCTAGAAATATGAATGAACAAAACACTAACAAAGACATAGTACAGTAAAACCCCTGATAACTGGACCATTTTCTGAGAATTCCGGTTTTCAGAGAACTATTGATGATTGAAAAGAAAAATATGGGACTCGAAAAATCGTCTGATTTTCAGAGAATTCTGGTTTTCAGAGAGTCAGGTTTTCAGGGGTTTTACTATACTTACTAAAGTTATAAACTGGTACCCGTTGACTCTGGTGTACAGGGACAACTAGTATGGCCCAAAATTTCCTGTTATTTCATTCCTAAATAGTATTTTAATTATATTATTCCATATTTCCACTGTTGTATTAAACATTTTGTAGATATAGTTCTCACATATTATTATCTATAATGTATAATGTATCCTGCGAATGCAAATAAAGTTCTGTATTCTGTTCTAATTGTACATAAACTAAATAAACTATCAGTATATAACAATATGTATGACAGAGGCATTGATATTTACTTGCTGGAAGAAATTTTGTAGATATCGACTGGCAAAGCCATGTTTTGAAAAATATTTCTCATAAAATTTATTGTAATGGAAACTTATCAAACATTATGTTCTGGATGTTTTTATATTTCTTAAATACAAGAATTTGATTTTAAATGAAATTAGTCGTTATATATGAGCTTTGGCATGGATTAAAATGATAATTCTATTATATGTACGGCATAGCTTGATTAAATTGATTTAGTTTGTAACATTTACATATACAGTCAAACCTCGATAATGAGACACCAAACCTGAGTCGTAATGAGGTGATCTCTGTATCAACTTGAATTATATGAGAGTTATTGAAAAGCCGGTCCAAACATAAGTGGTCGTTATAACAAGGCGGTCGAAATATTCAGGTTGTCGCTATTTGAGGTTTCACTTTAGTTTAGTTCAAATACTTTCATTTCTCCATCAATATAAGCAGCTGACTTAAAACCAAAATGCTGCGGCCGTGGTCCAATGGTTAGTGCGCTGGATTTGTAACCGGGAGATCCGGGTTCGAATTCCGGTCGCGGCAGGTTATACCCTTCTATGAAAATTTGACAAAAATGTCGATTTTCCTCCACATGTGGAGAAGTTGCTGGCTCCTTGTGGAAGGGTACGTTAGTACAGGTTAGTAGTCCAGGAAAGCTGGTTAGGTGAACCGGCCGCCGTATATAACTGAAAAAATGTTGAAAAAACGGCGTTAAACCCCAGTAACAATAAGTCACAAATTAATCCAAAATATTTGTCAACATATCTTGAGCGTGAAATTATAACAAATACCACACATGAGTAATCAAATTTATCTTTGATGTAAGGATAGTCGAGACGCTGTTGTTTTTGCATTAAACCAATCGTTTAAAAACTGTTTTTTAACAGAAGTAGGGTTAATGAAAACATAATAAAAACCGTATTCTGACAACAATTGTGTCACATTCACAATCTAATCATTTTACCATTCAAGTAATCTTCATATGAACATTTATGAACAGTTTTTAAAATGACATTGTCGATTTGAAACAGTTCAAACCAGTTCTTAATTATTTCCACATATCTGGGAACATGTAATGTGTTTGACAAGTTTGTCAAGTTTTATTTCATATCAACCAGTAGGTCATAGACCCAAGTGGTAATTTACATAATTTACATAATACGGCGACAATCATGAATGATACAAATTCAAAATATACCAAGATTAAATAATATACAAACCATGTAGTAATACACATAAATGATCCAAGGACATGAATAATATTACACATGTTATGCAATAATAATCATATTAAGTATGCACATTTTTACAGCTAACATTAATGATTCATTATTCAAGAACTATCATGATTAAGTACTGCACACATGTTGATAGGTAGATTAGAAATATATTATCATATAAGTATATGCATACTTATATTCATGTCATTGCCTTTACGGGCATTTAAAATACAGTGGAACCCTCTAAACCAGTTCCTCTATCAATCGGTTTCCTTTCTAAATCGGCCAAATGTTCTGGTCCCGATTTCATTACTATATTATTCAAAAATCCCCTCTAAACTGGCATCCCTTCGAAACCGGTCAAATGACCTGATCCCGGGCTCGGCCGGTTTAGTGGGGTTCCACTGTACGAAGGTATATTTGTTTACACATCTCTAATAGGATCAATCCGTTATTATTTAAACGACCTTCATCCCGTGACACCCACTTCTAATTATAATCAGAACAATAGTCGTCAGGTAAAACATTTAGATTTGTGACAGAGTCATATGGTACAAAATCGGGGCTGTCAGACGTATGTGAATTCAAGTCTCCACACAGAATGAAATTTAAACCATTTTCATATTTCGAATCTAAGATAACAATATTGTAGTGATTGTAGAAATATGGGCCACTTTCAACGACCTTGCTGTTGGCTTAACTCTTTAGCGACGTGGTTGAGTGTCCGCATACAGTGCTAGGGGTCCTGGGTTCGATCCCTAGTAAGGACCATGGATTTTTCTCGCTCCCAATTTACTATAATAAGCTCTAACAACCTGTCACAAGTATGGGTTTCAACAAGCTCTCGTCTACTGCTGTTGTCAGGAACAATATAACACAATCAAATAAGTAAATCAGTTAGTAAGCCTAATTTACAACCATCAATTTCTCACAAATGGGAATCTACCTTATTCGCCCTACGGTGCTATGTTCGACGAATTAAGTTTTAATTTGGTACTGCATTTTCTTGAAAAAAAATAGCTGAATAAATTCTACTTTTTGTGATTTACTTAACCCCCCTAACACAACTATAACCTAAAATTAATCCAATAAAAGAATCAAACAATTCACATAAAACATTCAGTTTTAACTTAATTTTTCGCAGAAGAGGCCCCATTACCGGGGTGGTCTTTATTAAGGGATTGACTATCTAGCTGATATTTGATGGGTATGCTATTATGTGCATATCTGTATTGTATTGTAGCATACATTATTTTCTGTTTTAAACCGAGCTCATTACGACTCGAAGAACAATGCGGTCATAACAAAGAGCATTTTATATTTAAATAAAAGATTGAATGTACGGTTAATTGACGTGTTAATGAACTAATTTATGATTCCTCAAATATCAAAGATCGTAGTCATATGTAAAACAAGCGTCTAATCATGCTGGTTACTGTTCCTGTCGATGAATTCGACAATTGCATAAAGTTGTATATGTCTGATTATGGAGGTTAAACAAGGAGTAATCATATTTGATACTCTGAAAAGTGTCCCGAGAATCGAGTAGCGGGGTGGTCCTATTATCGGACAATAGGGACATTAAACAAAGAAGGAAAATCCCGTTCTTTTAAAGTATCCAGAGAAACGGGGTGTCCCGAAAAATGGGATGGACTGCTTGCGGTGCTTTACTGTACATAAAGAGAGGACATAGTTTAAAGTGACTAGTTCTTCTTATTCGAAAATGGTCGGCAACTCAAGTTTGACTGTAAAATAGTAGGATTTATCAAACTGTGAGATACATGTATATCGTCTGTTGTTTGATTTTACTACTACTACACACACAGACCAGTCAATGAAATTCCACAGTTACAACCCCACGTATATAAACAAACACCGGCTATTTTCACGTGATTTCAAAGATAACTGAAATTCTCCCAACCTAAACTTTTGATAATACAGTAATACCCCGACAAATTGATACCAATTTACCGTACACTATCTAAACTTATGTTTAGAAATAAAAATAGTATTCTCATTTCTATATTGATAAGTAAACATCATCAGTTCGCATCAAATACCAGTGTGCAGTAAAACCTCGATTTAAAAGCCGCCTTTGTGACAAAACTATTTTTTAATGAGATTGTTCTAATATTGAGAGAATCTCTAAGTAAAGCTATATTGATAAGTAAAGATCATCAGTTCGCTTCAAATACCAGTGTGTAGTAAAACCTCGATTTAAAAACCGCCTTTGTGACAAAACTGTTTTTAATGAGATAGTTCTAATATTGAGAGAATCTCTAAGTAAAGCTTTACTATATTCTTGTTTCTGAAAATAGAAGCACATTTTAATCTATTTCTTAACAAGATTCAACAGCTGATAAATAATTTCATTAATTATTTAGTCACCCCTACAATTCTTGGGGTAATTACTTTATAAAATCACTTCAGTAAAAATATTGATATTTGAAGGGATAATTGTATTTGAGGTTATAAGTGGAGTTCATACATTATACTCAATAAAGGAGCCTCTGCAGTCGCGTGGTTGACTCAGACTAGTAATCACTAATCCCTCACCAATGTGAGTTTGAATCCCACTCGGGATCGGACAAACTGTACATATGAGGAACTCTCTAGCCAGCTTACGAAAGGTCGATGATTCTACCCGGGCCTGGGTCTTCTCCCAAAGTTAAAGCTAGAAATTCGCTAAATTTCCCTGGCTGTTGGTGCGACGTTAAATCGCAGTGAAAAAATACAATGAACAAAATAAAACCGAGCACTATCAACATCTACTGAATTAATAAAAATGTAGGAATAAATATAGCCCTATTTTGACCGACAGTATAAATCTCGCATTCTAGCTTGAATGTATCAACTACTCTCTGAATATTGATGAAATGACATTGAAATTTCGGAAATATAAATTTACATAAAGTACATATAATATAAAATATATTGATGGTTATTTTTGGGAACGTCCAAACATACCTAAATTCATTGAACTTTTTTACATCTGTTGACTTAAATACTATCCAAAACCTTGCTGTTTATATTTTTAAAAAATAGGTTACTAGATAGTTTTGTTTATGTTTAATTTTTCTTTCATACTTGACTATTGTTTGTATGTGTCTCGCACTTTTCTGATTACTTTTTATATATGTGCGCCATTGTCAATGTAATATTTAGAGTGTTTACAGAACGCAGAACAAATATGCATATCACAAAAAATGAAAAACAACTAGGCCACAGCAGGCAAGTTGAATATTTGCACCATATGTTTTCCTTTACAGAATAGAACAGAACAGAACAGTGCAGAACAGGACTGAACCACGACATTGTAAGTTTCACTTATAATACTTAGAGTACTTAGATAATTCTAGTGGGGCCTTCGTGAACAAAGGTCGCCCTGGGGACAGACAAAATGTGCCTTTATTGACAGATAGCCTTCATTCAGAGGTCAGTTTGTTCTAAATAATCAATAATGTTTTTCAAAGAATGCACAGGTGGTCTTTATTTGGAGGTGGCCGCAAACACAAGTTTGACTGTAGACTGTTAACACTGTGATAGTTTGTTGTTGTACACTCTTATTGTTGTTTCTTTTTGTATTAATTCATCAATCACCAATACTTAAGTATTTAGTTATGCATCATTTGGTATTTATGACTAAAACTGTCATTCTCTCATTTTTGTGTTCTGCAAGTTCATGCATTGCTGCATGGTTTAACGAATCATTCCCCTTAATATGAATACATTAAACATGATGGTTTAAATTATCTTGTATGTATGGTTCTTGACTTATTCATATTCCATTACAAATGTCATGTTTCTCGGACTTAAGATAAAGAAGTTTGTATGGTTGATGTTTATGAAGTTTATGTTATGAAAATGAAGAAGTGAATGTATTTTTCGATTACTTCTAAATAGAGATATTACGATCGGATCCGAACTGAAGTTTTCGGAATTCATGATTTGGATTCGATTGGATCCAATCCGAAGAAATTTGGATTCGTTGCAGCCTTACCGTACAATGTGACACCCGAGAACGATTTCTGTTTACTTCTGTTAAGAACTATACAGTCACAAATAAAGTAATAAATGAATGAAATAAATTGTTGTACCAACACTGATGTTATAATGTGCTGTGTCGGTAATGAAAATTTACAATAAAAAGGAAAGTTATCAAAGTTTTAAGGTACACAAAACTGCTACAATGTTTGTAATGTGTAACCTTTAATCTTGATCACTGCTGTTTGTTAAGTAATACACTCCTTTCACTGTTTACAGTAATATAATGAAATATGAAATGTATCAAACTCATGGCACTGAATAGCCTTAAAATGACACATCAAAAAGACCCGTTGATTGCCTCAGTATTGTAACAGTCCACAATTTAGGACGTTATTCCCTCGTGTCATTCAGCTAATCTATTTCGAACTGAAATTCATCGCTGATGATGTATCGCATGTAATTGACAGCGCGTTTCTTGGTCACATGTTTATTCTCACACACCTCTGTGAATGATTTGTAGTTATTATTTGTTTCTTTACTGCGGAATTTATGACAAGTCTAATTTCTAATTATTCTAATATACGACTTGTTGAGCTGATAACGTTATATAGCCTCACGAGTACTTGATCTAAACATTAATCTGACATAACGACAAAATCATATTACATTTCGAGCTCATTTCTGCATAAATTTTGTGAAATCTCCAACAATATTAATAAGGCGTATTTAAGTACACCGGGTCCCCCCTGGATTCGCTCATGGACAGGATTAAGACTCATAGTCCGAGCCATTCTTTTACAGCCTCGCAGTGGCGTACCTGCCTATAAGCAAGTACACGTCATTTTTCCAAAATAAAATAATATGTGGTACAAATTATATATGGATGGTAAAATGACTTTAATAAGAAATTAAAATCAATCCAATTCTTGACTGAGATGGGGCTAAACTAGCTACTTTCAGAACGTGTCATATTCTTGAATCATTTCAGTTTAGCCTGTCTAGGACTGGACTATTCATTCAATTCACAGATTGCATGAGTATCGCCAATGATTATTTCATTCAAGCGCCTGCGTGATTGTGATCAGATATGCTTTAATGCTACAAAAAATAATGACCGGAAGGAAGAAAAGACAGGAAAGCAGTTCGAATTTCATGGTTCTTACCTCGATATTCATGTATGTAATTATTTTGAGCACCATGTATAATTGGATTATTTGGCGCACAAAACATTTTATATAGTATATCATTCTGTGTAACGGGTCGATCTCATTTGAATAAAGTTGTCGTTGCTATGGACATTTCGCTTACGGTATACATGTAGTAATTTAACTTCAGAAAGACGATTTGAAATTATTAAAATAAATAGAACCTTCATTAAAAGTACATTTTTAACGATTAATTCTATGTTTCATATTTATGAGATATTTAAAACAGAATAATCAGAAGCATGTTAAAGATTTCACCTTATTACACTATATTTAAACGCACATATTGTCAGTTACAATCATGTTCATATACTTGTACATTATCATCGTCTTATGTTGCAGATATCCTGTTTTTGTCTCTGTTTCTAATTGTGCTCTTTACTCAATGGACTGTTAATTATGAATGAGATCAAAAACAAATAATTTATAAACATTATGCATAAGGATAGAGGTTTTATGTCTAATATCTCTCTACAAACAATGGTATTTGTCGTAATGGTTACCTCCCTTGAACTATACATTCACTTTTTCATTCGCTCAGTTTATTTTTGTTTGTTTGTGACTTATTGTCACTGGGGATTGACGCCAATTTTCAAACAAATCAGTTATATACGGTGACCGGTTCGCTTAACAAGTTTTCCTGAACTGTATACTAACCAGCACTAACTTTCCTTTCGACAAGGAGCCGGCAACTTCACATATGGAGGAAAATCGACATTACTGACTGAGTAAAATGCTCCTTTATTGTATTTGAAATACTAGTAAGAATCTAATATGACCCGCTGTCAAGAAGGATTTTAGTTTGAGTGTTTGTCCCAAAAGTATTTCTATAACATGTATTGGAATTATATATGTTCGCATTGTTTGTATCACGTGCAGTATATCGTATACAAAATCAAGAAATTATAATTAAGACTGTAGCGAGTATCTAAATATTCAGACGACCGCCACATAAACAAGAAAATCGTGTACGAATACTCGCTACCATTAGGATAGTAGGATTGTTGTTTTTTTATAAAAATGGGTCATTTTGATATAGATTTTCAATCAGTAAACGTGAAGTGAATTGAGTTTGATCGCTACATGCCTGGAGACCAACAACCCTAATTACAATACACTTGTTACAGAAGCAAAGAACAGTATTTGATGTTACAAACATGGGATTGATCTTCCGATTCAATAATCATTCTTATCTCCTTAGATGAGGTACTAGAATTAATGCAAGCAGTCATCAACCAGCCAGCCAGCCAGCCACCCATCCAACCAACCAGTCAACCGACCAGCCTGCAAGTCACCAACCAACCAATCAATCAACCAACCAGCCATCCAACCAGCTAGCCAACCAGCCAGCCAGTCACCAACCAACCAGCCAAGGCCGGCTTAGAGGGTTTCCACTGTAGTTATACATGTTGATACATGTATAAATAGGACTGTATAATGTATAATGTGTAATGATTTACAGAGCTGCTATATCAAATAAATGAAGTCTACCTAACTAAGCAAATACAAACATATCGAAGAATGTTAAATAGATGATGTAACTGTTCTTCAATACTCTCTTAACATATAATTAGTAAATGTCAATGTTGTGGACATCAGAAAATATCGTGTCGTATCAGACTCGTGTTCTTTCGAGCTTGAAAATAGTTCTGTATCAGAGCTTTCAATATGTGATAATAAACTCAGCATTGTTTTGTAAGATTTCGGAACATTCATATCATTGATATCCTCAAATGTCATTGATATTAATATTAATAGCATGTCATTGGTTAGTCATGTGCATGTTTACCTCTAACGAATTCGGTTCACTTTATTTTATTCATACTTATTTAAATTAAGATCTACTTAAAACATGATTTGCAAGCTACCTACAGCCATTAATCTTGGAAACTAGAACCCAATCAAGCAGCTGTGAACTTAAATATTTTTTTTTGCTGACGGAGCTCAAAAATAGGCGCATACCTAACAAAATAATAAAACAGAATATCCTAATCTGAATTTCTAATTGATAACTGATATTTATTGAGGTTTTCATTAAGGATATCTATTAATACGTCATTCATCCATTCACAAGCTGATTAATATCTTAAATGACGACCCACACACAAATCTGTCTATTAATACCGTTATTGTTGCAGAGTCATATTACCGTGACATTTACAGATTTTTGCAACTATCAACACTTTGTTTTACGCGCTCTTGGTGTACAGTCAAACCTGTGTTTGCGGCCACCACCGAAAAAAGATCACCCATAACTTGTATAAGAAATACAAATAAAATTCTTTACAAATAAAATTCTTTTCAGTTTGTTCCCTTTTCTACCGACTATCAGCAAGAATTAAAGGCTCCAGTAACACAGCTGACGCATGTTGAATCAATCACATGTACACATATAAACATAGTCCAACAAGTTAATGTACAGAAGTATCAACAGTGACGGTTCATCTAGATGTGGTCTGTGAAATTATTCCGTCTTGTGGCAAAGCTGCGTGTTATGACGGAATTCAATATGAACACCTTAAATGTGCTGTTGACTATCTTTCCCGAGTTCTTGCTAATTTGTGCACGTGTATGTTACAGGTTGACTCTATTTCTGATTCACTAAATCACTGGAATGATTACAACTTTACATAAAGGTGGTCGTAAGCGAAAGGTCGATCCCAACTGATACAGAATGATAATACTGACATCTGTTGTCTTGAAAATGTTTGATATGGTCTTGTTAAACAGATGTAAAAACAATATGATATCAAATCAAGGTGTTCAGCAGGGAGTTTTACAGGAAAATCATGGCTGGTAATAATGGTAATAACACCGTTTGTCGTTCGAGAAAGCGTTTATTTTGTCAAAGAAAACCACTCAAAGTTTACATTAGCTTTCTTCACGGACGTCAAGCATTTGACCGGGTCTGACATGATGGAATGTTCTACAAACTAAGCCAGTCGATAGACAATACATCATTGTTTGAGTTTCTTTGAAAGTTGTAGGAATATGGCGAGCTGTGTTAAAAATAGAGGACTTGTATCAGAATGGTTTCCTAGTTTACAAAGAACGAGACATGGCGGAAAATCGTCGCCGCTCCGTTACTTAGTTTTCATCAACGAATTGATACAAGAGCTTGAACAAAGTGGAATCGGTCTGTGGTAACAAATCTGCTCACCAACAGTTGCAGACGATACGATTTTGATATCACTCTCGAAACATTCTCTTGACAATATGTTAGATATATACTACAGATATTCACGAACATGGCGGGTCCAATATAAGGCTTCAAAATGTTTTGTGACCGTATTTAATGAATATTCAACTAGGACTTGACAGGTAACGACGTCATACGTGAAGCTGATACTTACCCTCACCTGGGATTGATTTGTGATAAGTTCTTGTCTACAAGTAGAATGATACAGGACACCTCACGTAAACTAAGAGGACTTCTATGAGGCTTCCAACACATTTTAAGCAAAAAGAATCTTCACAAATCGGCTTGCGCGATTCTTCAATTATTTTCATTTATTCATTCTTTTTATTTTCAAATATTAATTTTCTTATGTTTTGAAACAGATGGACAATTGTATTTTAAACATTTGCATCTTCCATGAGGACAACATATTTACAACATATTGTCAATATATGCACAACAAATAAACATACACATTCATACATACACACAAAAGCAAAACATTTAGTGTAATCTTATGAGTAATGAAACGTTTAAGGAGAAGCTATGAATATCTGTAGAAGTAGGATTTGTTTTAAAAAGACGGAGTTTTGCACGCATCAACATTATATAAAAGAAGGAACAAACGTTTTGTAGTCCCAAGAGGGTCAGTTTTTGATAAAATGCTCTTTGGTTAAAGATGGTCATTGCATCTTGTTAGACTGTTTTATGAGATGTTATGTCAATCTATTCGTCTGCTGTAATATTTACAACTTGAATACACGTTTACCCGTCAATGAAATTTAAACCAAACAAATACAAGTATTGCCACGTTTTTCACGTGTCTTCGATGACAATTCAAAATCTCCACAACTGAATAGTTTACAGTAAAATCAACCAAATGAATATCATAGTTCAAAACCTAACCTTACCCAATGTGAATATTTATATCACTGTATAATGTATAATATAAAATACTGACTGACTGACCGACCGACCGACCGACTCACTCATTCACCCGACCACTCACGTTACTTAGAGTACAGTCGATCTGTCACAAGGAACGGACTCGGTAATCTGTTGAATAAATGCAAACAATATACATCCCGATGGCGATACAGCTACAACAACTCAAAATGTGTGTCAATGCTTATGGGTTACCAACTTCCTTGGGTGACAAATAATTTGATTCCCAAACTAAAACTACAATACAACAACGTCTACATCCTGTGTACACCTTCCTATAATCATCAAAAAACTATTTAATCATTTAAAGGCAAACTTCAGTTCAACATAGACGAAATTCTCAAATCGCCAATCAGCAACCGGTGGTCATTGTCACCCCACCCACATTAGTTAAGCTTTTTATCACATGTGTACTCTCAAGAGCACTTTGTTCATGCGAACTATAGAATAACATCTCAATCGAAGCCTTCTTTCTCGAACTCGCTCTGATATGGTCACCGTAGGTATAACCTCAATTGTGACATAGATCGACCTGCAGAAATTCTTGGTAATAATCCCATTTGTCTGATATGTTTTATAACCATATTATATATCTTCAGACAAAGTAGTCAATAAAGATGTACAATGAAACCAGGTATAACCGTACCCTAGGAAAACCGGAATCCTGTTTAAACCTGTCTATGCCCGGTCCAATTTTTTTCCTTCTATAATGTTTTTATAATTGCTTCACGTGCCTTAAACGTGACACCACTAGGGTTCGATACAAATGTTAAAAAAATAATCAACATGATGGTTACTACATGTACATGTAGAAACACATTTCAAACGACATTTCTATATTTTGTATTTGAAACACGCAAAGATAGCTTCACCATCTAGATCGAACTTAACTATGTATACTCTATATTGCTTTTATCCGTCCAGACTGACATGAGACCTGACCAATTCGACAGAATATTCAATTTCCGTGTAACAATATCGTTCATTTGACCTAAAATAATCGCGTGTATTTCCATGATTTATGCTCAATTATATCGACGGAGATTCAGTCATTTAAAAGTGTCTTCATGTCAATCCGGTCAGATAATAACAGACATAGGCGAGGTTCTGTTTTTCCAGGTTTCGCTGTATTTGTGTGTGTTAATTCGTGCTAATTCAAAATGACGATGAAACAAAACAAATATTGCGTGAAAATATTGTTATTTGCATATGACTTAAGTAATATACAGTGACAAAAGTAACATCATATTGATCACAAAGGTGGAAACAAAAACCAGTCGTCCAAACATTCAAATAATAATCAGCCGTCTGCTGTCCTTGTACAACATTAACATTATACATTTGGTATATCAACTCCAAATGATACAGAACAAAAAGACAGAAAAGGCGTTCATTTACTTTGATGTTTGATACTTGATAATTTCAGCGCTTGAAATCAACCTATTGAATACAGTACAATCAGACAAAACAGTGGATAAATTTAGGCAGCAATACCATATCATCTGTGTGACATTTAAAGGTTCAGCTCCTTTTCGGTTATTGAGTTTTAAAATGTAAATATTTTTTTACCGTACTTCCTCAAAAAATCTTTCTTACATATACTTGCAGGTCTACAACGTAATTATCATATGGGAATATGTATGCCGTAATCTTGATGAGTTGTAAGAAATTACAATATTGCACTACGATTCAGACGCAGTAAGAACTTATGAGTCGTCAGGTAAAATACTGGAAACAAACTTTTTCTTTTTTAGGCATAATGGTTCGAAAAACATTGTAAGAATACATAAAGAGCATTTAGATAAACGGACATGTTGTTAGTTTCCTTGTAGTATGGGGACTGCTGAACAACAGATAAAATCAAAATGCCTCATCCTACAGAAACTTAGCAGAATTTAACAACAAAGGATTCTATAAGATTGTGTTACATGTAAATATATATATATTACTTATGAAACATAAAATAAATATCAAAATTTTAAATTATCTAAATAATAGATAGTATACATTCGAATTGCTTTATCAACTTAATAACAGGTACTAGTTAGAATTTAAGTCAAGATGCCTCTTTGGTCGAGTGGTTATGGTTTCTGACTGGTAATCATGAGCCCTTCACGCTGTGAGTTGGAATCTCACCCCCGACCAGACAAATTTCACATGTGAGGAAGCTGTCCAGCTAGTTTACGGAGGGTCGGTGGTTCTACACGATCTATCTAATTTGAAAAAGCTTATCCTTAGTTTAAAAAAAAGACTGTAAAGTGAGCAGCTACAAAAACAACTCATCATTTTCAATATATTATCATTACAAAAAAAGCCGCAATTGTTGCAATTACGTTTTGAATGTAAGTATGTACGTAAGTCGGTGCATTCCACAGTTCATTAAATAATTAGAAACGTTACAAAGTGATAACTGTTTCTCTTTATATTGAATACATGTATACATCACAACTTAAACATTAAGACCATCATTAATTGTCTATTACTTTAATAGTCTTAATGTTGAATAAGTATAGATCTAAGAGAGGTTTTACTGTTGTTAATTTAATGTGATAAATGACCATTAACGAGAACAGTGAATGTTACTGTGCAAGGTCGATATTATTCTCGCCTACCTTGAGTTCAGATTTTGATGTTGTATAATAATCCAATTTTATGAATAAAACACATTATTCAGCACAATTATGTAGAAATGCACATACTAATTCCACAGCAAAACGAATACAAACACATATTAAGCACATATTTAGCACACATTTTGTATTAAAACACTATATTTACTCCAAAACGAATAGAAAAACACCGCATTCCTGAACCTGACTCCTGGACCGGACTTCTGAACCTAAACCTGACTCCTGGACCGGACTCTTTAACCGTACATTGCAGATTCGAATCAAGGCAGCAACTAACGAGAGTGGTTGATTAAAGTTGTACTTCAATGTCCCAGACTTCGGATCATAATGTTATTTCTTCAAACGTGTAAGTCACTTACTCTTCTGTTAAGACACCCTGGTGTCTCATGCGAGGCTCAATGTTCAACAGCTCTCCCAGATACCCATACTGTTATCGTACAAATCCATTCCATAATGTGTTGTCATGGGAACATGATGTACACGTACAAAGAACGCTGAATCTGTAGTTTGATACTAACAACTGAAAAATACATGAAAATAAGTGTTCATGTTGTTGTTTAGATAATTTATCATGTATACAAATATAAAGTTGTGCAAGAACTATCAGACTAGATTGTGAAAACGACCATAAAACGTGAAAACCTTGTAACATTACAAGACTATATATATACCATGAGAATGATATGATTGCTTTGAGGACATGAAAATAGTACTAGCCATCGATGATAATTACGAAGTATGTATGTAAGGGTACTTAGCATTACACAGGCGAGCTTGAATTTTAGACCGAGGGAGGATTGAACCCTTTGAGCCTTGAATTACGTAGCGGGCCTCTTAACTGGCTGAGCTATTGAACCCTACAATGACTAAAAATGTCACGCAACTAATGCAGATTATGTGATTTTCATCATGAGATAAAGGTGGGGATATAAAGTTGAATCTCTAAGACTATCAAAGGTTTAGATTTTAAGTTAGACTAAGTGGAAATATACTGTGAAAAAACATTAGTTATTCATGTGTCATGAGTCATTTTCTGCCAATTCCACTGATTGACAATATCAGGGATATCCAAGCATTTTGTTTTCAAAATGTCATATTTCTTAAGCGTACACGTACATGTAAAATACTTGTATACTGTAAGTTGTTTCTTGGTGATACTGATGCAGTCATTATAGTTCGACTTGAGCCTTTTGTAATTCTATATCATCAATGAAGTAGTCGCCATTCATTCAATATCTAATACTTTATGTTGATCCTGAAATATAATGATGTATGTTAGTACTTGTGTATATTTGTTAAAATTGTAGAATGTAGCAAGCAATAGACGCCTAACTTGTTTATTGTCATGTATGTAAGGCACTACAAACCAATCGTATTGATTCTCATCCTTTGTTGGATAAAATCATGGGGAGTCATGAATCAGTTTTATATAAATAATACTTAGAATGAGAGAAAACATCCCAAATTTAGACAAATTTTAGATATATGGATTATAGACAAACCAGTGTAGCTTAAAATACATTTATTGCTTGTATGTTCTAAAATAAATTAACATTGTATTAATCACCAGTAAAATAAGTGGGGCGGATTAGTTAGACAGGGAAACACGGGCGGATTGACATTTTCAGCGGTATCTTAAAAATGTACTTGTTTTTCGTGGATTTGACGAGTTGAGCATGTCGGTGTAAGGGAGATAATCGCTACATTTTATGTAAACTTATCAGTAAACAGTCGATGCTTATTAATTGATGAACAGTTACATCCGACAAGGCGTTCATGTTATGTATTAAATATTCAATGATAATCATTGTCTACAGCATCAAATTTGTTCACAGCAACATCAAGCACTGGTCAGCTCTAACTATTACACTAGAACACACTTATATTAATTGATAATGGATATAGTTGATTTACAGGTAAAAAACAACACATCGGCATAAGGTTGCTACAACTTGTATAACAACACTTAGCAACCCTTTAACCATAGTATTTCGCTACAATCACAAGATATGTCCAAAGGTTATTGTATATTCAAATAAACATAGTGCTGCTACGTCGTAACACATTGTCATGCAAATGGATAACATACGTTTAATAAAATGCTTGATCAGTAATGAAAAGAATTTCAGAACTAAATTTTATTTTAATCAGTTTTATTTAAAAAGTTAAAATGTTTTAACAAAACAAAGAGAAAGTAATTTGTTCACTTACATTATAAATTATCTCGAATTTCAACCTGTGGCACGTTTTTATCAAATGACCACAAAATGCTTGATAGCCGTCAACTTGATTGTGTCAATCATTTATACTGTAATACATTTTGTAAAGCTGTCCAATACAATTGTTACTGAAATAAAATGTGGTTCAGTCTAAATACAATGTATCATTTTTCATGACATGTTAATAAATCCAGTCATTGAATCATTAATAATTTCAGATGAGACTGGGCGTGGTATCATGTCACGTGTTTTGGCATACATCACTGCATGACTTTGTAAAATCTACAACAACCCAGAGTCTCAACATACATGAACATTTACCACTATCAGGTAAAATCAAACACTAATAAAATGAATGGTTTCAATATTTCTAGATGATATCACCTACATATCATGAAATTTCTATTCCTTAGATTACACTGACTTATATCACCCCAATGTTAGAATATTATAAACATATTGTTCGTTTCCGTTTTTATGACACGAAAAACATACATATCTCCGCAGAAATCTTTTACTCAATGTTTTCATTAACAAGGTTTTCTCATCGTAGAGCATGGGTAATCACTTAATGTAAGAGACATACCCACCGGAAAGTTTTATATCCATAATGAATAGAACACACCCTTATCTTGTTTTGCTCAATATTTCGAGGTTCAATATTTTACAGTCGGTTCGAATGTTGAAATTGTCAACGATTTCGGACCAAGCGTTTTAGAATTTGGAATATACTATAAAATCGTGACATATTGATATGAAACATATTTTGATATTTACTGTTTGTATTGATTTATGTATGAAGACCGCGATGTGTGCGGTTTTCTTGAATCGTATAAAACGTATTTTGGGTGAATTTGGATTACAACTGGAAACATAGAAAAACGTGCTACATTTGTCCTTGTATATGACTCATATACTCAAAATTTGAACATTTAGGCATACTCAATAAACTAGGGAGGTAAACATTTAAACTAAAAGTTGTTGAGAAAATTGACTATTCACATTATTAATTTGTTGCTGTTTAGTTGCAGACGACATGTCCGTTTGTACAAAGCTATTTCTAAACAAACAATTGTGATAACTAAAATGTTCATGTAAACAAAACCGCATTGTTTCATTTTAATCAGGTTACAAACAGTACTAGAAGTGCATACAGTAAAAACTCGATGCTGATACCACATTTGTGGTCCGAAAAATCAGTCGTTACAATTTGGTGGTCTCATTATCATCATGAATTATTTTGGAGTAATTGGAAGCCGGTCCGAATAAGTGGTCGTTGTAACAAGGTGGTCCGAAAATCATCCCTAAATTGTGCATTGAGAAGTTCTCCTGTTTTAATACAAATACAACGCATTTGTAACACGCAAATATTAGTTCAGTCACTGAAGATATTCACTTGCGCTTTACACTACAGTTCATTTACGAAAGTCACAATATTGTTTTTTTCAATATCGAGCTCAAAAAGTGATCGGATTAGTTATCGGATCTAAGAAATTGTCTGAATAAATATATTTAACCGCTTCTTGAACTTTCTTCACTTGTAGCAGCTTTTACAGAATCAGGCAAAGAATTGAATTCTACCATTTTGCACCAGTCAAAAATTGATCTATGAGCTATTTTGGTTTGTTTCACCGCTGGATAATCTTAATCGGTTTCTGTATTGTCCTTCGACTGGTTTGTATAGATGTTGGGGGTAATTTGGTGCTGTACCAATGACCACATTGAATACTATGACTAATGCTTTGAACATAATTCTGGCACTAACCGGAAGCCAATGTAGACTTTTCAGGATTTCAATAAAGGACCTTTCATACGATGCATCGTTAATAATTATTACGACTTGATTTTGAACTCTTTGTAATTTGTCAATTTAGTATGAAGGGATGTCAATGAACAACCCAATGCAAAAATCAATGTGTGAATGTATTGGGTCGTCACACTATGTAATAAAATTTCTGCTGATTTCCTCGTATGATGATTACGTATTTGCATCAGATTTTCAATGGTGGATCATCATGTAATGTGATGTGTAACATCAATACTTTAACATATACAAATTGATAAATTTCAAATATGACATTTCTTCAATGTATTGTAAAGAATGTTTAATATACGGAGTACAAAATAGTCGAATTGTACAAGATAAAGGGCAATAATTTCACGTTTCAGTTTCGATAAATGAACAAATAAAACTTAATTTATCATTTTTTTATAAAATAATTATTAAATAGTTTGGGCATAAAAGATAATAACTGCATTGAATGCGTCTAAAGATCACAAGAGGCGATAATCGATACACTATTGATAATTTAGCTCGTGTAATAAGCCACTCATATATACTACAAAGGTTTCTTTGTACAGTTAATATTACTCGTTACCCAAATCACCTGCATGGACTTCTTACAGATAAATGTGCTTCATGCGTTCAATACTTCATGTAACTCGGGAAAGAAAGTGAACTCAAACATTACCTAATATACCTTAACAATGGATGGATTAAATGGTAATAATTGTTGTATTTTTAATGTTACAAAATTAACACTTATGACGTCAAACAGACAGAAGTCGCTTTAGGCACGTAAAAAAAGTATTAGGCACGAGAAAAAATGTGCGTTCGATAATTGCAACTGGTTTTTACAAATGATACATTATTAAAGGCGACAAATGCTAGTAATTGAAATAAGTTAATAATTCTATAAGTTAAAAATGCAATTCACAGTTAACCGTTCATTGTATTCTCTCGTTTTAACATCTAAAAGTCATAGCAGGCAACAATTATAAACATGCACTTTGTTCGGATATTTGACAATCAATAACGAAGATGCATTTACGGAACATAATGGATCAGAACACGTGCACATAAAACATCGTCATACAATATAAACAGCATAAATCATAAACATATAACATCAAGGTCAGTAATAACAAAATAAGACAATCTCTAAAATTACACATCCATCTTGCAAATGCAAATACATGTATAATGTATAAATAATATGTAAATATACCGTATATAGTGTACTACGAGGGCTGTCCCAAAATAGCGTATAATTTGTTGAGATAATTATTTTGTTTGGCGTTATAATTTTGTAATGTGGAATGTAGATTAAGTATTCTTCTTCGCATATTTTGATCTTTTTCGGACACATAGACGCTATGGTGTGATTTGATAAAATTTGATATTTCAAAAATCATGTGTAGCCGCGCGGCCTACCTCAAACACAAACAGTATTTTCACTCAGTTTTTCACATGTACTCATTCATATCTAGTCAAATAATAAGTGCGCAAGATAATTTCTATACCGACGTGAAGAGCAAGAACTGGCACTATGTGACTTATTGTCACTGGGGTTTAACGCCGTTTTCCTGGACTGTATACTAACCAGTATTAACTTACCCTTCTACAAGGAGCCGGCAACTTCTCCACATTTGGAGGAAAATCGACATTTTGTAAAATTTTCATAGAAGGGTATGACCTGCCGTTACCGGGGTTCGAACCCGGATCTCCGGGTTACAAGTCCAGCGAACTAACCACTGGACCACGACCGCGGAGAATTGGTATAAATATCGTATTTAATACAACTAGGATCTAATTATAAATAGCTCAATTCATTAAAACATGATGGTGGACAAAATACTATTGATCTACATGTGTGTTTGTTATTGTGATATGTTTCGATGTGAATCTTTGATCAACGTTATTTGACGTTTAATGTACTAATATTAATCACCCGAAGTATATAACAATTTTGTATTTTGCTAAATTAGTATGTTAGGAGGGCTGACTTTAGAATCGCTAGCAAGTTGGAGTCTTCTTGGCACACATTACACCATGACTGTTCGTCGATGCACAAAATCGTTTTCATTACTCAATTGATGTAAAATTATGTAAGATTGTTGTTGTGATAATGTATGGAAAGTTTAATTAACGATTACTTGACAATGTAATAACATAATGTTAGTAATATTTATCAACGAAATTATATAACAATTTTGTCCAAGATTGAATTTTCTTATTTTACATACACAAATACGTTATTTATGTCAATGAGTTTTATTATTCTTACATTTTTTAAACGCGCATGGTCCGTATAGTTAATATTATTTGACGTTATGTAGTCAGAGAGAGTGGCCCGACACTCTAGATAACTATCCGACATTGACAAGTTGTTACAGGTTTCGACTATAATTCCTTCTGCCGACCATAAACTTTATTTCGGTCGCGGTTCATCTTTTTTCTGGCTAACATCGACGTTTTTTTTTGTTGTTGAGATTTTAGCATGAACCAGATACAGTGCAACCTTTCCAAGCTACACCATTTGGGAGAAGTAAAATTATGCTGTTGTTGTTGTTGAGAGGTTCATCTTCTTCAGGATACAACACTCCTTCAGTAGCTGAATATTATGTGTTGGAGCTGATTTTAAGATTTGAAATAATAATAATAGGTTAGGCCTACCGATGACTTAATTTAATTTAGGGTTAAAAGATTTAAATCCATGTACAGGTTGTTGACGTAATAATGGAGGACTTGAACAAGGACGAGCACAGTGACAGTGGATCTAAACAGACATCGACTGTACCTGCCTTTACTACATTATTTCGCAACATATTCCATCGTCTTATTGTTTTTTGATAGAAAGAGAATTTGTACGAGTCTTATGACGATCATATATGTCTAAATTTGTATACTGAACAATATCCCTGTCTTTTTCTACTACCTGATAGAGCTAGTACATGATCTTCAGGTTAAATGAATGTTGTTGCTGTAGAGAGGTTAAATTAATAGAAATATCGTACAGTGGAAAAAATCATGTTATAGTGGAAGGGAAATTGTTGCTAAAGAGAAGGCCGTTTTAGAGAGGTTGCATTGTCTATTTTTTACCTTAAAATCCAAATATTATTTTATCTAAATAATTTCTAATACATATTTTGACTGAACCAAACGACATGTCGTCTGCTTGCATTCGTAAACCCTTCTCTCTGCTCTCCTTCAATGAAGTTCCACAGTCACAACCTAATAATCAAAAACTTCACCTGTGTCTCGTGATTTCAGCGATTATACAAATATGTTTATATTTGATTATGCAATTTGATATTTGATTATATATTTGATTATACAAAAAATGATCTCCATACATAAATATTTGATGATACAGCATAACTCTACAAATGAAGACCACTGTCCAGACCTTCGTTTCATCTCTTTGTTAAAGTAACTCAATGATTCTAAAAATTTACTAACTGTTAGTAATGTTTTTTTCATTATTTATTTTGTATTTCTCGCCTATTTTCATTGTTGCTTTCCGATAGTCCAATAATAACTATACAAAACAATGTAGTCAAAAAGTCGTCTGCTTATCAAATAACTGTCGGTCAATGTTTGAAAACTTCTGATTAAAGTGTCCACAATACTGCTTTTGTTATCTCTCTTATGTACGTCACTTATTGTCGAATTCTTAAGATAAAATCTAATCGTATTACATAGACTGTTTCCATGGTAATGCATTTTTTCTATACTGGTTAATTCAATTAATTTTAAAATACTCTGTGCTCATTAAATGCATTATCCACATAGTTCTAAGATAGGCCTACGGCGCTAAGATGCACTTAATTATAAGTAAAATCCGTTAATCATCTGCCTAGCTACCCCGTGTAAATAAATTTATTCATTAATAAAAACAATTTTGCCTCGGAGAGCATGTGCCCCTACTGAGGATCGAACCCACAGTCCAATGCACTACAACTGCGCCAGCCGACCGGGCTTCTCAGGTTCTAGTCGCTAGTATAATATACAAAGCTTTTTGTGTGACTTATTGTTACTGGGGTTTAACGTCGTTTTTCAACAATTTTCCACCTATGTTTTCCTGGAATGTATACAAACCAATACTAACTTAAACCTCATAAGGAGCCGGCAACTCCTCCATATATGGAGGAAAATCGACATTTTTGTCAAATTTTCATAGAAGGGTATGACCTGCCGCGACCGGGATTCGAACCATGATCTCCAGGTTACAAGTCCAGCGCACTAACCACTGGGCCACTGCCGCGGCTACAAGATACACATGTACACATGGTTTTGACATGGGAAGAACAATTATTGACATGTGAGCAGTACAAGCTGATATTTAACATAAAAATCGATTAAAGTTATTTCACCAGAGATTAATCTACACTGAAAATCCTAAAATATGTAATTTCATAAAAAAAATTCAGCTACTTCACAGCTACACTGAATTGACAACCATGGCCATTTCCTCATAAATAACCTTTAAACTACAGTCACTCTCTTATAACAACTATCTCTCCACAACATTAACCCGATAACTGCAGTCACTTCTTAATATCAACCACCTTTCCACTACAGTAACCTGCACAGTAAGACTGATTCGTAATTATGTACTAGTATACCTTGGCCAAAAGCAAGCGAGTTTATGCTATAAATGTATCAAAAGTATACAAGCAACTGATAGAAATCTAGTTTATTTTTCTTTGTACTATCAAAGTTCGTGTTCATGTCTGGTTAAGTGACGCACTGGTGTTCCACAGCGCACATGATTATGTGCACTAAAAAAACGAACCTATTTCTTTGGTGCGATACAAAAGGGCAAACTTATATCCGAGTCTAACATTGAAAGCATGATACTTGACAAGTATGAATACGCGGGACGCTACCATTGAAGGTCTCTCTGGCATGATTTATCAACGAGGGATGATTAGCATAAGTTCTATCAACCAAATGCAACACTGCAGGTCAGTTATTCTGGTTTACAACTTGTAGCACAATATACAGTTTACACACGAGCTGTATTCTTTGACTATAAATCCGTGTATAGCTTACATCGAATACAGCTCACGGTAAGCCGTATTGTGGTGATATATTTCTGCCTAAGATAATCAAAATATTTTCGCGAAAATCTACCGGATTTTCTCGTCGCTGGTGATCATCAACATTGTGCTTGCAACATGTTTGCTAGCATATTTACTGACATACACCTCACGGCCCTAGATCAAGAATTTTCATATCTTTGGATATGTATATATTCGAAAATAAATGCATACCTGAAAATATACATATCTTTAGATATGTTGCTATTTTTGATATGCACCATCATCCTAGTTTTTAAAACTAGATGACCCAATATCCAACTCTTCAAAGATATCAGTGAGATAATCATTCTGACCATGAATAATTAAGATTTGGTTAATTTTGTGACCCCTGAAGTGTTAACAATGTAAATGTTGACGCCGCGAGACACATACTGGACGACGCTGGACACTGGGCGATCCTAAAAGCCCAAATTGAGCACTTCGAGATTTAGTGATCTAAAAAGATTATGTTACGAAGGTAGTGAAGGTGCCTCCATTGCCGATTTGCCAAGTTTTGATGATGATGATGATAATGACGAAGATAGCGACGACTAAGATGATAACACAAATGGCAATGATGATAATGAAAATGAGAACGACCATGATAATGATAAATGCAGATTGATAAAAGTATAAGTATCTTTAAAACTGGTCACTGATCTAGTGAGCTATATACATTGAAACATATTTTTGAGAAACCTTTAGATATAAAATAGGTCAAACAAAAGGGTTGAACTTAAACGATTGATTAGTACCTTGAAAATGTTAAATGATTTACAAGTAGTATACATTGCTATATCTCATTCAAGTTTATAATTACATGTATGTCCATTTTTCTTATAACTTGAATTCGTATTGCTTGTCTCTTAGAAACTTATTGAAAAGGTATTTCTGCCAATGTACGAGTCATAACGTTCAGGTTTTTATTTCAGGAACGTGAAAAGCAAGAGAGGAAGAGAAGGACAGATGTCGAGAGACGAAAGGAGGAAGAAGAAAGGAAAGTAAAAATGGCGAAAGAATTAGAGAGGAGAGAAAGGAGAGAAAAAGTAAGGATAAAGAAGGCAGAGAAGAGATAAAAGTAAGAAGGAAAGGAGGCGAGAAGAAGCAAGAGGAACTTAAGAAAACTGTAAAAATAGACATTGCTGCTGTGACAACAGCTTCGTATGTATGTGATATATGTGGTGCATGTGAACGTGTTGACGATGAAGAGAATTGAATAATGTGGTTTGGATGTGATGGTTGTGAGTGATAGTATCATGATTTTTGTTTAAATATAAGAAATGGCATGTGAGAACTAGTTTGAATGAGAACTCCGAGTGGTTTTGCAAACTTTGTAAGCCATGGGTTTATGAAGAATACGTGAATGTTGAACGATGTATGCTATATAAATTCACACATAACTTATTTCGTTGTTAAAACATAAATTTACACCATTTGCACATTGGTTACTAAATTATTTCAGAATCTACCGTATGATTTCATTTACAGTATGATGCATGTAGTTGTACAAAATGTGCAGCATGGGTAACCTACATTTAACATACCACCAAATTCGTTATTTCCCACGAATCTACGAAATAATTACCTATATATCACGTAAAACGTTATTTCCCACGAATCTACGAAATAATTACCTATATATCACGTAAAACGTTATTTCCTACGAATCTACGAAATAATTACCTATATATCACGTAAAACGTTATTTCCCACGAATCTACGAAATAATTACCTATATATCACGTAAAACGTTATTTGCATTAAGCTTTGATCACAAAAACGTGGGTTGGCTACAATCACGAGGTAGTCAAATAAGTAGTATTCTTAAGCATTTATTATACCATCTTCCAAGGCCTCATTGTATTAACTATTTTTGTCACAAATTTAAAGGGAGGTAAGAAATTATTAAACAAACTGCTATTTTGGAGGATTCACTAACATGTATATCATGTTAATCATTATTGATGACGAAATTTATATTGGTTGATGTAACGTGAGATTGAAAAAAATACTTATGGCGATCGTTTATATCATTGATTTATTAATGGTCAGTGCACGTGACTGAAAAAAAATTAAACCGAATATATTTATATACATGTATTAATTTTGGTAGCTCTAAAACAAATTTTCTCGTCATTAATATATACTCTACTCATCAATCAACCGTAAACTGTCACTATATGACGTTAACACTAAGTCCAGATATAGAACAATTTAAGTCTTGTGACAACCTCATTATCTGAGGTGCAAAGTTTGTGATGCAAAGTGCGATTGAGCGTGGCCTTAATATCGAGGTCAGAAAACACACAAATGTACAAGTTGGTCATAATAGCGGGGTGATCTCAATTTCGAGTGAAAAAAACATAACAGAGTGATCTTAATACCGGGGTGGTCGCATGGCGGATTCAGATGTTATAACAAACGTATCTAGCTGATATGCTCTGTTATACCATTTTGGATTCTAACTTAACCCGCGAAACAACTGTCACAAATAGTGCAAATAATGTGGTTAAAATCACATGTACATAGAATCATTATATAAATGATTATAAGGGAATACATTTACAATATACGTATAAATAAATTTAACAACTTAATGTGCTTACCGTTCGTTTATAATAAACATGATAATAAGATAAATAATTAATTATTAACACTAACACTTCGATTTATAATGTGAAACTAGATTCTGGGACATACAAATGTTATTACTGGATATGTAATTTTCACTAAAAGCGCCAGGATCAAAATTGTCACTATTCCAATTGCTTTAAAACTAGTTGTTTATACCCTAAATAATTCTACAAGCTACATGTCAACATAATATGATAATCATCTTCTAAACCAATGAGAAACGTACAATTTCTTTCACTAAGATTTAATTTCTCATAACGTCGTCCTCTGCCTATCCTAATTAGGGCTACATTTAAACTTACTAAAGGCAGATTTATAACTAAAACATGGAATCATTGTACAACACTGAATGATTTTAAACAAACAATAAGTACGCCACTTACTCCTCCATGACCTCTAGAACTGTTATTTCTCTGAGAAAAATTCAGACATTCTACTATAAAATTTGAAACATGGCAGAATTTTCAGTGAGTAAGTGTTGAGTAGGAGCATTGTTATGAAGACAATAATGAAGACATAGTTCTGTGAACTTATAATTTTACTGTATAAAACCAGTTTCAAGCATGAATAAGTCACAACCCTTTACGCCCACTGAGCCATCAGTTTATAAAATCTAGCGTTTCCAAAGGAGCTTAATCTACTCCTATAAATACATTACACAAACAATGGGGCCCCAAGAAAATGCTTGACATGACCGAAAATAGATATAAGCGATTTTGACTATTGAGAGTCAACAATACTGAGCATCTAGCGTATTATTGATTGCTTCGAACCATTTTCACATACAGTCAAACCTGTGAACAAAGACAACCTTGGGAAAGACAAAATGTGTTCTTTATTGACAGGCAACCTTTATTAGGTCAGTTTGTTTTAAATAATCCATGATGGTTTTTCAAAGAAAGACCTTTATTCGGTGGTGGCCGCAAACACAGGTTAGACTGTTGCAAGATTATGTGTGTTTCTGCCGACTCCCCCCCCTCCAAAAAACGCATTTCGATTTCAAACTGCGTTTATACATGAACGAATTTAACAACCCAAAATAACAGCTCCATGTACAACTGGCAACAGAACTACATATTTTTTATATACATTATATTGCATACCATCCATTACTCTACATTAAATTTTACGAGAGCGCAACTTGCACTGTCGGCAACTGTCTTTCTCATTGCATCATAATTCAAATATACAGCCAATACAAGACCGAGATATGCAGAGTTCAAACAATGTTAGAACACTATGTCCACACTTAAAAATAAAATAAGTTCGTAAACGTGAAAAGGGCCTAATGAATAATGTTACTTTTCCGCGATCATTCAAAGTTTTAACATAAACTCGTTACTACTTTTGCTCACAGTACATGCATAATATCATGCATGCATATAATAAAATACAAATACGTCTATCATAAAAGTATACCCTAGTGTCTAATGATTTCAAATTTAACGCTTAATCATTAACAACAACATTAAGTACAAATGAAAACAAATTACGCGAAAGAATACAACTAGGGCCGTAACAAATACACCAGGCAACAAATATGAATACATACCACGATGCATAGTAACGAATATGAATATTTATCCATGAAAATGTAATAATTTACTAGTAAACTATTAACCGTAATTTGTTTTAGAAGTCATAACAGAAAACAGTATCAAAGACGATTTAGTAGGGGTGTAACAATACGGTAAAACCCGCGTTGCAATGTATTACAATATGTATTTTTTCGCGCAGAAAAGCAAAGCAGGAATTGATGCACATGCATCGACTTAAATGGATCAATATTATATGAAATTCATATGTAGTTTCAAATGATCTCTTATACTACTGTTTGAATAATTTATGTAAACTGGACTATCTGTCAGAAAAATGCATATTTTGAACCAGAATTCAGAAGAGATTCACCCGCTCTCATAGTCGTTGTCGTCTGCCATTGTTCGTCAACATAAACATAAACTCCGAGTCACTCAGACGCTTTCAAATTGACGTAGATAAACCCACTATTTACCCCTCTGTATTGTGACTCAACCGATTATTTGAAACAAAGTGCAAGAATGAAATCAACGATCCTATCATTTATAATTTTTAAATGAAACAGCGTTTAACTGATGAGCAAATATATATATATATATATATATATATATATATATATACGCCCGCAGATGTGTCAACTAGCGTCGCAGATCAAACACAGTATAACGGCTGCATCTTCCGGCATTTACGAATATGTAGCGATTTCTGAGACCTTTTCATCGGTGTCGTCGTCAGGACTACAAAACACGGTTCAGAGAAAACGAACCGGTACAAAACCGTCAGAATTCGCATTGGAATATTAACCGGTAAATACACCCCTACAATTTAGTAACACCAAAGAAAACACGACACTCATTGCTCAAATTATACAGACTATGGTATTTTTTAATTATTGTTCGCCTTTTTCGATTACATGGTATTCCTTTCTTGTTGTTTGACAGACACAAATAAATGGCCGACTTAAAGTTAAAAGGGAATACGTTTAATGGATATAGGTAAAAAAGGATTTCTAGGGAAAAAAACATTATCAAAAAATCCATCATCCACAAAAATGAGCACTAAAAGAACTCAACATTTTGACGAAGTCTATTTGGACAGGAAACAAAAACTACAAGATCCTCTTAAGTTCAGTATATTTAATACAACAGACTGACAGTTGCACTTATCACAAATACAATCACAGTTTCTCAACATCCAAGTCCATCAGCTAATGAGCCCTCTCACCACGTGACAGAAACTCATTTTCTGTGGTCCGTTTGTCGCACCATTCACTAACACTAAATCTACATATAAGGTACAAATGTGTCAAGAATATTAAAGTTTAAAACTGTAATTAAAACCTGTCTTTTAAAATTCCTTTACTTTCGTCAGCGTATATACTAAAAGCTTGTTAAACGCTTTTATTAAGTCTGTGAGCTGTATTAACCCTTCACCGGTTATATTCGTGAGCTTAATGATACATGATTCCTTTGAATAAGCTAAATAAATTAAAGTTCTATAAAGTTGTAGCGCAGTTCGCGATTGAAAATAAAAAGCAATAAATTATGTAATTTTCAAACAGAAATTTAAGGTGCATTTTTAAAAATATTTCGAATCCTTGTTTATATAGAACTGTTAGAAATAAATAGCAATAAATTATGTAATTTTCAAACAGAAATTTAAGGTACATTTTGTTTTAATTTTGCGAATCCTTGTCTGTAGTGTTAGTACTTTATTCAGATAGTTAAAACAGCCGCTCTTGGCATTTAAAGTGGAATAGTATTATTAGCAAAATGAGATTACAGTAAGAAAATTCGACCCACCAGTTTATAATGCTTTTTAAAAAGTATGGAAAACAGCAGAAAGAATATAAAGACTACGAAACGATTTCCAAGCAGAAATTCTACAAGTTTGTTTTTGTGAATTGTCGAATATCTAATTCGAACGCAATTTTGAATTTTACCAGTGAGGAGTATACTCTAGTTTGATAATCTTAATTAATCACTATCAGTCCAGATCTGCTAATATAAAAAAGAAGGAAATTGCTAACTGGGCAAAATGGAGAAATTCGAACAGCTATAAAGTCATTTTATCAATAATAAAGTCACAATATTTTCCCAGTTATGAGCACAATTTTGCATCTGTCTTCTTTATAATGATATATATTCCAATTATGTTGTATTTTATCTTCTTGCAGGGGATCGTTACATAAGTATTACTATCGGTCCTGATGTTATAATACTTTGTGCATTAACATAGAAGGACACCTGCATATTTCCTTTAAACATGCAATATTCATTTGTCAGATATATTATAACAACATTGAAGGGCCTCATACAAATAATTCTGGAACAACTAAAGAATGTTTTCAAGAAAATAATACTGCAACTTAGGGACGAAATATTTTAGTCGAACAGGTGGTTATACGTGAATTTATATGAGACTTTTGGTCCAAATTACGTTGATGGTGTTACCACTGGATGTATTAAGTAATAATATTATGATTTTGTTTTACAAACACCATTGTCAACTGAAGCTGGTATTAACTCATTTTCGTCCGAACACAACCTTTGTATCAGATATCTCACGGAACGTCGTATAATTATGTTAGACAGAAGTGGCAAACAAACATTAATCAGGCACTTTGGCTATCCCACAACAGTTTGCTCTTCAATGGAAGACCAATGCCTTCTCATAAAATTACTGTATACCCATAATTATTTGCGGGTTTTTATTTCTTTTATATCTGTGTTCTGTTAGAAACAAATTTGGTAGAAAATTATTCATTCAAAGCAAAATAATTGAAAAAACTATTCATTTCTATTTTATTTATTCCCGGACTCCTATGCAAAGTTTAAAAATGATTAGATAAAAAATGAAAGAAGCATATATACTACGACAGAAAATAGGTTTTACCCAATGCAACGCCGACGCCGACATTCGGGTGAAAACATTGAAAACATTCTACGCAAGAAAGTCAGCTATCTTAGCATTGCCTTTATTCAGAGATCTATTCCAGTGCTTTGATAACGATAACATAACCAATGTACTAAGTAACGGACTTATGATAGTAAAAATGTGATCAGAATGATTCACTTAGGTTTAATTAGAGTGATAAATCATCATAATTTTGCCATCACATGTTCGTCACTACTGCCCTTACTTAAAGATGCTAGACCAAAATACACGTAGTAAACTTCTCACATTGTATACGTTATATGTAAATTGACAAATTTGTGGCAGTTCGAGACAATTTCAATTTAACCTTATTTCAAATTTACGTTAATATTGTAAATGTTAAGAAAAATAGCCACATAAGTATCAATTCATGTGCATCCTATGAAAATACATGTTATACACATGTAGTTCTCCTGACTGCTTGTTTAAGCCCATTTCACACCAGCCTTGCGGCAGCCGCACGACAACATTAGTTGATAAATCGCAGGACTTCTCACGGACTCCGCGAGACAGCCGTACAAATTCGCATCGCCGCATAAGTCGCAAGCTGTTTTTTTCAGCATGCTCATTTTCTTTGCGATTTTTGGGCGCGTTTTGGAGTTCGCACGACAACTGTATGGTGGCCGCATGACTGCCGTACGACAGCCTTGAGACAAACGCACATCAATCGTACGATTTTGTACTTGTGTTTGCCTCGATAAGACCGCACGGTGAACGTACGAACACCTTGCAACTGTCTAGAGGCTGCCTTGCGTTTGATGAAAGTCTGCATCAAGGCGACTGCGGAACGTACGAACAACGTACGAATTCGCACGACTGTCCCGCGTATGCCAAGTGCGAAAAGAAAGTTTTATCCCTCCTCCTCCATAAATAGTTTGTCTGTATTATACATCATCATTAGCTGTCCAGATTTCAGAAAGAAAAGGTCATGCCTCCAAACAACGGTACAGAAGGGAAAGGGGGAAGGCTCCGGTTGTTGACCCTCCATTGAACCCGAGACAACCGAGGTACCACCAACCCATGAATCAGATGAAGATGGCACTTGTTCGTACAGAAATACAAAATCTTCTCAGCACGATAATACACCTGTGTAATGATTTAGCGAACATCCAGAGTTTTACCAGAAAAATCACAGGAGAGACGTAAACAAGCAGTATCAAGACAAGCAGTATCAAGACAAGCAACTATTATAGCTGCACCGAATGAACCTGGTAAGCTTGTATTTTACATTTGCTGTGTATTAAGATGTCATTTACTGAAGTTTTAAAAAAGATCTATAATCTTGCCATATTAAGTTTGCATCTACGGCAAAAGCAGTATCGCAGCATGTGCAAACTGTGTGTCTACGTTGTCTTAAAGTATAAATATATCTGGGGTCATTCACGAAAAATAAGTAGTTGTACTAGGTATGTAATGATTTTTTTTGTGCCAAAGTTTTTTCACAATGATAGGATAGCCAAAATGTTATATAATACTAGTCCTTGGTATAAAATGTATTCATCTAAATTTCTGTTCACGGCGGAAAAGATCATTGGATGGTTTTCCAGCAGCTGACGGCAAGGGGTACGAATCTAGACAGGCTAAAATAACTGATGGCACCCCAACCTTTCGCTCACATATAAACACTACAAAAATAGCGCCATCCCGTCATTTTTCAGCAAGTACCCTATTCATGGCTGCAACACGCATCCTATGTGCATGGGTAGCCATAGTTGACTCCGTTCAGGCCTGCTTCAGATTGAGATTGTTGTCGTATACCCTTGTATATATACAAATCTGAACTAGAAGAGATAATTCCTGTAGCAATCGCAAGAACACCGTCCGACAGTCTTGCAAATTCGTGTTTGCCGTGCGGTGGACGTAGGTAACTTTGCCAATTCTTACGGTAGTCTTGAGACTGCCTTAATGATTTGTACGGCTGCCACATGACAGCCGTGCGAACACGCCGCTTTGTTTTTTTTTTTGTACGTTCAACCTGCGAACACCGTACAGTTCGTGAGTCAGCCGTGTGGACACCGCATTGCATTCTTGCAGTATGTTCGACGGGTACGAATATGTAGTGATTGTGTCTGCGGCGGAAACCGCACGAAACAAAAATCGCATGGCTGATGTGAAACAGGCTTTAGGAGCGAACCAGAGAACTTCCAGGATTCCAGCTTATATCACAATTAACGTTGTTGCACTAAAAATTACCGATCACATCAGACGGGAGAAAAGTCTAAAAAATGTTGGCAGGTAAAAGATCACAAAATTTATACATATCAATAAAAGATAATGTAGAGATTTGAACGAGTCACATGTAAAAACATGAAACAAATGTAAATTCATGTCATCAAGTATTGTTGGATATATCCATGGACTTGTTGAATTACTGTGCTGCGAAAGTCATTGAAGTATTTTAATTTCGATAACTATGTTACTAGTACATGTACATAAAGTTTTCATTTCATTTACTCCTGAGTATGTTTTAATGTTTTATCTAATTTTATCAAGTTAATATACTATGTGTACTTAGAAAACAAATATCTATTTCTAATTGATATATTTTTTACTTTTTCAAACAATAATTGGACATATGTAAACTTCAGTATGTAAGCATGTACAACTTTCTGAGTTGTCTCCCTTCCATTAACAATCAAACAAAGTACAGTAAAACCTCACATTGAGACCACCTCAATATTACGTCCATATTGTTATAACGGCTATTTGTTTTCAGACAGGCTTTCAATAACCTTCCTATAATTCAACTTGATTATGATCCCCCCTCATTATTACAATCAATTGTTCGGGTACCGAAGGTGGTCAGATTATCCAGTTTTTATTGTAGTCTCTTTTTACGTTAATTTGAAAAATTATTCATATTAAACAATTGATTTATTAATTAAGCATGCTGTTAATTTGAAAGTATTATAATTCAGCATTAATCCATTTTTATTTTCAAGTTTTACATGTCTTTTAACGTTATATTTATCTATGATGGTCCTGTATGAAGAAGATATTTCAGCATGTGCTGATTTTTTTATCTAGAGTACATTCATAAAGTGTACGCAATATTTACCATTTTAACATATATTCCAACTTTATGTCCTATCTCCTATGTATAACCTCTGATGTATTATATCTTACGTATAATCTCTGATGTTGTATCTCATATGTATAACCTCTGATGTCTTATCTCTTATGTGTAACCTCTGATGTCGTATCTCTTATGTATAACCTCTGATGTCGTATCTCATATGTATAACCTCTGATGTCGTATCTCTTATGTATAACCTCTGATGTCTTATCTCTTATGTATAACCTCTGATGTCATATCTCTTATGTATAACCTCTGATGTCTTATCTCTAATGTATAACCTTTTATGTCTTATCTCTTATGTATAACCTCTGATGTCTTATTTCTAATGTCATATCTCTTATGTATTAGTCATAATCTCTTAAGTATTTATTTTTCAATGTGTCGAGTGGCTATATATAGTCAAGCTTCAGTGCACAAGAAAGTTGATGCGCTTTATGTGATATAGATGGAACATGACAACCAAAAGAAATCACAACAAGACTGCATCCGTATGAATACCGCAGCATAAATGCATGCAGCTCAAAGACCTAACAAGATGTATCAATCAAAGTACTGAAAGTACTGATGGAAGGGGATTAATGTCATTAACACCAAATAATAAGGCCATACCAAATCGTATCATATTACACAACAATATATCAATACATATCTTTCAGAATAATGAGGTTTTATGAAAAAAGATGCATTCCGTGTACGGACTACATATTAGCGTGCAGAAATATTTTCATGTGCATAGGTCACTGACGGTTAATGGTTATTTCCAAACAATAATAATAAATATTCAATACCTTGTCTTGAAATGAAGAAATATCTTTTTTTTCAAAATAAAATGGTCAAAACAAATTTTCCATAAATAGTTTACAGTTTACATAGAAAATCAATAAAGGTCACATAGAAAATAATACTGAAAACATTGGTCGATTATGAGCTTTTTCACAGGTCACAGTTCATAGATTGAACGTATATTGTGTATTTATAAGAGAAATTATTATGCTTTACAATTTTGTAACTTGATCATTCTCTTTATTACTGTACATTTATGTTGTTTGTCATTTTTGTACCATTTTTTCTCGACAGGTACCAAATGCAAGAAATCACTATTATTTATTTGTACTCTATTGTAACGTACATATTGATACTTCCCCAACCCTAATGCCTATGACAGGGACAATAAAGCTAACTGTTTAACTGTATGTGGAAGCGCGTGGAAGCGAACCGGGGTCCTCTCGATTACAAAGCGAGCGCTCTACCACTGAGCTATTTCCTCCATGTATGATATGCGTGTTAATTTAAAATATAAACACTAGACTAAAATTAGCGCAATAATACTGTATTTTATCTTTTTAATTATCGAATAGTTTTCAAAAAGTACTTATACTATACGTTTCTGTATTTTACTGACTCCAAGTGTTTATTCGGAGAAACATATACACATTCAATTCTAATTGAATTAGTTGCTTTTCTTGGGACTATGTTTTTCGGCGATGTTAGCGTAGATGAGTTATACGGCACAATGCATTTTCTGAAACCAATTACATAGGAAGCGGATTGATTGAATCAATCCCCTTCCAAAAATCACAGAAGGTGATTGATGCGCACAGAATTTTTTTTCAATCAGCTACAATGGGAGATCTGTAAAAAAGTTAAAAATTCCATATTTCTTTCCTAACATATAATAGCTAACAAATAAGAAAAAAACACATAATTCCCAATACAAAATTACTACGACAAAACGGCCCTAATAGGCTTCCGTAAAATATAGACCAGTTTCGTGATGTTAAAATTGCTTCGAATAGAACGATTTACGCGTGCAATGACAGAATCGTGAATAAACATGTTACGGAGAACAAGAGCGACCACGTCACTGACAGGGCTTTTTAAATGTTTTCAGTTGTTAATTTGAAACCCTTGTGATTTGTTGGGTTTATTTTAAACTTGTATCAATATTTAGATTATCACAACATTGTCAGTTACACTCGGAAACTATTGTAAAAGAGAATCTCATGTTCCCAGGAGCAGTTTATCATATCAAATTCTTTCCACGTAACAGAGCAGTCTCAAAATGGGTCAAATAAGACAATACACGTATGTGCGAGACATGTAGTACATTTATAATAAATACACATGAACTACAACACGGTACGTGATACTACTATTTAAAATTAAGTGATGCCTACAAGTATTCACTTCATTGTGTAGATTAACTGTTATTTTTTAAGGCAATTGTTGTCAATATCTGAGTATGCATGTATATTTTAAATACTTTCTACACTGGTATCAACTACTTGTGACAAAATGTCACTATTGTCTATATTGTAACAGTCGTTACCAACAAAATGCTACCAGATTCCGGACATCGCGACTCCCTTCCTCCATGTTTCATTCCTTCTTGTTACTTATTCTGGTTATTTCTGGTAACCGCATGCATTTTCACCATGCGTATTATGATTAGAAGTTCTCGTCAACATATAGAATGCACAGTCGTGTTTTAATATTGCATATTATTAATACCTACATGATATCATATGTTTAGATACAGACTATGAATATGTAGATTACACATTTACATTCGTATAACATAATTATAATAAATCATACCTAACAATGACAACGTTATATAAGACATTGACCAGTAATTTAAGTATAATGGCCTAGCTACTGCATGCATGTATTATATAACACATTAACTTAAATCTTCCGCTAACATCATCAAATTATGATATTAAAAATTCCCTCGACAATACAACTCAATAATCAACGTCAAATTCACGCAAGTAGGACAATGAATTGTACTAACTATGATGTTCATATTATATGTAACAAATAATCGCTTGATATTTTCTAGCAAAACTTGGAAAGTCAGAAAGTCTACGTTAAGGAGACGAGACCAATGTAACTCATGTAACTCGTTTGTATGACTAATTACACAGCTCTGTGATACAAATATATGTATATCATATACAAATGTACATGTAAAATTTATAAATTTAATCTTAAAGACAACATACATATAATATTATTCCTTAACTTTCATATAATATTAGTCCTTAACTTACATATAATATTATTCCTTAACTTTCATATAATATTATTCCTAAACTTTATTTCAAATTTACTTCTTTTGACGTCGGTGCTGTGGTTTATCACAGTGGCTAACTACATAGAAGATATTTTGTATGAAGAGCTTAGACCGGACTGGATAAGAATTATGAAGAACTAGGAATACGAAGAATCAAAACAGTTGTTATATGTGTAACATTCCTTCACGTACAAACACGCATGCAAATTAGTATTTTGTGAGAACTCCTTACCTTTCGTCAAACCAGTCTAATTCATCCACGAATGTAGCTCCAACAACTAGAATAGAAACTCTAAACACAAAAGTAATAGTAAAATGTGTCCGAAAATGGAGCACGTGTATTAGGAGAATAACAATTTAAAGGACGAGGAATAAAAACTAGTGAACAGTCAAGCGGAAAACACGTTTATATAAAAGCGCCACTAAGTAAGATCAAAACAGGAAAAACAGTGCTTTAGTAGATGATACATCAGGCAGATTAACTAGGTTTGTTTTTCCAATGACTCAGTATTAACTGATAATACTAAATTAAATGACCGCATTTTAGAGGTAGAAAAGAAATATGGCATTGTCGAGTGTTCTGTTCATATTATTCTAAACTGATCACAATGATCTAACTTATTGCCAACATTTGACACGTATTAATTATAAATCATACAAAGATTTTTATACATTAATGTGTCTGTTTTCAGCAATAAGGCCATGACAAATTGATTATATGTTTAGCGTCTGGATGATTTGCAAAACCTTACCCACCAGGCAAAAATAAGGACACAACAAAAACATATTTTTTTAAAATCAAGTTTATTGAACTTTAAAACATCATTAAAGGCAACACTTTGTTGCATAACCAATTAATTATATGGAGCACTATTAATAGAACTAACATGCGAGCACAAACACACAGTAAAGCATATTTTAAATGAGTAAAACAAAAAAAATTTCCACCCTGCTTCAATTGCCGCATTGTCCTCTGCTGACGAGACCACACATTGGGTGTAGGAATTATCCTTTAAGCTAATTGGACGTTTAATTTTGCCACAGACGTAGCATTGTAAATGGCCTGAATGATTTTTTTCAAATATAGAAGCAAATGTTTCGTCGCCAACTAGAATGACATACCAATCAAGAATTATTTGGGGGCCCTTCTTTAACTTGACACGCTACAAAGGTATATTTACATGTCGTTCTGAACTCGAGCCATATTTGCTAATGAATACAACTGCCCCCTATCAAGTAAAGAAGTAATAACGGCGAATAAAGTTAACAAAAATCCACGAATGTTGAAAATTTACCCAAAATAGTTTGTTTTAATATTCTGTTCATTGATAAACGTCTATGGTACAGTAAAAATATGGGCGAAAAGTACTGCAGTATGCCATGCCTGTTCTTTTTTGTCAAAATCCTTGAAAAACAACCTTGGCATGGCCTATGTGTGAATTTTTTTATGGGGTCGGTATATAAAAAATTTTTTTAGGGGGGTGTGCTATAGGTAGGGGGGTTTGTGTACTGTATACTATAATGTTGTGTATGTTGTGCTGATGATGCTCCTGCTTCTGATATAGAGAAAACCATACAGTAATATTTCTGTAATAAATTGTGGGTTTTTTGTCAATGGTGTATTTTTTTAGATTTACTAGTGTTCTTTTTTATCATTAGAAAATGAAACTGTTACACTTTTACTAAACACATGTTAATTAAACCTTTATTCATGAACAACATAAGTATACTGTTATAAGGTTAATAATGTTATGCAACAAACTAAACAATACAAGCCAAGAGGCGAGACCTTTTGCAGGGTGAATCTATACTGCCGAAGCTATAGATTGCTTAGAACCCTTGTCCCCAATCATGTTAGTAATGTTAGTTTGTCAACACAACATCATGTAAAATTAACTACTGCTGTAAGATGTGTTAGTGAGCAATCTGTATTTTTAACTTCAGAAGTCCAGTTTTTAAGGTAAACGATGATGTTAAAGTTCGGATCAATGCCAATAATGGTGGATTTCAAGTGTTTGTTGGATAAATCGTTGGGAGTGAACAGTGTCAATGAAAAGGTTAATTTGTCCTACATGATTGAGACAACTGTCAAAAGGAGAACATTGTTCTACTGGCTGGACAACCTGGAGGTTGGGTGGGCAGACATGTCTGACATTGTTTGAAAGATAAGTCAACCTACATTTAGTGAAAAGAGTACCAGTACTAGACTTCTGTATTAATTCAAGGATCAGTGATGTTGAACAACTAAAAAGATCTTAAACCTCACCAGAACTTGTGTGTTTTTGTAATATTTATATTGTGTTTAATGTTAACGATTAGATAAAATAAACCCATGGTATCAAATGTACCACAAAAAAATAATGTATACAGTTGCAACTAATAACTTGTCTGTAGTCTTTTTTCAGATGAGTTGTTTTCTTGATGTTGTGTTTAATGCAGCTTCAGCTGAAAGCTCGATAAATGTATTAGTTTCTGACTACTTTTTGTGTAATTCATAGTTATTCATTACGATAAAAGTCTTAAAGTCGTGTTTTCATTACTGTTTGCAGTTTCCAACAGTTTTCACAATTTTAATGCTAGCCAAGTATTGATTTTGAATATTTTCATCTTTATTATTTTATGTGACTTATCGTCATTGGGGTTCAATGCCATTTCTCAACAATTTTCAGTTATATATGGCCACCGGTTCACCTAACCAGTTTTCCTGGACTGTGTACTAACCAGTACTAACTTACCCTTCCACAAGGAGCCAGCAACTTCTCCACATATGGAGGAAAATCGACATTTTTGTCAAATTTTCATAGATAGGTATGCCGTGCCATGGCTGGGATTCGAACCCTGATCTCTGGGTTACAAGTCCAGCGCACTAACCACTGGACAACGGCTGAAGGCCTATTTTTCATCTTTACTTGAAAACTTTGTTTCAGTGTTAACTGAGTTTATCATAAACATGTTATTCTAAGTCACAAAATATTAACAACATAATTGTTGAAAATATTTCAATGAATTACAGGTCCAAGCTACTTATGTCATTATGTACTGTCTGTAGGCCTTTCGGCATTTGCACAAATAATGCTCGAAACAAATTGCTGTCTAGATGGCAGTCTTTTTTAACAATGTTATTTAACAACTACTGTACTTCACAATTAAACATTAACACAATCAATTCGACATGTTCTTTAAATTTTTGTCAGCATTGTTTCATACGTTTATCAGTTTTCTGTTCAGATTTCAAGAAAATAAAAATGATAATAATGGTATTGAAAAATATCTTACATTTTACCTCAATGTCACTCAACTCTGACAATAAATAATTTTTACTGACTTTATGCCATACATTCTATTAAGCAAGCTTTGCTATAGATCTCAATTTGTAGTGTCTGTTAGGGCATTTATCAAATTATTGTAAAAATATAATTATTTCTATTCTCTAGGATAGAAATCAGTCTGCTATAACAAATCAGCCATTCATTTTAAATTCTCAACACAGGACTTATATATACCATATTTATCCAAAATATTCTATTATTGTCACTGTCTTAACTTTTTCTGCAGGAGTTGTGTGACTGGAACAAAAATATAAGCAGCGAGTCTCTCATTTCAACCTCAAAATCAAGCTATTTCTACCAACTAGATGTTGTTTTCTGTGATTCATCATGCTGAGAATGTATACCATATAAATGTTTTATTAATCCCAGACGAATGTAGGTAAACAGGAATAATGGGCCACTCAATCAGTGTATTACACCAGTACTTGTCAAAAGCGCAGTTTCACATTACGTTGCAAGTACAAACAACTTAAAATCTCATTGCTAAATAGGCTATAATTACAACTTCATAATGATTCTTATATTCTACATAAGGACTTATAACTAAAAACTTACTTGGATACTAAGAATACAGATAAATTTCATTGTCTTAAATAAATATATAAATAAGAATTTGAAGGTTTTCTAGAAAAAATGATTTGTATCCTCAGTGGGATGTAGTCAGTTAAGATTTGACTTTTTGCTTCCTGAGGTAATTAATGTTGTATAAATAAGGCAAGACAAAGTTAATTACATAATACTCTTTCATAACATTTGGAAACAGATCAAAGTGTACTAACCTATATTTTGTTTGACTAGGTGCAGTGTATATTTATAGATTTTCATTACATAGTATACTTCATGATGAACTACCTTACACATTTTCATATGATCTTAAATGGCTCAGCAAAGTATACTGATTAGACAAGATTTTCTTAATTAATAAATTAGTGACAATAATAAACTGGACAACCTGATCAATAGGTGGCTTATTTTCTTTAAAGAAAGACCAAAGAGTACAGGAAGATGGAGAGAGATCACATGATAAGGCATGTCAATAGAATATTAATGTACCAGTGCAATGTACTTCAAGCAGGGATGGATTGCATTATTAAAGGCATTATCACCTAGTAGTTGTTATTTTTCCTTGAATTTAATCAGTTTAGCTAGTTGCTCCACTTGAGTTGCACTCCAAAGCATTTGTTGAAGACAAGGCGCCTCATTGAACAGTCACAAGTGCCAAGTGAGATTTACTTAGGCCTGACAATCTAGGTTCACTACTAATGTAACTGGTTGTTCAAAAATATTTAAAAGCCTTACAACATTTTAATTAGCTTTTGTCAGGCAATTTCAACATTAAAATTAAATATTCACACACATTGACAAAGAAAAAAAGGAGAGACAATCTGACAGAGGTATTTTATGCCTGATTGGTAAATTTTACTACTTCAGTGAAATCAAACCAGAAATCATATAAAGGCAGCCCAAAAATATAGGTAACATTTTCAAGTCTTGATAGCAATAAATGGTATGCTGTTTTCATAAAACTAATACCAACATGAAGACTGTATACAATGAATTTATGTTTATTTTTGTCATATAAAATTGCATGAAACAAGATACGATGAACAAATCAGCATCCTGTAGTAGCAACCACTTAAATTATGTCAACCCCATAGGTTAGGTACGTTTTTTTTTTATTTCAACTTGATAATATAACTACCTCAATTTTAAATTGTAACAATTTTGTTTTGTATCTCAATATCTTATTGTCAAGGTTTTACAACATTAATTAGATTTGACGTAATTTCAAAATGGTGTAAGAAGAAATGATTATTTTTTCAGTAAAAGAAACTATAGATATTGTAGTAACAAAGAAAGGGATATTGCAAAAAGAAAATCAAATTTTATTCTTAAAGCACTTTCACCAATAATTGGTAAGTTTCAAATAATGAAGAATGCTACAACTATATTTGACCAAAGACACAACATATGTTATGTAATGATTTGACTAAAATAACATGTCACTTGTCTACAAAAGCTAAAAGAATATGTTGATATATTTGTGATAAGATTGATTTAATGATGAGTCACAGTTCATAAAGCCTAACAATTAATAACGTCTGTACAAAGTGTTTCTAAGTGCCGAAAAATTGCATAAAAATGACCATCGATTTTACAGACATTTTTGAATAATTGATTCAGTGCAAAAATAAAAACTACAAGAAAAAAGTTAATTCCTGTGATTGCTTCAAATCTTATATTTTCTCATGAGTTATACTGTCCACTTTCATTTTTCAAAAATTTCTCCACACCACTTTTATATTTTATATGATATCTTCATTTAAAACTCAGTGACAAAATGCCTGTTATGGCAGGTGAGGTGATATTATGGTGCAGTGGTGTAGCAAACCCTTGTTCATGTGGATACATAACTGTGTAGTGGGTGGGCTCTGGGGAAAATTTGGAAAAATGATGTCGTCTGGTGCATTCTGAGGGCTCTGAGGTGCTATGTTTGGTATTAAGCAGGAGCTCTGCAGAGCAGTGCCAATGCTCATCTGTTTTGCATAATGCTACTTAATAAGCAATTTTGACCAAAATTCTAGGTTAAAAAGGGGCATAACTCCAAAATATAGCTTTCCGAATAATACCCCGTGTCTTGTCATAATAATTAAGCATTCTAATTGCTGTGTTGATGTCTTTAAAAGTGTTTGAGTAATGGGCTACTTAAAGTTTTTGAATGACAAAGATTACAAAGCAGCGATCATAAATTGCGATTGTAAATAAAAATCAGATGCATCTCGGATAAAACTAGAGCACCATGGAGCATTGAATTGTATCTGAACACAGTAAGAATTTCACGAGCAATAGAAGTTACCATCTTCAAAGTAATTCTACCATCAAGCATGAAAACAGCACCTTAGCTCAAACATCGAGAACATACATTTCTAAGGACAGAATAGATTGGTCGGCCTTATTACTAAGCAACTCCACATACAGAAATCACAGGGTTTAGCCCATTCAAGTTGGTATTTGGCAAGGAAATGGCATTACCAGGAGATTTAACTTTTATTCCTGAATCATCTTCAGCTAAAAATGTTCAGGAAAGTTATCTTGGAATTATCAATTGATTACTTAATATGAAGCACACATTGCCTGAAACAAAAGTGAAGTTTCTCAGCAAATATCAAAACAATGCCATGACCAAAAAGCTGAGACCCCAATACTGTCACAGAGTAGGATAATGTAATTCATAAAAATTGTTCCCCCACTAGTTGCGGATACATTACTACAGAACAGTTGCGCTCAGTCTCAAGACAACATAAAAATTATTCATGCTAGTCGCAAAGGGGAAACAACATTACAGAATTGAATAGTGATCATTTTGCACACATTCAAATAAAAGGCAAAGCAAACAAGTATAAACCATGTAAAAGAACAATAAATTAGCAAGACCGAAAGACAACTGATATGAATTGGTTAAAACTGATTTGTAGTAATAAAATAAAGGTGCTTGAGACTAATTTCACTTACATTGTATTATATACATAGTGAGATAAGGAAAGGTGTTACTGAAAATATTTAGAAACATGCACTACATTTGGTAAGAAGATGAAGAAGTGCTTCACTTATTCTAGCAATTAAGTAGTCTGTTGTTTTATGTTGATGTTGGTCCCATGTCAATCTGTTCTAATGTGCATAAACCTGTCTCCTTGCTTTTGTATCTATCAATGTAAGTATTTCTGTATTGAATCCTACAGCATTCTTCATTACTGTATTTAAGTGCTAGATATCTCCCTCCCTTTGGTTCAATACTTTTTTTGATATTTTATCAGTTCCTTCTTGGTTTCAGGATTGCTAGGTATCTGAGATCTCATGAGCATCTTTTTACTGCTTAGTTTGCTGGGGTTGTGTGAAAACAAAGGCATGCTACAAAGATTGACTTATGGTGTTATTTTTTGACATGATAATAGGATTGTTCTTGCAAGTGATTACTGGTGTCATATAATTAAAATTGAAATACAAGATGTCCTAAATGTTCCATAGTTGCCACCACGTGACAATGAACAGGAATCATGTATATTAATCAAAACATTATAAACCAATTAAATAGCGTTTGTACTGAAAATGGAGTGAGACTGGAGTAAAACAACTAGAACCATTCACAAACTCATTCCAGAACTTCATAGATCACAAAGTCAACATTCAGCATCTCCTTTCATTGTTCTTCTGTCAAAGAGATTATTCGGGATAGCTACTATGGAGGATGTAAATATTTTAGCATATCAACAGGTAAATCAAATTAGCAGTAGATATGACTAAGACATTATCTCAACATGAGGACCATCTTAGCTCATACATTGCTATGACTAGTCAAAGAATGGAAACCTTATGTCCAGTATTTAGGACAGTATGATGGCAATAAAATTCATTCAAACAAAACTCCATGCCAGTATCGTCAATTTAGAATAAAGATTTAATTACATTATGAATTATCAATTAAAAACCTCGAGTTCAATTAATCATGAATTAGATGAATTCAAAATAGTTATAATCAGTCTGATTAATGACAAGTTATCTCCCTTGCAAATATTCCTAATGATGTAATGGAGACTTACTTTTCAATGGACTTCATCTCAATTTAATTAATGTACAAGATATATATTCTAATTGCAAATATTTAGCAACTAGAAATATTACTAAAATCTATGTTACTTTGAAATTTCCTGTATCACATTTAAAGTTGAACAATTAAATCTTTTGAAAACCTTGCAGGATGACATTTTATTCATGTTACACTGTATATTTGACTTCTATGTTGTTATTTTCATTTTCATGTCAGTATTCATTGTATATATATGCATCATGTTACCATTCATTATTGTAAAAAATCTTGTTAAACTTTTTCGAACTTTAGGGACAAAGTTTTTGGTATGTTTAAAATTCTTGTAAAATATTGTAAATATGTTTTAACATATTTTCTTAAATTATGATATTCAATTTAAACTATCATTTATGATATGTTTTATATTTCAATACTTTAAATTCTCATCATTTAGATTTTATTTTAGATAACTTTGTTTCACTTAACTTTTTCAAACTTCCCAGTATTTGCTTCAGTAATCATCCTTATTTTATGCCAATTATCACTTTAACAATTATGAAGAAATACTATCTAGTTCAGGTAACCTGGGATAAGACAACTAAATTAGTCACAAGTTTAGCTTGTCAATGTATCTCATTTTATCAACTTATGTTACATCTTAAATTTTGGCTTCCATTAAGTAAATTTCTTCTACAACCACTAAATTGAAGCTCTGTCTTCCTTGTCTGGAAATTCCATGATAAAAGTTGATGTTGTAAAATCCTCAAAATAGTAATTCATAGACCTATCAAATTTACTTATTTTCTGCACTCCTGGGCTCAGCCTCCAAATTCCACAGATACTTGGCAGTCAAATCAGATTGATTGCTGAAAGATCAACTTCATTAATGAAGCTATACTTACAAGTATCTGGATTTTGTTGAATTATAGGGGAGTTATTGAAAGCCAGCTGTGGTTGTTATTTGAGGTTATACTGTACTTAGATAATGTAGTCATTTGTACATATGTTATTGTTATATTTAAAGATTACAGACCCTAATGAATCAGTAATTTTGTCAGTAATGCCGATCGTAGTGGCTATGAAGCCACTTTCGCCTTCTTTCTCCACTTATCGTAAAACCTATTTTTCGTAGACATTTTCCAATGTATCATATGAGACCGCCGTGGCTGGTACACAAAAAAGGCAATTATCATAAATAAATTTAAAACCTGAGAGAGTTATAGTTGAACACAATTATTCAATGGACATAAATGTGCATTGTGGTGATACTCCTCCAAAGAAAACTCAAAATAAACATATTAAATTGTGGAAAATTGGGTGGCATATTACTGAACAAGGCATTCTTCTTGAGACTTTGGAGTTCTGTAAATCCTGCAGATAGGTACCAGTGCCACTGACATTATACAGTGTCCAAAATGAAATCAAAAAGGGCCTTGGTGGATATTTATATGTGCAATGTCAGAATGTAAATTGTGGTTTCATAAACTATGTACCATATGGGAAAACCCACCATAGGAAATCAGTGAAATCTGAATGCCTTGTTTTGCAGTAAATACAAAGTTTGGTACAGGTAAAATAAATATATATTTTTGGTTTGTTTCATTTCTTCATAAAGAGATTTCTCTGATTACACAATTTATTTATTTACAGTCAAATTAAACAAGTGTAAAGGCTTGGTATAATATATTGAAAGAGAAATAACTTAGCCATTGCATTTGTCCAGCCCCAGAGTATATTATTGCTCATACATGTGAAGCAAATTTGTCAACAGGGTCACTTCAAGGAATCAGGGTTAGCTCGGCTCACAAGTCATCACGGCCATACATGGCATGGGTGAACTCAGCCTTCTTTTTTACATTACCCTGCATATACATTCAATCACACTTTTTTAATATTGTAAAATTCAAGACTACTAGTAATATTGATGAACTTGTGCGTCTACCATTTAGTTATTTGGGTATCACTTATCAATATTGAGAAGAACCTGTCTATATTTTAGTCAATTGTTAGTTGGCAACTGAACAAGAAAAATATGGGTCTGATGCAAAAAAAAATCTTTGCATTGATAATGAAAGTACACTGCAGACTACATGATTCTAAGGTTTTAAATTAGTTCAGATTCAAACACTAACAAATTGTCACACCTGATCGCAGCTGACTTCATTATGATTTTGGTTTTAGTATATAACATTCATAAACACATGGGCACAAGATAGCCAAGTTGAATTCATTGTGTAATGAAAATTACTTAAACGAGATACATCTACAAATAAAAAACATTATTCTTCATTTCATAGACTGGTATTGATCTGCAACGCTGCGAATAACTATCATCATAATAAATTTGAATGTAAGTCATATATATTGAAAATATCTTGAAAAACTTGTTAAGCTTATTTTATATGTTTTTTTAGGAGTCCTACAGCTAGCTTGAGTCAAATACATGTTCCATGTGCACACAAAAATCTTGTCAAATGCTTTCCATGTAAGACACATACAGGAATGTCCTGTGCAGTCAATACTGTTTGGCAGAAGTGAGGATTTGATAGCCTTATATGTAAGTGTTTATTTTATGCTTTCAGATGTAGGTTACTGTCTTCACTCTCTCTGAGAATATTATTTTTATTTTCATTTAGACAAAATTATCATTTTAATATGTTGTTAAGAGCATATTCTGAATATATTCTGATCTTAAAGTATGTTTGTATGTTAGAGATAAATATGTATTTCTAGTAAATATTATCATTTGAATTATGTATACCATTCATTATGTAATGATATGTAATGATATGTGTATGTCGATGAGCTTGTGATGCTTAAGACAAATAAAATATATGTTATGTTATGTTTAAGCTCACAACTTCTTTATGAGCAAGGTTAAAAAATATGGTAAGAAAGTGTTGAAGTCAGTAGTGCAGAATCACACATATGCAACACACAAGTGGTGGCAAAAAAATGGACCTGGTAAAACAGATTAAAAAACCACAGATGTGTTCATAATCATTATGGAAGTGCTAGAATGATGGAAAGTGTGAGTGGTGTAAAAGGTGTAGTGGAATGGGCCAAGGAAAGAACACCTTTAGAGTATATAGAGGGGGATGGGGATAACACCCTGATAGCAAGGTTACGTTCAGATCTTAATATAGATATAAAAAAAAGTTTGACAGAAATCATGTTGTTAAAAATGTTGGGAAGCATTTACTCAGCCTTCAATCAAACAAAGTTAAAATTAGCAGAGTAACAATAAATCATCTTCAAAAGTCCTTAAAATACACATTGGCCAAAAACCAGGGTAACCCTGCAGCAATGAAAGAGAATCACCGTGCCATAGTGCCTCACCAGTTTGGGGACCACAGTTTATGCCAAGATAGATTTTGTGGTTATAAGAGAAACCTGAAATTGAAGTATGTTCGTAGAAGTCTTCCATATTAAGTACCACTGAAGGATGAAACTGGTTGTATTAGAAAAGAATTGGATAAGGTGTTTCTAACAGTCATCACAAATGCCATTCAGTATTCAGACATAGGTTCCTCACAACAGTGTGAGCATGCAAACTGGGAAGCCACAATAAGAGCACCTAAGTCTCACCATTACGGAAGCTCTGAATCTTTGGACTTCACAGTACAGGCAACCAAAGCATTCATTAACGAGGGACGACAGTATATAACCCAGGTATGGTGCACAATGTTATGTTCTGCAGCTACATTTTGACATTACAAGTTTTGCTGCATGTTATATGTTAATTTTGTTGAACTTTTATACAATTGTTCATTTGTATTTAAGATTGAAGTTCTTTTTCATGCCATTTGTTACTTTTTTAATAAATGCATTTATATTCATTTTTGGTAAAAGTTGTTACAATAATTACACAATAGTTCTGTTCTTGTTGTTGTTACATTATAATTCTGTTGTTGTTACATTATAGTTCTGTTCTTGTTGTTGTGACATCATAGTTCTCTTCTTCTTGTTGTTACATTATGTTCTGTTACATCATAGTTCTGTTAATTTTCAGTCCAGTTGTTACTGTTACAGTTTGACCTTTCACAAATAAGAGGGTATAATAGTAAATGTTTTATAATTATAAACAATTTCCTATGTTTGTAGGTAATGATTTTATTTATTTTGCAACATTCATCAATGATAATGATAATTTGGTAAGGATGATTATTGTCACATGATGAAGACAATGTTGATGAGTAGTTTGTTGAATTGTGATGTTGATGATGATTTCATTAAATTGTTTGGGCTCTGTATTAATTTCCTTAATATTCAGTCATTACAATGTTTGAAATGAAATACTAAACAAGATCTAATATTAAAGGTACACACTGAAGCTGGCCTTTCCCCTGGTGAACATACTGTGGCATATGCAGAGCCAGGTCATCCCAGGAATGCTCTGTTATACAAGGAGCTAATGAAGCACTAAAAGGCACATCTTATCAGTCAGATATTTGAATGTTCTGTTCATGTTACACTTAGTCTTTTGAAATATCAAAAAATTTAGTTAGTTGTGTATTGTATATATTCAGTCTTTTGAAATGTAGCAAATTTAGTTAGTTGTGTACTGTAAGTAAATAATATTACCTTATATAAATCATAACCTATAAAATATTTAAATACTGTTTACAAAATGCTCGTTCCAGGCATTGAAGAGAGACACGGAGACATTGATGTTGAGAAGACACCTGATCCTGTTCCTCTTGTGATTTCAGACCCATACCACCTTGGTCTGAACCAATAACAATGATCACACTTGACTTAAAGACCACAGATCTTAGTGAGTAGAATGTTGTATATTTTAAGGTACCCTGATATTGAAAATTATGGAATTTGATGTGTAAATAAAAGGAGTCTTACTCTTTCACAATGTTGTATGAGCATAAAGCATTATTTTTTCATATGTTTAATTCTCTAAAAGTAATGTTTGTTTCAATATTCACCTGAGGTATCCCTCCACCAGTAAAGCTGAAACATTGCTTATGACCTATAAAGTGTTGGTGCGACATTTATCCTTATAAAACCTAATAATATACATTGTTTGAAATTTCAGTTTGTAGTGGATTAATGCCACATATAACGCAGATTGCTGCCAAGGTTGTCAACAGTGGCCCTGAACATTTTGTATGTATGTACAGCCCAAGATGCCAGTTTCTACAGGTGCCCAGCAAGCTACTGGAATAACAGTTAATGATGATGTTATGAGAGTAAATGGGACTGTTGTTGACACTGTTGACATCAATAGTGCTTAGACCATCTTATACAGTGGCTTGACAAATACAAAAATGTTATTGTGACTGTCCACAATGGAAGATGATTTGATTTTTCTGTACATGTTTCAGCCTTATATAACACTAACAAATTATATAGGTTTTTTGCTTGTGCCAAAGGATTAATGTACATCTTAACATTATTTAGAAAAACCTACCCAGGAAGACTTTCATATAAGCAAGAAGACCTAGCTTGTGATGTGTTAAACTTTACATATAATCGGCTAAAACACAGTATTGGTGCTGATCAGGTTTTTTTTTATCTTATATCGGTGGCACAGAAAAAATATACATGATAGGAACTATTTTTAAAAATTACAAAGCTTGGCAGTTACCCATCTTACTTTCCTGAAAATTTCAAGAGGTTAGTATTACCCGTTCTTGAGATATGCATTGAAACATCCTCCAAAAATAGCCATTTTTAAGCGTTATACAGTCTCACTTGAAACAAAATGTTTTTTAAAATCCAAAATGCTCTGAATATCAAGGAGAATTGGTGCATACATTGGTACAGTTTTATTCAGACTTCTGTTCTGCAAGTTTTGTTACCTGAATTATTAAAATCGGTAAAATAATTCTTATTTTACCACTGAAATGCTATCGGTTGTGATTTTGTTTTAACACAAAAAATTAAACATATGCTCATTGTTACACTCAAATAATTAGTACAAAATAAGGGCTATTTAAATTTAAATTGACATTAATCATTTAGTTATTGATTATGGTCAGTAAAAAAAATCATTTATGGTTCAGGGTTAGTCCTGGTTTTAGCATGAATGATTGTTCTTTTGTTAATATCGAGAAGAAAAATTTTGTGGTGTCTGTAACCATGACAAGTTCATGTTGCAATAGTTTCATTGTTTCTTGTTTCTTAAGTGTTAATCTTTCATTAGCTAATGTGTATCCATGGATTATCTAAGTTGGCCAAAATTTGTATTGCTCTGAATTAACATTTCTGAAAATTTCTACATAGAAAAAGTAACAGACACTACACGAAAGGGTATAAAAATGAAAGAAAAAGTCACTGTTGCTTTTGGACCTAAAAGTTTATTTTACTCTAAAGAAATACCCATTTTTTATGGTGTAATGTTGCATCAAACATTGAACTACTAAGTAAAGTGCAAAAAAGTGATGTAAGAACTCGTATTATGAAATATTACATCAGACTTGTGTAATTGTGTTTATGAACAATTCAAGACAAAACAAGGTAACCCAGATTTCTTACCCAAGAAGAATTGTCCTATCTAATTTCTATGATTTTTACCATGGAACAACCCTAAGGCATAGAGAAAAGACAAAAACAGACCTCCAGTAATGACCCAGGTATGATTCTGTTGTTCAGAAATATCTACACTGTATTTTGCAGTGTCTGTAACCAAAATCTCCATATTGTTAGTGAAAGGCCTTTTCCCCAGTATGTGTATGAAATGAAAAGATGTTCCCTTCTACACTTTGGATGTATAAGGCATACAACTGAAACATTTTTGGTCTGACAATTTTAGTTTTAATATAGATACATGTGTTTCTATTTTAGACTTTTAAACAACTGGCAAGATGTTCAAACATATCTTTAAATGCACAATGGAAAAATATTTTTTTAACAATAACTAGCATGGGAATAGTAAATTAAAACATAAAAAATCTAAGAATTCAAAAAGATGTAACAAAAATAGGACTATTTGTTCTAATAGTCAAATGTTTACAGACACTACGAGGCATATGCATTAGACTGACTGTTGTTTATGATACTAAAAAATGTGTACAATTATTTTAAAAGCAATAGTATTGAACAAACATAATGGTAGTTTGAAGTCATTTCTGTTTCTATCAGATACTTTGCTTTTAGAGATAGCTAATTTTAGTTTGTTTGAACATGAATTCATCATTGCAGACACATGAGCAGTATGCTTTCAACTCTCTTAATTTGCATTCATACACAAATATGAATGAACAGATCACAATAAAGTTGTTTCTATTTTCAGAAAGGCAAAATAAAGATGAGCAGAAGGTAAAAATCGATAGACAAGAGAAGAATCGACTTAAAGTACAAGCATGGAGGAAAAAGCAGTGAGAGGACAAAGAAAATACGAGCAGCTGAAAAAGGTAGACAGGGAAAGAAGAAAGGAAGCAAGATTACGAAGAAGGCAGCAATCACTGTCAGACCCAAAAATTCAACAAGAACTGCAAAAGAAAAAGCGCGACGAAATGAAAAAGTACCATCAGAAAAAGAAAAAGTTCCCAAAATTGATGAAATAAACAAGGAAAAAAGAAGAAAGCTGTGAAAAGAATCAAGGCATGGAGATTGTGTATCAAGATGAAGGAAAGTATACAACAAGAATCAAGTAGTTCGAAAAATGATGAACAGAAAAATACTGAGTCGCCTGAAAAATCTCCGAAAGTGTTACCTAAAGCAACTTTGTATAGACTATTAAAAAAGGTTAAAAAGAGTTACCTAAGACACCAAGGAGTAAAGCTATCATCATCAGTAAACTCATTGAATCTCTTTCAACATCTAAAGTTCTCAATAAGAAGAAAATAATTATGACAGATTGCAGAAAAAAACTTGAAATGACAGATTCAATTTAGCAATCTGTAACAGAGAGCATTTCATTAGTGAAAACCAGAAAACATGGTGAAAAGAAACATGCATACAACATTATCTGTGACTCAGTATTAAAGAAATATAAAAGGTACAGCTTAAAAAGGTATTTCAATGTATCAGTTAAAGCATGAAGACCCAGGTCTACATGGTGGGAAAAGAAACAAAGAAAAAGAAGAAGGGATGCACTTGACTCTTGCATAAAGGATTCTGTGAAGAGTTTTTTCTGAGCCCAGAATTCAGTAGAGAGGTGCCAAACAAACATGAAACTGTCAAAGTAAGAAAAGAAGGCCAGAAAGTAATACTCCCCAAACATGTTATGACCATGGCACTGGAAGAGGCCTACAAAGATTACAAGTCAAGAAATCCTGCTCACAAGATAGGACTATCTTCATTTTCAAAACTGAAACCAGTAAATGTTAAGAAAGTGTCCAAAACAAGCAGGAGATCATGCTTATGTCAAAAATGCTGCAATGTGGCTCTGAAAATAGAGGCATTAACAAACCTGAAAAAGGGAGTAAAAGAAAAGGAAAATGTGGATGACATTTCAGTGGACAAGAAAAACTTGTGTGATGCTACATTTTGTAAGTATGAGACAAGTCCAGATGCAAAATGTTTAAGAAGAGAATGCCAACAATGTGGAGTGAAATGTCTATGAAGTTACCATAAACCATTGGTTGATCAATGTAGTGATGGAATGGTGTCTTTGCATCAGTGGGAAAGTGTAGAAATTGCAAAAGATGACAAAGTCAAACGCTGTGTCTCCTGTGAGCCCAAAGAAGCTGACATTGAAACATTTATTACATGTTTAGAGAATGATATGCAAGAATATCCAGAGCACATCTTCAGAGCCACATGGCAACAACAGCATATGAGAATTTATGTAGACAAAATCGGTGAGGGTTCTTTTGCAATGGTCATAGACTTTAGTGAGAACTATGGATGTGTCTTTCAAAGTGAAGTACAATTAGGATTCTTTGACAGGAACCACGTAACAATACATCCCATGATGTGTTACTACACGGAAAAGCAGGAAGATAAAAAATTAAAAGTGAAACATGCCATCATTGGCATAAGTGAAGATACCAAGCATGATGCTGACTTAGCAATTACTTTTGAAAACAAGGCCATAGAAGTTCTTGAGAAGAAGGGAGTGAAAATAAATAATATTCATGAATGGACAGATGGATGTGCGGCGCAATATAAGTGGAAGAAAGCCTTTGCGGACATTAGTCTGAGGAAAAACCCAACAGTAACTAGAAACTATTTTGAAACATCTCATGGGAAGAATGTGGGAGATGGGCTTGGTGCAACTGTGAAAAATGCCTGCTACAGAGCTGTAGTCAGCAACAGAAAAGTGATTGGTTGTGCAGACGATGTGTTTGACTTCTGTACACAGAAACTGACAATGGACAATACAGATATAGAAGCAAGCACAGTTTCAAGGAGGGAGTTCATCCTTGTTACAGGAGCAAAAAGAAATAGAGATGAAACAAATGTTCAGACACTTGTGAGTACAAGAAAATTACATGCTGTAAAGTCTGTAGGAAAAGATTATGAACTGAGCACTAGAAATCTTAGCTGCTATTGTGAGCAGTGCATGGAGGGTAGTGGGATATACAGCTTCAGCAAGCATGTTAATGCCTGGGAGATGCAGAAGTTGACACTACAAATCAGACAAAAAACAAGACAGCAAGCAACATTATCAAAACCAAGCAAAACTATAAAAACTTCCTGAGAAAAGAAAATCAACCGAAATTCAGAACACTAGAGCAAAGAAGAGTAGACTTCACAACAAGGTGTCAACTGAGACAGAGACCAGCAGAATCCAAAAAATACAACCCTGGTGATTTTGTAGCAGTTGGGCTAAAACCTAAGCAGTGACCTCTCTGTTTATTTTGCAGAAGTAATGGATGTCTTTGACTCAGAAATTCGACTGAAATACATGAGAAAGCCAGGCAAATGGTACATCTGGCCTGATAAAGATTGTTCACAGGAGCCGTTACACATGATCTTGTGTAGTGTGCAAGCTCCAGAAATAGTGAGTGGAAGGGATCATTTCCGATTCAGGGCCAATGATTTATTGAAGCTGAAAGCTGGTCTGGAACAGAATCACAAACATTTCTATCTGAAGTGAATACTATAGTGCAAGAATACAGCTTATCTAGAAAAAAACACAACATCTCTATTCCTCATGACATCTATGTAGTGTCTGTAACCAAATGTGTGATCACGTATATATGTCTATAACAGTAGGCAATTTGGAGGAATACTTACTTAAAATGGCTATGGGTTAACACACAATCATTAACATTTAATATTTTACAGTTGTCCATTACTGTCCAGCTTTAAACTTGTTGTTTTGATCATATTTTCATCATTTTAACCTGCAGTTTGCATATATTCCTTCTAAAACTTGTTTGCACTATAATTTTAACCAATCGAAAATCATTTGGTATAATATTCTAGTCAATATTCTTTATCCTGTCATGCTTTTGTATTGAATTTTGTCATGATTTAAATGATTCTCCAACTGCAGTGAAATATTATAATTTGGTAGAGTCTGTAACCAAATGTGTGTGCCTTGTAATTTTACCTTTCATGGGAATTTGTCATTCTTTAAACCAGTATTGATGGTTTGGTTTGTTTTAATACTGTTCTTGATGTATTATAAATGGCTAGATAACCCTCTGGTAGGTCTTTTATGAATGTGAAGCAGAAGTTTCTAGCTCACTTATTTTTGGGTCTGATACCTGCTGCATAAATGTTCTGAAATTTTTCGTTAAGATGTTTATCACTTCCAGTTAAGTTTTTTACTTTTAATGGTCGTATCCTGTTATACATGCTACAGTTGAAAAAAATAAAGTTTTTAAGTTTTTGCTGGTTTTTCTTGCATGTTATTCATCAAGTGTAGTGTCTGTAACTTTTGTTATACCATAGGATCAAAATGGTAGATAAAATAACAATGCATGCATATGTACGAAAAAATAAACTTGATCTGTGTAGGGGATGCTTTGAGCTTTGTAATTAACTCCAAATTAATGTGGTATCTAAAAAATTGTTTTTGAGTAAGTGAGACTACTATCAGCTTCAATCCTGTGTTTTAGCTGTATATATATAATTTGCTAGCATTTGTACATTAAATGTTATTTGTAAAAGCTACGACATATTGTTCTAGTTGTATTTTCAATAAACTAACCTGAAGAAACAACAGCTCACTGTTAATATTTCAGCAAAATGTATAAGGTGTTAACACAAACAAAGAACGAACATTATAAAATCTAGAGTGACTTCAAAGTGTACAAAACAATACCATGAAAATGTCTACCATGGTGTGTAATCAGTACTACAGAATAATGAGGTACCAGTAACCTTCATATCTATGACCAACAGACTAATACAGGATAAATTGTCAGGCACCTTTGAGAGGTTCGAACTCTTTTCAAGGAAGTTTTTGTAGATGAGGCAATGATAGCTTTTTCTGGTCATTTAAATGAATCATGCCAGCCAGTCAATCCAATGGAGGTCAATGTTTGGATGCAAAAACTGTCTAACTCCTGCCTTGGAAAGCAGAATAGTCAGATACATCATGGAGCTTGGGAACCATGTAGAACAAAAACTTGGATTGACTGACCAGCTCAATCACTCATATTGATGTGTCTACTTTGACAACATTTTCACCTTTCTGGAGGTATGTGGCAAATTTACTTAGATAATATTGCTCATAAAGTCACTTTGGTGGTTGATTGGGGCCCCGTTGAGGGGGAAAGTAATTCCTGTACTTGGTATGAACCAAAATCACATGGACAGTGAGAACACTATGCATGAGCTAATTAAAAATATTCCACTCTCTGTAGATGATGGTATAATAATTAGAAAGTTTACGCTGAATAGCATGGACCCATTATCTTGGATAAGAGAGAACTTGAGGGTCTGAGGATGGCTCACAAATTGTGAAACAGGAGATAGATAACTATGCTTGAAGGACGGATGCCTCCCAAATTTTATGCAGTTGACATTAGATTAAAGGTTGTGTAATATATTTCAGACAATCAAAACCAATGGCAGCCAGGCCAAAGGAATGCAAAAAGTGTTTAAAATCCAGACATTCCTTCCCAGAATGCTCCAATGACAAGGTTAGCCAGAAGTGCCAGCTCAAGAGGACATAAACATAATCAGAGTGTTTCTTTGATTTAGATGGTAGTACCACTGATTCTGAGTATGATACAAGCACTGACTCTGACTCTGACTCGGAGGATAGCAAATAGGACATGAACCAAACAATCAAATTATCCTTCTTTGTCACCTAAACCTACCCAAGCTGAAGAGCACGCAATTTTCCGTGGGTCAGGAGAAATCTACACCAACCAAAGTGAAAATAGCGTTTCAGCAACAAATGGACAAATTCCTAGTGTTTAAAGGCAAGACGCAGAACAAAGGCAGACAAAATTATGACAAAATTATGACCAGCATAGAAGCAGACCAAGAACAAAAGGAAGAAGAAAAATAAATAACTCTCAGTGAGATTGCGTGTGTCAATGACTTTCCATCATGAAGTCAACAAATAACTCTCTCTGAGATTGTGTGTGTCAATGACTTTCCTTCATAAATTATGATTATGATTAAAATATAAAACATGCAAAGACATTCAGAATTGATTGAATTATGCATGATTGATATGTGTATATTATATTGTTGTCTAAAACAAGTGCACGATTGCAAACTATATTTTATGCAGGTTAAAACACACTTGAAGTATATTTTCTCTTAAACCAAGTATGCCTAGTTAAACTAATTAAACATACTTTTTTCTTAATGATATTAAGGGGAATATCTTGACCAGATAATCATAGTTTGCTTAGATGTAAAAAGTGAAGCAACTGTCCACCAGCGAGCAAAAATCATTCAAACCTAAAGCATTCACAAATTCATTTCTACATCCTAAAATTTTATCACGTGTTGGTATTACTATGTCAGGCTTCCCAAAAGTTGCCAGACAGTCGAACATGTCAAGTAAATTTTGAGCAGGCTCAATATCTTTTCAACGAGTACTGGACTAGATGTCCACCAGAGGGGCACAATTTACAGCATTTATCACTTATTTTAATATATTCAGTCAGACAAATTTTCATCTGGTCAGACAGAAATTCTAAATTTTCCTGACCAAATGTCTGTTTCGAGAAGCCTGGTATGTACAGTGGTGGTTGGAAATGGGGGGAGGGTACTAAAAAATAATGGGTAGATAGATGCACCAACTGAACTAAACCTGGTGGTGTTGGAATCATTCTGATTTGCTTTCTGTGAAATTTTGTGACATAAATACTATTAAAAATTCCACTCATAGCTTTGATATTTTCTGTATGAAAATTATAGTTTTTGTAGTAGACTTACTCTCACAAAGTTTGGAATATCATAAACAATTACATAAGGTGAAATAGGTTTGTTTCTGGTTAACCGACCGACCCATCTTTTACCTGCCAACTCAAAAAGTTTTCACGTCATTTAAATGGTAGTGCTACATTGTGATTTTCACAACAGTGCAGCCGATATGTAAAACAAGAGGGCCATGATGGCCCTGCATAGCTCACCAGAATAAATACTAATGAAGTTGTTAATAAAAAGGTAATAAAGGTACACTTGTGAGCAAATAATGGGGAACAATAATAATCTTGATAAAGGACCATCAAAGGATACTACAAAAGAATATTCGTGATGACTTTAGGATGCCACATATCAAATTTGGTGATGATCCAACCACTGGTTCATGAAAAGAAGTCATTTTAAGGTATTTCTATGTTTAGCTCTAGCGGCCCCTAATTGGGGCCAACCATTTTTATTTCAGCAAATCTGACAGAATATTATCTAAAGATGCTAAAAACCAAGTTTGGTAATAATCCATCCATAGAAACATGAGAAAGTCATTTTAAGGTATTTCTATTTTTAGCTCTAGTGGCCCCTAAAAGGGCCGACCATATTTATTTCAGTAAACTTGAGAAAAGACAATCCAAGGATGCTGCAGACCAAGTTTGGTGATCATCCATCCACTGATTCATGGGAAGAAGACGATTAAAGGTTTTTCTATTTTTAGCTCTAGCGACCTCTAAAAGGGGTCAACCGGTACAATATGAGGAAATTGCAATTAGAACGTCAAAAGGCTTCTACACAGCAAACTTAAATCCGACTGGTAGTTTCTGAGGAGAAGACCATTGTTGACGCCAGACGACAGAGGCCGGAGCATCCACCTACCCATCCTAACGGCTCACCCTGAACCTTCGGTTCTAGTGAGCTAAAAACACATAAAAGAAAAAATTCCTACCTAACGACCCATATTTTTTTTAACCTGAAACAAACCTTTTTTTGTTTAGGCCTTATGTTTATATATATCGAAGGAAAACGTCTTACTTCCATTTGATAAATCAGTAAATATATACAGTGCCCCCAAAATCTTAGGACAAACATATAATTTGTCATTTACTAACAAACTTCATTTCATAATCTCTTGAATTAAGCAAAACTCATTGTCATGCAGTTAAAGCATTTCTAAGGAAATATAATGTAAAATAGCTTTGAACAACTAATTAAATGTTGAAGTATAAACTGTACTTTGTAAATGACTTCCAGCAAAGGCATTGTGATCATCCTATGTCACATAAATCACATAGGATGGTGTTGGTTATTATCCAAAACAGAAATACTGACCTTGAATGAACTACAGTGCCAGATTATAAGAGAATGGGGGATTTTGGTAGAGCTGAATGTTTTCATATTTTCTTGTTTTTGTACTTAACTAACATTTCAAAATATAATTTTCTTTAAACATTATCTTATGAGAAAACACAACAGCAATAATAGTTTGTCCAAGGACTTTTGGAGTGCACTGTATATAAATCATTTTAAATACATTTTATCCTTTAATGAATTATTATTTCAATATTATTTTATTGAATTTCTGTCATGGCAGTAAAATACTAATTGACTTGTGTAAAAATACTATCAATACTAAAAATTTGTAGAAAAAAGTTCTCCAGCATTAATCCTTATTTTGAAGTAGTGGTTGATTTTTTTAATTGAATGGCAGATGGGGGTAAGCTGCTGCCATATGTCATTTTTAATGGATAATGCTGCCCAAGACAGCAAAATGGCCAAGGCTGGATGGATCAGGTTCTTGTATTTGACTGGGCCAGGAAAGTGTGGGTTAGACGACAAGGCAGGAGAACAGTCCTTACTGGTCTTGAATGCATTCCATGCTCAGCAGACCCTAGTTGTGAAGACGATGTTACGGAGAATTGTAAGACAACACTGCTATCATCTCAGGTGGAATGACTTCGGATTCACAACCCCTAGACCTGCCCATCGATAAGCTGATGAAGGGTACTCCAACGGAAATGAACGGAGTAGTGTGTGGACAGCCAACATACATATAAACATATATACATACATACACATCCAGAGGCAAATCCGAGCTGTCGAGATCTGCAAATGGTTGGTCGACACTTGGGATGAAATGGACACAGCCATCGATGTTTAAGCCTTCAAGAAATTTGTATAATAAAACCCCATTGTCTCGAGGAGTCATCGGAATAGACTAAAGGCCTGACATAAATCAGGTGCTTGTACTAACAAGGGACATGTTCTTTTGAATGAATAAGTTTTGTGCCATGTGCCAGAACGAGCGTATTTACATAATGCTTACGTAAAATGAAGTCAAAGAGAAGTATACATGTTTGTTCCTTGTTAAATTAAGCTGATTGATTGAGTCAAGTTTTCTATTTATTTGTTTTAAACAGTACAATTTCAAGTCCGGTATTATTTCTATGTGGTGAAATATCTTAGTTTTACAATGTGAAATTTACTTTGTAACATCAATATCATTGTATAAGGTGCAAGCATGATACAACATGACACCTTTTGAGAAAATCAAGGTAATTAGCCTTAAATTAAGTCATAGGACATATCATTTAAGCTGAAGATATCGAGATAACGATGCTCTTAATGAGCACAGAAAATCATACACAACTAAGAATTTAATAGTCATTGGAGTTCAACAGCATTTTTCAACTATTTTTCAGTTATATTCAGTGGCCAGTTCACCCAACCAGTTTTCCTAGACTGTATTCTAACAGCTAAGAATTAAATATACGGGACTCAAAAAACTCCTCGAGACAAGTCAGGTGTTTGTGATAATTATGTTCACAATAAGAAGTTTTACTATGTGGTACTGAAGACGACTCACTGTATTTTTTGTAAATTCTTGTAAATGCAGGGATTTGATGATCCACATCAGAACAATGATGATGATGATGATGATGATGATGATGAAGACTGTATTGGCAATAGATCTAAGTATTGCTCCTTAAAAGTGTATCATGATATATCATGATATTGACTTTTAAAATATATGTTGAAATTTGATATAAATGTGTGTGTACACAGTTGATAATGTGAGACTGACCAGCTTTTAGACATAAATTATGCTTAAAAACGATTTTGGGGCTATTTTTAACATTAATAAACAAAGTTCAGTTTTTTAAGCAAAACTGGATAATATCAGCATGCTGAAAAAATATTGTGGTATTTGTATTTTTTAGTTGTATAGCAATATGCAGATAAACCAGACAAAGGCCAAGTTCCACTTTAGACATATATGGAAAATAGACAGTCCCTTTCAGGGCTGGTAACAATCCTTTTCAAGACTACAGACATTTAGAAATTATTATCAGTAAATGTATTCAAATTGTCACAAACAAATCAAAATCAAAGCTAAAGTCAAAATTTCTTTCATGTCAATTTATTTTTGGTACCCTTGTTCTAACAATTTAGAAGTCTTATACACCAAGAAAGTTTTGTTTTCATTTTTCATCTATTCAAAAAGTATGTTGGTTTTAAACATGAATTTTTTTCCCCTAATTTTTTAACAACCCTGAAAAGTTCTGAATTCCTTATGATATGTTCAGCAAACATTGGCAGGCAACTCTAGTGCTTACTAGGACAGTGTTTATATGTTAAGGATGATGATACCAAACTTTTTTGTACCTAAGAGGCAAGACAACATCATAGAGAATGGGTGCCAACATATGCAAGATTAGCGAAGTGTTGAATACATAACTCAGAACAGATGGAATAAAAAAACCAAGATTTCCAACCACAGAGGAAAGGCAGGACAGAAAGGAAGAAAAACAGAATATAGATTCTGTAAGATGTCAACAAACTTCATTCCAGGACTTGTATTTTCCACATTTTGAGGGATTGGATTATGCTGACAATATGTAAACTATCATATACATGTATACATTTATACTGTTTGGAATTTGACTTTGGTAGACAAATCTTATTACAATTCTTATTGACAATTACACACGATATATGTACAACTGTACCCCAAGATACACACACAGTCATGTCATTATTTTAGAAAATTAACATATCTAACATTAACATAAGTAATTTGGAATAATTCATGTTTAATAAGTACATGTAAGATATCAATATTGTTGTTAAATGCACAAACCTTATACACCCTTCGTTCAGATTCAAAATGGGAGGAAATCACTTATAGTTCTACATTATACATAAATTCACCCAGACTTCATGACAAAAGGATTAGTGTCAGAACTCACTCTGTTTGAATTACCCAGTACACAAACAAGCATCATGGATAAGTACTACAAAGAAGTGCCTACTCCATCTCAGGCAACAAGTAATGGTCTGTCTGAATTTTGTGTCGGTCAAAACAAAATCTATGGACTGTTAGGAACTAAAACACTCTCAGTGGTAAATCACACTGTGACCACTTCATGAGAAAAGTTCAACAAAAAACACCTGGCTAAATATACACATGTCAATTAATTTTTTATTTCTCCTCATCAATGACTTTCTCCCAATACACTGGTGATCATAATAATAACTCTTGCACATCATAGCTTAAAAATTTTACTACAAAATTTGGGCTCTGAACATTACTAGTACCCAAATACTTGCATGTATCATTTAAGCCTAGTGCTTAAGTTGGTATACACACTGTCATCGATATACATCAGATGACCATTGCAGGTAAATAGTAATAGAACAAATACCTGCTGCTTATTTTCATAAGACATATATATTTTTGTCTTGTGAAATATTATCAGGAGCTATTTCATATTTTTTGCCCCTTTTTGTAACTTTGTGCTCTTCTTTAGCTCAATATTAGTCACATGATTTAGCAGTTCCTTTTAGGCATTAGTGACCCAGGTGCCAGGCAATTTTATTCTGTACTGTACATATATATTGAGAAGGTAAGTAGCACTTCCTTTTTGCATGTACTATCCTAGTGCTAAATACTGTACTGTGTCCATTCAAGTTTTTTGTAATAACACTGTCCCACCATTATAAATTCTGAGTAATTATGTGGAGTTTTGTTTCAGTTTTTTTCTACCAGATGAATGTCAATAATAAAAAAGTTAATCATTGAGTGACTTCCCATATATAACTAAGGATATTGTTAATGTTGTGGTCAAAATTTCAATAAATTTGCTAATCCCTCAGTAAAGTCTTATATGTAAAAAAGTAAAATAAGTAAAAGATATACATATCTAAAACATAAAAAAGGTAAAAGATATTCTTATCTAAAAAGTAAAATAGGTAAAAATACACTTATCTAGAAAGTTAAATTGGTAAAAAATATACTTATCTGAAAAGTAAAATACTGTTTCTTAAAAAACAAATTTCTTAAAAGTGACAGAAATGATTGTTTAACCTCTATGCCCAAATCCAAGTTCCCCAGTATTTCAATGTTTCATTTTCAAATACACAAATGTGTGTGTGTCTCCTGGGTACAAAACAGATAATAAAACTTTTTAACTCAAAATACAGGGCCCTTTTCCTTCTAAAATAGAGGCCGATACTGAGTTACTTAACAATTGCAAAAAGCCTCTTTTTTTCCAATTCGGTGAAAAAAAATTCCCCAGAATACAATGCTGAAATTCCCAATATGTTAAAATATGATTCTCCCTACATCTTGAAAGTCTGTCTAACTTTCCCCAACTGGCGGAAAATCACATTTGAACGTCCTAAAATGAAAGGGTAGGCCCCTTCCCAATTTTGGAAAAAAAGACCCTGAAATACTGATAAATGTACCATCGTCAGCACAAACTTGTCATTAGGGACTGCATTTAGAATAGGTAAGTTTCCTCAACCATTTTGCCAAACCATGCGACATTCAAGTAACAAGCCTTCTGATTGGTTTATGTTAATATTTTTAATTGATTGTTGGTTTCCTTAGATTACTGCCTTGAGCACAAGTCTATAGTCAGAAATGGTAACCAGTTCTATTTATGTAAACAAAAGTAGAACACTGCATAAAGCTTAAAACTGAAAATGAATGCTGAACAAGAGAAGGCAGTTGATCTGGTAATCTAGTAATACTTTTAGGATTTTAGGCCAAGCTGGCACAGGACATGCTTTTGTCTTTGAAGAAAACACAGCAGAAATTGGCTGATGAGTCCTGATGTTTCAATGCCTAGTTAGCAATATTTATGAATTTCCAGGCTACTCCTAAGTGTTGTGTGCTTCTAGACTTAATTCTGAGATTTATGCAACACCAGGCTAGTCCTGAGTTTTGATTTTTTCAGGCCGAGTTTTGAGAATTGTACAACACATTCTAGTGCTCTGTTAAAGTATTGCCCAGAACTGTTTATTTCATAACTGGCAAGGTTATCTGCTTTTATAATAGTTGTCATTCATATAGGTTTTGTAGGGGTTTTCAGTACAGAACTTTAATCATTGTTCATGTCTCATATAAATGTATCAATGTGTGAAAATATTAATTCCCATGAAATGCTCAGCTCAATCATCTGGCTCTTCAGCCTAGCAGACAAACAAAAAATCACAGTAAAGTTTCAACTGTTGACTTGGTAGAACATGTTGAACCAACAAATGTAGATGAAAGTTCAAGTGAAGACTCAAACATAAGCATTTCTTGTGAGGAATTAGTATTTACAGGTATGGAGAGTAATCTGTTGAATGTTAAAAGGAGTGTATAAAAAGTTGTCACAGTTATTTTAAAGTCTGATTTCCTTTAAGTAGATGATAATTGTTTCAGGTAAAACAGTTTTGAAAAGGGTGTTTTCTACATTAAAATGCTTGGTACAATATCACCATCATCATTGTTCTTCATACAGAAAACTAGTATCGTCTTCAGTGCCATCAAAGTTTTTAGATATACAACATTTTTTGAAGGCTTTAACAATAATAGGTAAGTCCAATTCATCCCAGAGGTTGACAAGTGTTTTGCAGATCTTGTCTAGCTCGCGATTTTAAATTCTGTTACCAGATGTGCATGTATGTAGAGTATCCACACACCACTCGGTCCATTTCCGTTAAAGGATACCCTCCACCAGCCAGTCGATGAACCTGCCTACGGGTTGTAAAACCAAGGTCATTCCACCAGGATGATAGCAAGTGTCATCCTACAACCCTCTGTTAACATCCTCCTCACAACCAGGGTAAGATGAACAGGAATACATCCAACTACAGTAACGACTTTTGTCATCCTGCGTGGTCTTCTCCCCCACACTTTCCTGATACAAGAACCTGGTCCATCCAGTCTCTCTTGGCTACATACAACAATCCTTTTTGATCATTTCACTGTCTTGGGCAGCGTTATCCATTTGAAAATGACGTATGGTCATCTCAGTGCAACTAAGTTGTATCTGACATCTTTTTCAAAATTGACTTTTTTGTAGAAAAAGATTTAATATACTTGAAATACACTAGTGAACTTTTGTTATTAATTTGAACCTGTCAAAACCATATTTTAATGTTTAAATTGTTTGGTGCAACAGTGTTGTATCTCAAGACTAAGGATATTTTATAAATATTTTTTCAAAAAGTTATTAACATTTTTTAAATGAAAGAGGTAAATAAATGCATTTAAAATTCTTCTGTAAATGAATAAATAATAAAAAGATAATGTATCATTTTATCAAAAAGAAAAATTTAAGTGAATTCTCAACAAACACTGAACACTGAACATAAAAAATTGTACAGAAATAATCTTGAATGATAGATAAGAAATGATTCCTAGATAACAACACAAAAATCATTTCAACTGTCAGCAAGTAATATTAGGTAGAAGTGGTCAAATTAAAAGAGATTAAGTTTTTTTAAACAGGTAGAATCTTCTGGTCGTTTTTGTATTAATACAATTATCATATTAGTATTTCACTTAGTTAAACAAAGCAAAACATTGCTGCACCAAATAAATGGAAAGAATGCGGCATTTTCATGCTGATACAACCTTGTTGCACTGAGGTAATGACTGTTTGCAAAATATGTGAATGGGGGTATTTAGAATTCTGTTATAATAGTCACAAGTCAATAATATCTTAAACCAAAGAAGAATCACCAATTTGTAACAGAATAAATTGTCTCAAATTGGCCTGTATATTTTCACTTCACAGTAATTGCATGTTCTACAAGTAAATCATGAAACTTTTACCATTAATATTAGGTTTCGATATCTTTAATTGATCTCTATCCTAAACCAACCATGCACAGTAACAAACAATGATAATCAGGGTTTTCACTGGACATCAAAAGTTGAGGGTCATAAGTAACCCTTGGCTGATGATAAATTTATGAGTCAACAAAATTTCCTTCTAATCTCATTGTAATTTTGAGCCTTTGGCACAAATTCTCAAGAGTCAAAAGCTTTATTTTACTGACTTCAATCATCAAAATACTTTTTTAGGGGTCAAATAAAAGCCCTGAGTAATAAATAATTTCACTGAAAAAACAACAACAACTTACCTGAAATTGTCTGCATGTTGTCTTAACTCCAGTCAGCAGCTGTCAAGGGGAAGTTGAACCCTGGACATGTTTTCATTTGTAGAGTTTGTTTTGATCTAAAAACAAAAACATTTTCATTAAGCTTTGTATTCATATGTATTAACAGCGTATTAAAACAACATAATTGTTGATAAACCTTTTTGCAAAAGAAAATAAATACCAAGATGACTGATGCTAAACAAAGAAGAGAATTGTTTGATTTGACATTTTATAATTTTCATAGTAAAAGAAGAGTGGAATGAGATTGCAATGATTCAGATAAAAATCATCATTAGTTAATCAGCTAAAAATGCTATATAAAAGCAAAATATTGCAAAATTTCCCCTTTTTGAGATTTATCGCTATATTTTCCTCTTCAGAAAGCCACAGGTAGTTTTGAAAATGAAAAATTCACCACTTTGTCATTTGGAAAAATGGCTATATTCAACCTCTATTTCATGCAAAAAATCACTGGATATGACTTTAAGGCTAACTTGAATTAAGTCGGCAAAGAACTTGCTGGTTAAGTCTGCTGCAACTCAAAGCCTTCGTACATAACTTTTTCTGTGTGTTTCCCTAAGTGTTTGTGTAGTACAATCATAGCCTAATGTATTTCTTTAAATATAAGAGTCTGATATGATTCAATGATAATAGTTCTAGAATTATCTGCAGAAAATGATTCAAAGAAATAAAAAACAATATGAGAAAAGAATGAGAAAATGCAACAGAACAAATAAAACAGTAGATAGGTCATTATGTTAGAAAAGCACAAACATCTGCACAGGTTAGTATTATGATATATTTGACAGAATTTTGAAACTGTTGAAGTGACATATTGAATTTATTACAGTACCTTTTTCAAACTTTAAATGTGTAAAACTTCAAACTGTGAGTGTTGCAGGTCTTTCATCAGGTGTAGAATTATACATATATGTGCATTGCAAATGTTGATTAACACTGACTGCCTGCATTTTTCATAGTAAAAGTCCTATGTTTTCATAGTACAGTGGACTATATACTAACTACACATATTATCACCTGTGAAATATTATCCTGTGTTATTCTACCTGTTGTACAAGTTGTGAAATAGCCCATGGGCGTGTACAACAAAAGTGAAAATTACAGATAAATATAATGTTGATAGTGATGAACCTTCCAGAAAGATTTTTGGAATATCCTTCATCACAGCAAAAAAGTTTTTGTATTCTTGTATTAATAATCGAATTAAAAACTTTAAAATGATGTATCATTATCACATGACAGCGGTTTTGAAGGATTTCATTTTTTGTCTGACTCCCTACACAGTGGCAGCACAAAATTTCACAGCTATGAAATACAATCAAAAATACTTGTAAACTTATCTGTCAAACACAAACACAAAATTTGAAATGTACAAAATAAAATAAATCATCCAAGTTGTTATGCTCAGTGATTTGTACAGCAAAATATCAGCAGTTTCCCCAAACCCAAAAAAGTAATACTTCCCCTAAAAATGTATAATAATACAAATAAGTGATAGTTTTTCAAATTCCCCCACTTTTCTTTTTTATCATGCTATCAGAAAGCTAGGGGTTTTGAGGTAGTCTTGAAAATTCCAAAGAAGATCACTGATGCTGATATATAGTTTTTCATTTTTTTTAAAAGTATGATCAATTTTCTGACCAATGAGACAAACTTCAAATGCCATTCACTGATTTAGTATATTTAAAAAAAAAACACTCACACACACTGAATTGTAATATCTCCAGGATCCAGAATTAAATGTATTAAACAGATCTGCAATAGATTTATATGATTTATGCAACATTTATACTGTTGCAACCATCTAGGTTCTGAACCACTCACCTCTACCACTTCAGCCTTCAGTACAGAACAGACAAAGAGCCTGTTACATGTTAAATACAGACCTAATTTTTATGGTTTGGGGAACAGGTATTAGGGCCCTAAGTTAGGGGAAATTTGCATCGTGAAGCACCTAATTGGGGAATTATTAAAGGCTTAAATTATAATCTTGGTAGAACAAAACACAAAGTTATGTCTAAACCATTCAATATTTACCAGAGCACTTAAAACAATATTTTACATGATCAATTCCATGAAAAAACAGTTCTCAGTATATGATGACAAAACGGTTTCATTCTTTTTAATTATGGAGGATATTTTCTCTTTCAATGGGGAAAAATGTAAACCTTTTTACTTGGGGGAATGGGGCCAAATACCGGATCCAATAATAGCATAAAAAGGCCTGTAATACTATGAAAACCATAACGTGAAAAGCCCTGCATTATACACGTTGTCTACGTTGGCATGATAAGAAACAGAAATAAGTACTGTAATTTCAACTTGTAAACAGGATATCAATAGACACGACAATGTTACTTCCTCCACAACCTTATTTCTATCGTGTAGAGACATCAATGGGGTGCATGAATAATTGAGCGATTACCTAGAAACATCACCACTTCAAGTTAATTGGAGGAACAATATCAACAACTAACCTGAAACTGTCCACCAGTTTGTTTGGTTTTTCCAACTTCAGCTGGTCACATAACAAAAACAGTCTCCAACGCCAAATAACACATTCAGTTTCATTAGAGAAATATCACTACACCAAATGGAGGAATTCGTTCGCTAACGCAAGTCTATTCACAAATGGGATATGTCCAAACTGTCTCTGTGTTTGGTATCACCATATACACAGAATCTGCTCCATGTCGCGCCATTTGCTTGGTCTTCATTTCAATGAATTTTAAATTCTGGTGTCATTAGAATGCAAAATAGAACACAGACGAATTGGCGCACGTAAAACGATGATGTTTCAGAGCTAGTTCACATCGATCATCCAAATAACGAATCCTAAACACAGGTATCCTCACATTGTTATGCAAGCGCAATTCAAATTTCAAATCGCACGCCTTTGTTGAGGTACAAATGAGCGGGATTATTGGTTGGTTCTCGGGTCCAATATTGATTCTCTACAGAAACAAATAGAAAACGAGGTGTGAAAAGGGGAACCATTTGGTTATTGGTTGTTTCGTGCCGAGCAATTTCGATCCTTAGCTATATCGTTTATTAGTTATGTCCATGGTTATGTCGCTAAAAGTTCTTCTTCCTATTCAATAGATATAATTTTTGATATTGTGATTTTTCAAATGGAAATAAAAAAACTAACTGAGCAATGTAATGCTTATCTACGCAAAATAAGCAATTTTATAATGTTATGTTCATACACTGGAATGGGCCCCTTTTCCACAGGAAGGGCTTTTTAATTGTTTATTAAGGTTACAGCATTTAGACCAACACAAAAGTGTATTTTGCAAATTCGTGTTAATATTCACTCAGTGCACTCGCATAGATGATCAAAAGGACTTAACGTGAGCGGAGAGGAAAACTGGCTCGGTGTAATCCTGTAAAATTTAAATTCTCTATTATGCCTTATTAAATAATACTCAACAATGAACGGTAGGTCCACCTGGTACTGGATACTTTAATTCTTTATGAAGCTTATCATTGAATGTTTCATATGATGGTGAAGCTGTTTTCTGGGTGAACAAAAAGTTGTAGTGAAATATTGGTGGAGAACAAAACTAGTTCTAAGCAAAGCGACAAATGCTTGATTTGGGAACACCTGTAATTGTCTTGAGTTTTTGCGTGTTTGTTTTCTCTAAATATTTATGAACAATTATCATGTGATATTGTACAATTTGCTGTACATGTATTCAATTATTCATGTAACGTTTGTGATATATCACAATTACTAAGCATGTATTAAGATGCTGTAGTAAAGTTGTTATAAGATGTTGTACATTTGTGATATTCCGATATTCTCGTACATTTGTTATGCAATATTGTATGAGTACGAGGAGAGTAGACTAGGGAGGTTCAGAGTTTACAAATATAAAAAAATAAGATAAAATCTCAATACAAATCATTTATTTGTTGAAGCATAAAATACATTGTACATTTATCAACTAAATATATGAACACATAAATGTGTGTACTAGTAACAGAAACTTGAATACACATTATTTACACAACAAAATAATTGTAAAACCCTGAAAACAGGACTCTGAAAACCAGAATAATCTATAAATCAGATTTCAAGTCTTTTTCGAGTCCCATTTTTCTCTTCCATAAATTTGTTTAATTTGTTTTTGTTTGAATTGCCGACTATCTAGTTCGGACGCAATTCGGATTTTTTACCTGTGAGGAGTATACTTTAGTTTGATAGTCTTAATTAATAAGTATGTGTACTATAACCAATATGGTTTTCACTTAAAATAACTTTTTAATTGCGAACTGCATTCTGGAACGCAGTACATGATTTGAATTGCAAACTACGTTCTGGATCACAGTTCGTGATTCGAATCGCAAACTGCGAACTGTGTTCCAGAATGCAATTCGCAATTTGAATCGCGAACTGCGAACTGCGGTCCAACTTTATGCGACCACATGCCTAGTCTTATTTAATTCGATAACAATATTACCGTCATACTGCTGGTCGTTCAGAGACAGCTGTTCTAGAGAGGAGAACCAATTAATAAGTTATTGTAGACCGCATCAATGTCCGTTGAAGGGCGATGATAGCTGTTCCGAAAGTTATTTCAGAGAGATAGGGGGAGAGAGGGAAGTGATACTAATATATGTGTATTTAGAGTGGACATAGTTTAAAGTGGCTGATTCTTTTTATTTGAACATGGTCGGCAACTCAAGTTTGATTGTATAATAGTACGATTTGACGAACGAAAAAATACATCGTCTGCTTGATTTTACTACAACTACGCAGACAGACCCGTCAATGAAATTCCACAACTCCAACCGTGCGTATAAATACAAACATCGGCTCACGTGATTTTAAAGGTGACTAAAATTCGCCCAACGTAAATTTTGATGACTCAGCAATACTCGACAAATTCATACCAATTTTACCGTACACTATCTAAAAGTAAGATTATAAATAGTAATAGTGTTACTTATTTCTTTTATAATAAATAAACATCATCGGTTTACTTCAGTTAACAGTGTGCGGTAAAACTTTGATACAGAGACCACCTTTGTGATAAAACTGGTCTTAATAAAGAGGTTGAAATACACGGAATAAGTATTAAAAAACCAGTACGAAAATATGCGGACTGTTTTAATGAGGCGTTCCTAATATTAAATGAATCTCTAAGTAAGGTTTTACTATATTCCTTTTTCTGAAAATAGAAACGCATTCTATCCTACAGACTAACACAGATGCAACTGCTGGTAAATGATTTCATTAGCTATTTCAAGCATCTGAACAATTCTTTCTGTAGTATTAATATATCGCATCTCATCTGTAAATTACGGATGACAACGAGTACCAATTTCAATATTCGAAGAATATTCGGTCGACGTCGCCGAACAAATATCGGGCCATACATAAAGAAAATTCATATAATATACGTGACATTATTATCATCATACTTCTTTGGTTTCAACAAGAAACAATTTAAAAACAGACAAATAGAGTATAATCATCATCATCCCGTTTCAGCATATTTTTAACATAATAAAAGTAAAGAAAATAAAGACTAAAGTTTTACATGAGTTTTTTGTTTTTATTTCATGATTGCTTTTACCAACAGTTATTGAGATTTGTGGGGATAATAGTATTTGTGTTAGGCTAATAAAAGGAGTTCTTACATCACAATGAATACAACTATACCGAGTAAAAGTATTATCAACTTCTAACACTTTTATAAAAACGCATGGCTTATAATAACCCACATCATGATAAACACGGTGAAGTTCGGATATACTAACGGCTGACTGTTAATGGAATGGCATTGAAATTTATTAAACACGATTTTTATAAATTATATATCACATTAAAGGCGAAGCTCTCAGCTTTCAGAAAATGTAAAAGTATTTGATATATCTTATATGAAACTATGTGTTTGAACCGTGTGAAGTTCTATGATAAACACTATAGTTATCAATGCACTCCATGTCAGTATCGTATATATTCAACATACTGAATTTTATAGAGATTTGAACTCATATGAACGATACTCTTACCAAACTGTGATCGAAAAACGTGAGTCAACGTTGAAGACGTTTCCCCGAAAATGATTCCTGATGAGTTAAATAAGGGACAAAATGTCACGGAGCGTCACATATTTGTAGAGTTCTATATATCACAATAGAACACAAATCAGCCTACAACGTGTGATAATTGCACCTTTCTGTAATCATTCCAGGTGCTTAAATAAATCATTGTTTATGGAAATATATCAAATAGAATGTTTGATTTTCAATGACTGTCCATCGAAATAGCATGTATCAATATGACACATAGAAACATGATGAATTAAGCTCGTTCCTCTACTTCCGATATAAGTACAGTAAAACTTGTGAACAAAGGTCACCATTGGGAAAGACAAAATGTGGCATTTATGGACAGATGGTCTTTATTCGGAGGTCAGTTTGTTCTGAATAACCTGGGGAGATTTTTCGAAGAATGGCCTTTATTCACATGGTGGTCTGCATTTGAAGGTGGCCACAAAACACAGGTTTGACAGTACCTTTACTTATTCTGTTAAAGCCACCGACCCGACTATTCAGTGGTCTCATACAAGATTATCTTACACATTTCAATACAGAGCTGATCATTGGTATTTTGCTCATGTCTTGTGAAAAATGTTTACAGGTAATGTTTATTGTGTAAGAAAATGTTAGTCTATCGTCATCACTTTTCACTCTTTAAGATCTCACTGCTTGATAAGAAAGTAATATTATTTGAATATTAGGAACCAGTTATGATTATTTTTAAGCGTATTTTGCGTTAAAGACGTTGTCCAGAGTGCTTATTAAATAGTAAATTCACAGATTCAGAAACATTTTTGTACTAATGTACATTGTGTCCTTATGTCTATCAATCGAACCATCAATATATAATTGTGAATAAAGGAACATGATTTTATATAGATTGCACTTAATTAGGAGATACAGTGTTGTTTGATTTATTTGCACTGCCATTCACTCAAAGGCATGGCTACAAGGCTCTGGCTACTGGTGCGACGTTAAGCTACAGTGAAAAATAATAATTCGTTAAATTTAATTTGGTGAAATATTTTACAGCAATGTTTCTGAGGCATGTCTTTTTCATAATAAAATACTAACGCAATATCACAAAATTAGTTTGGGCAACTAAGTCACATGCTAACTCTTGTAAACGACTATATATATGTAAAGGGGGATGACTCAAGTAGTCTTATAAACATAGGACACAAATTCTCATAGTTATACTATTGTGTTTGTGAATGGTATTTAATGCTAGACGGTAAATATAATATGATAGAGATTTGTAATATCAATACTTTTAAACATGGCATTTCAAGGGCGACTTTAGGGGAGGGAGGCGGATCCGGCGTGCGCCCCCCACACTAACATCTGGCAGGCATTGGTAAACGACGTCAGTTGTGTGCTGATTGTGTCCATATTCTACATAAACATGCTCTTACTATAGATTTTACGCCCCCCGAACTAAAATCCTGTATCCGCCCATGTATTTATTCAACGTATTTCAAAAAAATCATAATACAGACAGAATGTTTAATATACGGAATACAATATAGTCGACTTTTTCAAGATAAGGGGCAAGAATTTACATTTCAATTTCGATAAATGAAAAAAATAAATCTGAGTCTATCAACTTCTTGTAAAAATAATTATTTACTAGTTTGGGTAAATAAGATATTTACTGCATTACATGACAAGAGGCGGTAATGGATGAACAATTGGTGATTTAACTTGTATAATAGGTCATTCAAGTATACTACAAAGCTTCCTTTGTACAGTTAATAATACCCGTTACCCCAATTACCTCCATTGACGTCATACTGACCATTGTGCGTCATGCAATCATGGAAATTGGTGTAACTCGTGAAAGAAAGTGAACTTGGATATTACGCCATATGCTTTAACAATGGATAGATCAAAGGGTGATAACTGATGTATTGTTCAATGTTTTAAAATAGAAAAATATTTTAACTCAAATTACCTCACTGACGTCATACATACCAATGTGCGTCATGAAATCATTTAAATCCCGAGCAAAAAAGTGAGTTTCTTTGTTGCAACTGATATTTTAACAATAAATAGATTAAAGGGTGATAATAGATATTTCGCTCAGATTAAGTACCATTGTATTGAAAAATAATTGCTACTCAAATTAACTTTTATGACGTCAAACGGACAAAGTTTGTCATTTAGTCGTTTAAGAATGTAAATACGAGAAAAAATGTGAGTTCGATATTACATCTGATTTTAACAAAAGATGGATTATTAAAGGCGACAATATGGATATTTGATCGTCAATGATTTACACGTGTAATAAGAGACAGAAAAGTTCCCAATGCGGGGCTCGAACCCACGACCTTCTGCTTGCTAGTCAGCTGCTCTACCAACTGAGCTTATCGGGCTGATGTGCATAGAAACTACAATAAACACATGTATTATAATATAAATATATATTGTTTAGTTTATTATCCAGTACATATATAATGTATGAGGATATAAATTAAGCATGCGAACCATGCATACTACACAAAATACCCATGTATAAATAAGGATATACATAACAGAAGGTCATATCATCATATATTTTAAAGGCTTTAGAACAACATTAAACAGATACGTGAAACAGAAAAATAAAAGAAAAAGAAAAAAAGACAAACAACGTTACAAAACTAATTGATGCATACAATTGTATCTCTTACAGAAAAAGGTTTTTGAATAAAGGTACCCATTTTTTGATAATCTGTTTGTTGTCTGAGTTTATTAAATTAATGAATTTTAGCATGTTTACCGGGGAATATATTGTTTTCGCAAGTCAGAATATAAATAGCATTCCAAAACAAAATGATATTCATCTTCCAGGATATTACGTGTTCGACATTTTCTTTCATTCACTGGAATGCTGTTTGGTTTTACCAATCTACCTGATTCAATATATAAATTATGTGATGAGACTCTTAGACGACTAAATGCTTGACATAATTTATATATTCCAAATAAGGCTGAAATCTAAATACCGAAATACTCTTGTAAAAAATGTTTCTGTCAAAAGTATTTAATCTAGCATTCCAATTCTGTACAAATTGATCATTTAACCTATGTTTAACAATATGCAGAAATAAATTTCCATCCCCCACCCCTTGATTAAACCATGCTTCCGCAAATCCTAAAGTACAAAGTAAATCTTTTGACATGTTAGGATATGTATTCATATCATTGAATAATAATTTGTAAACAATTGTGACATACTTGTTATCACCTTTTTCAAGAATCAATAACCAATACTTAATAATTTTAAACATATGAATGGTTTTAAAAGAGATTCGTCCGAATTCCCCATACACAAAATCATTCTGTGTATTTTTTTACACCTAAAACTCTGTTACAGTAATTCATGAGTAACCTCTCAGTTGATAACTCATTAATAAAACCACAAACTTCAGAACGATAGTTCAAAATTGGAGATAACAATTTGTCAAACAATTTAAGTTCATGTTTCGGCGAAATAAAAGTAAACTTATATAGATATTTATTAAGGGAAAAATAGCTTTCTAAGCTAGGTATGATAGTGAGTTTTGTGCTACTCGGAATGATCCCCATGGAGTATATACTATACCTAGATAGGTAAATTTTGAGACTATTTCGATTGGATGTCCATCATAAATCTGGGACTCTTCGTACATTGTGCTACTGAATTCTTGATATTAATTTATTAAATGCACGATATGCTCGATTAGAATAATAAAAAAAACTATGCCCTGAATCCAATGAATCATTTAGAGTGACTGATAAAGTGTTTATAATTCAACACAATTCATTCGTTAATATATGATGTATCATTCCTTTTGTTCACACTTTCTTTACCAGATGATGAACTTAGTTCAAATCAAAATTATTAACACAGTGCAACCTATCCAGAGCGGCCCTATCTTGAGCAACAACCTCCCTTTAACAACAGCATGATTTTCCCGTTGTACAATTTAACTATTGATTTAATCTCTCTAGAGAAACAACCTCTCAAGAGCAACAACAACATAATTATGCTTCTCCCAAAGGATATTGCTTTTGTAAGGTTTTACTGTACTATGTTCTTTACTGTGCTGGGGTGGTATTCACGAAAAATCTTTAGTATTACATTAAGAAATTTCTTATTCAGATTAGAGAGGTTTTCGGAAGGTTAAGGATTACAAAGTTTTTAATATTAAATACGTAGTTAAAAATCGGAACATGAGGACGTGTTCGGTTCAGACAGACAGACAGACAGACAGACAGACAGACAGACAGACAGACAGACAGACAGACAGACAGACAGACAGACAGACAGACAGACAGACAGACAGACAGACAGACAGACAGACAGACAGACAGACAGACAGACAGACAGACAGACAGACAGACAGACAGACAGACAGACAGACAGACAGACAGACAGACAGACAGACAGACAGACAGACAGACAGACAGACAGACAGACAGACAGACAGACAGACAGACAGACAGACAGACAGACAGACAGACAGACAGACAGACAGACAGACAGACAGACAGACAGACAGACAGACAGACAGACAGACAGACAGGGATTGCTTCATGTAATGCCTTGTCAAAGTATTGTAATACATTCAATACACAAGTCATAATACAGCAGACGCATATCTATTATGACATTTAGCCAATCGCCTTTGTAGAGTATTTACTAGCCCCTCAAAACTGATAAGGTAGTATTAAACCTGCATTTAATATTCATGTGTCGGATACGTAAGTTTTGGATACTTAGAATCTGTCCTCAATTCCGAAAACGCAAAATACCTCAAATTTCTGCAGATTGGTATCATTGTTACTCGTATGCATATTATAAAGTAAACGAAATCAGTTACAGAAAACATCATTTTTGGAGTTTGATCGTAAGGAATGAAAGAAAAAATATGTTTCCTTTGTTATTATCGTCGGTCCCGATTAGTAGCAATACCAGTATCAGTCACGAGGTTCTCGTGAAAGATGGTGTTCAAACAATTAAGCTTTAAGCATGGCTGGCCGATAGACGTTATTAAAAATATAACGTATTGCTCATACAATTTTGCAAAATGAAAAATATTTGTTAAAATTAATATTTGAGATATTGTTTCAATGCTGAATACAACCTAGTACATTTGTTACGTAGCCTTCCTATGTTTACATTAAGTCCAACATAAGTTTGTGTGAGATCAGAAATCCTTAGTTAATAACCCTGTGGCAGCCAGGGGCGGATACAGAATTTTGGCTAGGAGGAGTTAAATCATGATGTATGTAGAATATAGACACAATCAGCACATAACTGATATTTTTACTTATGCTTGCCAGACTTTAAAAATTATTGATATAGCATGATGTGTCAATCTGAACATTCACAACTCAAAATATGTTTCTATTGTAAATACGTTAAGTTTGATATGTATGCTGCATACTTTACACAGTTAATAACTATTGATATAGTAGTCTTTAAGCGTTATTCAATGTCTTCCTCCATCTGAATGTCATGATATTTTGGCAAGTGAAATCAATGTTTGTGTTGTAAATTTGGCATTATTGGCCATGATACATTAATGCATTGCATTATACTGATTGTAATTATACTAGTCTATTATGATTTAATAGAGAATGTGCAACAAAACCATAATTATTCTACTCCGAACTCAATGTGTATAGAATTGATAACAGTGATTTTGATCGGATGAATTTGTTCAATGCTCGTCCTCGATATAAATATTGTTTACGCAGTTGTAAATATGAATATGATAAATTTCAAACCAGTAAACCTCAAACTGTGCGATTTAAAAATGCTAAGTTGTATTAGAATATGTAAACATAAAGTGCTAATATTAAACAAACAAATATGCAGTTGACTGGTGACTCTTACTCCTGATAATATTTTGTATTTTATTGTAAGATATGAAAGGCACGAATTTAATATTAGAATTTAATATGTTCGATAATTAAAGTTCCATTTGAACAGTATGAGTTTCATTAAAGCTTTAAAGTGGCTGAATAAAATAGATCTGGTGGCCGAGATATGTTTTTAAAGAATGTTTTATATAAGGTGTAGATACTTGTATAATTTACACTTTTCATAAATTGTATATTCATTAGGTTGGCCTTGTTCTGTTTTAGGTATATCAGTGCCTCATGAAATAATAATTTCCTCGAAATTATATATTACATATTATAAATTGCATTAGCATTATATATTTCTAGATACATGTATTGATATTACATCCGTTCAGTAATTTTCTTAGCATGTATTTATGGATTTTATATTATACATAAAGTTGTTATGTTTGTATACTATGCACTGAACATATCGACGTGTCAATTACTGTACATATGTTTCTGTATGGGTCTATGACTTTCCGATTTTGATACAAATACACTTGTTCAGGACTTGAACTTGTTAATTAAACACCAGTACAGAGACTTGCTAAGCAAATGGTGGGCTGATATATTTATAACAAATAAAGCAAAGTATGTCCACTAATATAGAAACTCAATAAACATACATGTACTTAATTGTTTCAACCTAGTACATGCATGATTCTAGTAGCATATTAAATAGAAGAAGCTCAATTTCCGGAAATGAATTATTACATTGATAAATATAAATAAACTGCTCGTCTACAGAGTGTAGAGTTCATGTATGATTTTTAAAAGGGTAAATTTATTTAGGACTGTTGTCCCCATAAAATGATAACAAAAATGATCCAATCATAAGGTTTGCCAACTTTTTTAAATTTTAGCTTTCTACCCAATATTCCATATATGTCCAAATTGATACTTCTAGCGTTCTCAGAACTGGCAATCTTGAACAGTACAAATGTTGATAAAATCTTAATGATAACGTAGTCATTTTGTCATGAAATTAGTGAATTATCGGTGTTACGACAGTTTTCCATTAAGAACCTACATAAGGTATATAAACTTTCATTGTGTGGAAAACTGTATATTACGACCGTTTTCCATTAATGAGACAATAAATACAGGGATATGAAGCGTTGCAACTACCGAGTTCAAGTAAACCAAAGTGATAAGCTGGTGGTTATATTGTGTGTACCTATAGTTCACCTATAATAATTGTCAAAAATTCACCAGCCTTCGCGTTATATTTCATCAAAGTATCTTCTATAAATTCTCTTACTTTAAATCATCAGATTCCATACAGTAATACACAGTAATACATCATACTTTCAGATCAATCATACGTAGTGTGACTGGAAAAGATCTGATCAAATATGGGATACAATAAGATCATGATAGCGTTCATACGAACAAATCAAATAAAACGAAAGTAATATTACAACAACATAACGACTGTTTTCACAGTAAATGGATCTCTAAGATGTTACATGTATTTATAAATAAAGATGGAAGAATTATATTGTCCATCACTTATGCGTTAACTAGCCATTAGCAAGATTATACAAGATTGTTGTCAGATGTAACAGTTTAAAAATCTTAGTCTGTTGTGAGTGTACATGTATTCACAAAATGATATCAGTGTCAGACAGTACTAAACAGTAAACACTAGAAGGTTTGCACATCTATAGTCAGTACTAAGTGTCAATCATTCATTTAATTGAGTACACATGTACATGTTCATTGGCGTTAATGATTCTTCATAAATGTCCTTATGAGTGACTTATTCTTCGGAAATAAAAACGCACTGTCCCACAAATTTGTTTATTTCGCGAACATGATTTAGTTGAAACAAGGCCTACTTTATGAATCAATTCTATGGATACCTTAACTTGATGACAAAATAATTTTTCTTGACTCTCAACCAATATCTTAAATGACTTAAATATTTGAAAATGTGATCAATTCAAGTTTTCAAAAGTATAAGAACAAAACATGTCAAAACCCGAAAAAAAATATGTGAAGTTAGATTATGTGAGGGGACTTACGATCGTGAAAGTTAAGTGCAGTGTTCAAAAAAATCAACCTACTTCATCAAATTTATCCTAAAATAATCTAATATATACTAGTATATATTCCATATTCAGTAATTCAAGCACAAACATTTTATTTCCTAATCACCAAATTATAACACACTAAGCACAAACATTTTGCACAGTCACTCGACACAAGCACTTAATTTTAAGCACAAACATTATAAACACTTTATACTAATCACACTAGCAAATAAAATCATTTTTGGAAAACTACACTTTCCGCTCGAAAATTCATGGAAACACATAATATCACAAGACCACATGGTATTCTAGTTTGCCCTGAAATTCAATGGTAAATTAGTTAACTAAGGAAGAAAGTACAAAACACAAGTAATTAATTGATGGCAAATAGGTTCAAATCACATGTAGTTAAGGACTGATAGCTAAGAACAAGACACAAATAATTAAGTACAGGCAATTAAGTACAACACGCGTATATGGGCATTAGGCACAAATCATGAGTAATTAACTGCTGGCAATTAAATACATAGCATAATTAATCAAGTACTCATTGTTACGTACAAATCACAAATAATTAAGTACAGGCAATTAAGTACAACACGCGTATATGGGCATTAGGCACAAATGATAAGTAATCAACTACTGGCAATTAAATACATAGCATAATTAATCAAGTACTCATTGTTACGTACAAATCACAAATAATTTAGTACAGGCAATTAAGTACCAAATACACATAATTAAATACTAGTAATTAAGTACAAAGCGGTGGACATAGGAACAAGTATTAGCAATTAAGCCAAAACAGCTATATGTCAGTAAATACTCGTTGATAACAATTACACTTAAGTAAACGAGCGATTTTTAGTAAGATGTGTATCGACAGACTTGTTCATGTTAACCAGTTTCAATCGTTTATATATTATTTTTTATCAAAGTAAGTAAGTAAGTAAGTCTACTTACGTACAATAGCGAATAAGAAAGAAAAAATCTCCTATCCACACAAAGAGTTATCCAAACTGCTAGACTGTAAAATGTCAGCTATCACTACAGTTGATTTATCAAATCTAAAAATAATATCCAGTCAGTTAATAGTTCAATCACAAGCAACTGGGTGTAAGTACTAAAAAGACTTGTGTGTAAAGACTAAAAAGACCCGTATTTATCATGGTTTTGTCGTGGATAACGATTATGCAAGTGTTTTCAAAATTCTAATTATTCATTCAAGCGCAAAAACGATTTTCTGACGTAGCACGTGCACAGCAACAGGTTTTTCCCCTACAGGTTTCATGACAAGCTACCATAAGCAACTCAGCACATGTGGAAAAAATCGACTTAATGTATATCAACCATTACAACTTATGATACCATGCCTTTCTGGTAATCAGAGAAAAAAATGCTATCTGTATGCTCCGAGCAGCATTAAAGTTGCACGCCAGTTTTGCTGTCCCTGACAGATTATTCTTGCGAATCGTTACAATATAACAGGATCGTGCGAAAACCGGACGTTTTACGTTCCATACTGATCACTGCATCAAGCAGATTCGCTTACGTAATCATTTTGTACTGGCAAGCCCTACTTCTTGGCGTTACGGGGTTAATGCCCAGACGATCATAAATCTTTTTAGAAAGCACAGCGGTTCCATTCGTGCTCGACGTCCATATACTGGCCATACACACCAAACAGAATGATTAATTATTATGATGTGGTCGAATGTTCGTATGCATACATTAATTTGCAACCACGACCACGTGGTGCTGAACATTGGCTCCTAAAAAAGGCTCCTTTACACGCTCGACATGGAATTTGGAGTTCATAATAGAGGTAGGGTTAAGCCTAAACAACAAATTTTTCGTGTAGATGTTAATGATGGGCGGACAAAAATATTTGAGGAATTCCAATTAAGTCAAGGTGTGTGTTGTGAAATATGGTTATGTGATATTGATTTTACAGACACAAGGTTAACATTCTACCCTTTACCGAATGATCGATTTGTGATTCAAGGTACGAACCATATAAGGTTGTATTAAAGACCATTATAGCTCGGTCGACAACGATACTTTACAAGCGCTATAATTGGGGAAAACCCGGGCATGTATATAACGCAATGGTGGGGAAATATGCGAACATTTATGTTTATACATTTTTAAAACAATTAAAATAAATTCACGTATATATAAAAATGCCCGTTGATAAATTTGGACGGATGCCGAAAACTCACGTTTCAGATTCTGGCGTGTCTTTATCTTATATAAATAACAACTTTCTGAAAAGGGGGAAATCAATAGGTATAGAGAGTCCGGTCTATGGACTTCAGATTTGTGAGTGCAAAACCCAAGTGTGACTCATTTACTGTGAGAGGATCAATTCATGAAACTGTGTCTATGATGATTCATCCTCTGTTGCTAATTATTCATGTTAAGAGAAAGGCTAATATTGGTATAGAAATCATGGAAACTGGTAACTAAAATACTATTGAAAACAGGCGTAAATATATAAATGTATATAAATATACAACTTAACTCAAAAATGCTTACATTTCCAAATCTATATATACGAGCAATACTCATACACATAGATAACTGTTATGGATATAGTTATAATATGGTTACACTGACGTAATTATTCGTGTCCCTGTGCATTCACTATAACCGCGTTCTACTCTATGTGAAAGTTTTAAAAACGTTTGCTATTAAGCCAAGGTCAGAGATATCATGGAGGTAACAGCTTATTTAAGCAATATGTAGTATCAAATTTCCCAAACCAGCATTTAACGTTTTTTATAAATATAACTTTACAGGTGCTTCGTCAAAACTGAACCTTTAAATAAAACAGTGTCCCATCGATAAATAAGGTTCGAGCTCTCAAAAGGCTTAACTAAACGTCAGACGTACTCTTTGATAATCAGACGTTTGTAAATCGACAGCAAATTTTGGTTTCGAAGCAACACGATTACCTACACAGTAATACACACATCCGTCTTCTAATGGATATTGAAGTCATCAATCAACATGATTTGATTTGTTTATGTAACATTTAAACTGTTTTTCTTTCCTGGCTATCTACATTGTAGTCCTGTAAATTAGGATTGAATAAATCAAATGTTTGTACTGGGCAGAACGCTACTGGATAGTGTACCTTACCAGTGTGTCCGAGTTCCGTACAAGTCTCGACATGTTCCCTTCTCTCATTTCATGAGCAAAATGTAGAAATCAAATAACATACGGTAACATAGTCAGACATAGTCAACATGCATTTTGATTAGTTGAAACAAATTTATATCAGAGAAGCAAGCGATACAACAAATATATTTATATTTTAGGATTGGATTGGAAACTCAAAGTTTATGTAGATCTTCTCCAGGATTCGGACCATCTACCTTCTTATAAACAGCAAAATAAACTGAGCTGTTATAATTGATTGTCATATACCCTGTACATCAAAAGAAACTGCCTATTTTAGAATAGACTTTATTTTGTCAATTTTTAAACACTTCAAAATCCAAATATTTATTAATTAGTTAAAAATACGAATTAAGTACATGCGTAAATTGTGTAAATAAATTTGTTTTAAGTACAAATAATTTATAACTGATTCGTTTTGATGGAACATATTTGTTTATAAATATTTAGCAATGTGTTGCCATAAGAGAAATATAAACATCTGGTTCAGTTATTTTTCTATTTCAAAACATATCACCAGTGTGTTTCTTGCGTGGTCCAGTGTATTTACCTCGAGTTTTCGCCGTGTAAAAACAATAATTTAAAATACCCGAACCAATCAGCATTTATTTCAATGTATCATACATTAGTTGGCAATAAACGAAAAGGGCAAGACATTAATTTACATCAATATTATAACATGTAACACTTTTCAGTGCGTACACTAATCTAATTTTAACTTGGAATAATCAGGAAATCTGTCACACCCAGTCATCTTGGTGATGATCCAATCTGAGACACATGTTGGTAGATAGTAATAGTAACGTGCTAGAGTCTGAAATATATAAATATGTTATAAACAGTCACCATCCTTTAGTAACTAAATTACAGAACAGGGTAGACGCTGAATCTCTGAATTCTATACTACATATATCTATATATATCTAGTTCGCAAGATAAGCGGTGGAGGACGAATGTCTTTAAGCTAAATAACTCCAACTAAATCATCACAGAGAATATGTGTCGCGCCCAGCGTTCCACCTCGCGAAATATAGGCAATGCTCTAATTATTCAGCTAAGCAGATGAGTGAACATAAATTACTAAATTTTCCATGTTTTTATTCGTAAGAAATGAATGTATTGTCTTCGAGATACGTTTAAAGCTTTTAGACCTAAATTAAGAAATTTCTAAGATTGTGTAACAAATTAGATTGGTAGGTTCACAATTATATTTACCGCATATTTGTCGAACCACGTTCCGCCGTCAACCAAATATCGTGTGTGTGGCATGCCGCTTACAACAGCATCTTCTAATGCATCAATCACTGGTTTAGTCGTCTCAGCGCTTCCACCAATACTAACTCTCTGTCGAGCTATAGCATAGTCGAAATACTTTTTAGTATATGTTTTTCGCACGTCATCGCTAGCGTTCCTCCACATTTCATCTGCTTCATCTTGATATCTTTTAAACTGAAAATATCGTTTCTTCTTTTGTTATTACATCAAAATTTTAAATGAGAATGATTTTAAATGTCGAAATATAATTATGCTATTTTTGATATGTTTATAGTTTTTTTTACTTTTAATATACGTATTGCCATAATAGAAATATAAGCATATTGTATAGTTATTTTGTATTCTAATCAACCAGTGCGTTTCTTTTGTGATTCAGTGTATCGTTCATACATTGCTGATATAGTTTCCCATATTTAAGTTCGAACTCTACAATGCAAGACATTCATATTTCCTTTGTAAGACCTGCGAAAATAGACTGGATAATAATTCAAGGAAGCATTGTTTACATTACAAACGATTTCAAATAAGTTGCAACATAAAATGACAAATATAAATACATGTATATTGAAAACAATTGTTTCTGTAAACATATGCTTCAAAAATGTTCTTGTTGATATCTAATAAAATACTTAAATATACTTCAATATCAAATGCAGCTGATCAAGTGCAAAAAAGTTCTGCCGACCTATCGATCCTTTATTTTTGGGGGATGTTAGTGGATAGCAGATTTTTCTCAATGAAGTGTTGACATAATGTCACAAACTAGAAGACAAAGTGCATTGACAGTAGCGTAATATGAATATCTGTGTGATATAGATTTATATGACAATAATAATTAATATTTAATGACATTAAGTAAATGATACAAACATGCTCCTCAGTTTGGCATGCCGTTGCTGTACTGAAGTTTCCAGGTTCAACAAGTGAGACTTGAACACCAAATTTTAACATTTCCAGACGTAACGAATCTCCAACTGTTTCTAGTCCATGTTTTGTTACATGATATGCCGAGTTGTTTGGCCACGAGTATCTTCCTTTAACACTCGTTACAATAACAACACGACCTATAAATATGTAATTTATGCACTGAATAGATTTCTATGTATAACGTATAATTCAATTGTTTTGGAATTTATTTTGCATGACATCACCAAGTCGTTTACATTAATTAACAGTGTTCCTGGTACAGGTCCATGCATACACTCAGTGCTCTGACTTTAACATTTTCCAAAAAGCTACTACATCTAACTCGTTCTTCCGAAAGAAATGTCAGGAATAAGAAAAAGATAGGGAGATAATAATATGTAAGAGTGTTTAGATCAATCAAGTGTCCTATTCTTGTCTCGATATCGCGCCCTCAAGACCTGGATCAGGGGTTGTGAAACATAAGATCAGTTTCCAAGCTCCAAGCTGATATGTTGTTTTTCACTGTTTCCAAATTAACTATGATAAAAAAATAGTTAAACAAGTAATACATTGTTCTGTCAAAAAAAATAGACGTGAATATGCGTTTAAACATGAAACAGTAATATATTTCCATCTAGAAATTCATTTGAATAAAATCTAGATTTGAGCTAGGAGACTGTTCTCAAGTTTTATAACCTTGGGCCATCAATTTCGCTCCGTACAATATGTATAAGTAGATGAACATTTTTGCATATTTTTATATGTTAATTTTATTAGTTCAATTATATCATCAATACATTATGCAAGTGGAATAAAAAAAACTGATTTAAGAAACAAAATATGTATAATTTTACCTTTATTTCTCCGGACCAGATAAAGAAAGTTCCTGATAGTTCTTATTGCTCCGAAGTAGTTGACGTTCATGACTCTTTTATAGAGATCTAGAGTTAAACATTCCACGTCACCCATTACGTTATAACCAGCATTGTTTATTATGGCCCACAAACCTGAAATGCCACAGCATGAAAATAGTTAAGTTAGATATTGATGGCTATTAGTAAAATTTTACTGGAACTAATAAAACAGTCATATTCGCTGATCTGAATACATGTACAAAATGTATATAGATGTACATGTTGGCACAGCACATGTTTGTGGCTCGTATCATGTACATTGGACTTTGATAAGTAACCACTAACCACTCACGGTTGTATCACACCCTGGAAGCCCCAGAAGTGAAAGGTCTGAGGTTCAATCCAGACGCCTGGGGTCTTCATCCACTGTTAAAAGCTGGAAAAGTCGCCGTATGAACTTAGCTGTTGGTGCCACTTTAAAACAAATTGAAAGTATCATTTTGGTCACAACGACCCACTTTTCCATCCATTGAACTTCATGCTTATAATACATTTACTGTACAATTGTTAGAGGTGAAACGATTCAAAAAATTTCGATTCGATTCGATTTCGATTTTTCATCCCACGATTCAATTTTTCGATTCGATTTTCGATTTTAAAAGGAATTAAATAGGACAAGAATAAAATAGCTATCCCACTAGTTTACGATGGAATGTATTTTCTTAAATACTGTAAACAATGGAACAAACGAAACATAAAACTTGTGAATAGGAAAAACTGAAACAGTAAAGAGCCTGACGACACGAGAAGAATGCTGATCTCGTTAGATTTCAGTCATTTTGACTCGCATACTACGGAAAATGAAAGTAGGTATTACCAAAAAAAAATCGAATCGAAATTGCCGTCATTGAATCGAATCGAATCGAATCGAGCATGAAAAATCGCGGTTCGCAATGGATCGCGATTAATCGTTTCACCTCTAACAATTGTACCACTGTACCATTTCTTGATGAGTAACGTCGTAAGGCCCATCATTCGTTGTGGTTTTTTTTTGTAAACACACGTTTGTATCAGCTAATCAATAGGAAAGTAATATTTGCACATAAAATATGCGTATTAAATTGAAGACATAACGCTCTACCAATTCAAGAGCGGATCTAGGAGGGCGGAGTCGGCGGGCACTCCTCTAAAATCTGGCAAGCATAAGTCAGAAAAAATGTCAGTTATGTGCTGATTGTGTCCATATTCTGCATAAACATCCAGACTTTACCCCCCCCCCACACACACACACACTAAAATTCTGTATCCACCGCTGCAATTGAGCCAAGCGGGCGAGCACAAAAGCTCAAAATAATATATATAAGTAAATAAGTAGGTGACGGACCTGTAATAAGGATACTTAAAAACACATACCGCTAGGGGGCAGATTTTTCACGACATAATCATGAGCTTTCTCCACACTGTCGTCTGATGAAACATCTAGAGGTACAATATGAAGACGCTTGGAGCTGTTTGCTTTAAGTTTCTTGGCTCCCTCACCTTCCGGGTACAAACAACCGGCAAATACAGTAAACTGTAGAGAATCCAATCTCCTAGCTACGTCATGACCAAACCCTACAAGTAATTGTATGAGTTGGGATAACAATTCTTCAGTCTGTTATTAATGCCCATCACTATGACTGGGTATTGCCAGGAAAATTAATATGGCGATAATCACAGGGAGCTAGCACGTTGAAGGGATGGTGTATAATGGTGTATAAGGCTTAAAATGGCCACACGGACCAAAACACCTATATTACATATATACATATACAAGGGTTACAAGGTCGCGTTCGACTAAACAAAATTGATGATTTTTCGAAGGAAAAAGTTGAAATATCTGCTTCATCGTTTTGAGTTGGACCAAATATTTATCTGTTATGTGTAGTATAATGTATTAGCTATTTGTAGACACCAGTTATTAGAAATTTGAGCGATTCCTTTAAAAGTTACGTAGTTTTAAACAAACTTGGTGCAGAAACTGTCATTTCGAAAGTTGTAACCCTTGTATATGTTTACATTATGATTTACGTGTTTTTGGTCCGTGTGGCCATTTTAGGCCTAATACGCCATTATACTCCATCCCTTCAACGTGCTAGCCCCATGTGGCGATAATTAGTAAGATATTGCAGTATATTGTAACATATTGAGAATATTTATATGTTCATAATTTTTTATAAAACATGAATTTTATTTACTGTATTACCCTGATATCGTTGGAACGAGGTTCCCTTTTGTGAATGTAGCATTTCCTGTCCAGTTTAAAACTATACTAGAATAAGCCATTAAGCAAAAATATACAATAATATAAAACAATCAATTTTTCCTACACATGTAAAACTTGATAAAATTAAATGACAAAATATGAGATTTGAGCCTGGAGACCGATCTCAAGTTTTAAAACCTTGGACCCAGAACACTGTAGTAAATATCATGATGTATACAGGAAACCAGTCCACCGAAATTATTTGGATTTTACATTTCAATAACAATAGCAGCTTAATCACTCTCAGCTTATACACTGTCAGTAAATGACACATTCACAGATCTTATCGCACAAACTGATAACTAAATTATACTAAATTATTTTAAATGAATACATGTATATATGTACGTAAAATATGTATATAAAACTATATAGATTGTTTAAGAAAGATTCAAGTGATAGCTATTTTCTTAATTTACTTAATTCCTTAAATACAACAAAATCAGTTGACCTATACATTACATTTGAACGCTGTATTTTGTGTAAAATGATACGCGCCCTAGCGGATACACTACTGTGTGTAAACCATTTTGATTGCCTCGTTTCAAAGTGAAAGTAAACAAATGCCAGACAAGTTTGATTATATGCACTCTATTTTTAGCGAATTAAAACACATTAAAGAAGTAAACAATCATACCTGTGTCGCATCCAGTGATGAAAACACCTTGCTGTTTAATTGTGATACGTCCTACAGATCTTTTACGAATTAACTTTAAACAAATATACAATAAACCAACACATGTGAGGTACACATACGTACACGATGTGATAATCGCGTAAGCTGCAACACACAAAATCACGAAAAATGAAAATTCTAATGTTTTCAGATCCAAAAAAGTAGTTGTATCCATGTCTGATATAAATGTCAGCAATCTTTATATAAACGTTCCTGACTCGATAAGGTGAACACTAAAACTTCCATAACCCACATATATGTTCAGATAAGAAATAAACAGGCAGATACACATAGGCCTACTGTCAGTACGTTTAAGGCCTGGTGTAAGTATAATCATGACAACTAGTGATCTACTTCATGGTGTGAATTACTAAGCTCACGATGTTGTATCGTTTGGACGGAGATGCGGTGTATGGATTGTTTTTAGCATATATTCGGAATATTTCAAAATTGAGGGTTTTGATTGCTATGAATAGTATTATACTAGAAAAAATGTGCATTAATTGTAATACAAATTTAAAACAAAAGGGCCACGACCGTAGTCCAGCGGTTAGTGTGCTGGACTTGTAACCCGGCGATCTGGGTTCAAATCCCGGTCGTGTTGGGTCATACCCTTCTATGAAAATTCACAAAAATGTCGATTTTCCTCCATATGTGGAGATGCTGTTGGCTCCTTTTGGAAGGGTAAGTTAGTACTGGTTAGTATGCAGTCCAGGAAAACTGGCAAGGTGAACCGGCCGCCGTAAATAACTGAAAAAATGTTGAAGAACTGCGTTTAACCCAGTAAGAAAAATAGAAAAAAATTCAGTGCGTATTAGCCGCATTCATCATAAAGATTGATTGTACGTGAAGTTTTATAAGAACCATACGTCGCCTGAAAAACATAAAATAGCCCGAAAAAGAAAATCAAAGCGATCACCATCCATACGTAGGGCCACATTTGTAACATGTAAACCATATGCAACAGGTGTTACAAATGTGATCACATATGTAGCAGGTGTTACATATTTTGAGACGAATGTGATCGATGCCGATTTTAATCATACTTACGGATGTGGTTCTACGTATGTACCTTAATCAGATAATCAACAGTTTCTTACCTGACGTGATCAAAAAGACTTTGAGAGATTTTGACCAAACAATCGTTCTTTTTTCCGGCTTTTCGTTTTCCACACAAGTATATATTGCTAACAAAAAATGCATACCTACCTACCTACCTACTAATCGTTAAAAGTTCAAGTACTGGAACTGTAAACAAACATGTTTTAAAGTATGGCCTAGTGAAATAATTATTCGGGTCCTAGTGAATTTACTATGGCGGTAATCTACTGTATGTGGATGTTTTAAAAACGGCCCGCACATCTGTCAGATGAATTGATTATTCTCATATTGGATATTTGTCCCGTTTGAGATAAAGAGGGAAAAAAAGTATGTCAAAGTATACGTGTCTGTGTATTTTCTTATCATACATTCAAACTTGTCCGTGGCTTACTTTTCTATCTAATTAAAATAACAAATAACACATAGCACTTACAAACTCGTACTTTTAATCTTTCTTTCTATGTGACATATTGTCATTGGAGTCTAACGCCGTTTTTCAAAAAATTTTCTGTTATATACGGCGACTGGCTCACCTAACCAGTTGTCTGGACTGTATTCTAACCAGTACTAACTTACCCTTCCTCAAGGAGCCAGTAACTTCTCCACGTATGAAGGAAAATCGACATTTTTGTCAAATTTTCATAGAAAAGTATGATCTGCCGCGACTGGGTTTCGAACTCGGATCTCCGGGTTATTAGTCCAGCGCCCTAACCACTGGACCACGGCCGCGGCCGTATTTTTAATAAAGAAACGCGAAAAATTGTTCAGATTATGCGTTCATATCTATTTATTCTGTCTTCTTCAAATATAAAAAACACGGTTAGTGTGAACTGGTTAGGTTAAACTCCGTGTTGGTATGTAACAGAAACACTGTTATAAACAGACGTAAAACCCGAAAAGAAATTCTTCCTCCCCATCTCATCGTTATTGTTGATATTATTATCATAATCATTAGTAGTCGTCATTGGTAGAAGTAGAAGTATTGACAATATAATTATTGATATCATTGTAGTTTTAATTTCAAGTGATATAATAGTTCACGAAGCAAGTAAATTAATTGCAAGGGAGATAACTATAACAATTACAATGCCGATTAATGTGATAGTTGCTTCCCTTGCACAAAAATACAGGTGTCTTTTGAAATAAGAATTTGGTCTTGACAATATTTCAGAAATTTTCAAATGCACGGTTCAGCAATCCATTAGATTGACATCGTTCAAACATAGTAGAATTTCTCTAATCCGAACCTTTTTAATCCGGAATCCTCTCTAAATCGAACGTCAGCTGGTCCTGATTTTTTATGTATTGAATGCTAAAAATCTCGGATTCCAGGACCTTTGTATTCCGAAAAACCCTATAATTCGAACATTTTGTCTGTCCGAGCAAGTATGACTTAGAAATGTTCTACTGTAGACAGAAATATTTAATATTGTTGGTCACTAATTTGTCACTCGCGTATCAATTAATGACGAACATCACAGTAATTCAACGAAACACACTTTGGCATAATGGAACAAAAACAGCATATCAAGATTTTCAAACCTCGCAAAAAAAACGTAAACTTCGATATCTTCTTTCTTTCTTTTTTTGAAATAAGGAAAAATGTACATAAATTATCTTAAATAATCCCATAGAATACACTATAATGTAGAAAATGCATTTTCAATTAATGTAGACCCACGTGTTTTAATGTACATGTTAAAAAAGAACCCGGGTACTTGGTTTATTTGTGTACACTGAAGCAGTTCACTAGTTGGTGGGGAATATATAGTTGTTAAAGTTTATTTCTTCTACATCATTTAAAACATGGTTTGACACATAACAGTCAGTCAAGCTGACATACTCCTACATCAAACAATAACGCCAATTTCTAATAAACAAAAAATGACCCGTGTCCGAAAAGTTTTTTTTAAATCATGATAATCAAAGAGATTTAAATAATTCAGTACGAGTCCTCCACAAAATGGGGACAGACCGCGCGACCGGTCATTAGAACGAACGAACAAACGAACGAACGACTGACCGACTTACTGACCGACCGACCGACCAACCAACCAACAATCAGGGTGATTCCAGTGTACCCCTGTTTGCAGGGGGATGTAACAATTACTTTCTATCAAAAGTGAAGAACATTTGAACATTTGTTCCAGTTATTTTGAAAACTGCACATGTTATCGTATGAAAGCGATCATCCGACACGCTCTTTCGTTGATTTAATTTTCAACTTTCTTTTAAAAACTAATGCTTATATTAGCTTCAAAGTCATTGTAACTTTAATTCTCAGGAAATTCTAATTCGAGTTTTCTGACTACAAACACAAGATATCGAACGTTTTTTGCAGGCGTTTTGGGAATCTCAGAAAATGATAATGAGAGTAATCAGCATAAAAGCTTTTTTTCGGAATGTTCCGTTGGGAGAATTAAATACGAACAGTGCAGTATAGTTATTGTTTATTCTGGTGGCAGATGATTTTCACGGTATTTGTGCATGAGTTGTATTGGTTATATATAATTTTATTGTTGTTTTTGTTGTATAAATATACAGAAACAATAAATAAGCGTTCAATGAAAATGTTTCTAATTTTACAAGACTTCCGTATACTTGAGTGTCTGCTAAGGTTAAAATGTGTTAATATGGATTGAATATTACACCGTTAATAAGAACATGTTATTTAGTTAGATATATCATTTTATACAAAACATGTACTTAAATTAATGGGACTCATCGATAAACTCTATTTTGTTAATCTGGAGGAAATCTCACTGCACTCCTTTCAAAATAATCCTCTTTGCAATCAAAGCAATTCATCTCAACTCAATGCATTCTCTTTTTTCTGGAAGTTTTTCGCCTAGGGCTTTAAGGCTACCTTTTACCCTTTCTTTGATTTCTTCCACAAAAGCAAATGTCATTTTAGGATTTCCAATACCTTAGGGAATAGTCAAACATCGCACGGTGCCAGATCTGACGAGTACTATAGATACTCATGACTTTTTACCTGTTTTTTCAGCGAGAACTTACGAATGCTAAGGATCGTATATACAGAAAGATTGTCATGTCTGTCTCTCCCTCAAAGCATGCCTTGTTAGTCTGTTTCGTTCGATCATATGGATAAGTACTTATTTACAGAAGTGTTGGTTACAAGTTTGTCCTTCTAGTACAACTTGAACTTAACGATCAAAGGAGGCGATGAGTACGACTCTGTTCCTGTATTTTGATATTCTGGATTTCTTTGGTTCGGACAACCTCGGACTATTCCAAAGGTAGGTCTCAGTTCCCACCGAGTCCAAATTTATCCCGGATAGTCCAGTTAAGGCTCAGATCGTCGGCATTCGTTTACTAAGCACCAAAGCTAACTTTCAGAATATTCACTTCATTGCAAGCCATTGTGCGAGTCAATTTCAACTTCGCTGAACCGCCTAAACTACGGGTAAACATGTGTATGAAACACGTGTCGTGTGCTCCACATACGCATTATGCAGCTTTTATTATGTTTGTGATGTAAGTCTCCCCATTTTAATCTAGCAAACTCCTTTGTCGTTAGGAATAATTGCAAGATTTTGCCGCTTCATTTTCTCACCCGGAGGTGAATTATTATATAACTTTATGAAGGTATTTTTTATAGCTTGTGTAACCACTGAATCATGCGTTCAGTACGTAAAGACCCGATACGTTTTTGTCTCATATCCTATTCTGTACATGCAGACGTTACAATATTGATGTATATTATCCAATTTACGTTGTTCTCACACAATTGTTGTTGTTGTTGTTGCTGCTGCTGCTGTTGTTGCTGCTGCTGCTGCTGCTGTTGCTGCTGCTGCTGCTATTTTAATTAAATTTTATCGTTAATCAGTACTAGTTCAAATGTATACGGCTGCAAACTGAACTGATGAGTATTCCTTAAGCGCCAACCAAATTCTTGTAGACAAATAGTAACATGCAAAGAGTTAAAACGCCTATGACCCGTGACCACGGCTTCTAGATCAAAGGTCCTGCGTTTTTCCGACTGGTGCCTTTCTGGGCGGGCTTCGGAAATTTAAAGTATATATGTGAAAATGCTTAATACGATGATATCAATTAATAAAGAATTACTGGTATACAGTCAAACCTTTGAACAAAGGCCACCCCTAGGAAAGACAAAACGTAGCCTTTATTGACAGATGACCTCTATTCGGAGGTCAGTTTGTTCCAAATAATCAATGGCGGTTTTTCAAAGAATGGTTTTTATTCACAGGGTGATCTTTATTCTGAGGTGGCCACAAACACAGGTTTGACTGCAATACAAACTTTTCAAGTGTATAGAAACACTAAGGCTGTTTTTACAATTTATTTTCAGTCGTCTCAGGATGAATTCTGAGAATTTTAGTCGTAAAGTCATGTATAAAATGTTTTCACGCACGCTACATTCAACTATTATTCATTCTAACGCTTTAATATTATGAGCAACGCCATTATGCGTTAATAAACATACTAAAGTCAGAAATTTGCAACACTAAAATATTTGTAGAGCATGTCACATGTCATTTATAGTGGCTTTTATAGACATTGTCACGAAAATCGAATCGTTATGTATGCAACAGCAAAGACGCATTCTGCAAGCATTTATTTGTTTCCATTCGACCCCACGAAGTATGGTCGTATATATATATTTATAACATTTTTTGATAAAAAATATCAGAATTCATCTTTCAGAGAAGATCAAATGGAAATGAGACCGCCTTTGGAACACAACGATTATATTTCGCTACAGTTGTGTGGTTGCTTAGTTTTCTAGTTAGTGAGTTACTGAACTTTGAACATTTCTTAACCCTTGGCCTCATAATACCGCATTTCTTCGCATCAGAAGCGGACGACTTTTGAAAACGTTGTGGCAAAAGAAGCCGTTGCTCGTAATAAGTAATGACTTCTTTTGCCACAATGTTTTCCATTCAATCAGAGAGAAATAACCCACTTTTCTGAAATACATTGATGTTTTGTGTATTAGCTTTGAATTTGGGAGAGTCAAAATATGCTTATGAGGCAAAGAATTAAGCTGTTTACTAAATGAAAAATTCCAAATTTAATTTTAACACCACGTTGATATGTTATGTCGCATACTTGTATAAAATCATACACAAAGTTCAGAAAGTCGTATTTTACCCATGTTCCACTATAACCAATCATAACCATTATAAGTTAATGTTTTACATAGTTTCATAACTGCGAACATGGATATACAGTCAAACCTATAATCAAAAGTCACCATTTGAAAAGACAAAATATGATCTTTATTGACAGATGGTCTTTATTCGGAGGTCAGTGTTCTGAATAATTGGTGACGGTTTTTCAAAGAATGGATTTTTTTCTCAGGGTGGTCTTTATTCAGAGGTGGCTGCAAACACAGGTTTGACTGTATATGCTTAACACAGAAAATTGTATTTTCTGGAAAATAATTTTCTGTGTTCGTCTGTCATGTACAATTTATCAATGCAAAATCAGTCATTATAAACCTCTAAAGTAGGCCTTATCTAAATTTCCAAACAAACGTCGACAGGCGAAAAATAAATACAACGAAAGAGTCTTAGACCCGCTCTCTTTTCGGCCGAATAATTGCATACTTTCTTAACATTTAAGTCAACTTAAATTATGTATTTTCCGTCTGATTCCATTACTAAACATTAACGTCACGCAGGTACCGAGAGTAAATCTTATTAGAGTTACTTCCCTTGAATTTTGGAACTATCGTCTGCTTTGATCACGTGATTACTACGATGCGCTAATAGTAAAGAGTGATATTTCTGTAACTCATTCTCATTTTGTGTACAATGGCGAACAAAGTAGGGACAAGATGATTCCCAAACTTTATGGAAACTTATTTTTGACGTTTTATATTTATGTGTTTGTGTGTGTTTTTAATGTTAGTGGATATTTTGATTTAGGAAGTATTGAGAAAGTGTGCAATTTATTTTGTGAGCATATGATGGTAAGTGTACACGTAAAATATTATCACTTAGTTATGTCTTTTTGTCATTAGGCACGGTATAGTTACAAGCGAAAGAATGCAAATTTCTTACTGGATGGTAAATCACATTGAAATACTTGTTATGTACATAATGCAATAAACGACGAATATTGTTTGTGTCTGCTGTGTGTTTGTCTCTTAGAAGAATGGTTGTTTCATATGCTCCTGCAATCATTTTGCATGTTACAATGCAATGTAAACTTACAAAAGCAACATAATTATATTTCTGCATTAATGTTAGGAGACTTATCGCCTAGTTTCGACTTGTTTATTGTTTGATTACATTGCATCGTTTTTGCATTATGAGTTAGTGTGATTTTAGAATATTTGAATTCTGTTTGGTTTGATCTTGTTGATATAGCGTACGGTATTTTAAGCAGACATTTCATATCGTCTGTTGTACATTTTTGATGAATTTATAAACGTATACAAAATTACAGTGACATTCATGGTGTATCCTTTAATGCTTATCTAAAATTTATCCCATGTCTATATTAAATAATTGTATACAATTTTATTCCTATGAAGTGTGGGATAAAATGTTACAATTTTCGTCTGCTACATAATCACCACGCATAAATGGCTTATCAGATCCTGTTAACGATAGTAACTGAACAATTAGATAACCTAAGTAGATTATAAAGCACCAACAGTGATTTGTAAGTTTTTAAAAGTATTTTCTTGCACAAAAACTCCTCTTTACACACGTGGGCTTTTAGACAAACGCGTGTAGTAAATAAACCCCACGAGGCGTGTTCCAGCAAAAAAAAGCGCGGCAACGCAGCGCCGAAGTTCCCAAGAATATCAAGTTACGAAAAGGTTCCAGCTAAACCAAGACGGAAAAAAGAACAGGCTGGGTATAGCAAAAGGGAAATGTGTTTGTGATAAGAAAATGAACCCTAATTGAATAAAAGATAAAAATGAAAGCATTTGTTCAATCAAATTGAATCGTACATGTTTGACACGGTCAAATACCGTTCATTACAACTGGTTTGAATTTAAGTGTCCTTAATTTCAATTTGATTGGCTCATTGCATGCCTGGTTTAAAAATATGAAGAAAATTACGCTATATTTCTTCATTATTTTCGCTTTGATTTCTAGATCAGAAATAGAGAACTGCTCGCAAATTCTATTTAAATTTCTGGTTAAATTGTATACTTCTTCGATAACAGATGGACATTTATATTGGAAATGCAAGCAAGCGATGAATGAAGTAAACCTTTATGAATTAAATAAACGTTTCTTGAGAAGTTCAGAAATTTAGAAGAAATTAGTTTTCAACAGTTCAAGGTCTCCCCTACGTACCTGTTGGATGGCGAGCACGAGTACAGTGTTAATCTATCACTTGTTATAAAACTTGACACATGTGCTTACCACTTGTACGATCTAGGTTTAAGATTTCACATAAATGAACCTTAGTCATAGAATTATTTCTGTCTTTACCTTAAATAAAGTCCAATGTCATTAAGATGTAACACTGAAATAGTTTCTTTCAATTTCCAAGAAAGTTAAATTCTTAATATAAAAAAAAAACTTTTGTCGCGTTTTATTAAGTAGAGGTAGCATTAAAAAAGATGATGACTGTCGTTATTTCGGATATAAGCCTTTTTTCTGTACAATTTAATGCGATGTACTTCTTTGGCCTTTTCGAAATAGTCATGAATGAATATTGTCTGCTTGGTCGAATATCACGTCGTATTCCGGCACTGTAAGTGCCTAATATATCTAACAAGAAGTAAGTCAAATATTAGTCTACTTATTTTATTGATGGAAAACAATGAAAGTAATTTACCATGGGCTGCAGTGATAACTACGACCATTGCCACGAAATGTTCCTTGTATGTTTAGTGATTATGGCGGGAGATATACTACTATCGCGTACGGCAGACAATATTTCAAACGCTTAACTACCGGATGTCACAACATTAGACGACAGTTTCTAGTGTTGTATTAGACAGAGATACCATTCATCCTGTATAAAATATTTACATCAATGTCGTCTGTGTGTTGTACATTATCTGGGAGACATGTCCCCCTATATCATTTGAAGTGCCCTCAGCATCATTTACTGCTACAAGAACGGTGCACAGAAAACCTCAAATAGCGACCACCTCAATATTACATTCGCCTGGTTATAGGGACCACTTATTTTCGGACCAGCTTTCAATAACTCCTCTATTATCAACTTGATAATGAGACCACCTGATTGTTACGACCAATTACTGTAGTTTATTATTCTGTCTGTGTGTTTTTTATGGTGATACTTTAATTGCTGAACTACATTTTTAACTGTTTCTGTGCAACCGTCCACACATGTCGACCTGTCGTCTTCTTTTTTGTGGTGTGATAATTTTGTAAGTCTATAAATAAGAATCTGAACATCTGTATGTCCAATTTTTATATTTGCGCGATGTGCTAGTAGTTGTTGGCAGTGATAGATGTGTACTTTGGGTTTATAAGTCTGTGTCATTTATGTCATAATTATATGTATGCTCACACTTTTAAAGATAGTTGTCTTCCGTCGATAACAATATATTAGACGCTGTCACCGAACGGTCTCCGAGGTTGTGAGTTTTACACCTCGATGTGTCGTGTGTTGTTATTTTTGTTTCTTGGTTACAGATATATTTCATGATGCGTTCGAGGATATTAATGTTATGATTGATTCACTGACTAAATCCACACAAGAATGTTGTCCATGGAACGTCATGTTCTGACAGATTAACAGATAAACTTTAACCGGAATAATTTCTTCTCATTCAACCACGTAACATTAATCCATAACTTTCTCTTTCATTCTGTAGCCGCTGACTATTAAAAAGCTTCACGCTGTGATAAATAATTTCGATTTGTTCAAATTTTCCGAAATCCAAGAATTTTTTGTTGAAATGTATTTTTTCCAGCGAATATGAATTGCTTTGTTTCATAGGCTGCCTAATTCTCTTTCCTTGCTCAATAAAAAACAGGATTAGATTTTATTGGTATTGTTATATTTTTGTCAGACATATTTTTTCTTATTTCAAGGATGTAAAAAGTTTCCTGTTCGATCAAAAAACAAACCACGCGATTTGTGTTTTTCATTTCCAGCAAATTTTACCTTCTCTGGCAAAAAACAAATTGAAATTAATGTTGATTTTAACGCGTCCTTTCCAAACTGACTAGGAAACGTTTAGTATGGATTTCAACAGGGGAAATATTGATGTGATCTTTTTTATTTTGTTTTTGTTTTAAAAGCCGATGTAAAATAATCCATTGCTTAGGTGCTGTTAACAGAATTAACACTCTCTATCAAACCATTAGCGTCATAAAAAAAGGACATATCTTAGTGAATATCCTATCCTGAGAGAATTTATTTAATGCTTAAGTAAGACTGATGAAATTTTCTACGTTTTAATTAACTTTTATTCTGTGCTATCAATTTATTCAGTTTCGATGGTTGAAACATTTAAGTAGTCGTTCTTTGATTGTAATTGAACTGTCGTAATAAACAAGAAAAGCTGAAAACAGCTAATTAAATGTTTGGACTTCAGCTAGCTTGGTCATCGAGTCTAAGAGGTTAACACTCTTTGATTTTTAATTTATTGGCGTGAGATTAACGCTGTTTGATTTTTAATTTATTGACGCGTGGTTAACACTGTTTGATTTTTAATTTATTGACGTAAGTTTGAGTGGTCTTATGAAGTGTGTATATTTTAGACAAACCGATTAATTAGACGTGGACGATATCTCTATGATGTCTGCTCTTTGTGGCATAATACGGTCAATGTCCGGATGGGTCAACTTTATGACTTAATAAAACCAGGTTTAATTTTCTAATTGATTGGCTAATTTGAATTGTACAAATATAAGAACTCAATGTCATACGGGAACACGTGTATTTTCTCAGACTGAGCTAAAATTCGCTTGATAGGAAAACTAGACCACGGTCGATGTATATTCAATTAAAACGCAAACTTTTACAAATTACGTCTTAGATAAGCATACGTATTCATTAAACCATTGTGTGCATAAGTAGTTTACAAGCAGCAGGGACAGTTGTGGCTGATTCGAAAACGTCATTATCCTGAAGTCGCAAAATGTGATCATGTACCAAAATGAATTATAATGCTTTTTCGAGGTAGACACTCCTAAAACCAGACCATAGGTTTTTCAAAAAAAAGCAGTTCGTTAATTTTTGCTCATATGTTTTTTCTAGATATTTTATCCCGATATGAGATAATGTTTATCTTAAACTTGTCGGAAATCAACTGGACCGAATCCACTCGGTTATCTTAAGGTTACTAGTCTCCTGTCAGATTGGAAAACGCGGGAGACAGATTTGATGTACATACTTTCAAATACCTCGGCAAATTACATACACTTACTGGATTGTGCACTGAATGATACCTCCTTAAAATACTTTGATATAAACTACATGTTACATGTATTTATATACAGTACAACCGGTACCTCTTCAGAGCGGCCTTTTCATGAGCAACAACCTCTCAACAACAACAACAAAGGATGTTGCTTTGGAGAGGTAGCACTGTATACATAGCGGGTCCTAATGTTGTCCCTTATTGAAATGTTTTGAAATCTTGCTCTTTCTAAAAAACGACAAGTTTGCTATTGCATCAAATAAGTTACGATTCTTTTATTGAAACATTTCATTGTCTGTCGTTACGGATAATGAATTTTTAATTGGATGATGCGCGGGGTATTATTTGAAAGATTTACCGACTATAACTAGATGTAAGTACTATGTAGTTTCTTTCATTCGTAGCATTTCCCATGTTAAATCATTGATCAGTATAAAGGTGGAAAATGTACTTATGTATCTAACCTCAGTTGTTTTATGTGTTTGTTTGTAGAAGTAATTTTAAATCCTTAAATTAAACTATTTATTATGATATTCAACGTTGTACCATCTACGCACACATAATCCTACAAAGAATTTGACTGGCTTGTATATCCGTGTAACCAAGTCAATATTAACATTAGTGTTATGTTACACAAATTGTTTCATTTATATGATTGTACAAGATATCCTTCATGATGTCTACAACCTCGGGTATCGTGATATGCTAGTCAAGGCCTGGAGAGAGAGAGAGAGAGAGAGAGGGGGAGGGAAAATCCACATCTAGTATGAATTTGTTGGTTAGTCATTTTTTGGACGAATTATACGCCTTGTTTATTCAAGTCACGGTGTCTGGTTTGGCATTTAAAACACATTCAAGAATGTTCAAGCATGTGAAGTTGTCAGCTTCAAAATTAATGCTGTGGAACATTGTGTGTGATTTGTCCCGTAGTACTAAAATCCAGTTCCATGAATTGAAAGAGACTGGAATTTAGCTACACGTTTATATGCGTCATTTACTTAAATACTGCAATAGCCTGAAATACTGCAGAAGATGGTCAGAATTAACATGACTTAATCCCCTAATTACTTGTATCGCGTCCAATATGAAATCTCCAGAGCCCAATATGACAGTTAACACGCGGTAGAAGTATCCTTGCATATATGTGTTCACTTGATTTGGCCAATATGAGATGATACAAATGGTTATTAGTGAAATCCCTATTATTGGGCTTCAAAAACATTTAGAACGATCTAGATAAATTGATGTTCCGTTCGCGTTGAGCTCTGTTCAAGGCACGAGACAAGGAAATGGGATATCTGTGCTTGCATTATTGTATTTTATTTGGCGGGTATATTTGATTTTATTTACCTCAGCCTGTGAGACCAGGCTTGTAATTTTAAGCGATGATTGAGACGTTACAGGGAAGTGATGTCTTTTATTTGTACCATCACAGGATTACATATCATGGGAGCATTTCGTGGCTTCTTCACAGACATAAACATTACTACTAGACCCGCGTACTCATAAATTGTTTGTAAAACGGGTGTGCGAAACTTTAGGATCTCCGCGTTTCTCATATATAAAATGTAAAACATATGTGTTACGATATCTCGTCAAAAATAATTCGAGTTGGTTTACAGAATGTAAGCTAGAAAATCATGACACTTGTTTTTGCGCGTTCGCAGTTTTGTTATGTTTTGGAAAATCGGAACATTGGAAAAGAGGGATTTTTGAGAAAGATGATGAAGACAATAATAATGTTGCTCTGAGAATAAGCGTATTAGCTCTGTGTTAGATGTTGTATCAATTCATTTACTGCACGTATTTGTTTCCTGACTAATTTACATGTGAGTTGTTAATTTCGTAACCAACAATAATTGTTTTCTGAAATAATAGAGCTAATTGAGAGATAATATGATTTTAGCATTTGGTAATTCAAATGTAAGTCACTGGATGGTCAGTGTGTTAGAACGTGAATAGTTCATGTCCGTGATGTACACATGATTACCAGCACGCGGTCACTATACATCCGTTTTGTGTTTTGTACTCAAATACGTATTGTTTAGTTCATCGTAGTTGCTTCAGTAACAGGCGCTGATGCTTCAGCTCAATTTCAGTCAATGCAGCATGGTTTGATTTTGTCTTTACAATGCGGTTTTTGAAACCATACAAAATTAAATTAGATGTGGAGATATGACGACATTTACTGCCGTTCTGATAATCACATTGATTAAAAGCAGCGTCCAGCAATCCTTACAATCTCCGCTTAATGTTAAACGACCGTGTTTACGCTGTGTGTCCCGAAATTCTACTGCTTCGTGAAAATCCAGCCAGCCGCTAAGCTCGACTGATAGGCCGTTAGGTCTGTTTCATCTGTTCGAACCCTGGGCGTGACACTTTTTCCTACCAAGATTTGCTTAAGGACACTGCATCTAAGGCCGCTTGTCCTCCACCGCTATTCATTCATGTAGAGAAGTGGACAGTTACTTGTGGAGAACAAGGTTAGAACTGGCACAGAAAATATGAAAACTCGTTGACTCTCTTCTGATATACAATTGACTGTAGTAATATGATACTTTTCTCTTGTTGGATTTTACGTACTTTTCAGGATAGTTATTAAAATCCAATTCACTGATGACGCCAAAGAATAGACTGCTATTGGTCAATTACAAGCATTGGTACTAACGCTACACAGCATTACATATCAGTGTCGTCTTTCATGCTAGATTTTTTATCTAAATGTAATTATAATAATATAAACCATTAATCAAAGTAGACGAAACGTAATGTATACTGTAAGTAAGAATTTTGTTTCGATCTGTTGTATTTAATATAAGTAATGTCTCTTCTTATAATCTGTTGATTAACAGAATGTTGGAGAAATGACTGGATATAAAGACGTCCGTATATCTAAAACACTTGTATTAAACTTAAAAATATGGATGAAACAGCACGCACTGTTAAATTTAAGCAACTGCACGGAGGCTGTCATATTGAATTATCATTCACTGAACCAAAGATATATTAGAAACGGCAAGTACAACAAAGTAACAGCAATCGTTCAATGCGTGAAAAGCTCCCGTGTATTTTTTCATTGGGTTCAACGTCGAAACAAAACACAGGGCCATTTTGGCGACTATTCCGGCTTCAACGATCGAGTAAGACCCCAGACATACACTTTGGTGGAACTAACGACCTCCCGTAAGCTTGCTAAACAAAACTTGGTCTCGGGTGGGATTCGAACCCGCAACGGTGAAGGGCTAGTGATTACTAGTCATAGACAATTACCACGGCGGCTCTGGCCCCGTATAATTACATTGTTATTAAGTGGTAGGATCATGTCTTTATGTTTGCATGTAATGTACGTCGTTTTAAGCGCTAAAATGAATCCTGCTCAACATTTTTCTGGTGAACACACTCAAGACACAGCTCAGATAAGCTCCACTCGTCCAATTCTACCTTTCACATCGATACTTGTACACAACGTACTCTTATAGAATACTGACAGTGCATTTTCAAGCAGTCAAATTAAGAGATAAACAAACACAATTTCATTTCAAATGTATTTTAATAAAGTAAAAACTGGATCTTAAGACCACCAAATACAGATAGAGGGTGTTGTAAACAGGTAGAAATGGTTAATATGAGCTGATCGCATTACTTCGATGGTCGCTTTGTGGGGTTTCACTGTACTAAAAGCTATTAATACGTCAATCTTGTAAGTTCGTGAATGTTCTTGGAACTATAATTTTATGTGACACATAATTAAAACATATCCATAACTGGCTCCGGAGAATTCTGCTGATTGGAAAATTCAAATTTGCTAAACAAACATGGTTTTCAATATCATTATATTTTACCAAGGTAAAACTATGGTGTGTATAAATAAGATAATAGTTATTTAAATGTTTACTTTGAAGCACGTCAGCCACTCAAGCTTCGAACATTGGTTTGAATGCCTCTCTGGTGAGGCTAAGTCATGATTTCATGATTGCTTCGTGCCGTAGAGTAACCCTGGAGCCGCCATCCATCTCGATTCATGTGTGCTTCGAAAGAAAGCTATATTCCATTACTAATGTACGGTACGGTAAATAACTGTGATCCGACTAAACGTAATAATCATATTCCTCTATAGAAGTTAATGTACCAGTGCATTCAGTTAATGTATAGAAGTGAGATATCTATAAGATTGTTCGACAGTTCTTGGAATAGTTTCCGCTACTTAAGTTCAATTGTAATTATTGGGTATTGTCATCTTTCAGCTTCCTGACATTTTCTCCAGACGACCGGAACTGACCTGTCCTCTGTGACTAGTTGAAACACAGCGGATTCATGTATGATTGCCTTCGGTGCAGGCAATGAAATTAATTATCGCGAAGAAACGTGGTCTCACGTTCATTATCAGGTCTTTTATAGCGTAAGATAGTGTGACTGTAACATCCGTCACATCCTGGAAAAGTATCCAGTTGTGATGTTCAAGTTCATGTATTATATCAACTGTATAGTTTCTTCGTATACGTTTCAGGGTTTGTGTTCTTAGATTTGATGATGATACTCTTTTCAGAGTCATTTGATTGTAGTTTATATGATGGAATATATTCCGCCAGTATCTGACGGTGTTCATAAAAAGATTCAAACTGCTAATTTACAGTTTTTCGTGCGGCTAGAACCACATAAATATGCGTTCAATAAATACTACTCGTTTTTTCTCTTAAAAACCTAGTGCCATTGTTAATAATTTAGTGAGGGTTTTGTGATAATCTACTGATTCGAAATGTTTAGTTTACATTACTGTATTAATGTGACTGAATGCATCCCGGAGGCTGGACTATTTCCGACAATTTCGTTATGTATACAATCAGTATGCCAATATATATCTAGTATTTAATAGAGAACTCTCCCGTCAGTCCAATAACAGTCCATGTTCCATTAAATCATATTAACGGTCACAAATTCTCGGTATTTCTCGTAGATAACCGGTAGTTTCTCCCTCTATATAATTACTTGTTTTAAATAATAGGATATCGTTAGATAATCAGTCATTAGGCAGAAATCTGTAGGGAATTCTTCCTCTATGATTGATGAAACTCTTAAGAAAGGATTAGTTGTTCGCTGTAAATTCATGGGCAGGTTTACTATTGTGAACTGATCACGGATCAAATCTGGCATTATTCGTATTTTTCTTGGTGATTTAAAACAATGCAAAGACGATTAGCTACATCATTATTCTGTCCAACTACGGGTGATTACAAATATCCAGCGTGAATTGGTCAGCAAACTATATTTTAGCTTTTTTTTAGATCTCTTCTGTATCGTTACAAGAAGGTGGATTCATGTCTGTTGAATACGATAGTTTATATTTTATGGCAGTCGTACCCCCAAAACAGTTGCAAATGAAAATGGGTTCAATACTGCGATAATTTGAGCCAAACAGGTATATTCATGTATTAACGTCCACAGTGTATAGGATAGTCCTGTAGAGATATAGACTTATATATCTGTCATGTAACTGCAGCATCCTTTCCTTCCAGAGAGCATCTACATTGTGGCTCTTACAGCAATATCCTTTATTTTTGTCTTGATCGTACGTGATGTAGAAATATCCAGAGTTTCCGTAGAGATTTAAAAGCCTCGTGACTGTCACCATGTGACTGACACCACGTGACTATCATGGAGGCTTTTGATTTATACCTTTCCATTGGCCCATATTCATTTGAATTTGCTATTGCAATTTTATGACAGCGCTCATAAACCAACGAACCAGAAGTTTGGTCTTTCGACTGGTTTCCAAATTGATATTATGCCGACTAAGGGCTTCTTTTATTGCTGTTGTGTATAAAATCTCGTCACTAACAATGCAACCGTTCTCTCAAGAGACCGGGGTTGAAATTATTGAGATAAGAGAAAAGAAAATTGATAACTATAAATGGAGCCTTCACACGCAAATAATGCATTTACGTTTTGATTTCTGGTGATTGTATTTAATGGTAAATATCTAATAATACTGGAAACAGTCAATTATAGACTCATGATTGCTCGTGATCACGTGCGTTGTATTTTTGATAGTTTGGCCTTTCTGCTCAATTGCTGACATTAATCATCTATGCTATTAAATTAAATTGCAAGTGCGTGTGGTTACTAGTTTATATACATTGAATATCACGGTCCTTTTATACTGAATGCAAATTTGTATAAAACATGTGATCTTCTACATGTATTTGACTTTCGTACTAATGTTCTCTCAGCAACACAGTGACACAAGATAATTTTAACATGTGAAAGGAAATATACAAAGAAACAGCAGTTTAGTACATGCTTATAGTAAAACATCATGGGTATAGTTCAGCCACATTTCATCACCGTTCGGACACATTCGGCACGCCTGGTCGATTCTATCTAACCTATTACGGATGGAGGTACGGAATCGGTCGAGGTGTACCGAATGCGTTCAGACGTTAACGGTAACAAGGATGTTGATGTAAAAATCATGTTTCAAACTTGTTGCATCGATCTGAAGGTGAGGCTATTCCCTTACAACAAAATACCGGAAAATTTCGTCCTCCAGTAAGCCACATGTGACTTTCACGAACGAACAGTAAATCTTTCTGCGGTTGCGATATTTTATGTTGCTTCGTGTGGTTTGGTAGGATTTTGTATAAAATATATTTTATGTTGTTCTGTGGTTTTATATGGCGATGTTCGTATATATTTTATGTAACTATGCGGTTTCTGTTATTGATATGCTCGTATCAGTGAACGCTTTGCACAAAGAGTTGGACTTAATGTTTACACTATGTCCCCTCTTCTTTCAATTAAAACACACGAGTGTAAAACTGTCATAAAGAATGTAACAATCTTTCAACAATGGGTATATTCGAGTCTAAATTACTGCAAAAGTAACGTGGTTGTAAAATCGCACATTTTTATAGGATGGGTATAAAAACTTACATCATAGTCTACTAATGTGGTGACCAAGTTTCAATTTGTAAATAAAACAAGGGTGTTAACCGAGCGCTCGAATACAATAATGTATATACATGTACCACATTCCTACAGCATGATTGTGGTTACAGTTGAAAATTTAAATAATGATCCCGTGATACATCTCTTGAGAATGACATTTTGTTTTAAGTGTAACACACTTTGTATTGAATGAAACGTGAGAAGATAAGGTGATTTAAACCCATCAAAGTTGTGAAGTTTCAAGGTCTTAAAAATAAATCTAATGGATGTCTGTGATTTGTTATTCTTTTGAATATATACTATGTACAATATATCCTTTGTAAGTCCTAAACAATGGTTTAACTATAACATACATGCTGTACAGTACATGTATGCATAACTAAATACATATTGTTTGTTTGTTTTATGTAATTATAGTCACTGGTATTGTCCGACGACCGGTTCAACCTAACCAGTTTTCCTGAACTGTATACTAACCAGTACTAACTTACCCTTCCACAAGGAGCCGGCAACATATGGAGGAATATTAACATATTTGTCAATTTTCTTAGAAGGGTATGACCGGGATTCGAACCCGGATCTCCGGGTTACAAGTGCAGTGCATTAACCACTGGACCATGGCCGCGGGCATAACTAAATATATATCAAAATACTCATGCTTTCGATTTGTTCCCCATCACTGATCATTCAGTAGGGAGAAGTTGGCGGTTACATAGTACAGAATCCTTGGAAACTGGTTGTGTTTACTGCCCGCCGGTAAATAACTGAAATACTGTTAACAACGGGCTTAGGGTTCTTTGGATGGACTTTATCAAAACCCAGCGCCTCTCTTCAGGGAATGAAGCCCGTTTTAAAAAGATCTGATCGTATTCAGGCTGTGCTATGCACAATTTAGCCCTAATATGGTCAGTTCGTGTTGTTATATACTTGTGGTAAACCTTGTCTGACCATAACAAGTTAGAATAAGTGTTTTGTGTGTTTCAGGTGAAAGATAAAGATGTTTATTACTGTGATAATACATGTCAGATAAAACAGGTAGGTACCGCTTGATGCACCATTTTACTTATATCACTGTCTGATAGTACTATATTCCCCATCTCTGTCATCCTAATCACTTACAGTATGCCAAAAAATATGCACATATATATTTATTTACACCGTTTTATATGTCAGGTAACTTGGTTTATTGTAGTAGAAGGTTTACCACGTGATGTAAAAACAACACATTTCTCAAGATGTTATTTACCATAGATATAGATACAAATAGTCTGTACATGATTGTTCTACATCACAGTGTAAGTCGAAGTTAGACTAGAAATAAAATCATACAGTGTGGCTTTACCTACCATGAGGTTGGTTTACATTTCTGTCCAGTAATTCTGGCGACTGTTCTGGATGAACCTGCCGTATTTATTGGTATAACCCTGGATATTTGTTTGAAACTGCATAATTCGACGGCAGGCTCAAATCCGATTCGTATTAATTAAGTTTAATTTCTCGAATTCGACTGCAAGAAAAAGCGAATTTAATGAAGTCATGGATAATTGAATGATTTATTCGCAGTATTCCGAGTACATTATGCTGTTAGCATGTGACTATCATCAATCGTCACTAATTTGCATGACTTTTAAATAATGAAATGTATTAAATTAGTCTGTCTCTCTGCTTTTGTATTTTACTCATTCATTGATTCGTGCATTCTTCTTTTTCATTGCCCCCGGTCAATAGCTCAATTAAATTTAACTATCACAGGTCCTTTGCTATCGTCTATGTATAAGTCTCGTGCTGCATGTATTCGTGAAGATAACCCCGCCCCCAAGTTACACAAACACACCCTCTGGTTTACCGGGTATCTATTGTACGGCTTACATTGCCAGAGATGTATGTGATGGATAACGAACGATAACTCTGGATAGAGATTTGCGGCAAACTGGTACCCGTTGACTCTGGTGCACAGAGACTTTGGCTACTGCAACAAGGAACGGGGACCAGTTTAGATTTGCGGTAAACTGGTCCCCGTTCCATGTTGTGGTGCACCAAAGGTCTCTGTACAACCAGAATCAATGGGAACCGGTACAGGGTGGCGATGAATATTGCTTTGCAGCTGATTTTAGAGTGTACACGTTCGCTCACGTTCATAGGAAGCTGAAAGTACGTTGTTGTGATGTTATATAATGGTGAATTTGGGCCTAAAATGGCCAACCATTCAGTTATCATATTCACTTCTGAACACACGTGTTTTGTTACGTATGGACATTTACTTGTTAGGCCCGAATTCACCGTTACACATCATTCCAACGGTGTACCAGCCCCCTATTATGGCCTATGCTTAAATTAGTTTCGCAACAACCTTATTTGAAGACACAAAGTCAAGCATGAATCAGAAAATAACCCTTTGTGTTACCGTTATCTATTGATTGGAAGGTTTGTAATATATACATGTGTTAATAATGTCTATTCTATTCAAATAAATGAATATTTACTTATAAATGAAGTTATATATGCTTTGTAAAAAGGACATTGGGTCAGTCAAGTATAATTAGCAACTTTACTTTCACGTACATACTTTACATTCTGTTACACACGTTTTACATTCATTTTATATTCATCAATGGATATTTAATATATCATTTACTGTTTTATTTCAACAATCATTTCTTGTGGTAGTTTTTAACTTGGTAAAACTTTTACCCAGATTACTGCTTTCCTATAAATAAATATTTAATAAGACTCATGATAGTGAAATGTGATCTAAATTATTTAAACTTTTAAAAGGCAAACATTTTTTAAATATGCAAAAAAGTGCCACAAAATATGATTCGATTCGAATTGTTTAAAGTATTGAATTTTCATATGGATGTTTAGAATTTTTGGATCATTTCTTCCCATCCCAAGTATATTATTTGCACTAGGTGGGCTAATACACTGTGGGGATGGTGTATAAATGTGTATTAAGGCCAACATATGTGTTTTTGGTCTGTGTATCCTTTCATTGTTTAATATGCAAATTATACACCATTCCCACAATATACTCCTCCCATTTAGTTATTCATTTAGTATTACTGTGCTACAAAACTTTACTTGCATGGTGCATACTCACTTAAAATGGAAAAAAACAAATTATACCTGGGACCAATATACACATTGGTCCCAGATTATACCAAATCATTACCTGTGTAAAAAAACAGTGAAGTGTCAGTAGTCCTTTCAGTTATTTAAAATAATGTTTGTTGCTCCTTAACTTGGTATGAATATATGACAACAGTGATTTTTGGGAAAGGGTCCATGTCCAGTCAAGTTGGGAAAAAATGTGTGGTGTGATGCCAAAATTGGGAATTTTTAGGTTTGGAATTGGGAAAAAATGTCTTTATTTTAGATAGGGAAGGGTCAGTTTATTGGACCCAAACAAAGAAGGAACAAAATTAATGGACAAAAATCTAATGCATTTACAGTCTATTTCTCAATACAGCTGTGCTAAGAAGTATTAATAGTATACACATGTACAAACTTGCTGGACTCTGGTAAAGTCCGAGACTTATTGGGCCTTTATAGACATAATTAATGTTTTAAAACTGCTATCTTAATTGCTAACATATGTCTTTGAAGCAAGCCCCTGATACGTACTAAATAGGATATATTTGTATTTCATTATTGCGCTGTAAGTTTCACCATTGTCTTCATATGGGGACACAAACCAAACATTTCCAACAAGAACTTCAGTTTGTATACAAATGTACATAATGCATAAAAACAAATTGTTTTTGAAGGGACTTTGTAATATTAAGTAGAACCATATGTCAGTTTGAGTGTAGGTAACATCAGTAGAAGATACAGTAGAGAAACATTCATCATTAATTGTTCAGTTTTATGTTATTCTAGAGTTATGACATCACAACATAAGTACTACTACAGTGACATACATTATGTCTCCCATCTTACAACTCTGTTTGTTACGTGCGTACCTTCCTGCAGACCTGGGAAGATAATCAGAATTTATTGTTGAATTGAAGTGCCCATACTTGTAAAACATTATAAGTGTGCATGTCAGTTTATAGTGCAAAAAGAATCCAATATTCCGATTGCAGTTTTGTAATTTTACCTCCGGGTATATACATGTATACATATGTATACATGTACATGTAAGTGCTATTACTGTTAATTAATCAGTAATTATTACTAAGAATTATTGGTACGATAAAGTGAAACATATTTTATTTACTTGATTACATAATTTTATATCTGTGCCTGCCTTATTTTTATGATAAAATTATTGTATAATTAAATGACAGAATTAGACCTAATTAATTACATTATTTTACAGTGTTTTTTTGGCTGCTCCAAATTCCCAGAGGCCATCACTGCATCACCATGCTCAACTGTGTGCTGGAGATCATATGAGGTGGTAAGACTTTATTTGTAATAATTATATAATGATATTGTATAATAAAAATGTAATAATAATATATGCAGTAATGCCCAAAAGAAAAATATTTGTTTTTACAGCTATACCTGAAAGACCCTATTTTTTGGCACCAACACTAAATGATCTCATTGTAATCTTAAGTATATTATTATTTAGGGATGGTTGCTACCGGGGAGACTTGAAAGGTCTGTTTAGAAACCAAAGATAGAAAAGTTTTTCAACCAACCTACTTAATTTAGTAGTTTATTAAGTAACTAAGCATGACTTTTTCTGGCCTAACCTTGATGCATACATGTATGGGCCTAAATTCCTTAGTAATTCAATGATTCTATTTTTCCACTTATTCATTTCTTGCAAAAAATCAGAATAATTTATTTTCATACTAGTCAGAGTTCACACGTTTTTATTAAACAGTTGAACTTTGATTTCTCAGGCTTCAGAGAACATTAATTTGTTGTTCAAATTTTAATTATGAGGTATTTCCTTCATTTGAAATCAGTTTTATTTCTAGGAATTAGGAATTGGTCCCTGTAGCCCACTATGTTTCAGTCTTCAAAATGTTCGTACAAATTTGTGTTATAATTGGAAAATTTGGCCGCAACAGTAAAATATGAAATTAGACTGGTACAATAAAACCTGTGTGATAAGGGTTATTGTGGTTGATGCAAGTTAATCTGTTCAAATTTACCTAAAACATATTAGTATTCTGAGTAGTCCAAACTGACAAGAAATTAAAGTTGTTTAAGTTTATTCCAGTAACATTAATTCATGGGTTTTAAAATCAGAGTTTCGCATACTTGATGATCTGTAAGAAGAGTGTTGGTCTTACTCTGAATATGTACAATTTAATGATGACCTTGAAGGTTGTACATTGTCACATTACTACATATACCTTATTAGTGACATAAATAATCTTTCATAACCAACATGATTGGGGAAATTCCTTACGAAACTTTGTCTAATGAAGCAGCTGAAGATATTAGACTCACTTTTTGAAGGCCTCTGAAATTTAGGATGTCATTAATCACATTTTGCAGAATCTTTATAAGGCAATAAATTGGTCTTCCCTCTTTGTAAGTACAAATGCCTCAAAACTAAAAGTTGGTACAAGATCTATTAAACCTCATTGAGTTTATTTTGTTTCAAGGCATTTGATATGTAATATGTAACATAATTTGCAGCTTGGCAAACTTGCGTTCTGTTGGAAATGGTAGCTTTAAGCATCTATTTGTCTTTTCTTCCACTGATTCATGATTGTACAAAGTATAAACTTAACCTGCTGTAGGCTCTGATGTCAGTATCCTTGAAGCAATGCAAAGACCAATTGTAACCTTAAGACATATAACTTGAAGCATAATTAATAACTTGATACAAGTCAATCAATTTACGGATGAATTCCGTCTAGGTAAACATCCATGGACTTTCAATGCCAATCTTTCCTGAGAAAGCTCAGACATCTTTGTATGTTTGCTTATTTGTGTAAGATTCTTGGGTCAAAAGTTCCTACTCATCCCTCTGATGGATTGTGTACAAAAGTGCTAGCCATATGATGGAGTTTGTCATATCATGATGTATACCATGGATGTTAGATAAGATTGTTAGCTGTACCAGAATGACAATGTTGTTTTGTATGGTCATGGGTGCATTCCTTTACAGTGTTTTGATTATTCTAGTTTACTCAAAGGATATTTTTATAATATTTTTTGTGATAATTTGGAGGGGGGCTATGTATGAATAACAAATGATGGGTGTGGAGAGCATAGTGTATAAGTATAGCTGACAGGCCCATCATTTGTTATTCATATGGTTTGTTGTGTGGCAATGACTTGGAAGAATAAAACCACTCTCTGGGAGATAATGTTTTGTTCCCAATTTTTTATATGTTTCTATGTGTTGGTTGGGTTTTGGGGTGAGTGTTTTTTGGGGTGTTTCTTTTTCAGAAATCCTTTTCTTACATATATCATTCAGGATAGCGAATGGTACTTCTTTATTTGGGTTGATTGAATAATTCTTGTTTTCAGTCTTTGGACTGATAATGTTGGCACTTGCTTCAATGATGTATTTCATGACTTGCACCATCAGTCAAATTTAAAAGTAAATTAAAATTCTGAAATAACTTCTCACTCTAATTTGTTATCACAATAAAACTTAGTCAGACAAAAAAAATCAGTTCTTGGAGTTTGTGAATAGAGCTGAATTAAAGATAATGCTCAGCTGCACAACTTGACAGAGAAAACATCGACTTCCTCTGTGAGTAAATTATGTGGGGGATTTTTAGGTCATTTACATTTTCCCAGTACAATTGATATCATTTGTACATTTGTATGGTTATTCAGAATTGTAAATTTTGTTGCCGATGGTAATCATTCAGTATAACAAATTTAGAAACTTGGCGGAAATGATTTTTTATGAAATTCAATTTTTTAAAAAGTATCTGAGGGAACCTTTCAGTAAATAGATATCTAATGAATGTATGAGTGTCATGATCAAGTTTGGAACCTACAGCTGTGTCACTTACCTCAATTTGTTGATGATACCATAAACATGTTCCAGTTGTCTTATTGGTCAATTGAATATTTTATGAATTTTGATTGGTCCATCAGTTTTGTGTTTGTTTATAATGTTTCTAAGCAATTTTGAATATGTATATAGTGAGAGGGAGATCTCAAGGCCGTTCCCTACTTTTGTTTTATTTTGTATGCGACAGACTGCATTATCTGTAAAACAATATTTGCTGCTTTAATGGATGGAGCTAATACAATACTTGGTTTTTGTCTACCTCTGTCTGTTAGAAGGAAATTTGGTGACGCTGACAATACAGTATTGGTCCCTTTGGCCGACTTTCATTTAGTCTTCAAACAAAATGTTCTTACAAATATGTGTTATCATTGGAGGATTTTGCACCAATAGTAGAGTCATATTATGTTAGACTGGTACAATAAAACACATGTGATAAGGGTAATTGTGTTTGATAACATTTAATCTGTCACTTCCGTTTTATTCTCATTTGTTCCCTAGAGTAGTTGTAATCTATTCTTTATTTAACATTAAATAAGACGTGATATATGCATTGTTTCATGTCATTTGGAGCTATTTTTATTCATTCATGGATACTTATGTATTTTGGTGGTACAGAATGTGAATTCATGGGGAAAATAGTTTCTTTGTAAATGATGTCACATTGATGTTAGATTTTGCGTTTAATATATGACAATAATTGTACAATCTGTATGTGTTAGCTTTAAAGTACATGCTGTTAAAATATTTCCTGTATGAATGTTCATGTCCATTATCCAAATGGAACATTTTCCAGAACATGTGTGTATCCTGTCATGTCATCTCCATCATGTAATTGTAACAAATTGAAGTTAATGTTAGGTGTGAAAAATATTGTTTGTTTCTTGTTAACTTACCTACCCAAATTTTTCCTTGGTCATAGCTTTTTATTAGGCCTGAGCAATGATACATCCACTGTCTCCTTTCTGCACAAACATAATCTCAACAGTGGTTTTCAAGAATAATAAAAAATTCCCTACCTACTTACTCTATTTTTAGTGAGCTTGTGACCAGAAACAAACATTTTTTTATGCCTTACAATGGCACATGCATAATCATGTCACATATACACCAGGGGACCGATTGATTGGAAAATAGTTTTGCTGGAACTATGCATATTTTAACATGGTGGTATCATCTTATAAGTTAATTGTTCCACTTATTTTCAAATTTTTATTTTATTTCCAGAATGGCACTAATAATGCGGACAGCAGCAGCATAAAACAGACTCACGTAAGTTTGCTCTATGACAATTCACTTCCACAAATATACAAACATACAAATAATGAGTCATTATGCAGTGTTTCATAATGGTTTGTATCATTTCATACTTATAAATCTAAATGCTTTCAATGTTACAGAAATGTGTTTATGTCCCCTAAGAAAATCCCACTGTGGTATTTATGAGCAACTGCATGTTTAGTCTGCATGAGTTTGATGTCTTTGTCTACAGAATGAGGTTTATATGTTGTACACATGCTTACAAAACTATGCAAGGTTCTGTCTGTCATTTTGGGAAACATGTATTGTCAAATTGACTGTCTGTGCCTTACCACTCGTTTTTGGAAAAAAATCCATTTTTGCACTCTTTTTTGTGAAAATACTGTACAATCTTAGTTTTTAAGTCTTAAATATTTGGACTGAAACCAATGTTCTTATTTTTTTATTTACTCAGTCTACTTATTAAAAGGAATCATATAAATGTTACAATTTGGAGCAAATAACATACAAAATATAAAAACAAGGAGCCTGAAGCATGCTTTTGATTATCATACATCTTGTATACGTTTTTACTGGAGCCCATTTTTTTATGATTATATATTTGCATGTGTTTGTATTAAATACCTGTATTATTATGATTTATGATCATAATACTTAAAAACATATGATAAGAAGTCATGTATTAGAACAATTAGTTTACATAATGACGAAACATCTTAATATCTTTTCAAGTATGATTGTCAGTAATGTCGGTGTTGTTTTATTTAACTCACTCTCATCACATAGAGTATTATGATCTATCATAGAATTACATTGTACCAAATCTTCGTCAGCATTTGTCTTTTGTACATTAAACACTGATACTGGATATTTTTGTAGCCATGTGGTTGTAATTAATTACTTGTGATGTTTTGAGTATAGATGTTAATGCTACTTTTTATATCAATTAACTTTGAATGATAGATCTGAGATATCCTACCATTTTTATGCCCTATATTATACAATATTCTTGTAATCCTAACAATTGTATGTATATTGTACATGTACCATTCCTTTTATGTATAAATTAAATCAAATTTGTTAGTTTGTTAGTTAGTTAGTTAGTTAGTTAGTTAGTTTGTTTGTTAGTTAGTTAGTTTGTTTGTTTGTTCGTTCGTTCGTTTGTTCGTTCGTTTAGTCATTCCTTCCTTCCTTCCTTCCTTCATTCGTCCATTTTTTTGTTCTTTTGTTTGTTTATTTGTTTGAACATTCGTTCATTTTTTGTTCATTCATTGCTTTGTTTATTTGCATGTTCTTTCTCTTGTTCATTCAACTTAATGCTTTGTTATACTTGCAGGTACAGAGTTGTGTTCAAGGTTGTAGTTTTGGTTTAGACAAATATCATCGTGAAATAGTTCCTTGTAAGTGGAAACTTCATACATGATTGACTGTAAAGACAGTATAAGTATCTTGATGATTGCATCGTTGTAAATATTTAAGAAATAAGAACTGTTCAGAAATAAACTTAGCGAATGATCAGTTGCCGCCACTGAATGAAGATTCCATTGAATGTTTATTAGAGTTATACTGCTTTAATATGTCAAAAATTGTTGTTTATCTTATATTTGTATTTTCATACTTAGCGGTACCAACAAATTTAAACAAACAGTATGAAAATTTTGAAGGGGAACCCTCAGGTTATGGTGGGGCAGTATTTATGTTTTATATGGATATTGAATGTGAAACTTGTTCAGTATGTTTTTTGCGGAGAATCCTAACGAACATTCATTTCCTTGTAGTGACTGGTTTACACCTTCCTGGACCAGAAATTGTTAAAGATGGAATCACCTATTCATCTGTGCTACTGGACTGGGATACTAAAAACATGCTTCGAACATTCTCAGATGCTGATCTGTTCTGGGCTGATAAATCCTTATTGGACAATGTGACATTTATTTTACAAAAGCAGATCATTGAGACTAAGTCTGAATGGCAAAGTCATTCCAACATTGAACTGTTGGATTCACAGAGAGTCAATGTATCCGATCTTCATCCATATCTTACGTATCAGGTAACTTCTTGTACTGGATTCCAGTTCTTCATTTGTCTTCCTATTTTTAATTTTAATGAAATTTCACAATGATAAATTGGAAATAATGTTTCCAAAATTCCATGTATTAGTTGCCGGTCTTTCAATTATTCATTCAGATTTAATTAAACTTTTATAAAGGGCAGGTGCATCTGTAGGTCACTTTAGCTTCAGTTTGCAAGAATTTAGGAGAAACAAACTTGTCCGTTAAGGCCATCATCAAAAAAATTGTTTCTTTGCAGTTACATGACTGTTTTGTTAAAAATTCCCCACCCCAAAATTCTTTTAGCACTTCTGACATTTTTTTATGTGCTTTATTCCAGCTTTTTATTTTCTGTACACGCATAAGATATTAACAAAAAAAGCCTACCTACACACTGTTAAAAAGTTTGGGTTACATCACCACAAACAACAGTTTTTTGAGGATGGCCTAAAATATTGTTTTTGCTGACGATGTGTACCCGGGCTGGTATTAAAGTCTCACTTTGTTCTGATATGTTTTTCCAAATATTATTCTCATAGTATGTTATTTTCTTTCAGTTCAAATTTATATTCCAAATAACAACAACACATACTGTGGAAACAAACTATTCAGTGCCTGTAACTACTCTTCCTTTTGGAGGTAAAGAAGTCAGCAACATACATTTTCAATTTTGGAATCTATTTTTTCATTTATAAAATCAAATACTAATTTGTCCAACAAGTTAGCTGTTCAAGATTAAAGTTTTGTACAATTTTATACTTCCTTCAGAAAGTTAGTGACTGTAGCTGCTGCATGCTGACTATGCAGTCTAGGGAAATTACTATGATAAATGATTTTTAAGATGCAATGTATGCCACTTTTCAAATGGAAGTGATCACATCAGGTGCATTGTAACAATAAAAATGACTCATAATTAACATTCACTCTTCCCAAGTAGAAATTTGATAATCCCCAAGTACCAAATTAATGAATTAGTGATTTATCCATTATATTTCAGTTCCTTCAGGTTCTCCTAAAATCACATCCATACATGTGCCATCTCCTACAATGGTGTCTGTTTCATGGGACCCTTCAGTGTATATAAATGGTCCGTTGCTAAGTTACCGACTCTCTCTTCATTCATTGGCTGACCCAAGTCATGTGACCAGAGTAGAAGTGTCACCTAGGAAGACATCTTGGATATTTGGATACCTGGAGGCTGGAACTGAGTATGAAATCTCAGTACTAGCTGTGAATGGAGTTGGCAAGGGGCCAGCACAAAGGGCCAGCGTATCCACACCACAGATATCTAAACGTAAGTGCCATATAATGGCTAAGATAATTGTAACCTCTAAACTAAACTTTAAATGCAATTTGTAAAATAAAAGTACTTTGAAATCATTTGTTTCACTCTGTTTGTTAGAAATGGATGAGAAATATCTTTCTTCTCCTCGAGTTCAATGTAGACTTGTCCACCTTGTCCATCAGTTTGGCTGTTATTTTGTATGTCAGAAACTTAATGATATCTAAAAGCTTGGTTGAATCTTAAAATGCAGACATGTATTTAGTATTTACTGAAGAACACTGTTTAGATAATACTTTTACATCCTGTTTGTTCAGGTTACTAAAACATATGAAAATGTTCTTTCTGCACTGAAATGACTGTCTTGGAAGATGTATATAAACTTTGCCAAAACATAAATTACTGCATGAACTTGTTTGCCAAGGGTATATGTTTGTATTACCTATAAGTGAATGTCCTTATTAACACTATGAATTATATTGAGACAGTATGGAATTTATTACATTGCCAATTATTTACATTCTTTTGTTTGAAGAAAACATACTTCGGCCAAAGATTATTGCTCCCTATTAACTGTAGCCTTATTATTTCTGATTTTTTTTTCTCTGAGGTTATATGGGAACATGCACACGTGCATGTACGTTAGTCTTTTTTATGTATATTATCTCGATCTGCTCATAGTAAATGTTGTATTTGGTGTTATTTTTCTAAGTAAGGTACAAAGTGATATTGAGGTAGGGAGATTTTACTTATTTTACTTCCGTGGTTGTGGTGGAGGTCTGTAAAAATGTCATTTCTTCTGCTAATACAATGTCTTTAAAGATATTTTCTTGGCTGGAGTTTCCTCTTTTGAATGTCTCATTATTTTCTACGTTTTAAACTATGGACAATATTGCTAATGTAATGGATGGGTTAAAGTCATTTAAACAGATTTAGATGATAAAGTTCTGTCTTCTGACCATCCATATTTTCTGGTCTGGAAACTTGTTATTATCATGTAATTTATGTTTTATATCAATTATACTTCTATGATCAAGTACTCCTGTGAAAGAAATTCACTTTCATAACACTTGTATCTGTAGTCAGCCTCAAAATTAATGAAATAAGATAACTTATTTAAAATTGACAGACACTTCAATTTATTTTACATTTTATTGCCAAAACTCTTAATTCTATGGAGATTTTCTATATAATTCAAAGCACTTATCTTGGAGATATTTACAAGTTCTACAAGGATGGACAAATTTTCCACTTTGATTGTCAAGTATGTAGGAGAAACAAGTGTTGCTTTTCAGACTTGTTGATAATTAGAAACATACGATGTATTTTTGCAAGTTGTTGCCCTCTCTAAGATTATATCATGATGTCTGGATGTGTGTATGTGTGTGCAGTAGAGAAGGGAATTTATCAGGGGATGATGCAGGGTCCAGGAAAGGGAGTTTATGTTTGGCATAGATAAAGCTTTCTGTGCTGCATGCGTGTTATGCAAAAAATTACATGAGGCTAGAATTTTTCCCCTGGTTCATGAGTAAAAATCCTTCACAGAGGCATTAGATCTGCCTTTTTTAGATTTTTCTCGTGGTTACAACAGATATTGCAAAAAAACAACTCCAGCAATTTTATGCACATTTGACAAAGATTTTGATGTTTAATTTGTGTCTGTTTCAATCATGTTGGTCTGTCTTTCGTCAAGATTATGACAGGAATTTAGATTCTTTATTCCTCAGAGTGTTTGATTCAAATCAAGCTGGTTGTGGAATAAGTAATATTTAGCTCTACCTTTTCATACAGATATCTTTTTTTGCATTGAGCATAGAATATAAAGTGCCTCAGGGCTTTTATTTGACCCATAAAAAGCATTTTGACTCTGGAAATCAGTAAAATATAGCTTTTGAAACTTGAGAATTTGTACCAAAAGGTCAAATTTACAATGACATTAGCAGGAAATTTTGTTGACACTTCAAATTATCATCAGTCAATGGTCATTTTTTACCCTCAATTTATGACGTGAAAACATAAAAAGTGTTCTTACTTTAGTTATGTGGTGTTATTTTATGATTGATCATCATAATTGACAAGAAAAAAATGTAATTGCATTAAATGTCACTGTTTCTTAATTAACTCTCTGGAGTAGGCTATTTTTTCTTTCTTCATTTTTTATTATAATTGTGAAGTATAAAGTTGTCTTTCTAGTATTTGTTTGACTTTTAGTGCAGAGGTTTGCATGCTTGAAAAACCTCCATTGCTATGGATAGTCATTCCTTCAAACCATGTGCTTTATCCACTGTTTGTCTTGGTCTTATGTCTGTAAGGTGGAATGCATGTTTTAAGGGACACATGTAGGATTTTGCTATTTTCAATTTATGTTGAAATGATACCAGGATCTGGTGAGTGTCATACAGATTTCTCATTAATGTAAAAATGTCTGTTTAACTCCGAGTTAATCATCTGATAGTGTTTTATGGAAGCTCAGAAGCAGTGAGTAAGCCCATGTGTATATATCAAGTTTGTGCATTTCCTGTTCCTAAACACTAGGGTCTTTGTTTTAATTTCATCCAGTGACTGTTTTATATTGCTCTTTTTGAATTAAAACCCCTTGCAGTTGTTGAATAATGGAGAGTTGAAATGAGTCTGTTAGTTATACAAAATATGAACCTGCCAATGCTGGGAATTTGATCTCTGGTGCAGAAATATTCTAGTGAGAAGTGTACATTGTATCAGATAAAAATATCAACACTTTGGAATTGATAGTTTTGCCCATTGTCTAGAATAGATGCAGATTTAAACTTATTTTTTATGCCTTATTGAAATTTAAAAAAAAATACTTTTGCCTAATGTCGTATCTACTGGCTGTTTTTAATTGCTGATTGTTACATTCAAAACATTGATGAAATATTATAATCTTGGTTGCACGGTTTGCTTAACTGAAACAATTAAATAAAGAGCTGGCTCTGTGCTGGCACTTATTAGAAAATGTATTGTTTTCTCTGTTGCTTACCATAAGCTTTGTACAAATTTCATTTAAGTCTCTCTGACTTTTGTATCGTACAATAAATGATAAGCAGTTAAAATTTACTTCGTGCAGATATGTTTTACAAGTACCTTCCGACATAATCTGTGAAAAACTTTCAATGATTGATAAATTTCTTGATTTCTGTTGATAAATCAAGTTAATTAAATAATTAATAGAATGAATTATTTGCTGATTAAATCTAGTTTATCACATTTAGTGGCGATTAATTGAAATTAATTGATTTTATTATACCCTTGTGTGTGGTTTAAATAACATGTGGTTAATGAAGTTCCATTTAAACATATCCATTTCCAATGCTTAACAGAAGCTCAGACTAGTATAAAAAACTGGGTAGATTTTTATGAAATGAATGATAATTTTTGGCACAACTGACTTATTTCATAAAGGCATGAGGGGTTTACGTAAATAAGTAACCATGCAAAAAAGTGTGCTTGTATGCTCAATTGTTTACAGATTACCTGACAGAATAATGTGCAATGGCAGCTATTAGGTCTTATTGATTACAAAAAAAAGCTTTAAACAGTGGACAAACACTGCTTTTGTTAAATACCCTCCCCTTCAAAACCAGTTATCACTGAATCTATTGAAAAGTATATAATAATAGTAATTTTGCTAGCAAGTTTCGAGGTACTTAAGTTTAAATATTAATTACCAAGTAATGCCCACTATTGCCCAGTAAAACCCTGTAAGCCCCAGGTTTTCTTAGTGTTACTCACTAGGCTAGGAAATACTTATGTTACCAAGGATTTTGCCATCTATGTCCACTTTACAAAAAAGGTGTCCATCCCTTAACCTTGACCTTTGTTCCAGTCCCATTTGTTTTTCTTTTTTCTTACTAATTATCGATTCCTTGATAGAAAGACATGTGTTTTTGTAAAACAAACAACAATACTCACATATTGCTCTTGGAGTTTATTGCTACCATATTGTGGTTCACATATGTCTTATAACTCTCCACACTATCTCATTAAATCATTAAAAATATCACAAATGTTATTGCTATAAGTACTGTCAAAAAATAAATACTTAAGATTCATTTTGTTTCCATCTAAATAAATGCCCCCCCCCCCCTGATAGTAAAGGCATGCTTGTCATTCTGAAAAGAATTATGTTACAAATGTCTGTCGTGTATATGGTATGATGAATAGAATCATCTCCATTGTCTCTGATATCCTTCAACTAATTTTTAGGGACCACAATGTGTCTTTTTCCACATGCCTAATTGTAATCTCCATTATCCTTCACTTAATTTTTAGGGACCAAGATATGCCTTTTTCCGCATACTTAATTACTATCTCCATTGTCTATGATTTCCTGCACCTAGTCTTTAGGGACCATGATGTGCCTTTTTCCTTGTACCTAATTACAATCTCCATTGTCTATGATTTCCTGCACCTAATTTTTAGGGACTACAATGTGTTTATTTCCAGCAGCCTAATTTTGTATGATACATTAATTTCCTATGATTAATGTCTTGGCTTCTTAAGCTTATAAATGAATGCCATGTCAAAGTGCATGTTTTCTATGGATTTCTATGTCAATGTAGATGGATCATGATTGACTAAGGAGGATTAATTCTAGATATCCTTTATGTCTGTGATTTATGTAAAACAATGGGATTGTTCCTTAATGTATCATACAGTGTGGGTGGGGTACTTAATGGAATGAAGACCAAGAAATGATTTCTAGGATTTTCTTGGTTGATTCGAAGCATTTTTATTATTACTAGCTTCTTGATAAACCTATTACTTGAAGCCTGGTACAAGTGTAATTAGGTGTGAATAAGTGTATATTAAAATGCTGGGCATAAACGTTATTGACCTTAAGTATTTTAACTTTGAATCTAGAACCAGTAGAATATTTTGATTTATGGGGAACTTTTGAAGTACGTCTTGTTTCTTCTACATCCCCATGTCTTGACATATTTTATTTATACCTTTTTTAGAGTGGATATTTTTGATTCATACATTATGTCAATTATGACTTTTACAGTTTTAGAGGTTTACTATTAGCTGAAAGAGTACAAAATCTACATTGACAGCAATTTGTATGTCAATACAGAAACGCCATGGAGTCGCCTAACATTTTTTTGACAGATGATAATGAAATATAGCCAACAACACTTGTATTAACTGACTCAGTGTCCTGTACAAATATTTGATAATTTACAGTCATTATAGCTTTGTCTAGGACAACTTCATCCATATGATTATCTGTCCATGTTATATGTCATTTATTTCTCTTTATTTCTCCCTCATTTTGGGCAATTTTGCTACATTTTTACAGCAATTTGAAGGCTGGGAATCCATAAGATGAATGTGATATTACCCATAATACAGTGTCTTGGTCCAATGTAACGTCACACGCAATGGATGGTTTCTGTCATTCGTGTGAAAGAAAGATCTTGGCTGTAACATGAATATTTTGATTAAATTAAGTCAGACTGATGTTTGTTTTTTTGTATATTATGCTTATACTGTTAATTGGCAATGTTTTTTTGCTTTGACAGTGTTAGCACACTTATCTTTGTGTTCTTATGCATGAAATGGTATCGGTTTGGTAAAATATTGGTCCTAATATTACAAATGAACAACACCATTGTAAAATAACAGGTTGTTGCCAATTTACACAAAAATCTTTTAAAGTCATCTAAGTCAGTGAGCTGGTAGAGATAGCAATAACTTATCTAATAATGTGAATATTTTAGGAGATTTTTCTTAATTGAGGGTAGCATGTTTAATATACCATACTGTTTCTGTGATAATTCAAGAGGTATATCAATACAGATTCTACTATTATACTGAAGTTTGCGGTGTAATTTACTCTAATATACGGGATAATATAATGAGAGGTTTGAAATAGGTAGAATGTTGTAAGCTTGAGGAGTTAGGAACCAATCTAGTCTCAGAGATTTTGTATTAAAGAGGCATCTATGCTTCTGGTAAGAGAATCGACTCACATTTTACTGCCATGAGAGAACAGTGCTGACAGTATGTTTTAACTATTGGAAAAATGAAACAAGCAGCTAGAATTGTTTCAATTGTAGAAATTTTTTTTCACTGGGTTTAATGCTGTTTTTTAGCAATTTTTTTAGTTACACACGATGGTTGGTTCACCTAACCAGTTCACCTAACTTCCACTAGGAGCCAGCATATGGAGGAAAATCAACATTTTTTTGTCAAATTTTCATAGTAGGGTATGATTTGTGTAGTCACAGCCAATTGTAGAAATAATCAGAAAAAGTTGAAATTGTTACATTACTTATGGAGAGTGCGACCTGTCTTTCTTCTTGCATGCATTTAGTATACATGTATATACATTATGCAACCCTTTTATCAGTGGGTAGGTAGGTAGGCATTTTTTGTTAACATCATGTGCTTATGTTAAAAATGAAATGCTTCAATAACAAATAAAAAAACATTTTTTTGTCAAAATTGCTAAAAAATATTGGATTAGGTTTTTTTGAGTTGGTGGAGCAACCAACAATTTTTTAAGGATGATTAATTTATTGTTTGGCTATATACTTGTTCATACTGTCGATCATATTGTGTGTTTTAAGTACATTCAATGCTTGAAGATATGTCATAATAATGTAATATTTATGTGATCTTAAGATGACCTTAGTGTCAGCAGATGTCAAATACATTTAACAACAACCAGTACTATGTGTATACTGATAATTAATAGTGTTGGTAGATTTAAAATTACTTTGACACTGGCTTCATAGTTTGTGATTTATGATGAAAATCACACCACTCTTTGTAGCATAGTATCTACCTTCACACAAGTGTTTCTCATCAACTCACAGCATGTGGCTTTTTCTGCCCCATAATTCCACAAATTAAATATGCCACTTTGGTTCCCACAAGGCATTTCTTGTAGGATTTCTGTTACTTTGGTTTTGTAATGAAATGGTAATTACAAAATACATGTATATATAAATTATGTAAACAGATTAACTTATGCTTTTTATCGCTATATTTTTTCTGTACTGACTACTTGTTGAAAAAGTTTAGTTAATTTCATGACTTGTCCTCTTTAAAACAAATTTCTGTTGTGATAAAACCTGTGTACTGGTTAGCCCATGGATTTATCCTTGAATTAAAAACTGTTTTATAAAGTAAAATGCTCAGGGAATTGATTGATTGTTTGACATGAAAGAATCAGGCAAACTCCCAACTGACAGTGACCTCTTCAGTGCTACATGCATTCTTTGGCATCACTTCACTCATTCTGCCACTAGATTCTGCAAAAACTCGTATGAAACACAATATAAAAGAGAAATAAGATGGATAATACGTAACCATGTGTAATTTATGAGGTATTTGCCTATGTCTGTCCTCTTGCCATAAGTATACTGATAAGAAAGGCATAGATAAGACGAGACACAAATGTTATCTAAATTACGTATGACATTGTAATGGTCATTTTATTCCTCTTTGCTTCAGCCTCGTGCTGTTCCATTTCATTATATGAATCTCAGATGTCAGAAAAAATTGTAGTTCTCTGTGGAGGGTGATATCCTGTTTTGTTTTCTGATGTTCATTAAAGACATATAGAAGTTTGTTATTCTGTACATAGAGTATGTCCAGAGTTAATTGTTTGTATCCATTATAGTGAGTATTTTTTTTTGTAGTTTCTTGCTGTTGATAAATCTGCTAGGATTTCATTGTTAATGTATTTATAAATGAATGTTTACATTATTTTTATATGGGAATTAGCTGTTTTGGAAGTAAAGATAAAATATGTGGATTTTTTACTAATCCATTTTTTATCTACCAAATGTCTTTGAACATTAAAACAAGGAAATTCTTAAAGACTATGGTTTTTCAGTTAGCTTTCTGTCTTAGTTCCTTGCTCTTGGAGAGAGCATGCTGTACCTTGCCCATGAAGATGGTATTCTGTGTATTGATCATATTAAGAGTAGTCTTTATCATGTTCATGTGGAGAGCTTGCTTTGTTTTGGTCACAGGTAGAGAAAAATGTGCCTTTTTTCATGTGGAGAGCATTTCTTACACTCCCATAGTAAACTACTTAGGGCTCACAAATTGTTGGGTACCACCTTTTTAACTGTGACTACTGTTGGGGGGCAACCTGTTTACCTCAAAAACATCACAGGACTTACAACAGTATCATATTACATGGAATATTTTTCTTCTCAGAAAACATTTGGCACAAACTGTTACTAGTAACTGACAAATTGCTGTATTTTTGTAAATGTAATTAACTGTAACCAGGTTCTTGTCATAGACATAATGCATAACTAGTTATGCTCACTCTACTCTGAAGTGTTTGAATGTGTTTTACATGTTAACATCACTAGTTGGAGAGTTATTACTCAGATGAGTGGGTATAGAATATTTTTACAAATCTATGCTATTGTCATCACAAGAACTTTAACTACATTCTCAATTCCTGATAAAAGATACAACATAATGTATTGAAGAAAACTTAAGTGTGTAATTTATCCAGCACTGATGGTAATTAGTACAAACACATTTTAGCCAATCAGCTTCCTTGTTTCAATGACATCAGCTGAACATTTATTTTACCTTTGTAGACTGAATGTAGCTTCAGGGATGATTACATCGAGTTTGTGGTTTTATCTGGTAACATGTTATCCAGAATCAAATCTGACCCCTTATAGTGCAAAGAAACTTTTTATAACTTTTTATCTTCATTTAGAATGAATGTTGTTCTGAAAGGTGAAAAAGACATTCAGACTGTTCTGAAAATGTTCCAAAAAATGTCCAAAGCCAGAATCATTCACTGTAAACATCATTCAGGTCTTCCACGCTCTGTCCTAAGATAACATTGATTGCTTTGTAATATTGCCATCATTAGTGCTCTATTGTTTGTATTATGGTTGCTGTCACACGTCATATCATTCTGTGCCGTGATGACTTAGTTCCTTTATTCCTTGAATGTTTCATTATAACACCAGAGTAAACTACTCTTGTATATCAATGATTCTTGTACCCAAGTACTCAGATGCCTGATAAGTATTTTTAATCATGTTTTTACAGAAGCAAGAATTTGAGATTTTGACTTAACTAATTTGTAGTTTCCAATGTTTGTACAGTGTAAGGATTAAGTTAGACACAGGCTCGAGGGCAAACATACTGTGCCATGCACCTGTGGTTTGTTGATAGCTGGAGTCATTCTGGAGTGGTGTGAACATGAGAAATAGGGGTTAATGATTCTTTGTTTTTGTTACTTTTTTGTATGTGAAAGAAAGGGTATACTGTTCTCACCATGCATAATAAGGTCATTGTTAAAGCCTTTTTGTGAATGTATGATACTTGCAATAAAATGTGTCTGTTGCTAGATTAAATAAGGATGGCTACTTAGTACTTGAAAGTGTTTTGTCTATGCATTATACCACCATTGACAGGGCACTATATTTTCAGCAAGGGAACTTTCAGTCGGTTTAATTAAATGTCACATCTATTCTTTTTCTCCTAGAAATGTCAAAATGTTTTAGATATTTCATTCTAGCCGCTTTGAAATACAATGTATATCCTGTTTGTTATCACTTCTTTCATAAACTTGACTACGAACCAGGAGAATGTATTTTTTTATCAAATTTTGAAAAATCTGGATATTTGCATTTAACTTAATATTAACCAACTGTGGGGAATAATCTTGCATAAATACGTATCAAATGAAATTAATTATAGTGTATTTTCTCTGACAGAACATTGGACTGATGGTACTTACAATGATAATTGAATAATTCTACAATATCAGGTAGTTCAGATACCACCTACAGTATAAGTTCTATTCAAACATCCACTGAGCTGTATTTTATACACTCACCATGATAAAATTATATTCTTGATCTTTTAAACTCAAGTAATTAGTTTAATTTTGAATTTCAGATTTAATTATGTCTATAAAAGTACAAGTAATTGTATGATACTGTGCACCTGTTACAGTGTGTCACACTGCCCCTTTATGTCTCACATTTTAATAAAAGTAATAAACTTATTGAAGAAACTGTAAAATAAGTTTCTTCTCCAGTACAAACCAACTGTCTTTGATTCAAAAAATTTCTATCCTCCTTACTTGTATTTTTAAGGTTCGGGGGGGGGGGGTTAATGTCTCACCAACAATCAGGATCATTTAGCAACTTGGCCAGCTTAAACTGTGGAGAAAACCCCAGGCATACACCTGGGCAGATCTATGGACCTGCCGTAGGCTAGCTAGACAGCTTCCTCACATGTGAAATTTGGTTTTGAGTGGGATTCTAACTAACAGCAGTAAGGGGGTAGTGATTTCTAGTCAGAGACTATAACCAATTGACCATGTAGGCCCCTGACATGTATTCATTTATTGTAAATCCTGAGCATAAGATGAACATATAACAATTGTTTATTTATTATCTTGTTCCTGATGATAATTCCATGTAATTTATATTGCGTGTTTGTCAATCATGATACTGTGGTTGGATTTTGTTGTTTTCCACTTCTGGTATACAATCATTTCCTTGCTATGTTGATCTACTTACACTTTGGTTGTTCCTGTATGAGCATTTGGCAACTTAACAAACAACATAATGGCTTCAACAATGAGAGAACATAATTCTATTACTGTACAGAGCAACCAGTACAGTATAACAGTACTTTTACCTCAGTCATTAGACTTGATGTTGTGGTTTTAAAGATTATCACTAGAAAGTCATTGGACGTAATCAGGCGTGTACCCAGGCTAAATTGAAGTGGATTCAAGGACATGATACATTCTGAAAGTTTAACACTCTCTGGGTCAAGAATTTCATTGGTTTTAATTTTTATCATCCCTGTATAATTTATTTCATATATTATTATTATATTTTTTATTTTATTTTTTTATTTGAAAAATGATGTGGACTCCGCTGTGTACTGGCATATAGGCAGGTACGCACAAGGCAATTTTAAAACCTTGTAACATTTTAGTTCTCATATGTTAACAATATGACAATACTAACATGTACACAATGACAATACTAACATGTACACAATGATAATACTAACATGTACACAATGACAATACTAACATGTACACAATGGCAATACTAACATGTACACAATGACAATACTAACATGTACACAGTGACAATACTAACATGTACACAGTGACAATACTAACATGTACACAATGATAATACTAACATGTACACAATGATAATACTAACATGTACATAATGACAATACTAACATGTACATAATGACAATACTAATGTGTACACCATGACAATACTAACATGTACACAATGATAATCATGACCATGATGTACAAACCATAACATTCAATGCTTTGATCACAGAACCAGTATTTCTGTGGTTGTAGTTATGTGGTTTTTAAAACTCATGTTGAATATTTACTCAAGTTGAGTTAACCTGAGTGTTTTGTGAGTCATCTATGAAATGATTCCCACAGAAATCATGTCTCACTATCACAGATTGTACTGATTTCTCTTGTTTATCATGGCAGTAAACACTGCTCACTTGGCAAAAAGGGGGTTTCCCCCGCAATGGAAGACTGGGTGTGGTTTATGCTCTTGGGTAGAATATTGTGTAACAATGTTTGTTAGGAATGTACTTTGGTATAAATGAAAGGATGAAGAGTCATCTTAATGCAATATGACTAAAACTGAGCTCTGAGGCATCAACAAAGGAAGTACTTGTGTTTTTCTGGGTAATGTTTTAAGCTTGAAGTCTCCTTAGCTAAAAGTCTTTTGAATGGTGGCTTGTTCAAAGGTGACAATCAAAACCTGGTCAGTTTGCAGTGCACTTGAACCAGTTTTATGTGATAATTGCAGTCATGGTTGGCAGGTGTTTTTTTTAACATGTTAATAGTCCTTGATAAGGTGGTATTAACAGTTTTTATTACTTACTTCAGGGCTGTGAGTGTAATTAGAAAAGTATTTAAGGTATCTAATTGATACTGTGTTCATGGTACATTCTGTTCTGGTTTTTGTCTTGTTATATTGAGTGTTGAAAGCAAATGTTCAGTACAACATGTGTTTTCTATAAACATCTGTTTTAATATTTATGTCCAGTCTTTTGTAAAGTGGTTGACTGACATTATGATCTTTTATCATATACCTTTCAACAATGATACACAAACTCATATAAATAAACTTAACATAATATGCCTAAACATTTCTTTATTCAATTTGGATCATGAATAAAAGATTTTATGAAATCATGGGAGCTTTCATTTTTGCTTGTTCATGAAACCTGACAAAGTTTACTCAATTTACGTTAAGTGCCAAAACATCTGGATTTTACTTATTGGCAGTGTTTTCATTGCCGAATATTTTCTCATGTATTTTGTCCCAGAAACTGAGAATACTGACTCCCCGTGTCATACCAGACTTGATGTTGTAACATGGATGTTTTTCTCTGCTGGAAGCACACAATGTTTGTGGTATGTGTAAGACTGGCTGGTGGTTTTGTCACACAAAATGCAAGCTCCCTGGCTGACGTTAATTACATGTTGCAATGTCTTTGTTTTCTCTCGAAGCCTACAATGATAAGACTGAATGTATGGAACTAATTAAAAACTTAAAACATGTACACCAAAGTATCAGAGAATTTCTGCACTGTATTCTACTTGAACTGGTGTTTTCAGAATGTTGTCTGTGCCGATATTGCATTCCAGGCAATCACTTGAATTTAGACAGCAAATACATAACATCTGGGAGAGACATATTGTGCTGTCATATTTCAATGAATTTTTAATTTTGCATCACCTCAAATGTGTCAAATGATGAATTGTAATTAAACATATCCTCTTTTCTGATTACCTGCTGAGGATCAGTAACTCCATTTTTATAATTAAGTAGTTGGAAAACTGATTTTATATGGCTTTGAATGGAAGGTTCGTAAAATAAGAAGTGCTACTAAACTGATGGTTAATTCTTTATTGTGAAAAAAAATAATGGCACCCTTACTTTTATAAGGAATCAGATCTTCATATTTGGAGATACTGAGATGTTGAATGTTATATAATGGTTGTTCATAAATGTTGAGCATTATGAAGATGATACAGATATATATAAATAGATGACATTTTTATCACATTAGTGTCACTAATTGGTGAGATGAATTACATGTATAAGGCCTCAATCTCGGTAACTTTGTTATTCTGTTACATCCTCTGCAAGTACGTTCAATGACATGACACATGTTGGTGGCTATCTGTATATTGGACAGATTAGTGCATGGCATTGTCTCTAAGTATTTGAGTTTACTATTGTCATAAATTGCAATGTCCAATTATTTTAAAGGACTGCATCCAAGAATCATGGGAGAAATTTGAATAATTCATGAAGTTATCTTTTAGTTGATTAGTTAAATATGTTTAAAGGTTATCAATATTGGAGTAAGATATAACCTTATGAGCAGGTTTTGTGTATTATGTGTTCTTTTGTAAATTTCAGCTTGGGTTTGGGTGTAAATTTATGGGTCTGATATGGAAGGTCAAATGGATTAAATAAGACATTTGCTTGAAATGTGCTGTAATATTGTACTTCGATGTTGTAATCCACCTTTAAAACTGGATTTCGTGTTGTATAGTCTCTTCATCCTATAACTTTGTGCCAGATGAAATCATTCTTGTACTGTTTAGTACTTATTTGACACAGACATAATGTTGAGATATTTTATTTCATTTCAGTGGACGAAAAACTTTCTCCATATTTGATACTTGGAGCAGAAAACTTTGTTGTGAAACAAAGTCTGCCTGAAATTACTAGGAATGCTAAGAAGATTTTGAAAGAAGCACAAAGCATACTTGTGATGGGTAAGTGATATATGCATACCATAGATTTCTGTACCTGTGTTCAGGTCATTGCTTGAAAGGTTTGTTTGGGCGGCTCAAAGATCTAACACTAATTGCGTTCATCTAAAGATGTGACACGGTTATGACTCATTAATTAGACTCATGTATGTTATGGGATACAATCACTGTAGATAATGGGAGAATAGTTCAAAAATGCAAAATAGATCAGTTATACAGTCAAACCTGAGTTTTTGGCCACCCGCAAATTACAAGGATGGCAAACTATTGAACAATGGTTATCCATAAAGCATATTTTTGATGGAATTCTTATAATGGAAAATATAAATGTCTTAAAAAAGGCATACAGTACATGAAGGGAATGTCTCTCCTGTTATTGGTCATTATTCACAGGTTTTGAGCTAAATTACATTAGGATGATGTTCTTTCTGTTGGATTTTTATGTTCAAACTAACAAACCAAAAGAATGACTGTGGTGCTTCTTTCTAACCTGAGAATATCTTCTATTTTAGGCCAAGATTTTAGAAAACATCCATCATTATTCATATCTGGTAGTTTTTCATGTTGTCAAATTATCATAGCATGGTTGCCTTTAAAACAAAAAGATGTATGTTTTTGAAAAAATATGCTGAGAATAAAATATAATGTATCAATCCTCTTCTTGTAAATTACATACACAGTTTGGAGATGGTTTGAAAGTATGAGTCTTTATTTATTGAATGAAACTGTTTCTTGTAGAAACACTCAGATGTCATTTGGGTTGTTCAAATATTCTATTTCACTCTTTGAAACCATAGAAAAAAACGCTGATACATTACTGTGTATGAGAACTGAATTCTGTTATGTATGTTTATGTGTTTGATGTCAGAAACTTCCAGTATGGCAACCATGTGTGATAATTTCTTGTAACTATAGTTCATGACGATGAAGTGAAATTTAAGTTTTGTGTGTTAACCATTCAACTTTATTTCAGCAGCCCCTTCAGAGTTTTGGTGAAGATTGTAATTAAATCAATTAAAGTTTCTGTTAATTTGCAGGCATGAATAATGAGGAAGGTCTGAATGAAAGGGCCTCTCATTGTTTTATAGAACAGTGCCCCATACTCTGTGAGCTTCGGGTGTCTGACTGTTTTATTGGGACTTGATACAAGTGCCTCTAGATATTTGAATAGGGTGTCTTAATGACAAACAAAACATTGTCTTATTGGCTTAGGGAGAAGTTTCCCTTTGTGTATAATCTAATTGCTTCATTTTTCTCTTCAGCTTCTCCTTATGACAAGGCAAGAAGATAATTGTCAATCACATAACTGGGAATACTTGGCTGTTTTTATTGTTTTTTAATCATTGTATCATTTAAGTTAGGATCAGTTTTCTAGAGAAATTCTGTTGTGAGATTTAACTTGCATTCTTAAAAGATTTGATCAAATAAAATGGAACAATTACATTAATACTCATCTATTTCAATTCAGTGTCATTAAGATAATTCCTTGTTGGCCAAAAATTTCATTAGGTGATTTTCACACCTTTGGCCAAATTGTTATTTTTTAGACTCCTTTTGTTTTTTGTTTTATAATACAAATGAAATGACAATTTTAAGGAATAATGGAATGCTAGAATTGACTGATGGTACACGCTGTATGTGTCTATGGAGACCAATAACAATCCTATTAGGCTATATAAAACGTCCGTGTGGTATACTACAAAATAATAGTATTTCCTGGCTGAAAATAATGTTTTAACTGTTAACAGCATATTACATATAGAAATGAAGGTGGAATATTTGGTGCTTGAAGCAGGTTGGGAGTGCTAGTCTGTGATTTCCTATTTGCATACAGTAACTGCCGCACCTTTCACTATTGGTACGCACATGAAAACATCTTAATACTGATGAGCTGATTGTTACAGGTGACCTTATAACAGAAAAAAGTGATGCTAATTATGTGATTGTTCATTGAACATAATTAAGACCACACCCTGTAACTTGTTTTCAAGTCCAGTTCTTGGCTAAGTTATAATTGCGTAATACATTGATGAACTACCTCGTTTTTTCGGAAATAATAGCATACAAATTGTTGCCAAAACCATGTTCCATTTCTCCCAAGTTTCTGATTGTTATAACTTCTGTGTTACATGACAATGTGATGATATTAAGATCTTTCTATCAGTATTCTGTAATTATTCCTTTTGTTTATATACATTCGCCCAGTAATGAAATTATGATATAACTGTGTAATAACTTCCACCCTGAATACCTTTCTTACCTAGGCACTGATATATACAATAGGCTATGAGAGAGAAAATCAGAGGAGAGAGAGTGAGTGAGTAAGCAATTGAGTGAGTGATACAAAGACACAGAGAACAAAATAACATATTTATGTCGTAGATCTTTTACATGTAGCATGTAACGAGAGTCCTCGTTTCAGTGCAGAACAAACAGTAATTGTTTTTTGTTCCTCAAATATCTCCTGCATACCATTATCTTACGTATGACGAATATATATATATACATATTTTTGTTGGAAGCAATGTTGATGGCTCTTGGATGTATTTTTTGTGGCCTATAAATAACAATAGAACATACATTTTTACTGTTCTGACTTATGTTTCATCTGTGAGACCAGATGTATCAGGATGAGAGAGGGGGTAGCTATAAATGTTTTACAGGTCATTGTTTTTGTTTATAGAACATTGGGACATAAAACCATCCTGTTGATACAATTTAGTGGGGTTTAACCTTAATAATGTGTGACAGAGAGGGTAGAATTTTGCTGTTATACAATACTCAGAAACCTTTTCAACATTGTTCTGGTGCATTTGTGGGTACAGTGTACCCAGGACTTAAACATTGTGTCAGAGAATTTGATCAGCTTAAAATCAGATTGATATTTATAACCTTTTCATATTTTATAAAATTTATGAAACTTATAAATATATTTATTTATCATTAAATGATAAATCTTACTTGTTTGTAATTCTGGGATTTTAGAGATGAGGTTGAGTGTTGAGTGAATTTGTACCTAGCTGTAGATTACTGGAATATTTATAATGTACAGCTCTGATGACCCTTATACCATACCCATTCCTAACCCAAAATGAAGTTGTACCACACATTTCTTAATAAACACACCCTTTAGTTTGACAATTTACAGATTTTCCGAATTTGTTGGGTTTTTTGTCTTTTTTGGACTAATTGGATATAATTTGGTGTGTTATTTAAGCATTTATGGCGCTTCACTATGTTCTGTTCCTCTGAAAAGAGATGAGGGTGTGTGAATAAGGGAAGAGCATTTTTTAGGAAATGTTTGGTGGAGTTTATGCGTTTCTGCGTTATATTTCAAGTATGACATTTTCCAGATCAGGGTTATTTATTTTATACAGTTTTCATGAACTGTTTTACTACCCCATTTGTCCTTTGATGGACTAAATTTACCAAATTCGCATTTTACATGTGGCTGGATATAATAGTTTGTGATAAAGTTAACTATGCTATTAACGATGGCTCAAACAGATCAGTCTTGACATGAAGTTAGGAGAAAGAAATATGACTTTACTGACTACACTTCTACCAGTCATGGATAACTTTTGATGTTCAAAATATGGTAACAAAATAAGCGTTAAGTTTAGGATGTTTTGCTGAACTTTTTTATTTTGATAATTTTTCCTTAGTTCAAAGATATAGTTCATGTGAAAATGAAAATTTTGGCAAGAAAAAATTGGCCAAGTCCGAAAAAAGTCTTGGTTGCCAGAAAAAATAGGGTGGGACAGGTTAGAGGAAACCAGGAACTTTTTGTAAGCCTAACAGACCATCATTTGTATTAACATATTTGAATTTTTATATTTCAGTTCAAATTATACTAAAGACATGTGTGTTATCTGACTTTTTTAAAAATCAGTTTGAAAAGCAAATGTGATAAATGATACATGAATTTAATCAAATCATTCAGATCACATAAAAGGTTGTTTTTTATATTTTTATTTGAAGTATTGCCTCTCCAGTGTAAGTATACCATACTTCTATGCTTGCAATTAAAGCACTCTTGGTACGTGATTAAAAAAAATAAAAAAGTGCAGTAAAACCTAACATTGCAATCACCTCAATATTATGACCACTCTGTTATAATGACCTCTTATTTTCAGACTGGTTTTCAGTAACTCCCTTATAGTTCAACTTGATAATGAGACCACCTCATTATTATCATCACCAATTTTTTGGGGTCCCAATGGCAGGCTTATTATCAAGGTTTACTGTAGCTTCTTATCTATATCGTAAAACATTCCATGTAATCTCTTTATTTTGCTCATTTGATGAATTTAGCAAGTAATTAAGTGATTGTACATTACCATCTAAGTGAAAAAAAATATCAGCGAAAATTTTGTTTGTTACATAATGAAAGTCATTTTCATTTGAGTAGGTTAACAAATCTTCATTTATCCGAATATTAGCGTAATTTGTAACCTGATGTTTTCTTGGATTGTCGACTTTGTACTTACTATGTCTTAGGATCGTTCATTAAATCTACCTTTGGATCCACTTTGTATGTCATCCATTCAATGGTTACATGGTGGGAATTATTTGTCGTTCTTGGTGAAACACTTACAACACTGCTATTACACATTTACTAGGCTGATAATGCGTTATGTAAAAAAAAAATAAATACCTGGTTTCCATGGACATCCTAAAAAATACAAATCAGTTGAATTTTTTTTTTCAATTTTTTTTTTCAGTTTAGTGATATAGTTAATATTGGAAATATTGGCATGAAAAAATTGGCTTAGGCCCAAAATAAGTCATAAGTTTGACAGAAAAAAATTGGGGTAGCAGAAACCAGGAACTTTTTATCCCGTACCTGTCTTTGGAGCCATGCCCTTTCAAGCCAGAATAGCTCTAAAACATTTTCTTAGAATAGACTTCTTGCTGTTATGATACTCCCGCAATGAATCATATCTGTTTGTAACTTGCTGTAGAAATACATATTGGATAGATATGAGGAGTTTCTTTATCAACATTTTGCCAAAATTACCATTGTATTACTGAATGTGTATTTTTTATTGTTTTTTTTTTAATGAGTAATTTGGTCGTTTACCCCACAGTTTACCAACTGATTTTAAGCATCACATGACTGTATTTTGTTGGAAAATATACAATACAATTTTTTTTGTGCACTTGAGTTAACATAATACACCAACAGTCAGGGTCATTTAATGACTTTCCAGCTTTAACAGTGGAGTAAGACCCCAGGCTTACACCTGGGTAGTATCACTGATCTCCTGTTAGCTAGCTAGACAGTTTCCTCACATGAGAAATTAGGTCCCAGGTGGGATTCAAATTTACAACATTGAGGGGCTAATGATTACAAGTTAGAGACCATAATCACTCAACCTAGGAGGCCCCTTTTATACAAATAATAGGCGTGTTTGAGTTATAATATAATAACAGTCCACTGGGTGAAACAGCTTGTTATTTTTGTATCCTTGTTCTCAGAGGACTATTTTATGGTTTTTATGTGTCTGTCAGTTAATCAGGGAATTGTTATGATTTGGAGTGAAGGACCCAATTTAGATTTACCAAAATGATAATGACTCGAAATGACTTTGATTCTAATGAGCAAAATTAGTGGCTTCTTTCCATCTTTCTGATTCTGAGGACACTTGAATTCTTCGAGATATCGCCTATGTTTGCGGACAATTAATTTACAGATAACAACGATGTTTTGTTGGCAATTTAGATACATCATGGTAATAATTGACAAGCCATGTCTGTTATGATGCCACGCTAGTTATATTTTATTCATTTCCTTATAGTGTCCATATCTCTGACATGATTCTCAGTTTGTGTGTTTTTTACATATATAAAAAATGAGAAAATTGGCCAACAAGCTGTAAATGTCAGGGGTAATATCAGATAATTTTGAAATTGAGATATAATCGTGAGTACTAGTTATATCTGATGGGAAATGTGCGCTATCTCTCGTTTGGAGAGAAATATTTCCATTGTTAATGTAAAATACAACACAAATAACTCATATATAATGATTCTACTTCATAAACTTACAAGTCAGGCATGCAATTGTGGTCAATGTTAAAAAATATGGTAAATGTAAGTGGCAACTGAATCCTTAGTTCTATTAAATGACTGAGGGAAGGGGATGAGGGGCAGGGAGGGTTGGTATTTCTGGCATTCTTTCCTGTCTAATTTTGTGTTGGGTCTGCCCTTAAGATAATGTGGATGTGCTGGGCATGAAGTGTTAACATCACTTGAACTTGATTGATGACAATTTTTTATGTAAACAATTAATAGTTATTGAAAATCAAAAGTTTGAATTGTACAAACATGTTATTATTGAATGACTTGTAAAGATTTTAACCAGTTGTCATGATTCTATAACAGAACTAACCTTGTACTCCACAAGTAACTGTCTTTACTTCTTATGAAGATTGTCTCTCCAATGGTGGAGGACAAATGACCTTAGGCATAATTTCTTCAACCAAGATGTCATAGAGAGTAATGTGCCATACCAAAGGTTTGAACTCACAAACCCAGTGTCTGTAGATCTAAGATTCTCTGTATTAAGTTAAGTGGGCAGGCTTATTGAGTGTCATGTTAGCCTATTGTTTAACAATGTTCTTGTACACAAGTAGAGTGTGTGTCTAATTCTGATAGTTAAACATGATACTGGTATTCTACAGACATACAAAAAGTGATAAAATCCCTCTTGATGTTGGTATTAATATCAACAATTCCTGGCCCTTTATTTACACGTTCTACCAGGGCAAGGGAGTTAACCACTATCACTTCATAGTACTGTAATTGGTTATCTCTGAGCATCCACTCTGTTAACCACAGTGCACCACTGACTGGTGCAGAAAAAAGGCACAAATAATTCATATCCAACATCTGTTATTGCTTCGCTGCTTGTGTCTAAAAATACTTGTATTTTTTATCATAAAATATATAAAATTAAGACAATTTCAGTAACAAAAACTTACATCATTATTCCATAAGGACTTCAGTCTTATGTAATTATGTGAAATATTATTGTTAATTATAGCTTAATCTATTCAAAAAGAGAAAATCTCATCCATAGTACAAATACTGATGATACGTATAATCAGTGAAGAGCCAAGTTTTGTCTCATTAATTTTTATGGGAGGGGTATTTCTAGGTGGTGAGTTATTAGTTTCTTGACAAATCATATGACAGTTGTGCAAAATACCATCATTACAATATTGCAGATGTAATTTTCTGATTTTTGCTCTACTATCATGATTTAGATACCAATTTTATACCACTGGGGACTGTGATTTTAGACAAACATCGTCAGTCATTATAATTCACAGCCAGAATAATACTCTACTGGCCTTTATCTTTTGAAACAAAATCTGGAGAGATTTGTGTATAATTTACAAGATATTCTGATATTATGTTCATTCTAGACACTTTGATTTATACTATATGTCAAACTTGGTTAGCATTAAATGTAGTAAGATATGTGTTGTAATTTTTCTGATGAATGCTCCTTTTGGACATGTTATAACATTGTATCATTCTTTCAGACTGTATGCATTAACTTTCAATACGTAATCATTTATATCATATGAGATTTGAATGTAAGAGAATATTTGATCTGTTCTGCTGAAAATTACGTACCAATTAAATGCTGCTTGGAGAGGTTTTGTATTTGGAGAAGTACGGTAATACCATTTTCTTTGAAAGTGCAGTCAGCTACATTTTGCATGATGATTTATTGCTAGTAATTGTCATGTTTGTATAATGAAGAAGTATTTTGAATTGTACCAGGCAGGTCATTGTAATATTGAGTTTTTCATGTGATAATTTAATTCCCTTTGGTCTGAATTTGTTGAATTTGAAGTTTAAACAATATTATTGTATAATTGATGAGAGATTGATAAATAATTGAAACTTTTGCCACTTTCTATACGTGCTACATAATGAAATGTGAAGTAGCAGAAGACCTTGTAGTTGCAGTTTGATAAGGCATTAAAAAAAGTTACCGTTTTCCACTAATCTGATGGACTTGAAATTTTTGCTTATCCTTGACTTTTTTTGGTCTTGGTCAGTTTTATTTTTATCAATATTTTTATTTTCATGTAAACAAGTCTCCAAACTAAAAAATATCTTTTTTGCGAAAAAAGTTCTGTCAACCATTTTTTTATTGGTGTTTTATGGCGCATTGACATCTAAGGTCACATTGGGCGCTTCAAATGATAAGGATAACAATGATAAGCTATTTAATAAGATAATGTAAACTTAAAATTTAAAAGTGAGAATGAAGAAGATATGAATTGTTTAAAAATTTGACTGTTGCAACTATTAGGGTGTGTAACAGTTTGCGATGTTAAAAGGAGTGTATAACCAATAGTTTTTGTTGATTTTAGTGGAAACAAGTATGCACGTGTTTCTACTTACTTTACTACCAGTCCTCAGTGTTGAAAATTAAATTTATAGCAAACACAATTAATAAACATTATTTTTTACTAAGGTCATTCTGAATTGTTCCATTCTGTATGTTTTTATCGAATTGATATAAAACAAAATATAAAATTTATTTTCCGATTTTCAATACTTTATGGATTGAGTTGAGCATTTCTGCACTCCGCTTTTAATGAATGAGATTTTTCTCCAACATTTGACTTAATGTGCATAATTTGCCAAATGTCTTGGCATATTTAACCTTTGATAAATGGATTTGTAGACTTATTTCTTTCTGGATTTCTTTCAATACAACATTATGACTGACTCCAGTTATGCCTGCATCTTGACATGAGGCAATAAATGTCGAATAAATGCTGCATACTGTACAGTATGTAGAACACGGGTTTGGTTCTTTTTTGAGAATTCTACGGACCATGTTTTTGACTACATTCTCTGGAATTAACAGAAATTACAAGCTTGTAAATAGGCTGTTAATGCTGGCAGAACCACTAGGAAATCTGTTTGTATAGCTTAGAAACAGATTGTCGAAAAATGCCTTCTTACAAATCACTTAACATTGTGGATTATTAATTAAATGCTGTGTATTAAATCAATGCATGAACTTTGCTTTGATGCAACGCAATGACACTCCTGGTGATAGGGGGGTTACTATTTGGTATACGTATTATGATGTTATCCTGTTAATACAAAAGGGGACTCCAAAGGTTCAGTTCCCTTTGATATTTATGTTGTGATATTTCTGTTTTTGTCCCCTTTTTTCTAAACTGGTAAGGAGGGTTTGAAATGTATGGTTTTAGGTAGCTCTCATTATTTCAATGCATATTTTGTGTGGCATAAGCTGAAAAAGAAAAAAGTGCTTTGCGATTGAAAGTGTGATTGATTAATCTTTATGAAGAATATCAATGAATAGTATTGTTGAACAACAGAACAATAACAGGACAATGAAAGTTTAATGAAAAAATATTCATGGATTGTTTTTAAATAAATTTCTAAAATTTGATCAAAATTTTAAATATTTCTTCATTATTTTGTGCTAAGATAGCATGCCAATTAACTTATAAATTGATGAAATGTTCGTCTATAGAATCTTCTGAAGAATGATGGAACATGTTTCAAATGAACAGCAACAATACCGTCATTGTACAGTTATGTCTAGGATAATTATTGTTGATATTTTATAATACTTTGTTTATTATTTTTTCATTTACATTCGAATGCTGAGGCTTACATCATCACTCGAAGAAACATCTGCGATTAAGTCTTACATCACTGGATTATGAAGAAACATCTCACTTCTGAAGACAGAATTATCATATGGTGTTTTCATAGATTACTTGCATATTGTTTATATTCTATATTCCAAAATTACCTCGCCAACTATAACATCATTCAAATGCTGTTGTATTTACTCTTAGTTGCTAATTGCTACCCTAAAGATGCACACTGTCATTTCATTTTTCAGTTTTTATCGACTGATGAGAGCCATACGTCATCAGAATTTTTAGTTGTTTTCATACGATCATTGTCACAGATTTTAGTCTTGATCTGAACTGACAGACTCTTGTTTTTTCCAAGCGTTTCATAATTTTTAATTTGTGCTTTATTTTAGGGAATTTACTTCGGAAATGGCTGATCATTTATGAAAACTCTTTTATTGTTTGTTTCAGTTTGTCTGTGGAGTGCTGTTGTGATGACTTATTACTTTGGTGCATGTTAGTGAACTGTAATATATTCATTTTAAAGAAAACTCCTATATATTACTGTACAGATAAAGCATTTTATATGACATGAAAACTTATCTCCTCCATGCATCAATTTCAGTGCTATTTAATTTAAAGCACATCCTTCATAAGATTTGATTTAATTAATTGTACTTAAACTATGATTTCTTTCTAATATCCTGCCACTGAAGGGAGTCAATGAAAATATATAAGTTTGTTGTTCTGATGTATTGTCTGCAGAAAAACAGCTCTCTGCAGAAAGCTTATTCATCTTTATCATAAGATTATTAACTTATTTACCAACAGCCACACAAATTAATGTTCTAAATCGATATTTCGGCCTTAAATAAGCCTTTCACAAGAAATGAGATGAAAATTGTCTTAACATAGTATTAGCGTATGTTACAAGAACCTCCATACAAGTACTTTACACTTCAGTCTTATACTACATAGCCTTACTATAGTTTTCATCTTACTTCATGAGAAAGGCCTATTTTAGGCCGAAATATTGAATTAGAGTAGTAATTTATATACTTATTTTATATATTCCCTGTGGAATAATTTTAACACTGTATTTATCATACATTATGATATTTCTAATATGTAAAGAGCACAGCACGAAATACATGGCAAGTGAAGTGTTCATCGTTTTATATGATGAGGTTTTTTATACATCTTCTTGATGAGTTTGACTTTAATCAAATTGTTTATAATCTTTGCTGTAAATAATTTCATATATAGAGCTCAACAGTGAGATTTACATATATATTACATAAATTCGATTCAACTAATACTGATGAAGTACACTGTTGTTTTTATGGGATGTTGCAATCTGCATACTTGAGGTAGTTCTGAATAATTATACAAAAATAAGTCAGATGAAAACATATGTGCAGTTTTTGAGGAGTTTTTTTCCTTCAGTAGGTTTTTATTTATACTTAGGTCAGATAGAACGAGACAAAAATTGTTAGGAATATATTATAAAATTTCTTTTCTCTCTCTTCTTGCTTCCATAGAGAACATGACTCTATTGTTTCAAAGTAACTCGAGCGATGAACTTATACAAGGTAAAATGTGGTTGACCCAAACCCCACACATTTCATTTTTGATCACCAAGATCATATAAGTCCAACCTTTCATTAATCTCATCACCATGGTAACAGTTTCCAAAATCCATTTTTTTTCATTTTTTCCTTGGGGTCTGATATTCAATGACTTAGTACTTGCTCTTTGACACTTTAATACATTGTTTCAATATTTGAAAATATTATTGCCGATCAAAGCTGTAATAAATTGTCAAAACATGATGTTTACTTAAATACTTTTTCCTTGAGCATTTTCCCCTAGGTTGTCTAGTTACCAGATTTACAGCAATCTCTTACTGTTATATAATAGTCTCTCTTAAAGAATTCTTACATATTGGGAGGGGGGGATAGAAAAGTTATCCGTGCAAGTCTGTCTAGTATGTCTGGCTTTATTATCCCTAAGAACTTGAAACAAGTTGTAATCTTTGTGCATTAAAAGCTGACATACTGACTTTGCCTCTTTTCTCTCATTATTGATCTATGCTTTAATTATACTTTGGCATCCTTTTCATTACTTCTGTCTAGTATGTCTGGCTTTATTATCCCTAAGAACTTGAAACAAGTTGTAATCTTCGCACATTAAAAGCTGACATACTGTCTTTGCCTCTTTTCTCTCATTATTGATCTATGCTTTAATTATACTTTGGCATCCTTTTCATTACTTTGGGTTCCTCTCCTCCCAGCTCATTCATTTTCATTTACTCACTAGCATTCTTCATTTAAATATGTCATCATCAGTTTTTTTGTGGGTGTTGTGATCAGTTAATGCATGGTGTTATTTTTTTCAACTATTTTTAGAAACCTGTGTTTTTGTTGGTAAAGTGCTTGTTTCGTAATGTTTCTACTGTAAACCATAATTTGATGATTGCGTAATGAGTTATGTTGGCTCTGTCCTAGAAATTCTAAATACATTGTGTACACACAATTGTCCAGAACATTTTGTTGTTTCCTCCCCCGTAATTATTATTCATGTATGTATTTATTCAAAATCTTCTAGGTTTTTAGAATTTAAAGTTCTAGTTGTTGATCCCTGTGGCTCTGACAATTAAAGGCCTTGTACTTTTAACTTCATGTTCATATAACAGTGATATGATATACCCATAGGCATCAAATTGTGAACTTAAAAAAAAACATTTTTTTTTCAATGTAAAATTTGTTAGTATTTCTTAATTTAAATATTGATGATTTTCTGGTTAAAGCCTATGTTTATTAAATATGTTTTTAAGCGGTCTACATGCCCTACATACATCACTTGGTCCAAGAGGTCAATAAGAACTTGAAAATACAACCATGTTCTGTGCCAACCATTCATGCTCCATGATATTCAGTTTATTCATGAACCACATAAAATTGGTTAAAATTGAAACAAAACATCAAATTATGGTTTTTATTAATGTTGTTAATTTCATTATGTGTTATTGTTTCTTGTGGTTACAGAAATTTATATGCTGATGTTATAATTTCCACGATGTCTACGTTTGTTGCATGCAATTCTTTAGATATATTTTCTTCACGATGAGTAAATTTCATTACATTCTTATGATTTCATGAAATGGAAATATTTAATGAATACTTTAAAATTCAAACTTAGGAAATACTATAGTGTTTTTCTTTTCTCTCTGTTTTTTTATGAAGCTCAGATATATTCAATTTCCATTCTTATTTTCTGTTTTATGAGAAAAGTTGCTGAAAATTTATTGCCAATTGTCAAAATGATTTGTTTAAGATGAAAATAGTTTAAAGTTGAGTACAAAGTAATGTTGTATGCATTCAAGACTGGCTTGCTTTCAGTATAAATTCTAGTGTTATACATGCTCTCATGACAAAACCTTGATTTAACATGATATTTGTAGGTTTGTTGTTTCTGATTACTATTTAAATATCTTAAACTACTGTGTATAAAATCATCTTAATTAACAGTATATGAACTCTTTTATACCACAAAGTTAAACATAATTAGTTACATATTCCGTTCAACTGTTAACTGTTTTTCATTCACTTAGTATGTCAATCAAATTTTAGAAACCAATATTTCTTGCATTTCTTTCTTTCATCATTACAAGAATAAAAAACACTCTCTTTGTAATGAATGTCAGTTTCTATTAAAATAGGGTCAGAATACTCATCAAACTCAGCAGTTCTATGCTCTTCTAATTCTTGCTTGTGTTGAGTTGCGGAATTAAAATTGCTATATGTAGAAGACAATATGGAGATATCAAGCACTGAGAACTGACTTCTTCTTAGCACCTTAAATTACGCTAATGCTTTACTTTAATTGAATTGTTGGTTATGAAGAATTTTTTTTTACTTTAAAAATTAAGATCAAACAGTTTGTGTCCTTTTTTTAATAGAAGTTCTTGGAACTGCTAATTTTGAAACAATTTCATGAGTTGTTGTAATTCATAATTCATAAGCGTTTTGAATTTAATGGTAAAACACTTCATTCAATTATTCTCAATTAGTTTTTTTTCTTCAAAAAATGATGTATTTCTGATTGATGTTTATTTCTCAAATTATGTTTTAAATAATCAGGGTAAAGCGTAATATTGGTATATTTTGGATAATTTAAAGTGGAATTTAGTGTGTAACAAATGATAATAACAAATAACATATAAATAAATGCATATATAATAACATATAAATTTTTTTATGCAAAAGAAGCAATTAGTTGATGGTTTGATTTGATTGCTATTTTAGGTGTTGGTGTTCATGTGGAGAAAGAATTAGTTCTTGTATCAGATGATAGTGGGCAGATAACTCTGGTGGATATCAATGGACGTGTTCTCAGGGAAGATGTCTATCCATTGCTCGGACAACCTGTTGCTATAAATGTTGATTGGCTTCACAACAAAGCATATATCACTGATGGACATAGAGTAAGGACCTGTCTGTATACCTTCTCCCTTTTACAATTTCAGGAGCCTCCATGGTTGAGTGATTAATGTATCATGACTAGTAATCACTAGCCTCCTCAATGCTGATAATTCAAATCTTACCTGGGACAAGAAAAAATTCACAAATGTCCGCAATCAGCTTAACAAGCCATATTATATGAGCCTTGCTGTTGGTGCAGTGTTACACCAGCAAAAAATCTTACAATGTCAGCAATCAGTTTAACAAGCCATATTATATGAGCCTTGCTGTTAGTGCAGTGTTACACCAGCAAAAAATTACAATGTCCGCAATCAGCTTAACAAGTCACTTGCCCTGCATTTGGATGAGTGAAATAAAATGTTGCACAATTTCAGTGCATCACTTTTAAAAGCTGAAGTCTTGTACTATCATTTGTTACAATATTTTGATGACTTGCTGTTTGTTCATTTTGAGGTCTTATATTTACACTATTCAAGGTTATCTATGATTTGATATGTATCAGTTGTCTTTAAAGATAATGGATTAACATCTTAGTCTAGACCAATGTATTTAACAGAATTATTGCACTTCTCATCTATGTACTTGTTAAGCAAACCGGATAGCAGTATCCTTATATTGTGAAATCACCTTTTGTTCAAGGAGTTTTGTGTTACTGGCTAATTGAGTATGTCTCCTGTGGATGTAATAATGTATGTAATTAGTTGGAATGGCACAGGTGCTCCATTATTGAAAGATAAAAATTCAGTAGAGTAAATAATTATTTACTAAATACCAGTATACAATGAAAAGAATGAGGTTAATTTTGTGTATAATTTCTTAAAGTTACTGGTACACTTATAAATATTGGCTTTAATTCTTATAATTTTTACTTGATTAACTAATCTACGAAGCTTTACAATGGCCTGCTTTTATGTGCATGAAATTACTTTTTTGGCTCAATTGCTGTCTGTATCACTCGGCCTTTTTTAAGTTCTACCAATCAATTTATGAGATTCATTTCACAAGATCAATAATTTTGTATTTGCTATATGTGGTAGAGAATAAATCTGATTATGAGATGTTCTGTCAGTTAGCTTCACTTAGTTTATTTGTTTCTTGGAGAAATGTATGCCTGAAAGCTTGAAGTGGTCACCTCGAGTTCGTCGTAGTTGTCACTTACAGATTTGTCACTGTTTTGGCTTGTGTATTGTTCTTGTAAATAATGTGTGCAAATACCGGCTTGCAAATTTGAAGTATTGTGAACTAGTAAACCATGAACTTGGTTCAATTTATGATCATGGATTTTAGGATAAGTCTTGACAAAGGTGTTAGTCACTCAAACACTTGTTTGATGATGGCTTTGCGTATTTATTCTGAATACATGTATTTTGTTGATTATATCTGACCATAGAATGGCTATATGTGTTTTATATATGAAATGCTTATAATCATATGAGACCCTTTTAACATCTCTTACTTTCACACACACACACATAATCGTATTGATATATTGGAAGAAATAAACTCTTGAATTATGGGTAACTCTGTATTAAGTTCATATTATGGTCTCTCTCCTGGATGAGTTTTATTCTCATGTTTTATTGAAGTTCTTATCTGACAGAAAACCAGGGAAATTTTACAGATTTATTAGTTTCTAATTAATACCTTAAAAGGTCAAACATCAAGACTAAGGACCTCTGCTTGTGAGTTCAAACCCTGGGCATGGCATATGTTTTCTGTGACAATTTGGTTGAAGATGATGCATCTTAGCTATTTGTCCTTCGTTACTAATCATTTATATAGAGAATTAAGCACTTGCTACCCGAGAACAAAGTTAGTATTGGTACAGAATCTTAGAAAACTTGTTGTCTGCCTGCCAGTATACACCTAAAATATTGTTGAAAAGGGTTTCAACCAAAAACAATTTATGAATTTATTTCAGTTGTTGTTTTTGTCATTTTTAGATTTATCAATGTGCCATTTTCAATGATTGGAACTGTAGTGTTGTATTAGATCTTGTTCCATATCAACCGAAGGAAATTAAAGTGGATCCAATCAATGGGTGAGTTCAGTATCCTAAATATGAACATGAATATCATGTCTCAATAATTATAGCTGTAGAACTTATGGTTGTCACAACATTTTAATAATAACTTGATGTTCACATTATGTTTCATATCTTCTACCATACGACTGTTTCTATCATGGTTCAGTTTGATGTCATTTAATTTTTGATATTCTTTCTGATAATCCCATGTTTATTAACTCACTGCTTTTATATTATAGATTCTTATATTACACACTACATGATAAAGATGGATTGTATGCCATAGAACTAATGGACTTCTCGGTGCCAGCAGAACCAACACCAAAACTTGTCATTGACTCAACAATACCAACATTCTTTATCGACTATGAGAATCTTTTGTTGTACTACCCAAACTCCACCCACAATACAATCATGTCAGCATACTTGGATGGTTCTGGCGTTACTGACATGAGAAATGGAACGGTTAAAAGACCTCACTTTTTGAATATAGAAAGTATCATTTATTATGATCGCAAGTTTGTCTGGACAAATGGATCGAAGATATTCAGTGAGGAATTTGATTCTGGGAACCGAACATTCTATCATCACTCAGTAGCTTTGTATGAGAAACATTTCACGAGTTTCAACCTGTATCACCAGAATTCACAACCGGTTCCAGGTAGGTTTGTCTTGGCTTCATTCATTGTTGGTAATATTCCATGTCCGATGTAATAATGATGCTTATTAGGGGCCTATGTAGTCAAGTGGTTTATGGTCTCTTTCTGTTGACCACTAGCCCCTAATTGCTGTGAATTTGAATCCCTCATACAATCTGACAAATTTCACAAGTGTGAAGAAGCCGTCCATTTAGCTTACAGACAATCAATGGTTCTAACCGGATGTGCCCCTGATGTCTTTCTCCACTGTTAAAGCTGGATAAGTTGTCAACTGACCATTGCTGTTTGATGCAATAAGCAGTGAAGAAGCTAAAAAATTAATGTTATAATGTTACAGGTGTATAATTATGTATTTATAGTTGTTTTCAATGTGTATGTTATTTAATTACAGTGCCATTGAACCCACCAGAAGATGTACAAGTCTTGTTCACAGCATTTAAAGCTATCATAGAATGGAAACCACCTCAGATGATGTCCTTTCAAGGTAGGGTTCCTCAGCTTTTTATCATAACTTTACTGGCAGTCTGATGTCAGGCATGGATAGAAAAAATAGTCATGTTATTGTTACTTGACAAAAAAAATTAATGCAATTCAGTCCCAAAACTTTTCTGTTTATTTTCTCAGCATACTGTTTATACCATGGAGGTACTATTAATCCCTTAATATTCTGCTCTGTTGATTTTGGTGTTAGAAATGTTAACAGGATAATAGGGTCAATTGTGTAACTGGAAACACAACTATTTTATTTTGGCCTTATTATGATGGGCTGTTATTTTAATTGATCTGCCACAATAATCATGCGAATGTGTGATTTAGTGTACAGGATAGGGACAGACAATAATATAATGTTGACTAAGCAATATTGATATGTCTGATGTCTTTAATATGTAGTTGTTTGAAATATATACATACAACACGTATTTTAAAAAATCTGAGTGTTGATACTGGTCCATTTCCCTAAATGAATTATTAGTAAATATTTTTGAAATAAATATGACAAATATCTGATCTGATAAGAAATTAGAAGTATAGGATCTTTGTCAGAGGTAAAGGTCACATTTTTTTTCCTAACTGGTTACTCATTTGACATTGTATGGCCACTTAATAGTTGAAAATGTGCATTTGTTACCAATAATCTTCTTCAATAAATAAAAATGTTTGAGAGTGATGAATTCAAAATTTATTATTATTTTAATGAGCAAGAATAGGATACAATTTGAGAGATTATTATTAATTTGATATGAGCATAAATTTGGTAGAAGTGAATTCAGCACATGTTTTGACTGCACTATATGAACTAAATAAGACAAAAGTGATGTCATTAAGTCCAATAGACATAGTTCTTCTGTATTTAACAGCATAATAATTGCACGTGATTTCTTAGTCTCTTTTAATTAGATTTTTGTCAAGGAATATGATCATTTCTCATAGAAAATATGTTATTTAGTCCACAAATATTATCTGCCTTATCTTACAATAGTATTTTAACTGTCTTGTTTATTCTGTTTTACAATCTGTACAATTAGTTCGTCTATATTTACATAAGTACTTTTCTCAAGTACTATAAGCAGACAATATTTGTATGACTGGAATCCACTTGGGCTTTGCTTGTAGCAAATCTAGCTTTTAGTGAAAATGCATTGTTTTTTTATTATTACTTTTTTCTGTTTCCATGGAGTTTGATGGATGACTTAATTAACTGTAATGGTTTCTGATAGAGAAATTGCAGAATATTTATACATTATCTGGAGATGTAAATGAATAAGAAACTTGTCTCGTTTAGAACTAATGTTCATGAGCAGTGAGCTTTTACATTTCAATGCTTAAATTAAATTATACATATTATTCTCATTAAGTACATTATATATTTAATATGTGAGAATAACACATTTCTAATAGGAAGATATATATTTTTTTAATAATATATTTGAACAAGTATCGATGCTGGGATAAGAAAATGGTAATACAACTTTTCAATAATAATTCTGAATTAGTGAAATCCACCTCAACCATGTCGTGGAAATTGTCAGTTCGATACCATTTTAGGTACTATTTGGATGTTTTATCTGGACAATAGCTGTTTGATATAGTTAGTCCTTGCACTGGACTGTCCAGATTTTTGGCAAGTTTATACACAGTCCCTTGTATGTAAGATGTTTTATTACATGTCTTACTGTATTTTGCATGGGTTCATAATGTGTCTAACAGATTGATTTTTGTACCGTAGGTGTTGGTGCGTATAAATATTGGGACTATGAAATCAGAATTCTACGAGATGGTGGTTCCCGGGATGATTTATTTGAAGTTGTTAAAGGAAGGAAATTAGAAGTATCAAACCTAGAACCAGATTCTAGATATCAAGTCCGTGTGCGGGCAAAGTCACGTTCTGGAGCGGGGCCATGGTCATCTGTGTTCCATGGTAAAACATTGAAGGAAGGTGTGTTCCTAATTTTCTCTTCTTTTTTAAACAATTATTGTACTTCAAAAAAATATTGGTTTAATCTTAACATAGGGTTGGTATTTTTTTGTTTACAGTATACACTTGTACTAAAAATAGATAGCTGGAATATAGAAATGAAAAAAAATGTCAAGATTGCTCAAAATTATATGGGTTTAGGAGTTTTTGAATGAGTTGTTCACATAACTACAAACTAACAAATTTTTAAGTATGGCCTAATTACATTCATTACAATGTTTTGTAAAATATTATCCTTACACACATGTTAGTTAGAACTGTGATAGTAAAATCGTAATCAGCATGATTTAAATCTAAACTCCTCAATTCTCTACAAAAATTAAACAAAATCTTGTCCTGCAACTTTTCATGTAATTTTGGAGTTGAATTGTAGTTTGTGAAAAAATTACAATTTTACTACAATGTGAAAAATAAGAGCAAGAATTATGATTTAACAAACAAATTTGGTGATACTGCACGCTAAAAGTTACGTCATAGAAATTATCAGTTGACTGAAAAATCATTCTTACTTTGGATAAATTTAAATTATCAACAAGTTGCTGTAAAGAAATTATGTTTTGAATTATACGATTGTCAAAAGTGTGAGTTGTATTTCACATACAGGGAACATATGCTTGTGATATCATTTACTGCTCTCCAGGGAGGAAAAGGTGCAGTGACTGTATTGTTCCTTAGAATATTGCCTTATAAAAAATCTGCTGCGAATTTAAATAAGCACATTCTGTTCCTTATAACATGGCACGAACTGTACTCTGTGGCTGTATTGAATGAGTTTTTGACGAGCTTTAAACGAGCAAGTGAGCTTCAATTACCTGTCAGTGTCAGTAATCAAGTTATTTGAAAGAAAAAGTTGTGACTGAGTTTTTCAATTCTTGATGGTACTTTCTAATTATGTTGTTCCATTACTGTGGCCCACATCTGAGTGGAAAGCCTCATAAAAAGGGAACTAATTGGATTTGATCTATTAGCGTTCTTCTGTGTATTATTCGTTAGCGGCAAACTTACGAGTCTAGTGACATTTCAAGGTGTATATTTGTAAGTGAATTTGTCTCTGTTTATAAATTGGCTAAATTTAATTACTGCTTTTATTTTGTAATTTACACATTCAGCAAGATTCATTTTCCACACTATAAAATTTTGTCAAAGCTTAAAAGAAAGGTATAGTCATGATAAAATTGAAAACCATGAAAATTATAAAATTATGTTCTGTTGCTGACATTGCTAACCAAAATGCATGATGATTATTTGATATTCTGACAGGCACAACTTATATTTCACAAAATATCTGGCCAATGAACATAATGCATTATCCCAAGTCATCCATGCTTCATTTGTCACATGTTGTGTTGTCAAAAGTGAACTGTTACTCATTTATCTGGTTAGAAATCCAGACAATCTGATAAAATTAATTGGCAGCATTTTATGGCTGACACATGCAGAGGAAACATGCTATAAATCCTAATTAAAACAGATAAAATTTATTCCTATATGAGTCTATTTCTGTCCGCTGCTTTGTGAAAATGTTTTGTTCATTATATTAGAAAGAATATTACCTTATATTAAGTCACATTGAAATCCTGAATGAAACTAGAAACATACCATTATTGATTGTTTTAATTAAGTTCAAAATGCTAGTACGTAGTCATTTGATATTTGAAACAGGCTTATAGTGATGACCCATTTTAACTCATAAGTTCCCACTTAATGTGATGACACATTTTAACTCCTAAGTTCCCCACTTATAGTGATGACACATTTTAACTCCTAAGTTCCCCACATATAGTGATGACACATTTTAACTCAAGTTCCCCACTTATAGTGATGACACATTTTAACTCCTAAGTTCCCAATTTTATAGTGATGACACATTTTAACTCACAAGTCCCCCACTTATAGTGATGACACATTTTAACTCCTAAGTTCCCCACATATAGTGATGACACATTTTAACTCAAGTTCCCCACTTATAGTGATGACACATTTTAACTCCTAAGTTCCCCACTTATAGTGATGACACATTTTAACTCAAGTCCCCCACTTATAGTGATGACACATTTTAACTCCTAAGTTCCCCACATATAGTGATGACACATTTTAACTCAAGTTCCCCACTTATAGTGATGACACATTTTAACTCAAGTTCCCCACTTATAGTGATGACACATTTTAACTCCTAAGTTCCCCACTTATAGTGATGACACATTTTAACTCAAGTTCCCCACTTATAGTGATGACACATTTTAACTCCTAAGTTCCCCACTTATAGTGATGACACATTTTAACTCAAGTTCCCCACTTATAGTGATGACACATTTTAACTCAAGTTCCCCACTTATAGTGATGACACATTTTAACTCAAGTTCCCCACATATAGTGATGACACATTTTAACTCACAAGTTCCCCACATATAGTGATGACACATTTTAACTCAAGTTCCCCACTTATAGTGTTGACACATTTTAACTCAAGTTCCCCACTTATAGTGATGACACATTTTAACTCCTAAGTTCCCCACATATAGTGATGACACATTTTAACTCAAGTTCCCCACTTATAGTGATGACACATTTTAACTCCTAAGTTCCCCACTTATAGTGATGACACATTTTAACTCCTAAGTTCCCCACTTATAGTGATGACACATTTTAACTCCTAAGTTCCCCACTTATAGTGATGACACATTTTAACTCACAAGTTCCCCATTTATAGTGATGACACATTTTAACTCCTAAGTTCCCCACTTATAGTAATGACACATTTTAACTCAAGTTCCCACTAAAAAAACACCAAAATTTCCATTTCCTTTTCAGATTTGGATTCTGCCAAGTTGATTGTTGCTATACAGAGACCAGACTACTTTAAGACCTGGGATATAAAAGAAGTAGGCTTAGATGGCGAAATTCTTGATACGCTGGTTCAGATTTCACCCATATACCCCGGTGTTACAGGTAAAAGTTATGATGCATCAAGGGTTTCTTCATGAGAGGATTGTCCAACTTAATCTTAAACAGAAGTAACCCGTTGTTGCTATGCATGTACCATTGGACTCAGGTTACCGAAGTGACAGACCATTCATCTGCTTCCATAATGTTTCTGCTTGTGTTTTAACCCTTTGCATCATAAGCATATTTTGGACTTTTCCAATGTCAAAGCAAATATACAAAACATCAATTTATTTAAGAAAGTTGGGTTATTTCTCTCTGACTGAGTGGAAAACATTGTGGCAAAAGAAGCCATTCCTAATTTCAGGCAATGGTTTCTTTCACCACAATGTTTACAAAAGTTGTCTGCTTCAGATGTGGGGAAATGCGGTATTACGAGGCTAAAGGTTAAATAAACTATACTCTGAAACCCCTGAAGAGAATTTATTGTAATAAAAGTTTGTTTTTTTTTTGTTGGTAATTGCTTTCATTTTCAAACAATGAAGTTCACTGTTTCAACTGATGTTGTCAAATTAACAATGGATATGATTGAATTTGTACGTTTATGTTATGTTTATATTGTTGTACAGATCTGGCCTGGCATGGTAACATGTTATTCTGGACGTCTAAAGATAGAAACATGTATGTATATTTAGAAGAGTCTGATAGTTACAGCCCGCTAGAGTTTGTGAGTTCAGCTACATGTGTTACGTATGACTGGCTTGGTGGGAGACTTTACTGGTCTTCATACAAACCTGGAGATGTAAGTTTTTTAAAGTAGTGCTTGTTTATGCTGAATAAACCAATGTATATCACAACACTGTGTCATTATGTTGTAATGTCTTTAACTGTATACTTCATACAGACATGAAATGAGTCCAGACTTTCAAAAATAGTGATTTCCTTAATTTTGTTTTTATGTTTTACTCTGCTGGCTAGAATTGTCATGAATTATTTACTAGAAAATTGCATGTTTGTATTATGATATGAATTTTTATTATTTTTATTATATTGCTGATATATACTTGTTAATGATTGATTATAATTTATGTATAATTTTTACAGTCGCAGATAAGGCGTGCAGATATATATGGTGGAAATGAAGAGTTTGTCTATCAGACAGAGGCTAAAGATATGACCTTGGACAGTATTGAAGGTCGTCTTTATTGGGTTACCACTGAATCTGTAGAATCCACATTTTTGAATGGAAAGGATCACTTCACATATTTCAACCTAGAACCATTCTCAGGTGTTCGTGTAATCAGTCTAACAATTGATCTAGATCACCGGAAGCTTGTTTGGTATGTGAAAGCTCATAATGATCAGTCCTTGTACATGGCTGACCTGTATAGTAGTCATACCAAGAAGAGTGACATGATCAGTTCAGTAAGACTGATTGGAAAAGTTGATAATATATACAAGTAAGTACTGAAAAACACAGTATTTTGAAGACATACTAAACAGCTTTTTATTAAAAACTCCTTCAATTAGTCATCATGTTTACCTATTTGCTGGATTGTTATTAAAGTATTGTTATCTATGTGACTTTTAGCTTTTTGGTACCAATACAAGTGTCTTATTAACAATTAAGTTCATTATTATTAAATACGAGTTAAGTTGTCAGTGATCTTGCAATTTCCAGCTTGCTTCGGAAGGTTGATCATTCTATCCAGGTGTGCACATGGCATCTTTTTCTGTTCACAATGCAGGAAAGGTTGCCATATGACACTGGCTGTTAGTGCGTCTTTAATCTTAACAAAAACAACTCTCAAAATTTAGGTAGAATGTTCAATACCTTTTCTGCCACAACTTCTACCATATCATTGTTTATATCTGCCATCCATGGTTTTATCTTAAGATAAGGATTGAATGTACCGAATATTCTGTAATAAATGCCCTATTTATTTCTACAGAGGTTTGATTTCATGAAAATCAATTTTTTTAATAAATATAAAACTTCATGTTCACCAATTCAGTTTTTGTAATTATAGATATTAGTAATTTCATTTGTTTTCACAACAGACTTTAGATATTTAAGCACTGCAACAGTTTTTGAGCTCAAGGTGCATTTTTTCTATGAAAAAAGCATGGAAGGGATTAAATAGGGAACATTTGGTAGATGATATTATTTGTTTTATGGTCTATTGTCAAAATTTGATGTATGTAATAGTTATTGTTTTCCTTTAAATGTGTTAGCACGTATTACACAATTGTTAATAGAATGTTATGAATTCATATTATGTTGTTAATTGTCCATAACACGCTACATTATTATAATGATATAATGTATTTTACAGCTACTCAGCGATACACTATTTGTCTGATCATTTGTATTGGATAGATGAACATGCTGCTTTGAGAGTTGGTGATACAAAGGGGAACTACTCCGCCGCTCTGTCTACCATCAAAGATGTTGTGTCTACATTTACTGTAAAGCATATGTCTTTGCATAAATATCCAGGTAATAATCTTATATCATTTTTGGACTAATTGATAAATATGTCTAAGTGTTTTCTGAGTATGGTGTAAATTAATATACAAGTGAATTAATCATCAGATGTCACTGACCTTGACATTTGTGCATTTTCATGTACACTGGGGCATGGTTATAGTAATTTCAAATATAGTGAAAATTTTTGTGTTTATAAGTTTATATTATCCCTCTACCAGGCCCTTCTTGATTTCTTTGTCATAGATACAGTAGATAGTTCGAGCTAATATTTTGGGTCGCCAGGAATTCACTGTAACCTTGTTCTACTGTATCATATAAAAACACTAAGACTTAAAAGGACTGCTTGTATAATTTTGGTGCTTTGAAAGATATTTGTCTTTGATTAAACTAGCTCTCTCTAATAATTATTGATCAATGGAGATATTTTTTATACACAACATATACAAAAGATTATTGTTTTTATCTTGTTGAGGCAAATGTTTAACTTGTTTTTTTTTATCATAAATATTTCCATGGATGATTCATGCTGTTGATGTATTATACTGAATGTTTGATTGTTTTTTGTTTACAGCTGGTATGAATGAAAGTACAGTATTTGTAATACCAAGTATGGTAGGATCTGAGTCTATAGCTTGTGTTGGTGAGGCTTCCATGTTTAATGTTACCTGGCAACCTTCTGTAGAGGTCAACCACGGAGAGGTCATGTATGAAGTCAATATAGAAGCTGAAGGCTTAGATGATGTTAAAGTGGTAAGTGTTCTAAGGCTTGGTAGATGTACTTTTATCAGGATGGAATTAATCATGTCATGCTTTATGTTTATTTTCTTCTTGCTCTTCAAATTGGAGGTTGGAAGATTGTTAATTAGAAAAGGGGGAGGCACTGTCAGTGTGTTATAAAAGCACAACTGTGAGAATTGCTGGTTGATTCGTTTGTCATGAAATAACTTGGAAAGAGATTACCGATAGCTGGATCAGGTTATTAATGATGAGGTTTACAATGATAGCAAATGATGATATTTGATTTGTGACTTACATGCTGTTTTAAGGGTTTTATAAATTTCATGAAAACAATTGTAAACCGAACAGAACTGGACGATAGCTTAATAATAAACCAATTAAACTGTACAGTGTGCTACATTTATTGGCAAAATATATTAATTAAATTGTTTCAGTAGCTGAGAATAGCAAACCTTTCTTCCCTGAAATCCTCTCTAATCCAAACTTTTTTTGCCCAAACAAGTTTGGATTAGAGCGGTTTCACTGTGCAACATTTGTTCACTGTTTTCGGTTTTCGTTGGGACAGTGACTTGTGTTATAGTAGATCATTTCTAGTTAGAAACTCTTTTACAGAAAAATTGTATGGCCATTTATAATTGATACACCATTTTTTGATATACAGTGAAACCACACATAGCTTCCACCTTAGTATTACAACCACCTTGTTATAACATGGTCTGATTATCAAGATTATATTATATTTGTACCCTGATCTTCATGTTTTTCAAGTCACAAATACTAAGGTTGACTTTTATACAATATTGTATTTGTTGTTTTCGAAAATATTGCAGGTTTTGGAACAAGCGTGGTATGAAGTTCGGGGTCTTGTTCCTTATACACCAATCACTGTGTCTGTGAGAGCAAGTACTTACTGGGGCACTGGACTTGGCACAACGACTATTGTCAAATCTCCCATGGCTGGTAAGTTTGTGCTTTTGTTTCTTATCTTACAGCTTTATTATCTAGTGGCCTCCATGGTTCAGTGGTAATGATTTCTGACTAATAATTTGAGCCTGGGACCAGACAAACTTCATATGTGAGGATGGTGTCTAGCTACCTTACAGAAGGTTGATAGTTCTACCCAGGTGTATGCCTGGGTTCTTCCTTCATTGTTAAATCTGGCAAAGTTGCCCAGAAAAAGCAAAAATAATTCTCCATTTTAGTTTGGTCTTACTTAACCCTTTCTGGGAAAATTAATTGTTTCCTAACTCAGCTATGTCACCTCTCAATGAGTTTTGTATAACTGTAGCATTCCCTGAGTTGTTTTTACCGCTTTAAGCATATTTAATTAAGAATGATTAACTTATTCGCAGCTCCAAGCATCCCTTTGTTGCCAAAAGTGTACGTAACACAGAGGAAAAATGCTGCTATCTCCAAGCTAACCTTGGCTGCCGACTTTCGTTGGACGGAGCCAGAGTTACTGAATGGTATGTTAAACAGGCAGAATGTGTATTACTGGCAGAGTGATGAACCATGGAAAGTGAGCACCACCACTTTACCTCCTTCAGCCAGACATTTTATACTGGATGACTTGCATGGGAACATAACATATTTCTTCCAAGTATGTATCATCTTTGACTGTATATAATTTATATGTGGACTGCTTTTCTTACATTAATTTTAGTTTTGGAGTTGAATAAAAAAATTTCAATGCTTTTAGATTATACTAAGTCCTGTAAGATGTATGTTTTAAATATGTTAACCTTAAGGTGATTGTTGGTGTGTACAGATTTGATGCTAACAATATTTACAGGAACTGATATTGGAAAATAATAAAAATAATACATTGGTTGAACACTCAACGAAATTTATAGTACACCCTGTTCCATATTGAATCTGTTAATCTCTTAATAAAGAAGTAATAGTGAATCAGAATTTTACATACATTTGTTTTGACCTATATCCAGTATCTTTTTGTGAAGATATCGTAAAACTCATTATGGTTCACCAAATCATTAGAAGGGAGGCAAAACAAGGTAAATAGCACTTTGGAATCATGTTTCTGTCTGAATGCCATCAATGCTTGAGCTCTTATAAAGTACAGTCAAACCTGTGTACAAAGGCCACACTTGGGTAGACAAAATGTGGTATTTATTCGCAGATGGCATTTATGTGGAGATCCGTTGTTCTAAATAATCAATGATGTTTTTTCAGAGAATGGTCTTTATTCACAGGGTGGTCTTTATTCAGAGGTGGCAACAAACATTTTGTTTGAATGTATGTGCCCAGGGAAGTTATAAATTTTAATTAGTATTTTTATTTGTATAATAATATCAGAAGGACAGTGAGGCATCATGGGACTGTCAATACTTGTATTATATTTGTACCATTGTATCTTGTAGGTTGAATGTTGTACAGAAGCAGGATGTGGTCCAAGATCCTCTCCTGTCAATGCTACAGCTGATTGTAAGTCATTTTAATTGTTTAAATTTGTATATTGAAACAATATATCTATTATATCTATAACCTGATTACAACCCGTCCAGTGATCGTTAAAGCCAGTTAGGTCAAGGTCATTGTTTTCTGTATAAATTGATGAAAAACAAATGTTTTTTGATAGTTATAACTTGTGTTTGCTAGGCCATATATATATGATTATGTTTATCATTAGTAATTCCAAAGGACCTTTAGTGAACTAATGGAATTACTCATATGTCAGAAAATTACAATTCTGGGTGTCCTTAAATAGCCATGTCTAAAAATCATGCCATCATGGTATGTTGTTTCATGCATTCACTTTTAACACCTTGCAAAAAACTCTTGTCATTTAAAAACCAAGAGTAGCATGATTTATTTGTGTATTAAAAGTGCCATCTTAGCTCAGATATGACTAAAAGTTGTAACAAAACCTTGATTTTTATGAAATTCAGTGACTTTTTATTTAACCCAAGTTTTATATCATGGTAGTACTTGTTGTGTGGTTATGGTCTCTGACCTGTAATCACTCACCCCTCAACATTGTGAATTCAAGTCTCACCTGCGACCAAATTTCACACGTTAGGAAAATGTCCAGCTAGCTTATGGAAGGTCAATGTTGCAAGCTTGGCATCTTCCTCAATTGTTAAAGCTGGAATGTCACCAAATGACACTGGCTAGTATGACATTAAACTCCAGAGAAAGTACTATAAAAGTACTATAAAAGAAGGACAAATTTAGACTGAACTGTCTTTTGTTTCTTGGGAACGTATTTTAATTATTTGTAAACTGTTTGGAGACTGTAATTTTATCAAAAGCCAAACTGTCTGAATAGCTGTTGATGAATAAGACTTTATTGTCGTAATTAATTCAAAGTTAATTACTGGACTTTTGATTCCTAGTTATTGGCACCATCCTTTAATTAAGAAACCCACATCATTTAGATTTATGTTTAAATAATTATTTTACTAATTGGTTCTAAAATATCAACCATGATAAAGTATAAATTCTTGAATTATAAAAAGAATTTATGATTCTTGAATAACTTATTTATGATGATATGTTAAGGGTACATAATTATAGTTCCTCAGTGTGATAAGTTTGAACTTGTTGTTTATGCCTTTGTTGTCAATACACTGTTGCTCTGATGGGTTTATCTTTACTCAAAAAGACAACTAAGTTTTTCTGCTTTTAAATTTAGATTTAACCATCAATCTTATTTGATTAAATTTGCTACAACAAAAACATGTGAGTTCAGAAATCCTTGATATTTCCCATATTTTTCCTTGAAATCATTTTGACTGGTAAGTTTGATATGAACCACATGACAGGAGACTCCTTCATGAATTATTAACTGAGAGTCATCTATCTGAATTGCCGTGTTTTTATGTACTTTTAATTAACTTAACAAATTGGGTATTACAACTCATTAGCATAAATTATGGTTTAGTTGAAAGTTCATTTGTCAAGCAGTTTATGAAGATTTTATCATGATTTGTGAGTAATTGCTTATCTTTCTATAATAATTCACTGATAGTTATTTGTTAAATTGAATTATTTTCTTATTTAGAACAGTCGAATATTCTTGCAGATTTTTGTAATTGTGAAAGTCGGCATAATTACATTGATAGAACTTTCTGCCTCAGACATACAAAAGTCAAGGCAGTAACTAAGTGTCTTATATGACTGGAGACACTGCGCTTATTGCTAATTTGAAGATGAGGTACAAATTGTTTGCACAGTTGAAGTAATTATGTGTCTTGGTTTTAAATCCCTCTTGACTCCACTGTAATTTTTATTTAACAATTTTGGGGTCTCATATAGCTACATTAATGCAGGAAGTCTTAACTTTGTTAAATACTTTATTGCTTCAAATCCTATTGATTTGTTGTGCACTTATGATGTTTTGGTTGCTTTATTGTAAAAACAACAACATATTTCTCTGTTTTATAGTTATTCTTATGGTTATATATATATTGGTTACACCAGTCCTGTACTGTTTTTTGAAAATACTCCGTGTGCAAATGTTCCAAATTACAATTTACTTCCAAAGCTCTGTTTCTCAACATGTCATTTATGCACAATGTAGTTGTATGTCTAATGTGTAATAATGGTAAGGTAATATCACTAGATATTTGGCTTATCTTCATTCAAAGTGTTATATTTTGATCAGTTGAACCTTCTTTTGTATTTTTGTGATGTTCATAATTCTGTTCTGTTTTCTTAGTGTTTTGTGTTTTATTTTTCTAGCTGTCAATCCTGTACCAAAAGTTCTTATTGCTACAAAAGATGGAATCCACATAGCTGAAGCAGACAGTGTTAAGAATGCGACTGTTAACATGACAACAAAGTCAGTGGTTGCCATTGGTTATCTATCACAAGATGAAAAATATTACTGGATTACAAGAGATAAATACCTGGAAGAATTTCCACCTGTGAAAAAAGTTAGGCTTACTTCATATTCCACCATTGAAATTCAAAAACACAAATTTATTTGTTTTAGTATTTTTATCAACCTCAGGGTGTAGTCAATAAATCAATTATTAGTATCATCATGATGCTGTTTAGATATGTTGAATACTCTTCATTTTGGAGGCATAAATATGTTCTGTGACTTTATCATTGTGGCAGACTTTTCATATACATTTTGATTAAACTGTAGTTATTTTTCGTTGTTAAGCATGGATCTGAATGCAATTTAAGGGTTGGAAATGGATTGACCTATGGCCTATTTCAGATGATGCACCTCAAAGGTGAGAGTCACCAAATGACTGTAGATTGGGTCAGTAGAACTTTATACATTGCTGAAAGTAATATAACATCTTCAGCTATTGTAAGTTATAATCTGGATGAAGGAGAACGCCGTATTGTCATGGAGAGACAGTCCCGTATTATGGACATAGTGGTGGACCCCTATACAAGGTACTACCTGCTACTTGCCACCAACGTCTTGTACCAATATTTTAAAGAATTCTTAAAAAACACTTAAATGATTACCCTCGTTTAATTCTACATTATTTAGTGTTTGGCTGATACTTTATTACTAACATTATGTAGAAACCTTTATGATAAAACAAAAAACATTGTACAATAGTTTTAACTGTGCATCATAATAAATTATTATATCTTGTTTTGTTCAAGTAAATGATTAAGAAATGTATATTTATTGTTAAAGAATAGATATCCCTTCCAATCTAAGATTATGTAGACTTCGCTTTGTGACATGTATGTTTTTATGAATAGAGCTAAGAATACAAGAACATTTTAAAGCTGTGTGGTCCCTTCTATTTGATCCTGTTTTAATGATATGTGTCTATATTTTCTAAATGACATGTTACTATATTTTGCAGTTCATTATTGTGGTCAGAATATAACCCTGTAGATTCTTCCCTGAATGTCATGCATACGACTACAAATAGTCCAAACTCAACTAGTCACTTCTTCCAACGTCAGCGTGAGAAACGTAACGTCGATGAATTTTGTGATTGTCCACTTGATCAGGAAGTGTCGTCTACTATGACTGTAGATCTGTCAGCAGACGGACATACTCAGCTGATATTTTTTGATACTGCCAACAATGCGCTATCTGCATCTGATATGTCTGCATGTAAATGTGTTATATTGTTGAATACAACTAAAGCAGATAGAAAAGGTAAATACAAATATCACACTAGAATATTTAGAATATTATGTTATTATTTGATTAATTTCTGTCTTTAATGGTTAAGTCATAAGTGTTAGTTTTTTAGTAATATTCAATATGTGATAATTCAAGTTAAATGAAGTCTGCTATAATCTTTCCTATTAATATGATAAAATGTTTACTGAAACTGTTCTGGAATATTGGTATAAGCCTTTCATCTGGAAAAAGAATAAATTGTTCATGTCTGAATGAGGTAAAAATAATCAATTTTCCTTAAGCCCCGTCTTTCTGTTCACAGATGGTCATTTGCACATTTTTATCACTTGTACTATTTTTATTATTTCTGCATTATTTAAGGTTTACCCGCTGATTATATGACAGTTGACCACGTGTACATCTACTGGTATAACAAACAACAACAACTTTTGTATGTAATGGACAAAGCCACTAAAAGTTTGACACTTACTAAGATTGAGAAAGTCACAGATATACAGGCTTATGGGGCACATTTGCATCCATTACCAGGTATGATTGGAAATGTTGACGCATGAGATGGTAACACAATATTAAGTCATTACTGGTTAAAATCAAATCCCAACTTAACATGATGGCAGCCAAGAACAAAGAGAGAATATTTTGAAAGATGCATCATTGTTTCAAGAAAAGATGACATCAAAATAATGTTGAGTATAGTATCTAGGACATTTGTACAACTGTTTGTTTTTATACACGTTTATTGACTTTAACTAAAACAGCATGGTTTACATGAGTAAACATTGGTACTGGTACAGAATCCAGGAAAACTGTCTGCTGGTATATAACTAAAATACTATTGAAAACAGCCATAACCCCCCCAAAAAAAATTTTTTACTGATATTCTTAATTGCCAGGTAAATATTGTTGAACTATATGTTTGGTATAGAATACCTACTATAACTTCTTGTATACTCTACTCTGCTTGTATATTACAGGTTCAGAATGTTTGGACATGCAGCCATATACAGAGAAGGTTGAGATTGTCACATTTACTAACACCAGTATAAAAGTGAGACTTGAAGATGTCACCTGGCCTGATACCTGTAGTAGTATCAGTCATCCTGTGGCTAAGTACACAGTCTATCACAGACTACAGGATGATATGAAACCTAATGAAGATTGTCAGGAAGCTGATAATGTTTGTACTGTCAAGGTATGTACATATCCAACTAGGGCTGTCATTTATTCAGTTCTTTTGCATATTGACGATATTGATATTATGAGAAATTAGTATCGATGATAAATTAATATATTTTTACTGATAAAATAAACATGTCAATCATGTCTCTTTTCTCTTGTTTTGTATCTTTTGCTATGTAAGTATAACTTAGGTGAAATAATTTACTTATAGACAGTTTCACGATATATATACATTGAAATTCCTGCATGTTATTGAGAGTATATTTTGTGTTTTTAGGCTAGTTATTCAAGGGAGATAATTATTGATCAATTAGAACCGTACACACATTATATCATACAAGGAGCTGTCAGTAATTACTATGCAGAATATTCAGTGAAATCATTAGGGGAGGCAACTCTTGTGAGAACTAAACCTGGAGGTAAATAACTTGTCTATGTTCTTATCACACTTCTAATCATCCCTTAATGCAATTCTGTATTTTCATTTTACACTAATATAAAGAGTTCTTTAAGAATGTAGATAATCTTTGTTTTAGAATTTTTTACTGGTTTAATACAAAGAATTGACCGTTCGTTGCTCTTTTTTTTGTTTCTGACATTATGTTCACAGACTGTTTTCTGTGAGACTATCTCTAATCTAAAAACATGACTGAATTGCATTTATAACTCACACTAGCTCTATTCAGTGATCTGCAGTAGATTGTATCTCTGAGCATTTAACAGTTTTTTCCATTTGACTGAACCATTCAAGGTATCAGTCGAGCCTGTGACAACTTGTTCAGAAAATGTATTTATGTCTTTTTTTTACAGTGCCGTCTGCTGTAGAGGATGTAAATGTTATTCCACAAAGTCCAGACGCAATCTTGGTGTCATGGTCACTTCCATCACAACCTAATGGACCAATACAACAAATTGTTTATTTTCTGAAATGGTCTACAAAGATAGATAACAGCACGCATACATACGTGTCAGACGCTATTAGGTGGGAAGCTATGCAAACTTTCAATTATGGTATGTTTGAAGTTAACAGAGATGGACTTCGTTCTAATCAGACATACTCATTTCAGGTAAGACATCTTGTTTGGTAGCATATTGAATTAGTGTTTATAGATATTGGTATGCCTGTATTCAATGTATGCCAACTGTATAAAAATGCTCCTTTTTCACTTAATGAATGCATAAATGATGGCCAACATTATTACGACATCCCTTTTTGACTTAATGAATCCAGCTCAAGGTTAGATAATGGGATCATACCATTGAAGACGGTACAACAAATTAACTATGAGGACACTGAGCCATAAGGAAATGTTAGTTTTGTTCATATTTGATGATTATGAAACTCATAAATTAGATTCATAAAAATATTTCTACTGAGTTACTAAATGTACATAATGTTGATTTTTTATATTACCTGAAGACCTGACTTTTGTCCAACAATACAATATATGTATAATCCTCATAAGGTAATCCTGATAATGTAATCCTCAAAATGACTTACAACCCTGAACTTGTATAGTGTTTCAGTGTTGGTGTTCGATTCATATCAGGCATCTGGAATGAAATCTAAGAAGATGAGAATATTATGGCCATATGATTGTTCACCATATTGTATTTGATTGTATATGCACGCTTGTTAATTTTAGGTGATATGTAACCAGACAGAAGGTGGCTATGTGACAGAGAGTGCACCAGTATTGGTAACTACGTATCAGGCCCCTAATGACCTTGAACTACATAGTGTTGACAATACATCTATGGTGTTAATGTGGCGTTCACCCAGTGATGCTAGCACTCTGGCCATGTCTGTACACAATGAGGTAAGAGAGGTAGTGTAAAGATGACAAATTTAAGGTTAATTTACTTATAGTCTGTGGAATTATTAAGAATTTATACATCATGACTATTATACACGTTTTATGCTTCAGTGAAATCAAAGTATATGTTTTTTGCTTTAAGCAATGCAAATTTTGGTCTCTATGATCAAGCTTAATGTTATATGTCTGAATTTTGCTATAAATGGTTACAAAGGAGTCATTATAAATTTTGGCATGAGAATTCTCTGCATTTCACCAAACAGATGCATGTTTTAGTGCAGTGTATAATACATGTTTTATTTTATAACAGGAGACAAATATGGTTATTGACTCGTTCAAGACAAAGAACAATAATTGCTATAATGTGACATTTGATGGACTGGTTCCTAACACAGAGTATTCATTCAGGCTGCACATTATATACAATTTATCTTATGATGTCTATACCTGGCCTAAGTTAGACTCAGATGTTAAATTTGTTTTTAAAACATTAAGTAAGTAAAGATTTAATTATTTTATCCTTACTGTCAAACCTGTGTTAAAAGTCATAGGTAAATAAAAGCTGATTTGTGGACATAGGCTACTATTTAGCGTACATTTATTAATACTACAGACAGAATAAACATCTGCGTAAAGGCCAACTGAGGTTATGAGCTATACTTAATTCATAGTTTGCCTCTTCTGAAGAAAGTCTTCCTTCACCATTATAGCTGGAAAAGTTACCAAATGACTCTGGCTGTTTGTGCAATGCTGAACTCCAATGGATCAAAAGAAAGTTAAGAGAACTTGTCATTTGATGAAGTTGTTCATTTTTTATTGACATATTGTAACATTCTCTCATGTATAACATTTTGTTCAAATTAGGCATCTGTCATGGATGTTCTCTACCTAGAATTTAAGCAATCAATGTTTTTCATGTATCTTTTTGTTTTTTCATTCACTTACAGTACAGAACATTGCATATATTACATTTCAGCTGGTATACCAGGTGCCCCAGATTTGCTGGAAGTGAAAGAATATAATGACGGGGAGTATGAAGTAACCTGGACAATGCCTGAAGATAACGGAGAGGTTATCACCCACTATATTCTTCAGTACAGGTTTGTGTAGTAGACCCTCACCTAATCATAACCTCATCATTATGACCACCTGATGAACAAAGTCACTATTTTCAGACTGGTTTTCAGTATTTTTACTTTATTATGAGATCATCTTGATATTAAGAACACTATTTTGGGATTTAATTATTCTACGAATAATGTTTAAATTGATTAAACAAGAAAGGTATCTTAAAAGAAACATACAGTTAGCTTATTGGTCTATATAGGGGCCTCCGTGGTCAAATGCGTGGGGTCTTCCTCCACAATTAAACTGAAAAAGTTATCAAATGATCCTGGCTATTGATGGGGTGTTAAATCCAAGTGAAAAAAGGTTGTTGATCTAAATATATGCTCTCTAATTAGATTTCAAAGGTGCGTCATCAATAAGACTGAGTTTCTTGTATTCATAATATGAATGTTATACCAATGTAGCATTTTGTTACAGATATGTAGATAAAGCAAATTGGACAGATGTTTGTAATGGAAGTGAGTTACGCTGGGTAATAAATGATAAAATATTACAGCGAGGATTTACGTACATGTTCCGTGTCAAAGCTGAAAACTTGAATGGCTGGGGACCATACAGCAGTAACAGTACCTTGTTCTCATATCCAAGTAGGTGTATTTTATCTTACAGTTAAACATGATTGTAATGAAAACTCAGATATAGTGAAAACAAAATACAGTAAAGTATTTATTTTTTGGGGGACATGCCAATCTTTATTCCATTATTATGGATACAGTAAAATATGTTTTCTATAAAAGCAACTACTTCTGAATATTATACAGTATAACCCCTGAAAACTGGACTTCTTTTGGACTGGGCCAAAAGTCCAGTTTTCTGAGATTTTTGGTTTTCAGAGATCTATAGATTATAGTGAAGAAAAAAAATGGCACTTCAAAATGTCCAATTTTCCGAGAATTCCAGTTTTCAGGGAATCTGGTTGGTGTTACTGTAATATGCTTGTGATATGATTTCAGTTCTAGAGGAGAATACCGGGGATGGTATGATCACTGTGGTAGCTGTTGTTGGTGCCTTCTCATTTGTTGTTTTTGCCATGATTGTCATTGCTTTATGCTTCTGTAAGTTATAGATATTTTTATGTTGACATTGTGTTTCAATTTTTATATTGCTATCATCATCAGTTAATAGGCCCCTCTGTTTTACAAAGTTTGGTTAATCACCAAATAGTTTTCGTACTTTCCTGTTATTTTAGGGCACTGCCAAAAAGTAGGGTAAATCGGGTAACAGCAAATGCAAGACTTCTAAATCTCTGTAAACTGATTTTATAAGCAAGTTTTGATCTCAGTTTGATCTGTTTTTGTACTTGGAAAATAAATTTGTATTATGTTTTGTTCATCATATATTGTTGTTATTGTAGCTATGTGCCGTAAAAGAAGGGATGAGAAGAAAAAGAAGAATCAAGAATTTGTTGCCGTGTCTCGAGGACCGGATTTGGAACTTGCTACATTGAGAGAATTACCTATGACTCACGTACAACATACCAATGCATTGTATGCATTGAAGTAAGTGAGAATAATGAATTCCATAAAACTGCATGACACCAGTATCACGATGCCTATCATCTGTTGTGCAATATTCTCATGATTAAGTGGAAAATTTGCAGAAACTTCATATAGATCAGACACTTAGGACTCCTCGAACAGAAATTAAGAAGACAAATAGTAGAAGCCAAATGGTGGCACAGTTTTGTGTTTTTTGCAGTCATTTCAATTTTATATTACTAAAAGCTGAAATTATTTGATAAATAATAAATTTATAAGTCGATCACAGAAAATGAAAATTACCTGATATCTAAGAAACAATATTAAGATGCTGTTGAACTAATTTCATGTTTAGTAATATACTGCATCATGTATATTTAAATTATTGCAAAGTATGATGCCTTATACTTATCTTTCTGTTTCAGTATTATACCAACGGATGATGAAATCGCTGCTCTACCTCATTTCCGTAGAGATCAACTTGTACTCTGTAAATTCTTAGGAAGTGGCGCTTTTGGTGAAGTCTTTGAAGGGATTGCTAAGAATATCATAAATGAAAGCTCAGGGGACACAAGATGTGCTGTGAAGGTATTCATTTTATGTATCAATATACATTTGATAAAAATATATTTAAGGCATTAAATACTGCTTCATAATCTTTCTATCAGAATTACATACCACATCATAACCTTTATCAGACATTACATACCACATCATAACCTTTATCAGACATTACTTACCACATCATAACCTTTATCAGACATTACATACCACATCATAACCTTTATCAGACATTACTTACCACATCATAACCTTTATCAGACATTACAGACTGCCTTATTTTCTTTACGTCAGATATTATACATCGTATCATAATCTTCATTTCAGACATTACGTAAAAGCGCATCAGATCAAGAAAAAGAAGAATTTTTGAAGGAAGCTTTATTAATGAGTAACTTTCACCATGACCATATACTGAGTTTACTTGGTGTATGTTTAGATAATGATCCACAGTTTATCATACTGGAGTTGATGGAAGGTGGTGACTTACTATCATTCTTGAGAGCTTGTCGTCTCTCATCTGTAAGTTTTATTTTAGGCTTATATTTGCACTTTTCATTCATATAAATAGATGGTGGTAGAGTAGTGGTCTGATCGTAAACATTAGTTTGGTGTGTTCAAATTTTGTATTTCTCATTATACAAAGCCAAGTTTTATATTTTTCAAAATTCCATTCTTATTGCAGTATTCAAAATTTCATATTTTCATTATTAAAGATTTCCCAATTTATCCTACTCAAATTTCAGCGTTTAACACTTTTATAGATTTCAGTTTTACATAATTCAAAATTCATGTTTTTCAAAATTTCATGTTTTACCTTATTCAAGATTCCATGTTTTTACTTTATCTGAAATCTTCATTCTACAGATTCAGAATCAGAATAGGGCAGAATTATCACTGACAGACTTGGTGAAGATTTGTGTACATGTAGCTAGTGGCTGTAAATATCTTGAAGACATGCACTTTGTACACAGGTAAGTTGTAAGAATATTTTGACATATTGGTGTGAACATAAGACATAAGATTGGAGTGAACTTGGATTTAGTGGGGAATTAGGTAGAGTGGAGTTTGTACTAGCTTTTCCCCAAACATACAATTCTTTATTTCATTATTATGTATACAGTTAAATATGGATATAATGAAGAAAATATAAGTTTCTGAAGGAATTCACTGGAACTTTGTTCTACTGTATTAGGATATTATTGTTTTATATATAAATGGGTTGTTTGCTTTTTGATTTGAACAAATATTTCATGCAGTTCAACCTCACACACACATAACAACCACCTCATTTTAACGATTGTTTATTTTTGGACTGGTTTTCAGTTTTTCATCATTATTTCAACATGATAATGAGACAACCTCAGTATTAAGACTGATTTATTTGGTTACAAAGGTGGTGTTTATGTTGAGGTTTTGCTGTACATTTTTATATTTTTTGTCATCTGTGATATATTTGACAGGACATTTATTGTTTATCACTAATCATGGCTGTTTATCATCATCAGAAATTACAGATTTGTATTTGGAAAATGACACTGCTGCCATTAGTTGTCTAATTTTTTTTTACATTTTTATCAAGATTGAAAAAAAATGATTGTATTTATTTTTATAGAGATTTAGCTGCCAGGAATTGCCTCGTTTCTTCGTGTAACCCAAGCACTATGGTGGTTAAGATTGGTGACTTTGGTCTTGCCCGTGATATATACAAGAATGATTATTATAGGAAAGAAGGTGAAGGTTTATTACCAGTACGGTGGATGTCACCCGAGTCACTAGTTGATGGTGTTTTCACGACACAATCTGATATATGGTAAGTTGATTGCTGGGGTAACTTTTTATACATTCATTATCTATGATTATTATTCCAATGTTTCATACATGATCTTAATTAAATAGTTATCATAATTTTACTGTTTAATCTGTGTCTCCAAGCACTGGATTATGGCTTTCAAGAATCTGTTTAAGTTATTAAATCGTATGGAATGTCAATCATTCCAAGCTTTTAGCTATCTTTGTGTATTTGTTGTACATGGAATGTTAAGATCTGTGTTTACAGTAACTATCTGTTCTATAGTTGTTTCATTAAACACTCTTCAAATACTTATAAATTGATATGTCATAACTATAATGTTATATTTTAGGGCATTTGGTGTATTGATGTGGGAAGTTGTCACATTCGGTCAACAGCCGTATCCAGCACGTACCAATATAGATGTATTACACTTTGTACGTAGTGGTGGACGCCTGGATAAACACGAATGTTGCCCAGATGACTTGTAAGTATATTATTACAGAAAAACTATGGTTAATTGGCTCTTATAAATGTTTGTATTGATGGTAATTCATTGTTAGAAGTAATTGTAACCTTTATTGTTTTTCTATGGTTTCATTCAAAGTCCTTGGCACCAAATTTCATGGATTTGCATATTTTGGTAATTCCTTGGGTGTGAAAATTCACAGATTTTTATTATTTTAAATTTAAAAAAAACGTTCAGAAGAGTTGTCTCAACTAATTATTAAATCAATGTAAAACATACATATCAATTAATACCATGCAGCAGTAAGTTTTTTTGTGTAATGTACACTCATTCTTTTTAAACTGACCAAATTTTTAGGTCCATTTTTCAGGAACAACTTCATTTATCAGTCAGGGTCTTTCACTGATGTAATATTTACAAACTTTTGAATGTGTGGGTATTTGATTTCATGCTTAATCTCATTCTCACCTGTAAAATTCTCGATATTAAATGCTCTACAAAATTTCACAAAACCACAAAATAGTTTATTCTGGTTACAGTTATCATCTTATGTGTAAATGTTGGAATTTCGAACCAGAGGACCGGCCATCATTTGCCTATCTTCTTCAACAACTTGAGAAGTTCCATGAGACATGTACCAGTATATCAGAGTACCTGGTGCCGATACGATCAAGTAACAGAACTCTGGTTGCAGGTAGGTAATGATATTCAAACATTAGTATTAGATCTATCAAAAAAGAAACTGATGTCCATTTTGATTGAAAATTGACGTTTGATAGATTACTTTGCTTAATCTTTTATCAGTACTTCAAGTCTAATGATATTTTGAATGAATTTTTAGACAAATATTTTAAAAAGATTTAATGAATTTTGGAGTTTGTACCATTTAAATTATTCTCAAAATAAATTTGAAAATATTGATCATCTTCAACATGATTGTATATTCTTTAGCACTGAATACATAGGTGTTTTTTAAAAGTTTGAACAGATAATATCTATAACGATTATGAATTGACAGGATTACTAGTGAATTTGGAAAGAATTTAGTAATTAATGATTTAAATGATACCCTGAAATGTTTACCTGTACTCTTCTTGATTTGATATGTCGCTGTTACTGCTAATATTAAAGGTGGTATAAATGTGGTGCCGGCTAGTGATCCACGATGGCCGGCTTGGCGTGGGGGACAGGAAGTTCACCCATCTGTCCCTAAGCTTCCGGGGGAAAGGTAGCACCCATGTTGTGTTGAGAAACAGTTATATTTTCACTGTGTTTACCTTGTTATTTTCACATAACATTCATCATAAACACAATGCGTCATTTTGAATGACAAACCATCGTCTGCTCCCATCATTTCATCATATATCACCCAAAAATGCATGATTTTTGTTGATTATGTGTGGGTTTGGTCTCTTCAGTTGCAGAATCAGCATTTTTTGTTGCTTTAATTGTTACATTTGTCGGTAACAAGTTCCTAAATGTTAGTATTACATTGTTGCAAACCTTGAGAAAATAATACCAGACATTGTTCATGTATGAGTGTATGAGTTTAATCCTGGAAAATAAAGTTGAGCATCATTACAACATGTTATAAAGATAATCTTATTATGTTTTAAAATTTTGAAAAATGTCGTTTCATAGTTTTACTTGTTTTTTTCTGAGGAAATTTTTTTTATGTTAAACACTTAGGTATGATGGGACAATAATTATGTTATTTTTTTTTTCAAATTTTTGCTTATGTGGTGAAATATTGTGTTGCTGTGCGATTAATTAGATGTTCTTTGTCTGCATGATTTTTTTCTGATTCACTTTTCAATGTTTGATTTCATAATGGTAAGCAAACAAGCAAAGTAAAGTTGCCTGTTAAATCAAATCAGATCATTTCTGTGTCTGAAGTAATGTGATTGAATTTAACAATGATAGCATTGTTCTTATAGTGGATAAGATCATTTATGTACCCTGTAATGTTAATCCTAACTAAATACTGTTATATGGTTACACAGTCAGTATAAACTATGGTAGATTCAATACAGCATGAATGTTTTTTTTTGTTTAAGACATGTACATTAAAACCTCCTGAAAACCAGACCCCTTCCAGACTGGGCCATAAGTGTGGTTTTCTGAGAATTCTAGTTTTCAGAGAACTATTCATTATAGAATTCCAGAATTCCATTTTTAGGGAGTTCAGTTTTCTGGGGTTATACTGTATATGTATGTCATATTTGTCTGTGAGTTGGCTGTATGTAAAACACAAACACATAAACATATATATTGTATTTTCCAGTGGCTGGACTGAAGTATCAGATGGGGAGGATAAGGAGAACAGCGTCGACCTCATCAGATGGACCTGAATACTCACACATACATCATGTAAGTCTACTTGTTGTAGCTATATCTACGGACATTGGTGTTTTTATGTCTTCCAGTACCAATTAGAGTGAGATTTGCATGATTCTCAGTGGCTTCACATACTAAAATGATTGTCATGTATTCTTAGAATAATCCACTTAAAAAAGAAGAGAAATGGGGTGAAGCGGGGGTACAGGTATTGTTATCCTTCCTCTGGGTAAATACATTAATCGAACTGATGCTGCTTTAATAACCTATGTTTTCTTCATGGGTAAAATAGCCTACTGGTATGTACAAAATATATTGATTATATTGATTTCTTAGGGATGTATGATTTCCCAACGAAGAAGGTATGGTAGGCAGTTTTTCCGTTTTAGTAGTCATCAAATTTATATCGTCAAATTCATGCCGCAGTAAATGTGTTCAGTAAAACACAGTTTTAATAAACTTGAAATTACATAATTAAGGATGTTGTGAAATATGGATACAATTAAGTAATAATTCAGATCCCAGGAGTTTATTATAACCATGTTTTACTGTACATGTATAACTTTAGAAATCATTACTTCTACATTATTATTTTCCAAATATAACTTAATGCTTTGTATCTTTACAGGCGGGATATGGACAGCATAAATCATATGGAAATATACGACGAGCAACTTCATTTGATTCACCAGAACCTAAAGATGCTACACAGCAAGTTCGAACTGATGCTGCGAATTATTTGGAACCTAAATCTAATTATGTTCCCCAATACATTGAATTCTTACCAGATGAAAGAACGATTAACTACATGTACAATTCTAAAGGTGAAAGAATTCATGAAAAAATTCCTAAAATTGAGGAATCTGTAAAACCAGGTCCAAACTATGTGCAGACGACAGTTAAGGAGAATTTTGGTGCTCAAGGTCATGATTATGCTAAGTATGTTAACCAGAAAAGTAGTTCTGTCAGTGATCAAGATAATGACTCTGAGGTGAAGAGGATATTCTCCCACCAAAAAAATAGTGCCGATTCTGTTATAATGAAAACTATTGAAAATATTCCTAATGCTTGCCAAATAAATGACCGAGATGCTTTAGATAATTCCTCAGCATCAAGATCAGATTCCGTGTTCTCACCATCATTTAATTCGACAAACACACTCATTATTCAAAATGGAGTACCACGGACAAATTACAAAAAACATCGTTTGGATTCTACAACCTCAGTGATGTCTTTTGATTCAGTTCAAACAGAACCCATGTATAATGGATTTCATCGATCAAAACTTTATTCGTCATCATCGTCAAAATCAAACTATTCAATGACTAACATTTCTGAGTCTATTGAGCAAATATCTCCAGACACGCATCCAAAGAAATTCTGGGCGAACACTAGCATGGACTGTGAGAACCTAGCAACAAAAATGGAACCTAAATCTCACGTTGATTACTTGAACATGACAACAAAGTCTCAGGTTTATCCGGAACATGTCGGAGTACTTTCCGGTTACGATATTGTGCATGCCAGCTTAGTATGATGTTCGGGAGGAAAATTGTCTCTGTGTTTGAATATTATTTTTTTCATGAAATGTGAACTCATACCTTTTTTGATGATTATGTTGTATTATGGGAAGATAAATTTCGTTTTGAAAACATATATTGTACAGTCTTACTTGCTGTACACAATTATTATATATTCATAGTTAATGAATGGTTGAATACTGAAATGTACATTTATATCATATTGCAGCAAGTGAACCATGATAAATATGTCATGGTGTGATAAAGATGGCTTTAATGAACTGTCTGATAGAGTTTCCTTTGAGAATAATGGCAACCTGAAAATGACGGCCAAGTTTTTAGTTTTACAGCATGCTTTGTTATATAATAGCTCAAACCAACGTCTGATTTAAGGTCTACTGTATATAAAGGCTCTATTCTCGCCCATCGGTGGCATATGTTCGTCGGTTTGGCTGTAATTATATGATCATTTGTAGATTTTCGTCTGAAAAATATGTTATTTGGTGTTTTAATTAATATCAATGACAAACAGAGTGGAAAGTTTTCACTTCTCAATTGAAATAAAATGTTGTTTAAGGTTTTGAGACAAATGCAAAGTTTGAATTAATTTGACGCCAGTTCTGTACAAGAGAATATAATGAAACAATCAGGATTGGTGGGGTACATTTTTTACATTTCATTATAAGACAATTGTGACGACTATGATTATAGTGTTGATAAAATATGTATATAGGTGTAGCAGTTGTACGAATACTCGGAGAGTGCTGTATAAAGCCAGAAAAAAATCTTGTTTATGGTCACTTGACTGACCCTATTTTTGGTGCTGGCCTGAAAATTTTCAACAGGATATCGAAAGTACAAAAATATTTAGATATGAATCATACCTCATGTTCTTACGACAGGTGTTTAGAAAAAGAATTTCGACCTAGACTTGAAATTGGTCTCGGAGCAAAAATCTCAAATCTTGTCTTTCAATGTTCACAGTTAATTATGATTAGACAATAATGAAATTATTGATTCATTATTCTGACAGCATATTTGACCTGAGTATGTATATAAACATTGATGATCTCTGTCTATTCAACCATAATACTTTGAGAACGGAATTGAAATATGAGCTGGGAGACTGTTCTATAGCTTATAACATTGGGGCCTACTGTACCTAATTTTTTAGTCAAGTGACCTCAAACAAGACTGTTTTTTTCTGGAGTAATGTGACAATGTTTTTTTTGTGTTTATGAAGTTTATTGTGTTGTTTTTTTCTCATCATATAAAGTTTATTTTTATCAAATGTATAAATTGTACAAAAAAATATGGATCTATGTCATTTGACAAAACCTTGTAGTGTATGTAGTTACTTCTTCTATGGATAGTTTTCAAGGTTGATTCTTTTATTTGTATAAAAGAAGTGTTCTGATTGCTCACATTGTAACAATGTACGCCTAGAACAAAAGTGTTATGTATGTTTTGTCTCCCAGTTTGTTGATATTGTATTTTTACTTCTCTTTAACTTTGATGTTTAATGCAAACTGATTTTAAAGCTAATCCTTTGTCAGTGAAAATTAACCCAAATTTTTTTTTTCAAAATACTAGAGTTCTAGTTAAATTCAGGATCTTTTTATTCTGTAGCTACTTTTTTTAATGAGTTCAATTTTCGCTTGATTTTTATCTCTTTGCTGATGTTTTTTTTTAACTTTAAGTATTTAGTTGTAACTACTACACAATGTAGCAGGTAGGTAAATTGTGGACCAAAAATATTGACCTCGAAATAATGGCACAAACTTGTTGAATAGTTCTTGAATTAGTGCAAGAACTCCCTTGTAGAATAAGGCCTAAACAAAAAAAAATTGTTTCTATTTACATGACCAAAAAGATATGGGTTGGTAGGTAGGGATTTTTTTCTTTTACATTTCTTTTTTACATATATCAGCAACACTGATGTGAAAATTACAGTATAGCACTAAGATTTGGATGCGGTAAAAACTTTTGAGTCGGCAGGTAAAAGATTGGTTGGACTGGTAACTAGGAACAAACCTTTTTTTAGGCCTAACCACCCAAATCCAGCTGTTTTGTTCAAAATTATTACCACAGTCTAAGGTTATAAAACTTGAGTCTTAAGGTCTTCAAGCATCAACTTGAATATACTACAGTGTTTGAACAATATTATATTACATTATATTATATTATTATAAATAACTTAAAAATACTGGAAACAATTAAGGTTTTAGACCAATATCAAGTTTTATTACCTCGTTCCATTTTTGCTTTGGCTAAATATATCTCCATGATTAATAAGCTAGACCTGCTTTATATTTTTCTAATCTTCAACCAAGTTTTCGACCTGCTAATATTTTTTTGGCACCAGCATCGATGTTTTGATTCCATAATGGCAACTTCTCTAGTTTAACCTAACAGAAAAAAAACTATTACATTTTCTACAATTTTTTTATAAATGGAATATATATGTAGGTTACAGTTATGAATCACAAAACCATTCTATGAATTAGATTGTAAAATGTTAGATATACATCAAAATAATAAATTTTTGCCCCAGTGAACCAGTCTAAATGATTACAGATTGTTGCATTAAGGGTTCTAGATAGAGATGAATGATTAAAAAAAATATTTTTCAGTTTCTGTAGGACTTACCTTGCTCATTGCCTTAACATTCCTCATGAATCCCAGTAAAATCTTAAGTGGTTAACTTTTTTTACCCAACATTCCTTGTTTTTTTAGTTAGCTTACGTAAATGTATAATAGTTTGTTTTAAAAAATGAATTACAGATATGTATAAGTCTTTGACTAATGGAAAGGTTTATAGAATTAACATTACATACATGGTACTTTTAGAATTTTTTTGTATATTTTGCCTCTATTTCTACGTTTGCACAAGACTTCTACACAGTTTCTGGGTAATAAGTACCAATAGTACAAATAAAAAAACTGATTTTTCATTTTTATGAAATCATGCTTTTTAAAGTAGGTTGTAACTGAGTGAGAAATTTTTTGATTGGACTAACCATTTCTCAAAACAGAATTCCTCCCCTAGATAGGTGAAATCCATTCTTCCTCACAGCAGAATATTGCACTGCAAAAAAACAAGATCCTGAAATGTTCTAAGACCAAAACGTATGTAGTATTTGTATTAACTGCACAGTGGTTGTTTTATTTTACAGTAAGGTAGTTTTCACAGGTTCTTATTCTTTTTTCTGTGTTTTGTAAGAATTTTTATCTGTTGGTACACTCATGCATCATTTATTTCTGCTTGAAACTAGAATAGCTTGTTATTTTCTTCATATTTGATTCTTGTTTAATAAGTCAGTTCTATTTAACTAATTGAGTCATTTTTAGAGTTAATTCATGTGCAAACATATGCTAAACCTTCTCTTTATCTTGTTATTTAAGACAAATAGAAGTTTATCATTAGTATCCATTATTCCTTATATGCCTGTTTTGCATATGTGTTACTTTTAATTAGAAACAATAGCCTTTTTTGTTCAGAGTGATGATACTAGTACATTTTAAGTCATACGTTCTTTTATCACCTTCAGTCTTATTATTGAATGTATTTTACTAGTCTTCCTAAGAATTCTAATAAAGGATATTTTACATGTTACATTTTGTTCTTATTAAATGTCATAGAGTCATGTATGAATTATTTCAAAATATAGAATTGTATTGAAGCCAAGTTGTTGTTCTGTATTCATGTGATAATTGAACAGATTTCCATTTCTCATTACAAGGATCACTTATTTTTTGACAGGTTTTCAATATTTCACCTATACTTGAAATTTCTGAAACCGACTGAATATTAAGGCCACTTTTTTAGGGTTCTGAAGATGGTTTTAATCAAGGTTTCACATTATAATATCTGTGGCTGAAGAAAGAACAAACAAGCACTGTAGAAAAAGTCAATGGCTTTACTTAACAATCAATAGTAAAATATACAGGACACAAGAATGAAAAAAAAAACAGAGATTAAAAAAAATTAACAACATAAACAATGTTATTCTGTTCTTATTGTGCTAACAATGAGAGGCAAAATAAATTAACAGAACTAATAAACATTTACAGATACATACCAATGTATTAATATCCTGGTTTAAAAAATGATAAAATTATGATCACAGAAATATGAACGGTAAACATTTGAGAATGTAAAAAAGTCAACTACGAGGAATAGAAACAATAACATCACAAAAGCTTATACAGAATAACCATTAAAAACTTGACGCTCTTTAACACTGAAATTCTCTGGAAATCGATGATTTTTCAGGTCCCATTTTTTCTCATCTTTAATCAACAGTTTTCTGAACTCAAAAAACTGGACTTCTGGCCCAGTCCGGAAGGTGTCCGCTTTTCATAGGTTTTACTGTACAACTCTGTAAAGTTCAGGACAAATATACCGTTATACATCTAAAAAAATATTTCAAAGAGAAAAAATGATATATTTCAGGAAATGACATGGAAAATAATGGCTTCTGTCTGTTTATACAAAACTGTAATGTGTAACAACAACAATGAGAATTTATGTACAAAAATATCGACTTCACAAAAACACTCCTAAAGATGAAAAATGACATCTATAAAAGTCACATGGATGGTACATACTTACATATTTTACAAATATAGTAAAAAAGTTCCATATTTAACCTTCAAAGCTTATTTATGATTCTGTTAGTAAAACTCAAATCTTTCCATCATGATTTTTTGACTAGAAAAAAGACAACTAAACATGACAAAAAATGACTGATGAACAAAAATATGCCTGTTTTACCTACTTGAACAAAGGTATGAATACTGTACATGTACACTACACTGAAATGAATTTGGACATAAAATACAAGTATGAGTAGGTAATCAATACAGTCATCATTTATATGATCTTAACTAAAAGAAGTGAAGATGAAACAAGCTATATTACAGATGAATGAGCTAACATCAATTTCTGTGTTATCCTCGTGTATAAATGAAAAAATTTAAGTATGACATTCTCCTCACATCTTGGGAGTTTCTCATACGTCATGGATGGCTATGTTTATATAAATACACAATCAGCACCATAGATCTCTTTCTGAGACTAAAATTAATCATCAAACACAATTACGGCTAAAATTTCAGGATAACATAAAAACTTGAAATAATGTCAAATAGCATTAATTCGACAAGATTTACAGAAAGTTTGATTAATCAAAACACTCATCGTCATGTTGAACAGACACAACTTTTCTTGAATCTCGAATTTTCTGTCTTTCTTCGGCAGTTAATTTTTTCTTAGTTTTCTGTATAGAAATTTTATCAGCACTATCAGTGTTTTCAGATCGAGAACTTGACTCTACATTGTCAGAATCTAACTCTAGTAAATCATTCAATTCTACAGATGATGCCTCCTCTGTCATCTCAGCCCAGGATTTGCTTTCTTTACCACACACACTCAGAGCCTCTACAGTACTTTCACTGCGGTCCTCCTCAGATTCTTTCTCCTCTGTGACTGATGGATATTCAATGTATGGAACATTTGAATCAGGAGTTTTCACTTCACTGAAATGTACAAAAAATGATAATGAAAAAAAACTGGTTTTTGTTTACTAGGAATCTTGAACACTTTTTAACATATAATGAGTTGATTCTTTTTTCACGGCAGTTTAATGTTGTGCCAACAACCACTGTCATTTGACAACTTATCCAGTCATTAATGGCAGAGAAAGACCCCATGCAAACATCTGGGTAGAACTGCCAACCTTCTGTAAGCTAGCCAGACAGCTTCCTTGTAAGTGACTGTCAGGTCCTGGAAGGGATTTGAACTCACAGCAGTGAGAAGCTAGTGATTACTAGTCTGTGACCAGAATGACTCAGTCATGGAGGCCCCTGATATGTGGTAAAATGAAAAGACAAATGAATACCACAATTAAGAATGACTTGATTAAATATTAAAAGACAAGTTAAGATTACAGGGTTCTCAAAGGCAATAAGTCACATAAAAAAAAGAGGTTTGTCCAATCACCATGCAGTCAAACCTGTTTGTAGCCACCTCCAAATAAAGGCTATCCTGTGAATAAAGGCTGTTCTTTGGAAAATCATCATTGATTGTTTAGAACAAACTGACCTCCAAATAAAGGCCATCAATCAATAAAAGTCACATTTTGTCTATCCCAAGGGTGGCTTTTGTTCACAGGTTTGACTGTATATCAAAATATGACTATTATAAAGGTAACAGTAACAGTAGTTACATAACAATATAAATGAATGAAAAACAACATCTTGATTCACATGCTGCTTGTTGGCAGTTCCTTATAAAATAAGGACGAATATATCTGTACAGATAGATAGCCCCAAAACACTGATAACAATGTCAAACAAACAAAGAGACAAACAGAATGATGAACAAATATACAAACACGAATAGCAAAAAACAAAGTAGATACATCTGTATAAAATCTCCTTTAAGTGTAATCCATTTACCTGGATGACAGATCAAGTTGTACATAACCATCATCTATCACAGACTGATATACAAAGCCATTGTCTTCACTTTCTTCGTATAACTCTATGTTTATTGGCTTATTTTTCTACAAATACAAGTAAAGATGAAATGATACATAGGTATAAAATGATACAATAACACAGTCCTCCACCACTGATCATTTATGAGGGGAAATGAGCAGTTACTCGCGGAGAACAAGGTTTATACTGGTACAGATTTCAGGAAAACAGGTTAACTGCCCACCAGTATGTAACCCGAACTATCATCAAAACAGGCATAATACGAATAGATTTACAGTAAAACCTCACTTAGCAACCACTTCAATATAACTTCCACCTTGTTTTAACAACCACTTACAGTCAAACTGGCTTCCAATAACTCCCCTATTATTTAACTTGACCATCTCTTTAACATGACCAATTTCAGGTCCAAAAGGTGGTCACATAATTGAGGTTTTACTGTTTTTATTTATTCTTCAATGGTAATAATAAAGTATACATACAACAAATTTGGCCAGTAATGGCTTGTTGGTTACAGATGCTATCATTTTCATCAATGCTTCCTTGGTCCAGGAGATCACATCATTAACTGGTTTTATATCCGCAAGCTTACATCTGACAGCTTGACAAGGTAACTGTAGGAAACCTGGCGTAATTGCTCGTAGTCTGAAAAACATGTGCTTAATGTGAACAAGAATACTTTAAATGACCTAATATGTTCTTCAGTCAGATCTTAATTGGTATTAATATTATATTTGAACAAACAAGTGAAATCCAGATGTATGTCATTTTTTTGTGTATTGCAAATATTGTGATTTGATTCAAAATCTAATTTTCTCAATTTCACAAAATGATAAATTTTCATTTATTACTGATATTCATAATTTCACTTTTCATATATTTTTTACTTCCAAATATAGCATAAATTAGACACATATCAAAAAAATCCTTAAATACATTAATTTACAATTACAACACATACTTATTGATTGTAGTAATCTCAGAGTTTCCATAGTCCACAAAGAACACCAGGATCTGTTCTGTCTCTTCATATATACATATGATGATAGCTCGATACCAACACTGATCAAAACTAAATTGTGCACAACAAGCCACACCTGCAATAATAAAGTCACCTGATAAATAATAATTCACAATTCATTTTCCATCAAATACACAAAATACAAATATCATTGGTAATAGGAATAAATAAAAAAGAATAAGCTGACGCCAAAGACAATATCTGCATAATAATTACACAAAATATATCATATGTGTGTGTATATATATATATATATTATCCTGTTTTATCATTACGTAAACATGATATATATCCTGTGTTATTGTTATCAAGACATTATATATATTATATATATATAATAATAATGTCTAGATAACAATAACACAGGATATATATCATGTCTAGATAAAGATAATACAGGACATATATCATGTATACATAAAGATAATACAAATTATGTTATGTTTACATAATGAAAAAACAGGATATATATATCATGCCTTGATAACAATAACACAGGATATATATCATGTCTAGATAATGATGAAACAAAATATATATCATGTCTAAATAAAGGTAACACAAGATATGTTATGTTTACATAATGATAACACAGGATATATATATCATATCTGGATGATGAAAGCACAGGATATATGTATTATGCCCAGATAATGGCAAAACCAACCTGGTTTAGGATATGTTACAACAGGTAACATATGTATTGTTTGATTAATTTCACAAGATAGTTTCTCTAATTGATCAAGTTGTTGATTTCTGACATTAGAAGCATCTCCTTCAGGACCACTTACTCTCATTGGCTGAGTATAAACCTGTAAGGTAAACATTAAGAGTTGTCCTCACAGAAACCTAACATACACAATACAAAATTCTCAACTCATTTAAAAGCCCTTTTTCTAAACATGTTTTTGTTGTATAATAAATTCTTGATAGATATGGGATAGAGTATTATGGTAACCACTGACAACGACAATTAATCTGTATCATATTATTTGTCATAATTCATAATTAAAAGGTTACATAAAATATCAATGCATACTTTGATATTTGGATTGCCTTATTCAATTTACAAGTATTATTTCAAAACTGCATTTCAAGTTGTAATAAAGGCAAAACATTTTTGTTCACATTAACATGAGTGAAAGTTGAAAATTTTCAGAAAAACAGAAATCTTAACCTCTGTGCCATGGAAATAATAAAAACCAGTATATTATTAAAATAATTAGTCCAGACCAGAGAAAAAAACAGATGTTATGGAAAATTCAGGAAAACTTTCCACATTGCATTAAGAAAAATGGTGATAAACCTAAGACTTGTCAATTAAGTCATAACTATTTTTCTTTTTAACTTTTCATTTCAAAGTCATTGCAAAGGAAACATTGTCAACTGAAGAATGTGGACAGACCAAGGACATAACAGTCATAAGAAATAAGTTATAATAATAGAAGCAGTGAAGATTGGGGGGAATGAAATACGAAAAATTCAGAAAAATGACTTACAACATCAGGAAGTTCAACATGTGTCACCAACACAGGCAGCATTTCACCGACTTTAGGTAGTTTCATCAGTTTAAATGGATTCTTGTTCTTAAAGACAATAAATAAAAATGCAACAATTAGCTTTACAACCACAGAACTTAAGATACAAGTATTTATTGAATAGCAGGTGTGATACAAGAAAATGCCATATTGGCCGAGGGATCATTCCATTCACTAGTGATATCATAACAAATGGAAGTGGCCATGGCAGTGGTCCAGTGGTTAGTGCACTGGACATGTAACGTGGAGATCCAGTGGTTAGTGCACTGGACATGTAACCCGGAGATCCAGTGGTTAGTGCACTGGACATGTAACCCGGAGATAAAGTGGTTAGTGCACTGGACATGTAACCCAGAGATCCAGTGGTTAGTGCACTGGACATGTAACCTGGAGATCCAGTGGTTAGTGCACTGGACATGTAACCCGGAGATCCAGTGGTTAGTGCGCTGGACATGTACCCCGGAGATCCAGTGGTTAGTGCACTGGACATGTAACGTGGAGATTCAGGTTCAAATCAAAGGAAAACTGGTTAGGTGAACCGGTCACTGTATATAACTGAAAAATGGCAATAAGTCACATAAAAACAAACAAATTGAAATATCAACGAGACACAAAACAAGACTTTTTCCTACCTCTATGATTTGTTCTATTTGAGCACTCTGTACCTCTTCCTCCGTAATATATTGTCCACGACTGGCTAGACCATGTTGTACTAAGTATGAACCAAAATCTTTCCCATTCAATTCTAAGTTTACACACATAGGTTTGTCTTCATATGTAAAATTCTCCTGTAGAATAAAAATTAATATTTCATCAGACCAGAAAAAATAGGCATAACTGCATTTACCTGAGTGGCAAATTTTTGGTGCCAAACATAAAGGTTCTAAAAGCAAAATTCATAGTGAGAAAATATTTCGGGATGAATTGTACCTCTAAAGAATAAAATGAATATTAAGAAAAAAATTCAAAATAGAAGTTTGGCAACCACAATACAACCTAAATCTAAGCTATGTTTATGGTTAAGTTACGCGCTATTAAACATAGTTATTTTTCTAGCGTTTGATATATTCTAAACAAATATGTTATAATTGTATCTGTAAAACTTGAGGCAATGAAAAGCATACATACCTTATAAATTCAGTATATCAATACATTGACCTTAGCTTTTACAAATTATATGACATACAGAACAAGTAAGTATGTCTTTGAAAACAAAACACACAAGTTAGCTCTTTAATAACTGATTGTGTAGTAAGAACAATCACATAAAAAATTAATTTCAAGCCATATAACTTTGCATCTCAAGAAAAAAGGTCAAACATAGGGTGCACACCCCCTTGAATGTTCACAGTTTGAAGTCAAAATAAGAAAAAATTGATAAATTAAAAAAGTTACACCTATGACAAATTCAATTCAAGAAGGAAAAAATATAGGAAAACAGTTAATAAAACAATATATCTCCCTCGATAGAAAAAAAGACATCAGGCCAGGAAAAATAGCTTAGTTTACAGTTCCCTCAACAGACACTATGTTTTGTGCCAACCCATCAGTTGCTTACAGTAAAATCTTAAATGCAAAATATTTGGGAACAAATCTTATCTCAAAAGTATGAAAGGTATGTTAAGAAAAAAGAATTATGAAAGTTTTTCGACCTACCTGCCCAGTTTTTGGGCAGGTTATCATAAACATGACTTTTCTTTTTTTCTAGCCAAATAAAGGTCATTTACCTGTTGATAAAATAAAACATAGTCAAATAAACAAGTATTAGCAATCATTCTTTGTTATACTCACAACAATAGTTATAATACAGTATTTATTCACAAGTTCTTTATGCATCAACTCCAGTGTAGACACATCCCATTTCTCATCATCATTTAACTGCAACACCACAGAAGTATTTCAGTAAAACCATGTCTTATGGATTAAAATAAAATGAATGAAATGCATTTTTACATGTAAAATTCACGTCATAATTGGAACTAATTAGGGGAAATATTTATTATCTTGATGAATGATTTTTTCAATGTAATGAATAGCAGGATTTAATTTCATATGAAATCAGATACTTTTAAGCATTATTATAAGATGTTTATTCAAACTGTATATTATATGATGAAGAAACTCGTTAGGCCCTTAGTTTTGTGCACTGATATTAAATCAAACTAAAATTAAATGAATGCAAACTGAAACAAGAATTACAGCAAGTTGAGAATACTTACTGGATGTATATCATGTAGTGTACATAAGAATGTTTGCTGTGGAATGTCAACAAATTCTGCAATATCAGCACGTACTTCATCGCACCCCACCCACTCACTATTACCATAGTCAATGAAATGTACCTTAAATAAAGCATACTCTGTGTACATAGATATTTAATAACAAATAATACTTGCATATAAACTGGAACTTGAAAAAATCTCCTTTCAAACATAACAAAAATACCTCTCCAGCCATATCTGGATTACTGTAGACAGATACAGTAGAATACAATTACAGTGAACACACACATATGAATTGTGGATGGAGTGAAGTATTATTTCAGGTCGATGAAACCAAGTACTAAAGTATTTGTAGAGTACAACCCCAAACTTGGACTTACAATTGGAGAAATATTTTCATTACAGAGACTTCTAGAAAATGCTATCTCAAATCTATATGTAATTCATGCAAAAATTGCAGTCACTGAATGATAATTAAGTACGCATGTAGAGCAAGTTAATATTTACCTGCTATAATACTGTACGATTATACTAAATACTATCATTAAACTGAAGACAAAACACAACCAGTTTTATATAATTCAGATCAAGACTGAGATATTAAAAAATGGATGTGAAAGAAAATTCATTCTAACTGGATCAGAGGACTGACAAACATGAAAACATTACTGGACTAGACAAAATATACATAGATTTAAATTCTCACAAAAAAATAAAAGTATTGCTGGACATGTGAGCCAATAATTCTCTTTACTAGACCTCATCAGGCGACCGAGGTCTGAAAATCTTTCACGCCGACTGAATTTCTGTAAAAAGTAATAAATCAGTTTTCATTAATACAAAAAGCCTAAACTATAAGTACCTGGTTTCAACTAACATCTAAAAGAAATATAGGGTCTGTATTTAAATCTGTATTTCTTTAGCTACGAGATAAAATTGGCAAGACTAACAACTGAGACTGGAAGCAAGTGCAAGGTAGGCATAAGCAATATGGATTGGTCAGGTTAGTGGAAACCATTAACTTTTTTTACTCCAAATGAACAAAATTTACTTGTATTTTTGCAGGTTCTATTTCCATGATGGACGCCCTATGCCACTGACCATCTTTGGAGTAAAATGCAGCACAACCTTGACCTTTAACCCACAGCTGTTCCATCCCATGTGGTTCACTGACCTTGAACTTCTGGTGTAATGTATCACACATACTTTGAAATATATCATCTGCAACAAACAGTTTTCATTGAATTTTTACAATAATATACACAAAACTTATTCTTAAATTTAGTCATTGTGATAGGACGCATTCTACTTTAGGACAAAGAAAATTGACAAACATTTAAAGACACAATTTTTATACTTTGAGTCACCTAAAGTACTGACAAACATTAAACATCATGTATAACAATAATTGATGTTCATATTGGACATACGTTTCACTATATGTGAAACAAAACTTTGGACCAGATGAAAATTAGCATTGTAAGAATCAAAAAACACCACCAAACCAGATTTTCAACAAATAATGAGCAGAAACAGATTTCCTGTTTGTAGTAAGTGACCTTGACCTCAGACCCCTCCTCCCAAATACAATCCAAAGCTTGGTCTCTGAAAGAACTTGCTACATGTTAGGTAAGGCTACAAATAGTTCAATCTAAACTAAATTTCTCAACTGGAAACCAATTGATGTTGTCGCCATCTCATGACCAAAAATAAACCCCAATGTTATAGCTAGGCTTTTCAACTTTGATGAAAACCTGGTTTAAAACTTCGTACCAAACAAATTTGTGGTATAAAATAAAGCATGATTTTAAAAAACTAGAGCTCTGCAGAGTGGCACCAATGCTCGTCTGTTTTACATTAAAAGTTAAAAAGGGGCATGACTCCAAAAGTATAGCTTTCAGAATAATGACCCTTATCTTGAAAACTGTGTCTTGTCATGATAATCAAGTATTTAAAGTGCCATGTTGATATCTTTAGAAGTGTTTGAGTAATGAGGACATTAAAGTTTTTGCACAACAACGATGATTACAATGACCCAGCAATCATAAAAGCTAAACTATTTCCGGGAAACAGACAAGCTAAAAATCGTATCTGAATAACTTTACTTTTATACAGACAAAAAGGTTATCATTACTAAAATACAAAAGTCCACACAGAATCTGTATGCCATGTAGAATCTTGTATAAGTCTCACCTCCTTCCATTGTATAACAATGAATTACAGCATTGTAGTCAATATATACTGGCATTACTTTATCTCCTGATTTCACCTCAGCCTCAGCCTTCTTGTAGTATAATGCAGGGAATACTTTCTCCTCTTCAGATACCGCACCATGCTTCCTATAACATGGTAAATACATCAATATAACCAATTAACTTCAAATACACAATGCTGGTTTCATCATCATTTTTGCAGAACATTGGAAATCAAAGCTTTATTCCAAACAGTAAAGTAAGAGTGTTTTTATGAATTTAATAAACAAGAGAGCCAAACTGTCATAAAATATGCCTGTCAAAATTATCTGGTGAATATTGGATAGGAATTGTTCAACTTAGGGAACAAAGTCTGTTTCATGTTTTTTTGGAGAATTGGAAGCAATAATTCAACAGTGCTAAGGGGATTTACATGTTATCAAACTTGTCCGATACTCAGCCCATAATTATTTTGATCAATCTTAGTGAAGATTGAAATAATCATATACAACTTAGAAAGCAGACAACCATAGTGGACAATATCCCCTGCTGGAGTTGTAAAAATATTTATTAGTGCAGATTTAATTTTGTTCACCAACATTGTGTTAAATATAAAAGTAATTTAATCAATACCCCTAATTGGTTAGCCAAAATATTTCCTTCCAAAAGCCATCTCTTAACTTTCCTATTTGATGCTAAAACAAGAAAAATTGCTCTGGATTTCACAACTTCAATTCTTCAGACTAAACTAGTCAGGTTTGTTCATGGAAGAAAAATACAATTATTTAAACACAAGTTAACTCATTTTTTTTGTTATTGTCCCACAATTCAAGCAACAAAACAATCACTCAGCATCAACTTACTTAACAACAGGTATAGCAAGTCCTCGTTCCCTGATAGCTTTGTTCAAAGATGTGTAGGTTGTTCTTCCTGGTTCTAAAGCTGATTCTTCAACATAATCCTCCAGAATTATATCTACAGGAATTTTGCCTTCAGTTACAACACCCTATATAGATAAATGATACGTTATATTATACTGATGTGTAACTTTACATATGCTGCTGAAGCCTCTGTGGTCAAGCAGTTATGGCTTCTCAGTATTGTTAACCCTTTACCTTATAATACCACATTTCCCTGCAACTGAAGCAGACAACTTTTGAAAACATTGTGGCAAAAAAGCCATTCCTTGTAATGAGCAATGGCTTCTTTTTCCACAATGGTTTCCACTCTGTCAGTGAGAAATAACCCAATTTTCCTTAATAAATTGATGTTTTGTATATTAGCTTTGAATTTGGAAGAGTCTAAGATATGTTTATGAGGCAAAGGGTTAAACAAAGAAAAGTTTAGTAGGAAACATTTGGACTAAACATGCCCTTGACTAGGCTAAAGGCCAACTAGTCATCTAAGGCTGTATGAGGGGGCCTCCTTGGTTGAATGGTTACAGTCTCTGACAAGTAATTACTAGCCCCTTACTGCTGTAAGTTTGAATCCCACTTGGGACCAGACAAATTTCTCATACACAAGGAAACTGTCTAGCTAGATTATGGAGGGTTGGTGGTTCTACTCAGGTGTACACCTGGGATCTTCCTAAACATTAAAGCTGGAAAAAGATGTTAAACTCTTGTGGAAAAACAAATACATAAGCTGTCAGAGACAACACTCTTGACCATTTCAATAATAGGATACATGCTTCAATGTATGAACAGTGTCATATCTAAAATCTCAAGAGTCAGGTGTTTTCTAAAACTTACATAAACATGCACCAATTTTGCACAAAAAATGTAATTCTTTTATAACTTGGACTTTGAAGTATTCATTGTACTGTAAATGACTTCCTATTACAAATATTAAACCTTTGTAAAATTTGAGGACAAATGGGACATTTCTTTTTTTTAAATTATCAAGATTACTCTAGATACGCTCATTCAAATGGGTTGTTCACAAATCAGACAGCAAAGTACAAAACACTACCCTTGTAATACTAGAGAGATAGAAAAACAGACGGATTAGTAGACACACAGAGTTCTTTTTAAACTACAAGAAAAATCTAATATCGGTATCAGAATATTACAGTAAACCCCTCATTTTGACAACCTCCATACCAACAACACCTCATCATCATGTCAACTTATCTTAAAACTAATTATCAATATTTCCTCTTTATTATAACTTGATAAAAGAGAGACAATTTCAAAATACAGACTGACTTTGTTTGGTCCCATGGGTGGTCTTATAATCCTGCTTTTAATGAAATTAGATTCTGAAAATCCTAATCCTGATTTAAGCTCAGATGATACAAAATATAGGGGTGAAAGAAAGCAACCTTTTTGACTAGATACATTCTTCTGTTTGTTGTCTGGTCTTGCATATATTCACAAGCAGTTTTAGACCATTCCTTCATCCCACCTGCTGGTGTCAAGTCTGCAAGTGTACAAAGCAAGGCAAAACACCGTTGCTGTTTGTGTTGATGAATTATCGGTCGAAGATAAGATGCTGAAACAACTTCTGTGAACCCATAATCCAACATGAATACCTGGACATTTTATAAATAATAAAATTATACATTTGGCTTACAAAATTTGTATTTAGCAGATACAAATATAAAATATTTCCATGACCAGAGCTTCTACACCTAAGGACATCCTCAAAAATGGTTGGTTTGCAGTTACTCAACTGACTCATTAAAAAATCCCAAGACACCAAATTTTTTTAGCTATTATGACATTTTTTTTTCTTTTTACACTTTTTGTTTTTAGTACAAGCTTATACATGATAACAAAAAAAAAATGCCTGCCCACCTACCAACCAACCTACTATAAAAATTTGATAATAACAATATGATAATTAAATCCATATAGACAGACATGGAGTGTTCAGCAATGACAAGCTCTGGGAAGCTAAAAAGAACATTATTTACACTAAAAAGAAAACAGTTACAGTAAATTCCTGGGGGACCCAAATGAATACTTCTTTATATCCACATTTCATTATGTCTAACATTAAAATAATGAAGAACATGTTCCAGGAAAAATACATACTTAACGTTATTCCATTCCCCACAAATCTGAGTTCACTATAACTGTGTTCAACTGTATCATAAACTTGCAAAAATACATGATTTTACCTCCACAAGATTTTTCTGAAAAACTTTGATGATCTTGGCACGATACCATCTTGATCGTTTTGTAGAATAAGCAATACAATACTTCCCCTTGGTCCAGGTATATACAACCATCTCACTGTTGTGATAGGTGTTGTCTAATTCTGTCATCAATCTGAACCAATGTGACAACAGTACAGAATTCAACATAGGTGCTTACAAAACAGAATGCCTCACATAAAAACTGTGATCAAACTGATTATTAGATTTCCAATTTTAATTAAAATTTCCAGACACTGCACTTGAATGCACTTGTGATTTAATCCTTGTGCAGCCAAATGCCTGCCCATTCCATATCAATAGATAAAACATGGCTTCATATTTATTACTTTTTAATTCAATCACAATATGCATGGGTAAAGTAGAAAATTTTCAAAAATACGGAACGTCGGTGCCACGGAAACAATAAAAATCAGATCTGGATCTGGGAAAAACCAGAGGTTCTGGAAAATTCCAGAAAACTTTTCACCATCAATATGTGAATTTTTCAAACACAACAAAAGTTTTATTTTGCAGCTAATATCACGCATAAGTAAAAGTCTTGATGGTATTGAAGTAAGCATAAGTCTACATTAATCATATTAAAACTTCAACTTAGTTGGTATGAAAGAATTGTTTGAGTCACTCTGGCGTCCACTTAAAGTGGCCTCTGTGGCTGAGTGGTTATGGTCTCTGAGTAGTAATCAATACCCCCTCACTGCTGTAAGTTCGATGCCACAATGGACAAGATGAATTTCACATGTAAGGAAGCTGTCCAGCTTGCTAAGGAAAGGTCACTGACTCTACCAAGGTGAACAACTGGGGTCCTCCTCCACTGCTAAAGCTGGAAGTTGCTAAATGACAGTGGGTGATGATAAACCCCAGTTGGAAAAAAATCAATCCATTTTCAAAACAATAATAGTGTAAGGAGTAGATGTGATTATGGCCTCTGAGAGGTTCATGCTCACAGTGTCCTGGTTGAGCAGTAGACATAACATGCACAATACCACTCCACTACCACACTCTGAGTGCACTCCTCTATGTAGCACCAGGTACAACAACATTAGTAAGAACATCAGGCTTGAAAAAAATAGTCATGTTTATGATTCTTGGCCAAAACTAATTTTTTTCTAAACATAACTTTCATACTTTGGATTTTGCTGTTAGAAACTTTAGGGTCAGTACCAACTGTAGGGTTGGTAAGGTAACCATAAACACAACTATTCTTTTCTGGCCCCAAGAACCAACCTTTCAAGTCCATTCTCCCCAACTAGAGCATCAGACATCTGAAGATAAAACTCTGATGGTGACACAAGATGACTAACAACAATTTCGATCTCAGGTTTTGTTTCTTTTGGTATTTCAGAATCATCACCTACATCATTATTCATATCAGAGGTGGTTGCTTGAGGCTCTGTAATCAAATGTTGAGTTTAGTATTGCAAATTACGAGCTGCATGACCTTGAATTTCTGGGATAAAGGTCAAGGACAACAATTTTGAGAGTAGACACCTCTTTCATTGATCAATTGCTTATGTTTCCAGTATGAAGAAAATATGAGTTTATCAATAAGTTATGCCATGTTTAATATGTAGATCAGAAGAATTAAAAGAACAAAAGGGTAACTGACAAAACAAACAAGCCTTCATTTGTTGAAGGGGAGACATGAAACTGTTAATTACACTAATTTATTTCAGATGCTGAATAATACCAAACAATAACACATTTTTTAGACTTCATACGTTAATTTATATCAAAGAGAAGTTCAACATACGCTCAGCAGTATTTCTTTTCAACAACCTCTTTGCGACTGTTTTTTTATCTGATATTGTTTTATACTGGGACTGACTAGACTCTGGTCTTTCTGGAGATGTGGGTGGGGTAAGTTTTGTCTCTTCATATCGTCTGACAGGTTTTGAATTTCTGGATTTCCAATATACTGGTTGGTGTTCAGCATCCTGTAATGTAAAAGTATGGATATTTATACACAATCAGGGCAAACAATGTCATGCGCCATTCATGCCAAATGTGGAGATTTTATAACTTTGGTGCAGAAATAGTTGGTTTGGTGCACAATAATATCTTTTCAATAAAAAACAAAAAATTTGCAATCTGTCAGCCATAAAAAGACCATGGTGATGCAAATCAATAGTGTTTACAACCCTGTAAATTAGTTGTTTGTACCTATCCACACCAAATAAAATCGTCAAAAGTTAATATGCAGAACTAAGCCACAGGTTTGTTACAGTCTCCTCAGCTGTACACAAGGTATGACAAGGAACACAGCAATACTAACAAACCAGTTTTCAACAGTTTATCGAGAGGATCGTTTTCCTATCAGTAATAGTGATCCTGATTCCAGAACCCACAATTACACTTCCACACTAGGCCTCAATAAAGACAAGCTATATTCCATGTTTTGCAGCAAAAAGTAAATCCAAACTAAAGCTACACTCAAGTCTTTGACATCATCGTCCCACTAATAGTTTATCCAAAATTAATTCTTTTTTTTTTTAAGTAATTCTCAACCAGAGGAAAAGTAAATAGGTGTAGCAAAATATGAGTACCTCAAAGTATTTATCAAAAGCAATTCTATAGATTGCTACACACAATGTACAAATCCCATCTCGGCCAAGACAAATTTAACATGTGAGGAAGCTGTCCAGCTAGTTATAGAAGATCGGTGTTTCTACCTAGGTGTATGCCTGAGGTCTCCTTCCACTGCTAAAGCTAGAAAAACTTTCAAATATCCCTAGTTAATGATGTGTAAAAAAAACAATGTTATAAGCTTACACATGGTTCAGGAAATGATCCACTTCCTGACTGATAAGACAACCTTGGCGTGTATTCATCCATCTGATCAGATATCTCTGTAATTCTTGGTGGTAATGACCTACAAATAAAGTGCACACACTAGACCAACATCAGGTTTGAAAATTGACGGTTGTCAAAATTCTGACAGATAACAATACTGGCGAAATATGTTTCCCCAGTGAACATATTGTAAGCATGCATTGTTGCATACATTGAAAGAAAATTGTACAATTCATTAGAGCATGCAAAAATTAGACTTCCAGTGTCAACAACTTGTTGCCTATAAAAATAAGACATTTGACAGTCAATTCTGAATTCAATGCACAAGAAGTGATAAAATGTTTACACTGTATTAGATACACTGTATTAGATTGCAACGTCATTTTCCATACCTTATATAAAAATGCTTTAATTGCCTAAATCCACTTACCATGCCCCTGAACTGCAAGCAATACCATTCAGTACCACACGTACATTGATAAAATCATTGAAATCATTTTCTTGCTCACGTAACACAACAAACATGTTACATCTTTCTACACTGATAACCTTCATAATATATGTCTTCATAGTCACCATATCAGACCAGCATTGTAATGCCTGTAATGGTTTTATTATAGAATAAAACATGGTTATATTGAAATCAGATATGGTGAACAATCAAAGTAAGTGAAAATACAGTAGGTTGATAAATAACTTACATCAGTAGTCCATGTAGTATTGGGTTCTGAAGGTTTAACATCAATCAATGAACAGCATAATGCCTGAAAGTATTACAAAACCTGAGCCAGTCTACAGATGGTCATTCAAAACAGATTTCAACATACTTCATAATAACATACAGGCAAAACCATAAAACTGTATTTATTTTGCCTAGTCAGTAACAAGGCTATCATGTGGATTGCATTAATGTTATGCTGTAAAACAAGTTTGCATGTTAAGAAAAGTACATGTAGTACAAATAACTCCTATTCTTTTCCCAATTATTCAGCCCCCAAAAATATAAGATTATAATACTTTCTTTTTTCCAGAAAGATACATTAAGATAATATTACATTTTTAATTTCTTTTAAGAATCCTGTTAAAATGTTTAGATTTTCAGCAGAGACATTAAATGATTAATTAAAAATAATTAAATTACTAAATGCTAAGAAGTATAAGTCACAAACTTTGGACTAAACTATGTAAGTAAACTATGTATAGACAATACTTTACTCACCTGAGAAGGTAATATTAGGAATGAGTCAAGTATTTTCCTCAACCGGCTGATATCCATGGTCTCTATATTACCATAATCAACATATTGTACAGTAATTTTTTGATTTCCTGGTAATTCAATAATCCTAGCACGATACCACAAACCATCCCCACTAAATCGTGCTACACATATCATACCTACATATAAATTACCACTTGATAATTAAAAGTTAGGTCATGTTTTCATTTCATTTGATTCCACAAACTGACTACCATTCATCATTATAGCATGAAAATTGTATAGAAATTATGATAAAAGAAATCAACAGTTATCAGTACAGATTCATTGCAATATTTAATTTGTTTAAATCCAATATCTCATACAGTGATAGTCTAAATCAAATGTCAATTACACCATACAACAGGTGCTATGTAAAGCAATTCAGACAAGTAAATTCTAAATAAGCTTTGAACAGTTGGTCTGACAGGCTCACTTGACAGTAATTCTTCAAACACCTGTAAGAAAACCTAATATTACATCAGTGTCTACTAATTGACAAAATTTGTTTTATAGCACATACCAACTTGTGGACTTATGATCTGCCAGGAATCCTTCAGTTGTTTCTGGTAGGTGTCCTGTATGTGTGCCATCATGGTAGCCAAATATTTAATTTCTTCTCCAAGCTACATTTAACAAATAAGTTACATTAATACATACATGTATAATTGGTGTACTTCTGAAGTCAAGAACATTTAAGGTTTCCTTTAACCCTTTACTTCATAATCCCGGGTTTTCACGTGTCTACCGCATTTTCATAATCCCGGGTTTTCACGTGTCTGATCTTCAACCTAAAATAAATCCCTTTTCCAGAAATATTACCGATTTTTTATTACTACAGTCATAAAATTCAATCTTTCATGAAGACAAACATCCAACAAAAATATTTGGTTTATATATAAAAAAATGCCGTAAATACCATGTAAACACAAGACGTGTCACTCGCCGATACGATCTCTCGATGATTACACAGTTAGTTATGATCACATGGTAGTCTGCGGACATGCGGTTTATTTTTGACATCAATTATGCTGGAAATTTTGTTGAAAGATACGTAAAACATCAATTCTTTGATATTTTCAAACATTCTTTGATGCTGTAAAAATTGTACACCACTGTTCACGCTCTGTCTTTGAAGTCATAAAACAATAATACCGACACAGACTCGCGGCAAGTTCACATGAAAACAAATTCAAATTTCACCATATTTTGTGCTAATTGATGCAGTCATCAAGGAGATTAAGTCGGCAAAACAGTATGTGTCCTTGAATTATTACAAAAAATGTGTCATCCGGTGTTTTATGACACCCCCCCCCCCGCATAGTTTTACAATCTGGCACGTGTGACAATTTCTTGACAAAATATATGACAGTAGATTTAATCCATGCCTAGGGCCTTACAATTTAAGATCAATAAAAAATATTGTCCATGAATGTACCATGTATGATCAACTTGCTTAAATTTGGTACATGTACACAACCTTTGATTGTTTTAACTGCATTAGTTGAACTTGACACATTTACCAGACACTGTCTGGGTCATGATGACATTAATTATGGCAAACAAATTCCTCAGCTTATAGAGTCAATCACTGGCTCAGAGCCAATTTGGCAGTGGGCCAATTTTACCCTTCTCATTTTTGATAGTTGATTATTTTAAGTTTTAGTGTTTGTAGCTAAAAATGAATTTAGTGGAGTAGGCCATAACATTTCTTGTAAGGAATTTTTGACCATCCTATGGTAAGTTCAAATATGAGATTTTATATTTATGAAATGTGCAATAAAAATAATTCTATTTTATATGTTATTATTCTACATTGAGAGAATAATTTATAGTCATTCTTCAACATATTTATTGAATTATGTTTGATGAAAACCATGTGCCTGTGAACAGAAAAGGCAAAATAATAAAGTTTATGCGTACAAAATCCCACAGAATTTGTGTCACCTTGTACTCCTTATATTTCCCTTAATATTTGCCCAATATCAAAACTTTCCACATTAGAAGAAAGATATTTTAAACATCAACAAATTGGCATAATTTAAAACTCATATAATCATTATTTAGCACCAAAATTAGGTGATGAAATGACCAGGTATCAAATCAGTAAAACAGAAAAGAAAAAAAATACACTCGGAAATATTTATGTAACTTTTGTTCCTATTTATCTCCCTTAATATTTATCCTACAATTACAAAATTTATACCATAAGAAAGGTTACTTAATTATGAACAACTTTTGTGTTCACTCAAATTTGATTGGCTTAATAATTAGTATAGTAATCAAGTCAAAACAGTAGCATTTTCCCAATAACCTGTATGGAGATAGTGTAGCAGTTTATCTTATCCACTATCAGTATACAGTAGGTATATTGACTAGGGGGCTATGAAGTAAAGGGTTAAAAAAAAGGAACTTGGCATTACCACAAAACCAGGTTTTCAAAAGGTTTGTTGGGCAGAAACTAATTTCCATTTTTTTCCCATTTTTTCCAAGTTTTAGAGCAATAGGTCAATCTAAACTAATTACCGATGTAAACCATTTAATTGATCTTTCTGTCTGCCCAAGATTTTTAACCCAGTATAATAACCAGGCTTGATAAATCTAGTCAATAACAAAAAATCTTTATGATATTGGCAAACCATCATCAGTGAAGAGACAAATTATTCAAAAGTTTCTTAATTAGCCTTTCTTTTGATATAGTAGACATGAGTTGTATTCATAATTTTTCAATAATCCATTCAATTTCAATATTTTATAATATATCCTGTCAGAGAATCACTTACTTCTTGAACATAGAAGCAATCAGGGGTCCCGGCATAGATCACTTTAACATTATATGAGAATCCCTCTTCTTTAGGGGCTGGTGTCAGATAGTTCCTTTTCTGAGCAGGAGCTCCTGTGTATAAACAAAAACATACATCAAATATTCCACAAAACATACCTTGATGCTAGCAAAGATACACAACAAGTTAACAGACAGATCCTTTTGACTGCTTTCATGGCTAAAATTCACAATCTCCACAATGGAAGAGTTTTTTCAAAACTAGCAAAGGAACAAGATAATTAGACTATAAGTAGCGTCAAGATATATGTCTCTCACAGACGTATTACATATTCTCGTGGATGCCAGCTAAAATTTTCAATTCAGATCTTTTAAAAAATTACCAATTTCTTTACATGAGCAAGTTCTGAAACCATTTAGGAGAGCTGGAGGTTTTTATGAATACATTTGTATCAAGGTGTTTTGGACTACTTTCTACAAACAAGAAGTAGTACAGTGAACTATCTTTTACACCCCCTTAAATATAATGGATTATATAAGTACATACCATACGGATCTGTCAGACTGTACGTTGACTCCATCTTGGCTAGATCCATAAAAACAAGAGCATCTCTGACTGACATAGGACGATCATCAACGATTTCTTCGTCAGCAGGTTTACCTAAATCTACCTGCATTATGTTGTTCTCCTCTCTGATAATCTGAAATATGGTAGTACAATATGGAAATAACACAAAACAATACAATTTTTTGCAATATATTACAATATTAATACGAACTGTTCCTGATTTGTAGCTTTCAACGAACTAGTACAAAATCAAAGACAAGTTTTAACAATCGATATGAAACTTTAAGTCACTTAATAACTAACAAACTATCATGATTTTACTCTGACATCCGGACACACCTCTGACATGCTGACAATTTGTGTCAGAAAACAAAATTAATAATAAAGTACTTTAATGTATAACAAAGAAATGTTTAGGAGGAATCGTTTATCATTTGGACTGGTCATGTTCTTGACTAGAGTACAACATAATGGGTTATCTAAAGCTGTATAAGATGGCTTCCATGGTTGAGTGGTTTTGGTCTCTGACTAGTAATCACTAGACCTTCACCGCTGTGTGTTTGAATCCAAACGAGGACCAGACAAATTTTACATGTGAGGCAGCTCTATCTGGCTAGCTTATGATAGGTTAATGGTTCTACTATGGTGCAAGCCCAGGTGCATCCTCCACTGTTACAGTTGTTAAAAGTTGCAAAAATGACCCTGGCTGTTGATGCGACATTAAACTCCACATAAAAAAAGCTGTATAACTTACAGTCAGTAACATTGATGCACCTTCAACCATTTTAGCAAATGTATTAACTGCTTCAATAGACCATGTACCATCCTGAAAGGTAAATAAAACATTTAGTTTACGCCATAATAAGCAAAATTACAATTATATACAGTTGAAATTTCTGAAGTTCAAAATGCTACGATAGTTCAAAATCGTTTGTTAGTCCCGGCAATACCCATCTATATTCAAAATAGTGACAGTTCGAAATGCAAAACTCCAAAAAATACATAATGAAAATCAAGACTCTAGATTCATAATTATGCTATAAGATGCAAAAGTTTGAAATGACTATGCCGTTTTTCACAACCACTAATAATCAGAATTAACTGATGCATTTTACTAACATTTTAACAAGTATCATTGTAAACAAGAAATCATTTGTCCATGAAATATATTAGAGTGAAAAGTATTTGTGTATACAAGAATGGGTGAATAAATTACAGGTCACAGGGCAAACATTCAACTATGTTTCAAAAATGTCAAACCATCTCCAACTTGTTATGATTAGAACTAGGTGGCAGTAATTAAGTCATCTTTCTTTACATCATGGTTATGTAAAATAAACAAATAAATCAGGATAGTACTGCTCATAACACAATGTACATCACGTATGTATTTATGTTATTCCACTTATTTTTAATCGTAAGTATTTATAAATATTGATATTCAGCATTTTTTAAAAACCTTTGTAAGTAGTCATTTAAACCATTGTAAAAATTATGTGTCATTTCATAAACACTTCATCATGCTTCATTGGGTGCAGTCTCCTCAATATGTTATCTTTGTGACATTTTCACATTAACAAAAGTTGGGAAAGTTTGAAAAGTTTGGAATTTTTGACGTTCCTGTGACAATTTAAACTTTTGCAATTCAATGGTACAAAATTGTTTACAATGTTATCAACAAAAGATGACTTTTATTGACAAATCAAAATTTGTCCTCCTGAAGTGTTTATATAGCTTTCAAAATTTTTAGGCTAACTGTTTTGTCAGGTCCTGCAAAATTCGTTATTATAGGAGTCAACCGTATGTCATTTAATATTCACTTCATTTCAATTTACAACATAAGTAAATTATTACAGTTTCCACTACACCAAAGTCTTTGTGTAAAATAGTTGATACATTACTAAATACATTCATTATACTAAGATTTTAATATACAATCAAATGAGTGTAACTATCTTACCTTGTGTTTTGGTGCCAAGTTGTGCAATGAACACTCAACAGAAAATTCAGGATACTTCATAAACTTGTCCTGCATGTTTCTTAATCTAAAACAAACAAAAAAAAACAAAAAATACAGTAACAACAGTCATGTACAGTCAAGCCCGTGAACTTAGGAAAGACAAAATGTGGCCTTTATTGACAGGTCAGTTTGTTCTAATAATCAGACAATTTTTAAAGAATGGCCTTTATTCACAGGGTGGACTCTATTCGGAGGTGGCCACAAACACAGGTTCGACTGTATATATTTTTTGAAGGGTTTAAAGCCACACCACTGATAGCCCTGGTCAAAAGCAGACTTTTCAAGCATTTCTGAAAGTCCTCAGGTGAACACCAGGGTAGGACCATCAATCTTTTGCAAGCTATCTGGACAGCTTCCTAGCATAAGGAATTTTCAATGGTGATTTGAACTATCAGTGATGATGGGCTAGCCAGAAATTTTAACCACTTGACCACACAGACCAGGCCCCACAGCCAAGATATATAACACAACACAACTATCAGTGATGATGGGCTAGCCAGAGATTTTAACCACTTGACCACACAGACCAAGCCCCACAGCCAAGATATAACACAACACAACTATCAGTGATGATGGGCTAGCCAGAGATTTTAACCACTTGACCACACAGACCAGGCCCCACAGCCAAGATATAACACAACACAACTATCAGTGATGATGGGCTAGCCAGAGATTTTAACCACTTGACCACACAGACCAGGCCCCACAGCCAAGATATATAACACAACACAACTATCAGTGATGATGGGCTAGCCAGAGATTTTAGCTACTTGACCACACAGGCCAGACCCCACAGTCAAGATATAACACAACACAACACAACTATCAGCGATGATGGGCTAGCCAGAGATTTTAACTACTTGACCACACAGGCCAGACCCCACAGCCAAGATATAACACAATACAACTATCAGTGATGATGGGCTAGCCAGAGATTTTAGCTACTTGACCACACAGGCCAGACCCCACAGTCAAGATATAACACAACACAAAAGAACCTGAACGCATAGAGAAAAATGAGATTCAGAGAATCGAAGTGAAAATTATCCAATGAATGAAGCAACATTCGAGTATAATTGAACAGTACAAGAAACCAGTCAATACATTAGTTATGAATAGGGTAGCCTTTGTCATTATTAAATCATATTAAATATAGTAACTGGTCATCAGAATGTAATTTGACAGCAGGTTTAGCCAATCACTGGTCGTTAATAAAATGAAATTATAACACAGCACCAAAAATTAATTTCACTTATCGATTGTCTGTTAAAACTAATGTTAAAACAAAATGAATAGGACTGTTTGATGTGCTCCATTTAACAATGTGAAAGACAGTCAAACATTTCCTGTGATTTAGAGGATAGCATTGCTAGCTACTGTGCAGGACACTAATTATCAATCAAAAGTAGTTTCTAAAACTTTCATCTATCTACATTGTAGTACTTACTTCTGCACATTAACAACCTCAGAATTCCCATAGTCTATATAAACAACCTCAACATTAATATCCTTAAATTGTCCACTTTCTGGTTCTATCACATGTTTGACACGACTGCGATACCATTTTCCATCTAATGAATATTGAGCTATCACCAAGTCATCTGCCAAAGAATATGATTCAAAATCATCATTTATTTCTTCATTGTTATTTTATTCTTTCAATGACTCAAAAAAGCTAAGTTCATTTTTTAACTAGTTGAGAAAACAATAAGTTCCCAATAGCTGAAAAACAAGGATTTACAAATATTCTAGTGTCCTACAACTCCTTTTTCCAATTATCATATTTTTTTTCAAAGATAAATATTTAACTTGAAACTTGACCCTATCAAAAATGCATGTAAATTCACATTTTTGGAAATTCTTCATAAACCAAGAACAGCTCCAGTATTTTGGCCATCCTAAAAAAGTTGTAGGTTGGCAGTTATGTGACCAACTCAAACCTCAAACTTTTTCAGAGATTTTGACAAAAAGTTTTTGCTCGTTCTTTAATACAGCTTCTCGTTTCCAGTACAATGACGCCGACAAAGAAACCTACATACCTACTCACTGTTAAAGGTTTGGGTTGCACAACCCTAAACAAGCATTTTTAAGAATGGACTTACATGTAAACTATGTTGAGATTTGACAGATAAGTAGAGTACCTACCTACTTCAACACTGGAGACCATGTGTTGTTTAGCTGAGGAACTGTTACAGAACTGAGCTAAACTGTGAGACAATACAGATATCTTAGAGGAATCACTTTTTAGCTGTACCATAAACTTACAGGGACTATTTATGTGTGTCACAAATACACTTTCATATTGTCCTGAAATTACATTTCATACAATCAAATTGTATTAATATGGTTGCCTGTATTACAAGTCATAAATACAATAATTACCTGAAATGTTTGTATCAGATACAAAAAGCTGCCATTATTGATCAATATATTTCGATCAACACATACATTATTTGACAATAAAACATGGCTGGCTGTTACATTTTACCCATCCTATTATAACAGTGCATTCAAAAGATTAAAACCTTTTTCATGAAATTGTTCTGCTACACTTTAAGACTCTGTCCAGTCATGTAAATATTCAACGTGTGGTTATTTCAATAAATCTGGCCAGTCTGGTAAATATTCAACATGTGGTTATTTCAATAAAAGGACCCCAAAGTACAATCCAATGGCAAGTCTCCATGACAGCTTGCTGTACCAAGTTTGGTAAAAAATAGGTTAATGAAAACTACAGACATTCATCATACAACCATACTCACAGCTCACCTTTGAACCTTTTCTTGACAGGAAGAGATTTCTGTGTATGTTTTTTCTTTGGTTGATTTTTCTTCTTAGTTGGAATTTTGACAGTTTTTGTTTCTGTGGTTACAGTATCACCATCCAGTATTATTTCTTGTTCTTCTGTGAACAGAAAACATACTGATAGGTTATCACTAGCCCCTAACCGCCGTGAGTTCGAATCCCATCTGGGACCTGCAAAATTCGCATGTGAGGAAGCCGTCCAGCTGGCCAATGGAAGGTTGGTAGTTCTACCAAGGTGTATTTCTGGGGTATTCCTCCATCGTTAAAGCTGGAAAAGTTGCCAAATTAACATTGTTGTTGAGGCAACGTTAAACTCCAGAAAGCAAAAAATTACATACACAACATAATCTAAACTTCTTACTTATATTAAAGAAAAAAGCATATTCAAGTATACAGGCTCAGGTGAGCCAAGAAGGATATAATTAACCCTAAGAATAAGAATACAAACACTGTGACTTCACCTTCTATGATAACATCTTCACTTTGTGATGTAGCCCCAGATGTTATACTTAACATATCTGAGTCCATAGACAAAGGTGTGGTACTTCTGGGGGTATCTGAATCAGCTGACACTAAATTATTCATTTCAAAATCTTCTGTGAATTTCTCTGGCATCTCACGGAGAGTGGCCATTGTAAACCTAACAAAGATGCACTTCTAATGTAAGCATGTAGGAAATTAACATTATTCTATGATAAAACATGCTCAGCTCTTACATTTTATTCATCCAATTGACCCTTTATTAAATGGATTAGTATAGGATTAAACACCCACTTTTAGAATAAATAAACTTGTAAATTCTATTTGAAAAATAGTCATTCACTAAATAAAATGTTAAATATAATATCCTGCACATATTAAGCATCAAAAATATGTATAAACATTGTTTTTTTATGCACTTGTGCAATTACACTTGTCAACCAAGGCCATGCTTGTTATAATGTTACTATGGTGATGATGTCAGAACAGACATGTTTTACTATTAGGGAATAAAATCCAACTAGGGATGTAGATTTTCAGGTCAACATGGGTGTAAATGTAAATTATTTTTGTGATTACAATAATACAATAAAATAATACATGTACATGTCCTTTGTTCGCAGACCATTAAAACACGCTATACACTCTTAGTTTTAGTTTATTCTATCCTGACTATACATTACCAACGGATGAAACATGGTTACATGTGTATTACTTCTTAAGTACAGTAACAAAAAGCAGTAAACTTGTATATGACAAAAAATACAAAATAAAAGGTATAAGAATATCAAAATACAGTAAAACTCCAATATTGAGACTGCCTTTGGGACCTAAAAATGTCAAAATGACAAGGTGGTCTCATTAACAAGTTGATTTATAGGGGAGTTATTGAAAGCCTGTTTGAGAATAAATGGTCATTATAACAATGTGTTTGTAATATAGAGGTGGTAGCTATTTCAGGTTTTACTGTACACTGCATTTCATCAGTATTTCAATCCCTACTTGCTGAAGACAAGAATGTTATGTACATCATGGAATAATAAAACAAAATTACAACAAACCTCTGTGGTATTGATCCAGAGATTTTACCATACTCAGCCAATGTAGCTTTTAAATCAGGTTCTTCAACAAATCTGAAGTAAATATTTAAGATCTTCCAGACAAATAAGTATATACAATGAATTTATTTGTTTTTATGTGACTAATTGTCACTGGGATTTAACACTGTTTTTCAACAATTTTTCAGTTATATACAGCAACCGGTTCACCTGACCAGTTTTCCTGGACTGTATACTGACCAGTACCAGTTTACCCTTCCAAAAAAGAGCCAGCAACTTCTCCACATATGGAGGAAAATGGACATTTTTGTCAAATTTTCATAGAAGGGTATGATCTGCTGCGACCAGGATTTGAATGTGTGAATCTCCAGGTTACAAGTCCAGTGTACTAACCACTGGACCACGGTCGCAGCTATATACAATAAAGCACGGTTATAATGAACGCATATAGAGTGAAGAATAAAATATGGTGAAATATTCATTTTCCCCAAACATGTCATTCTTTATTTCATTGTCATAAATACAGTGAAATAAGGATTTAATCAAGTAATTATTTCAGTACTATTCCTGTGGGCTGAATACTACTCCATTACATCCACATTTCACAACATAGAACAATTAAACTGAGTGGGGAGTGTTAAGCAAAAAATAAACACTTTATTGCATCTAATTCTTTAATTTATCCCAGTTCTCAACAACCATGTTTAACCGTAATGATGAAAAATTTCAACATATCAAAGAAACAACGGATCACATAAAATAATAATGTAACATAAAATATCATATAAAATATAATGTAACATAAAATATCACATAAAATATAACCTAACATAAAATATATAAAATACAATGTAACATAAAATATCATATAAATTATAAAGTAACATAAAATATCTTATTAAAATATAACGTTACATAAAATATAAAATAACATAAAATATCATATTTTACTTAACATAAAATATCACATAAAATATAATGTAACATAAAATACAACGTAACATAAAATATCATATAAAATATAACATAACATATAATATCATATAAAATACCGTAATGACAGATCAGTATCTCCTGTAGGCTTTTCCACAATGATACACGGTATGTCCTTCGCATGAATTAACTTATCAAGAATTTCTTTAGCATTCACCACAACGTCGTCACTGATTTGCATTATCTTCTCAGCAGCTGGAAGAGGTAAGAACTTATCTTTAGTAATTTATTCAACATTTGCCATTCCTTATAAAGTACAAACTAAACTACAGTAGTTAAAAGTAGTCATTAGTTTGTCATAATCAAATCAATTAAAATAAATAATGCGTTAAAAGTTAAAAATTGGGGCCCCAGTATACACATACTTTATTATTAAAACTTGGCAATACGATTTTGATGACAAGCACATTAATCAATTCAAACAAAACACAAACAAGTGAAGTACTTTTTTGAAACCGAGGCCAGAAAGATATAAAATTTTCCATTTTTTTTCACAGATGTTTAACATCCGTTTTGTTTCATTTGTGCATGATTATTGATGAACATTTTAATAAGTGCCATAAAAGCAGGATAAACATTGCTTTAGATATTTCATATTTGAAAAAAATCAACCAATGTAAGTCTTTTACCTTTGATGGTTTTTCCTAACTGTGTGCACTCATTCTGTAACTCTGTTCTCTGTAGAAAATCAACAAAAACTCAAAATAGGGCTTTTTTCCATCATTTTGGAAAGGTACCAGAAATCAAAACACAACAGAACTTATATAATAATACAACTTGTATGAAATCTGAATTCATAATTCTTTTGTTTCTTCTGACTTAATACATATCTTGTACAAGAGACAATAACATGGCGTCGTTTGCATCATTTGTTTGGAAGTCATGGCTAGAACAGTCTTATTTTTCATCACAGAGTCTACTAATGTTAATTCCCCAATAATTCAACTCAACAAGACCACCTCATAATTACGACCAATTTTTCAGGTCCCAAATATGGTCTCAATATTGAGGTTTTGCTGAATAGAAGAAAACACTGACTCAGTGCCCTGGAAACCCTTAATGATATAACCAAATGATCCTAATTAACCTATCAAAAAAAAAATTTTTCACATTAAAAATGAGGAAGAAAGAAATATCTAGTATCTAAAACATCCTCAAATAATATTGGGTTAGTAGGTTGACAGAACTTTCTTTTCAAATACATTTTTTTTAGTTCAGAAATATAGTTCATATAGAAACGAAAAATCAGCAAGAAAAAAAATGACCAAGCTAAAAATGTAGGGATAGCAGAAACTTGAAACACTTTTTATGCCTTACCAATTTTTCAAAGGGTTCAACTTCCTGTTTAACAGTTTGAAGAATGTTTTGTTCTATTTGATATTCTCTTATTTGTAACAATCCATGAAGTTGTTGGAAGTGAGATTTCATTTCACTCATCACAGGATGGAGTTCCTTCTTATAGTCAGGAATCACAGATTTCAACTCCTAAATAGAAAAAACTACAATGATTTATAATTGCATCATATATTATATGATAAATAAATACCTTTTTCTCCATCAGTGTTCCCACTATAAGTGGACTAATGAATAGACAATTTACTATAAGCCTAAATACACATTTTTGAGAAAGTTCACAAGCACAAATAGGAATTTACTAGCTACAAGCCTTAGGCTAGTGGGTTAAGTTGATAGCATTATCATAAATATACTAGAGTACTAGAAAACTTCCTCCAATGAGACTTTTAATTAAAAAAAAATAGAATATTATATGTTACACCATCTAGTGTCCACCAGCATTCTCCTCAGTGTCATCAACCGAAATAAATCTGACTTCATGATTTACTGCATAGATTAATATAGAAACAAATTGATACAAAACAAATGACCGAATCTTTCTCCAATCATGCTCATAGCACACAGTACACTGTCTTATAAAGAGAACAAAATGCAAACCCCATCAACTTTCTTAAGTCTTCGAAGAACATGATTGGCCATCTGAAGTTTTGGCTCCATCTCAGTAATAATGGTCTGGTTCTGAAACAATAAGATTCATTGTGTCACAAGAGATTACGTATACTTGTTTGGGTTGTAATGACATTGTTGATCAGAATGAAACAAACCTAAAAATTGTTAATAATGCCCTAATTAAAGTCATCACTAAAACAGGGATCCATATGGTGTAGGAGTAGAGAGCCAGACTCAGTTAATAGTGTGTTTCGGAATCTTCATTTGGTTTAAAATCTTCAAGTACTCACAATCTCTGAATAAGACTTTATACAAAGTAGTTTGTCACTCTATAGTGATGTATACAAATAGTAAATTCATAATCAGCAGTTTTATAAAACTTTTGAAATAAAACATTCCAAACTGATAAATGTTTGAACAAGGTGTATGATACCTTATCTTCTATGGATGATATATTATGACCTTTATGAGTTCCCATGATAACACATCTAGAACATATCACAGTCTCATCATCATCACAGTAGTATTCTACCACTCTGTTTTCATGTAACTTGCACATCTGTGACACTGGCACATCACTGAAATGTATACAAAGTATTCATATCATCAGAATAACCACAACAGCTAGCATCTATTCAATCTGTAATCATGGTATCAAGGATATAATTCTTTTTTCCTCTATGTGGTTTAATATCGCACCAACAGCCAAGGAAATTTGGGGACCGTAATATACTGTAATATAATGACAGTTGTCAGTACAGCAACATATCAACAACAACTTCTTCCTCTATTTCCTATACCATAAAAATGCCTATCTGGGAGGCTATCAATAGACAACAAAATATGAATATCTGAGTAGTAATGGGTTAAGTGATCATGTTAAAATTTTTATAACAAACCTACCCTTCATCAGGAATTGAAACAGGAACATGCAGCTGTAAACTTCTTGATAATGAATGAACCTGTAAGAAAGCAGTACAATGAAACAGACTCTGACAGAGATAAACATCAGAACATTGACAATTAAGCACAGATGGAAAAAAACATGAGCTTAAAATAAGCACAAAAACAATACAGGACAGTCTGTAGACACTTTCAATTAAAAAAAATAAACAGTGTCATAATAAGTGGGTGCAATTTAGACAAAAAAGGAGAGAAGGCAACTTCTTATACTAGTCCCTTCAATTACTAGCCAAGAATACGATACATACCACCATCCATCAATGACAACTTACAATATAATTCAGCATAGGAGGAGCAAACTTGAATGAAGGTAGGCAAATTAATATTGAAGAGATAAAACATCATAAAAATTATATGCTTAATATAGTGAACTCAATATTTATATGACCTCCAGTCATGTTCTATATACAACAAGAGGATGTCAATATATATATTCATGGGTGAAAGTCGAAAATTTAAAAAAAAAAATGGAAATCTTAACCTCGGGGCATTGGAAACAATAAAAATCAGTAGGATCTGGACCTGGGAAAAATCAAAGGTTCCGGAAAATTTCAGAAAACTTTTAACCATGTATATTCAATTATTTGAGCAACTAGTTAACTAATACATCTTCTGAAGGTGAACTGGTATATTAAACATAGAACAGTCTTTATAGAAAGTATCGTCAGTATTCAGCACACCTCAGCTGATTCTGTACCTTCATCTAACCTTAGCTTGATATGTAACTACACCTTACATTTGTGATGAGACTGCTGGTTCATTGCTAAGGAAATATTATGCTAAACAGCTAAGTTCTTAAAATGGATACAAATTTTACTCTCATCAGTATATAACATACAACAACATAAAAGACTTGACAGTTATTCTGTCATGGAGGCAACCGTATTTGTCAATGAAATTTCACAATATTTAAAATGGTTAACTGATAAATCATTAACAACAGTCCTAATACACAGAGATAGCCAGGGTACCTTGAACTTTGTAGAATATAACAACTAAAACAAGACTTTGAATAATCAATCACTCACACTTTTATTGCATACTGCACACATACTACAGTCACATTTAGGACAATAGAATATAGCTTTCCTCTTTGTACATTCTTTGCACAGTTTTCCTGAAATAATATAACACAAAAATAATGCACACCAGGCCAGAAAAAAGTCATGTTTCCAGATATCCAGCCAGTCTTATTTTTTGGTATTGACACTAGAGTTTCTAATGTCACACAAAGTGTTTAGAAAAAGGATCAGAGATTTTCTGACCTGCCTAGCCTCTCGGTCAAGTAACCCTAAACATAACTATTCTTTCTTGCTCTATACATCACTTGTTCAATTCTTTGCCAAATCACCTTAAAATTTGAGTCCATTAATGTTAGTGAGTTTTGAACAAGATGCTTCACTAAAGGCATCAAATCAACTACAAACTGGCTAGTATTAAGCCATCCCAACAAAATTAATAATAAATAAAAAAATCACCCCACTCGAACTTATTAGTTATTTAGAGCAAAAAAAGTTCAGTTATTCCAGCTTTTTGTTTTTGGTACAAGCATATTATGTTAACCGTAAAAGAGCCTATATACCTACCAACTGTTAAAAATAGGGGTTGTGTAACTGCAAAACCAACATTATTTTAAGGAAAGCCCTAACTTTTCATTGTAACAGGGGTGTGATCATGAAAATACCTCCTTACCCATCAAGCAAAAACATAATTTTTGAGCAGTTCTGACTGAACATGAACTCTTTTGATAAAAATGTAATGAGTCTGGGATGGGAAATCTTCTGAAAGGAGGAAAAATTGCATAACTCAGTTGCAGTCTGGATAAAGAGCTAACTAACTAATATGAGATATTATTAACAAATTATTTTGACTCGCAGTAGAACTGGTTAAAATTCTTAGCTGGTTGTCCTGCAGGACGAGTAGCCCGAAAAAAATTAGTCGAGCCCTGAAACCATACAAGCAGAACAGCCATAGAGCTAACTTAAAATTCAATAAATGTTGGTTAATTAAATTTAGGTTCATCAAAACATTAAAAACTACACACACACATATATACACACACATATATATATATGCAAAAAAAACTAAATAAGAAATCACCAACAAACAGATCTAAAACATCAAAAACATGCAATTCAGAAAAAAGGTTAAATGCACATAAGCATTGTGTATAAAATCAATCAAATAAAACAGAACTATAAAAACTGACTAATTGTGAGGTCAAGCCAGAGAAAAAAAACAGTTGTGTCTCAGGTAACTTGAACGACCCCATTTTTTGGCTCTGACCCAGAACTTTCTAAGAGCAAAATAAAAAAAAAATGCAACCAATTATGGTATTTTAAAAATATTTGGGGACAAACTGTTCCTCATAAGTATGAAAAATTTGCTTAGAAAAATAATTTAGAATGAAGTTTTGCAATCTACCGGTAACTAGAGACACAACTACTTTTTTTGGGCCTAAATACAGAAACATCCGTTTGCTACAAGTGACACAGGTGAATGTATACCTATCACTGTACTGTATTTCATAAGCTAGGCCAGAAAAAAATAGTTGTGTATACTGATACTGAGCTGACTGTTTTTAGCATTGACCCTAAAGTTTGTAGTGGCAAAATCCAATGTTCAAAAATCTTTGGGGATGAAAGGATGAAATCACATCCTATATCCTACTGTACAAAACATTAAGTATGTACAAGTATGAACATTTCTATTCTTTTTCTTAACACCTTTTTGTAAGACTACCATGTCAGAGTTATCCTTAATTATATTCATACTTTGGATATTGCCATTAAAAAACTTAACGGCCAAGTAATCAAAAATACAACTACAGTAAAACCTTATTATCTCAGGGAGCCAGCGGAACAGTCTAACTGCTCAAGATAAATGTGGTGTTTGTAATAACAAGGTATTTGGTTGTTGGTTGAAAATTACACACAACTACCGGTAATAACTAAAAAATTGACGGGACCTTAAAATCTCCTCGAGATAAGTCAGGTGCTTGAGATATCGATGCTCGTTTTACTGTAATTTTTTTTCTGGCCTATAGACTTGCTTGATTATGATGGTTACAAGAAAGCAAACATGGCCTGATGATTAAAGGGGCAACATGTTAATGACTGTACAACCACATCAGTTACAACAATAATTTAACAGTTAAAATACAACTTTACTTCAACTGATCTAAGTTCAGGAATCTTTTTATCACAAAGCAATTATATATCTTGATAAAAAGATGGTACAGCAAATATAAGAAAAATTAGATTATAGATATATTGCCAGTTAAGCATATATTAAACTATGGCTGAAAAAAATTTGACTTTGTAAAGTCATTATCCGTGATAAAAAGACTAAAAAATACCTGGATCAATTTCTGAAAACAATTGTGAACTATCAGAACAACCTGATGATGAATGTCTACTTCCAAAGCTCTCTGTCATTTCTTTCAGCCTGGCTAATTCACTGATGAAAACAATAAGAATGCATAACAAATTAGGTTTTTAATAACTTGAGTTTACTGTTGCACCAACAGCCTCAGTCATTTGGTGACTTTCCAGCTTTAACAGTGGAGGAAGACCAAAAATTGCTGACATCATAATACATATATCACAACATAACACAATATCATTTTTCTTGGCAATACCCATCCCCAACATAAAAAATCATTACTAAGACAAATCATTGTAAATACTTCCAAAGTATAAGGAAAATATAAAGATACTAGATTACTAGACATAAAATATGATGACCATGGCACAGGCAAGTTCACTTTGAACACAAAATAACACAGTCGGTATTGGTCATATACCAACCTGGTTATAGTGCCTTTCAAATGATCATGAAATCAAAAAATTAGCAATAATCAGAAACGAAATTATTTTTCTATCAGTTAACTGCATTAAATGGTGAAATTTGACACGTTAGTATTACTAACTGTTCTAGAAATGTCTTCTGGTTGTAAATCACGACTCCCATGATGTATCTATCTGGACATAATGACTTCACAGTGCTCTCTCCTGATATAAGCTCAGTCTTTACCTACATAAAAACATAAGTATATGAAAATTTATTTCTCCTCATAGGTTTAACATCGCACCAATAGGCAGGGTCACTTTGTGACTTTTCCAGGCTTAACAGTGGAGGAAGAACCCTGGCATTCACCTGGGTAGAACCTTCAACTTTCCATAAACTAGCTGGACAGCTTCCATATCTGTGAATATTAGTCAGGCAATGAGAAGCTAGTGATTACTTGTCAGAGACCATGACATGACCACTCAACCATGGATATCTGCAATTTACATTTGAACTTTAACCTTTGGTTTAGAGGAATACTTTAACATAGTAATTCAAATAATTTGTTTAATCCCAAAATAAAGCATTCATTTCCACACAGACATCTGTAATACTTTAACTGAAGAATGATACTCAAATCCAAAACTATAGCCTTTCAAATAACTGAGAACATTAAATTACTTAAAAATTAAACATCAGATGTACTAAAATTGTACATACTATCATGACTATGAACATACACTATGAACTAAGTGAGGCCACATTGTTCATTCATGTTTTAATTTGGCGTTTTGCATGCAGAAAGATGCTAACAGCAGTAGATAGACATTTATGAAAAATCTTTTAATTTAACATACAATAAAACCTCATTAATGTGAGCACCTTCAGGACCAAAAAAATCAGACATAATAATGAGGTGGTTATGTTACATCCGAAATATTACTAGATTCGTGTTTACACCAGTACCATGGAGCCATTGATATCATGCAGTCAGACTATGTTTACTTATTAGCAATAATTTCTAAAACAAGGCTCATTTAACCAAATGCATCTACAGGGACTCTTATAAAGTAAAACATTGCATCCTCAGCTAATTTAATGAGTGCAGTATGCAAGACGCAGACATAAAATTATCATTGAACATATCCTAATTATATTAGTCACGTAACCTTAAACATACATGTCTATTCTCTCTCTAGCCTGATAATCTTTACATCAATAGGTATCAATAATAAACAGATTTGAATAACTAGAATTTACATATTGCAATAAGATACAACCTTCTCATATTGTCAGAGTCAAGTTGATTATCATATAAAAATTGGTTCAGAATTTTTTTTTTAATGTTTTCCATTAAGTAGATTATTTTATGCTTTAAGAAACACAGAACTGCACAAGAAATTTGGGGAGCAAAATACCATAATTAAAGGCTCAAATTTGTTGCAACATATTGCACAACATGGTTTAGTCAGACCTCGACACCAACAGGGTCCTGGAAACCTAAGGATCTGAGCTACTAGAGAGGAACACCAGTTTTGACGAGCAGGGTGTCCCTTTGAATCCCTATTTTTTCTGGGAGTCAATATAGAATTGGTTTTAAAAAATCAAAAAAGATCGATGGTAAAATAAACTTCAGATTTTTAGCTTATTTTCAAACATTTCAGACATTCTGTACATTTGATGTGAAACACAGTATTCCAAATCGGGCAAAGTAGGGAGCGAACTGTCATTCCGAAAGGTTTTTTTTGTGAAATTCAATACTTTCTAAAGTCGCAAGATTACAATGAGGAATTTCATTGTTGGACCCAAAAATTATGGTGAGGGACACAATAGGATTGGGATCCCTCAGGGACACCACTTGTCAAAGTTAGTGTAAGGGCCTACTTAAGTCACTCAAGTTGACTAACCTTACATGTGGGGCAAGATATACTCGTTCTCTGTTCCTTCGCAAGATGATATAAACAGGACTCACAGAAAGTATGTCCACAGTTCAATACTAAAGGTTTCTTGTGTTGTTTTCCATCTATAAAAAGTAGAGACTGCTTGTAAGAAGCTACCATTAACAGTTTCTAGTGGCAAGGTATATGCCAACAAACAGTAATTAACACTTCAAAAATAAATCAATCAGAAAAAATGAATTTACACAACCAATGGCAATTTAAGATGGAATTCTGACCAAGTACTGAATCTTAAACATCAATAATATAGTTAACAGTGCCCTAAAAAGGAGGCATGTTGGACCAAGGGCTATGGCCTAGATAATACTAGGTATAGGACTGACTTTTAGAAATATACTGCTGATCAACATGAATTTAAGTTTCCTGGAGGCTACCATCTCTTTGGATGAAAATAAAGCAAACCCCATCAAATTCTATTGAAATTGAACAAAGTTATGCCAATTTAAAGTTGGTAGGTATGACAAAATTGAAAAACGTTTTTTTCCCATTTTCTTAAAAAAGTGGTTCCATGACATTAAATAATATATAACAAGTCAGAAACACTATTTTACACCTTAGGATTGTACAATGTACTCATGTACATTGTTTAGCTCAGATATATGTACATAAATATTGATTTTTCTGGTGTAACGAAGCATAGATGTGTAATTTTCCATTACCCCACCCACCCCATTTCAATGGTAGAAAACACATAACATAATTTTCTTACACAGATTTATTTTCTTTGTCAACAAATTGTTAGATAACATGTAACAGACAAATAGTCATTTCACTTTCAGCATTTATTTAATGTAAGTAAAGTAACATATATTCAAATGGAGCTTCTCAGTGGACATCAAAGTGAACTGAAAATATAAAGGTGTAGCATTTTACATAGAAATATGATTAAAATAAAAAAAATGTTATAATAATTGAAACTATCTAATAATATACAAAAGCTACTGACTATTCAGGGGTAGCATTTAATGGATTTGCAATAAAGGCTGAGACCATGGTCCAGAAATTAGTGATCCAGCAATCAAGGTTCCAATCCCGGTCACAGTAGCTCTATGAAAATTTGACAAAAAATCCTCCATAAGTGGAGAAGTTGCCAGCTCCTTGTAAGTAAGTACTGGTTAGTATACTGTCCATACTAATGCAAATTAATAATAACAATCACAGTTTAAGTTCTCTAATTTGGTCCTCAAATCAATCTGAAAGAAGCAACCACATTAAACTTATAATAAAATTATCCAATACTTGCATTGTCTCGTTTCTATTCTTCTAATACATTTTTGTGATACAAAGTTGTAGTCCAGTAGGAGTGTTCCATTCATGAAAGTATGATAATTGATAAAATGTAAAATGGAAAAACAATCCAATCAAAAGCATGTCAGAATTTAACTTACATGTGTGCAACATATGTTGCCTCAAAGTTCAGTACAAAGACAGTACCCGAATACACCTCAAACTTTCAACGTCAAATAGCAAATGCAGGTTACCTATTAATCTGAAATGGTCAAACATTTTCTGTGATAAGTAATCCTGACAGCTCAAGTAAGACTTTATCAGGAGTAAATTATGAATAATATTAATAATACAAAAATGACTCTATTCCTTTGTTACCATCGCAAGAACCAATGTTTTATTTACTAAAGTAAAGAGGTAAACATTACATTCTGAGCTGTTTGGGTGATAAAATTATTAGCTCTACTACTTGCTCTTCATATATGACATACTTTTCAATTCAAACAAATGATAGTATAAAGACCATTTACTTTGCAATTGATAAATAAGTATTACGTTATAACAACATGACAGACCTTACTTTTTTGTGCACAACAACCAAAGTTTCTTCACAACAGGACTAGATGTTATCAGAAGGAATATCTGATGACTGGCTATGAGTATGATACACTGCAAAAAAGAATAATACTCACTAACTAGTCTGAAGTCGTGACGACTGAAAAGTGAAATTTGAAAATTGGCATTTTTTATTATTCATTGTCATTTAATTTCTGGAATTTTGGACTCAGTTTTCCTTTTCAATTAAAATGACCAATAATTTAACAGGATGTTATATGTTGAGAATATATTTCAATAGAATCCAACATTAGCGACAGCATACCATACACTTGGTCCACATGCGAGTCAAGATTCGCGAAATTGGAATGATCTATCGGCGGGGGTGAAAAGTACCCTGACACCGGTAAATTTTTCAGGAAAATCAGTGACTCTAGAAATGATGACTTTACGTTATGAAGACAATTAGGAATCTAAAAAGAATGGTATATATATGTTCTTAACACATCGATGTGTCGTAATATGAGCGTTTTTTGTAGTTAACTCACCGAAATCCTTAAGGAATTCACTTCCGAAAAATACGCTTCTGTTTGATCGTTGATTATACCATGTTCTCCGTGGAATTCCGCAAAGAAACCCGAAAAAACGCAAAGTGCGGTCTTTTATCAGACTGGTTCAATGATTCTTTCATAAAAAATCGCTGCGTAACGACTGTATAAGACCGTAATCCAGACCACCCATTTTGGACCACTCTTCCTGCTTATCGCGATATGTCAAAACGAGTTACTTCCCTTGTCAGTCCTATCCCTAATAATACTTTTTAACTTTCATTTTTATCAAAAAGCAGAAAAACAAAACACAAAAAGTAATTACACAATATTACTCTAATCTCACGGCACAGACGCTGGGTTGTGTAAAAATACAACAAAGTGAAATTTGACTGAGAGCTGATGCAAATCATGTTTATTATGGTTACGAAATAATCTGAGTACGAATAGATAATTTCGAGTCCCTACATTAAAAAACGCGCTAAGTAAATACCTTTCACCACAAATATTGCCGAACACCTCGGACAAGTTGGGCACTTTTGCATTATCGAGTTGTCACATACGTTCTTCAAATATTTTGTACGGAATATAAAACTATTTCTGCGAAAAAACGCGGCGCTGATCTAGGTCTCTGAACGCTTTTCTAGTTTGCAGGGCGATTTTAATCACCCGAAAGTTGGAAAAGTTAAGAAAAGTGGCAATATAGACCTACTAATTTGGCAGATCTTAGTTCAATGGTTTTGAAAAAAGCGAAACCTCGACGTAACGATATATTTCAGTAAAAATTTTATATATATTATGCATTCAAATTGATTTTGGCGACAAATTTATAACAAAGGGTGAGAGTTTGAAGGAATGCTGGAAAATCTTTTACCATATTGCATAAGGAAACTACATTTTTAGATTCAGACTTACCTGATACAGGTCCATCAATTCTTCCATTTTAGTTGTATTATCAACATCGCTTGGAATGCACCACAAGCGATCCTGAAATCCAGAATTCTCATTGGACACTATCCCCCAGGCCTCCCTCGTCTGTTTTTATCCGAGTTCTCAAGGTGTTTAGCAAGTTTAACAACACTATTGTTTCTAAAATCTGTCAGAGAGACATTTCCATAATTATGACACAACTAAATTACCATTCTTTCGCGACACAATCACATCTGAAGAAACATTTCAGCTGCATCACAAATGTGGTAATAATTATTTATTAATATTGAAATATAAGATCCACAGGCATATGGGATTGAGAACAATCAAAAACTGGATATATCTGGGCAGTTCATATGAAATGCAACCCCAAACTATGAAATGTAAATTTGAAATAAAATCTGCCTACCCAGTTACCCTACATTTTTGGGGATGTCTGCAGAAGCCATGTACTTATATTTTTTGCCAAACAAACAATATCCTGAAATTCTTCATTTCAATTACTTATGGTTATACGTCTGTGAGAAAACACATGACAAACAAAAACAACAGACTACCATCAGGTTAATTTGTTTTTTATTAATATTGTTATAAAACACTTCATTTAAATGACAAAATACAAAACATCAAATTTAACAAGCATGATCATATTATACCATACAACTAAAATAAATTATGCCAGTGTGTCATTACTAAAATATCTTACTGTATTGTTCTGTATAAGTTCAATTAAAGACACACATGAGGATTGCATTAAAATGTCATCATGTTAATATTGGTATGAATTAAACTTAGTTTTAAGGGAAGAAACAAATTACCTTCATATTCATAACACTATTATTTACAGTAAAACGTTAATATAATCCATTAAGACTAATTAATACAAGTACTTTAATTAATAGCATTATATAAAATCCTGCGTGAGAGTACATGAAGTGCATTCAAATGTATAAGAACAAAATATGTTAAACTATAAAATAATAATTTAAGGCAGATAATAATACTGATGGACCAATAAATATTTCTACATCGACTAGATACAAATAATAAGCAGCTATGAGATAGGAACACAAATGTAAATGTATATATGTATGTGCAAACTTCACTACCTAGCTATCGTACACCATTACGCAGTACCATCACTACATAATATATAGGTGTAATGAATGCCACTTAAAGTTCTAAAAACATAATTAAAATATCATGCATGAAAAATACAAGTTTGTAACAATATATCAAGAAAGAATACACTTTATGTAACAAACCATATTCAAAAAGAAAAAGTTCTTCAACACAGTGGCAAACAATTAGTATAAATCGTTTAATGAATAAAAATAAAATAAATGGCATATTAAATCATTTAAGCATTATTTTAAAGTCCAACAAGTTCTTAGCGTAATGCTTCACACAGACTGATCGCTAATTAACTGATTTAACAATTACTAATCAAATGTAAAATTATAGTTCTAGTGTATTATGGTCAAATATTGAGGTGGACCAGCATAATTGCAGGCTTTTGATCATGCAATCTATAAAATATACGAGAAAAATACATGAAAATTATTATTGAAATTATTTCCAAATGTTAAACATGTATATACAAATAAAAACATGATTGCTAACTTGTAATGTGAATCTTTAATAGTACATGAAATTATTTCCAAATGTCAAGCATATAATATTATATACATAACCTGGATGTTAGTTAATAATGTGTATCTTTAATATTACATCATAATCTGCAACAAAATACAGTGTAGTATTATACATATTCTTATTTCCTGGTAAACATATCTCAATACATACATTGCATTCCAATCAATAACTTAATTTTCAAACCACACTACATATATTGCAAAACTGGAGATATAATCAAACAAACAAAACAAAAATGATAAAGAAAGAACTACAGCAAAATTTCAGATGTGTTTGTAAAGTACATCAAATATTCAATGCAAGAGATTTTTTGCTGATCACAGAATTTTGACATTTAATTAAAAATGTATTGAATAGATAAGAATATTTTTATGGTTTATCACTAAATTACTAGAAATATTACGAGGATAATAATAATTAAACAAATAAACATTCAAATTTGACTTAAAATGTAAACTAACAAAATATTTTATTGTCTGAACTCAGTAGATCATATCTACCATGGTTTGTGACAGAAATAAAAACTACTGCAAGCTGATATAAAGTAAGCAATAAAGCAAAAAGTAACATTAACATATAACATTAACATAAATATCACAGATCTTGAATAAAAATTAAATACATGTATAATTAAAATGTGTATCACATGTGCTTAGGTCAGAAAAATCATTTTTTTCCCAGCCTTATATATGCAGATCTGAGCAAAGTAAAAAAATGTTAAACACTTTTACATTCTATCAAAAAAATAATTATGCATAAACTAAAGATCGATTATATTTCTTCAGGTTATCATACGAGGACCTGAGAAGATCTTCCCTGTAATCTAACATGTCTTGGAAGTCGCTTTCAGAACGAATTAATTGTGTATTCTTTTTGGACTCATAATGGAAGTCTGGACCTTTTAATTCATACCTGTTGGAGAAAATAACAAATAAATTTGATATTACGCACACACATTGCAATTCACAAAATAATTTGTTCAGTTCATAGATATACAAGTTGTATTTCAAAAGTTACTTACATTATTTTTACAGTCATGAATAGAGTCATGAAATAAAGATGGTGCACATTCATTAGAACAAAGGTTTGTTATACACCTTTCTATAGTATTTGTATATGTTGAATGGGGTTGTATTCTTTGACAATCTTTTTTAATTTAAGGTAATTTTGGGTCAAATTTTGGTATTTTAAACAGAATTTATTACAATTTTCCATCACAGTTTCATTACTACTGCCTGTGCATAAAACTAATTAATACAAATTCATGAAAAGTTATTTCATTCTGCATTCTAATCAATATCTATTCCTGTACAGAACTCAGATAAAAAGTTTGCTATAGTATATACCATTTACACTTTGGTCCTCTAATACGTTCCAATTCTTCCAATCTCTTCAATTCCAGCAGTTTTGCTTCTTCAAGTTTTAGTCTTTCCATTCTGAGTTTACCAAGAATCAACTGATGTGGAGTAGACATGCACACAGAAGATGAACCTTGAAAAATCAAACAGACATACACTGAATATATATATTGTAGTAAAAAACAATACATATTTTTGCATTTTATAATCAAAAAGGACCTAAGACAGAGATAGTGAATGGGAAAAAATGATTATAAAACAAAACAAGAGCATTTCAATATTCTGATTAAACAGTTGAATAAAGAGTACTTCACATAGCATACCTGTGACAGGGGCTTCTTTAGTCATCAGATAAATCTTGTCCAAGTTCTTGTTGCTTTTAAATGATCTGTCTTTTGTTCTAAATGTTACTATTCTTCCAAGTTTTGTATCTGACTTAGCACGGCTGGTTCTCATTGAGGGAGGGGCAGTCTTATTCAAAGGTTCAGATGCAGGGTAATCAAGAGCACTCATTTCATATGAAGAACCCAAAGTAACAGGAAAATGTTCTAAAGCTACTCTATCTTTGTCAGATAAACCAGCCTTACTCTTCTCTCCATATCTGTATGATTTACCAATGCTCTGTAACGTAGGAGCTTCACAAGTTGTATTGAGATGGTTTGGGTTGACAAACCACTGAGAATCGCGAGGAGAGACAGGCCTTCCAGACATTTCATCAAGTTCACCTACACGCTTCTCATACAAATCAAGTAATTTATCCTCATCCAAACCCGATCTTAAAGTTTCATTAACAGATATGGGTTTTGAGAAAGTTGAAGCCTTTATTTCCTCTCTGACTTCTTTGCGTATTTCATCTTCGATTTCTTTATCCATTCTTTTTAAGGAAATACCTTCTGTTAATGTATCATTTACTCGATCACTGAGGTATTCTAAGTTGTTGGCAAGGTCAGTCATGGATTTTGCATATTTCTTGGTTAGTCTTTTTTCCCTATAATTGTCAGGGTTATAAATCGAATGTTGACTCAACTGTGATGTAGTGCCCGTCAATTTTGAGTTAGACAAAAATTCTCCCTTTTCCCTAAAAAATGAGAAGAACAACTTAATATAAGGAGAACTATAAATTGTGTGCATCAATCACATTAAGTACATTTTAAATGATTTTTTCATGTATTTATATGTGTTTAACATTAAATGGAACAAAAGTTACATTTTAGTTGAATAAAAATAGTGTTTAGTAATTAAATTTTATGGATTGTCAACACATAGTAGATAAGGCATGAAAGATATCATCTCAGTCAGATAATCTATCATAGATTTTATCAAATGTTTCTAATTATCTGCTTTAAAATTAACAACATGAGAAGCAAGACGACTCAATTAAATATTTTCTTATGTCAGTTATATACAGTACAATATGGGTATATATTCACATGGTCTCATTTAATTTTTAATAAAAACGCTTTTCATAATATGCAATGGTCTGGCTTTCTTTTGCGAGTCGTATGTGAACCGTAAGAGTGTCGCGAATTTATATGACAATTAATTCTTAAAGTGAATACATGCATATGATATTCACTAGTAAAATAACAAATACATGTAAATGGTATTCCGTACCAATAGCATGTAGAACGACCATGCAATACAAAGTCGTCATCAGGATTTCTAAAATCCCGACCCAAGAAATAAGATGACATCTTGTTTACGGAAATGCGTCGCTGGTTACGCGCATGCTCAACGTAGAATACCCAAAGTGGAATAAATAAACGAAACACTCAAAATATCAAGGCCTTTTGCTTTACAACAATTCATACATTCACACATATTCACTGATGGAAGTGGATCTGAAACATTTACAATTTTAAAAGCGCAATGCAGTTCCTCCCAGTCTACAAACCCAGATGTAATTAAAGTGGTATTCGTGATAATTGACAATAATTATAATTATGGGAGAACTATTATGATGTATTCTGTATATGTATACATGTATGTATTGTAGGAAAAAGTGAAAGATTTTTGTTAAATTTAAGAAGAAACTGTTTTGATGTTTTTGCTAAATGCACAATAGAATTATATCAAACTTGATAATAATACTAAAATTTGCCTATTTTATCCAGATAATGAAAAATAATAATTAGGTTACTGTATTAGTTTTTGTCTTTAAAATAACATGAAAATTGTAGACCGACGTCATGCAGTTATTTTGCTTATGTTGAGGATTTACCGTTAGAGCTAGTGTAAGCATATACTCGCCAAAAATAATATTTGCAAGCCCCTTTAATCAGTGTTTTTGAATACCATACCAATTTTGCTATTGTTAATCTATATGTAACCAGATGCCACATCTTTATCCACATGACACGTACTTGTATTTGCGTAGTATAGGTCTTTGATGGTGCTCTGTTTGAAAAGATATTTCAATTATTAATTTGACTGGCACACTTATATGATAATGTACAAAGAAGAATCTGAAAACCATCATGATTTGTTACATAAATTATTATGGTTGGTCTGGTTGTTGACTTTGTTTGATGAACTCTGTATTACATCAAAATAACTTATTTTTTATCATGTTCTGTTACAGTTATTAAAACGACTGGCATTGGTTAGACGACAAAAACATACAAAAACATAGTCATACCAGTTGTGTTAATATTGTGACAAATCATATTGATATTGAATTACTCTGGTTTAAAAATTTCCAGCAAGAATGTTTATTTAACGTAAAAGGGTATGGAATGCTACAAACATTTATTACGTATTATGTTCCTAAGCAACAGGTAAGCCAGAGTGTAAAAGTAACACGCACAAAGTAATGCAATTTCTTTTAAAATCATTTGACAGTGTTGCATGTGAAGATTCATTATGCTGTTGACTTAAAACATGCTGAGCTATGTATAGAAATTATTATCATAATCACTAAGTGCAAAGTATTTGACGAAAAGATAAAAGGGAACCACTCCTTTAACTAGAAGGCGACACACCAGTCGTTCACCACAACCGAGACTATAACAACTACACGTACATAAACATGACTGTTTATCTTGATCTGAAATGCAGACAGCATTGTGTATTGATTTCATACGAATGTAGAATAAAACAAAAAAGTCCTGTTATAATTGTTTATAATTTTAGGTTGAACTGTCAATGCTGTTTCTTTAATTTATACATTTATTTTGTTTGCACACCATGCAAAAAAACGCATTAAACTAAAACACCCATGCACACACATACCATAAAGTTCGATACACTTTTATAGAATCTGTAGACAAGTATACATAGATTCTCTGGTTCACAGACATGACGGCAGTGTGCGCCTATATCGTACAAGACAGAAAATGTCATGCCGACTATCGAGTGATTGAACGAGATTAATTTAAGAACAAGAGTTCCGTCATGTACTGAGACATACACCACATATAATAGGGTCAATGATTTTATATTTATTAATCACTGGCTGCGAAAAGCTCAGATTTAAATCCCATTAAATACATGCTGCACATATATATGGATATATGTATGTATATTTTCATGGACTTTATTTAAACATGTGTCAGACGTTAACACAACACAATATCGGAATTAATAAATTTGCATAGCTTTTTTCAAAATAGAATACTACACCATGGACTAACATGTCAATTTTCATTCATTCAAACATACACAAGCAAAATTATTTTGTTTCGAAATATCGTGTATTTTGAAATCTGTTCATTTTTTCATAAAAAGTATTGCCTCCAGTGAGGTTTGAACTCACGACCCCTGGTTTACGAGACCAGTGCTCTACCACTGAGCTATAGAGGCAAGTGCGCTAAGAATATAAATGTTTTATAAAATGACCTAAAGCATAGTGGAATTGAGCTGTATGGAGACGAGACACCATTAATAATTGTTGAATACATGCAATGTTATTGGCAACGATATGTTTTCCAAGTAATTCAACAAAACCAGCTGTGACCATATGAAACATAAATCAAGCCCATAGCATAGCACGAAGCTTTCTCCTAAAGAGATAGACAATACATTAATATAAAATCTGTTGGATAGAATAAAAAAGTTAATGTCCTTATTTCATTACTACACCGATATTGTTTTACCATTTGACCATGACATTGATCTGATACAATAACATATACACTGTGTACCATGTATTTATGCTCAAACGTGTATGTGCCACTAAAGGCAATCATAAACTTGTGTCATTATGTTTTTCATAAGGTTTAATGCCGCACCTACAGTCAGGGTCATTTGGCGACTTTCCCAGCTTTAGCGGTAGATGAAACTCCTGGGTAAAACCACCGACATTCCGTAAGCTAGCTGACCAGCTTCCTCACTTGTAAATTTGTCTGATGTTGGGTAGGATTCAAATTCGCAGCATGAGGAGCTAGTGATAACATGTACTTGTCAGAGACCATAATCACTGGACCACCCTTCAGATGGAATGAAACAACTGTCAATGACACACAACAGGAATTTGACCATTCACTAAAGCGTTTCATAATATGTTCGTGGTCGATGATCTAAATTACAAAAGTGATCGTGGATCTCTTGATGATGAATGCAAGCCACTATAACTGTTTTCTTATTACTTTGTGGTTATTCATTTTGTATTACAATTTTATTCATTATTCAACTCATTCGAAATTCATGTTCATTCGGAACGTTTTTCTTTTTGTCACCAATCTTTACATAGTGTACACTATTGGGCGTCATGACTTTTGTTCTATAAGTATCTGTCTATCATGCGATGGTACAAGAATTCTGCATATTGCTGTACGAGTCATTAAGAAGTAATTCTACAAGCAACACGAAGTCACGAAATAACGTGTAATCCTGAATACTGGTATTTGAACAACACTTTTTTGTTTGTCATTGCTTCGTTAAAGACTTTGCCTGCTGCGATGTTGCTAAAATAGAATAACAAACCCGCTTCATTATTAGATTAGAGACTGTGTAGATAAACTAATGCTCGTTGTACTTTCATACAACGTACTTAATTACATAACGTAATTGGCTTACTTAGTTTTGCATTTTTACAACAAAGAAACCGCTGTTCAAGATTATTGTTGTTAACATAGTTTAGATAACATCGTATTTTTATTTTCTCTCAAGAATGTTGATGAATGCATTGAACTAATTAATACAACACTACATAATTTCGTATTCAGTGGCATTTTCAGTTATCAATGCAAGTATGTAGCATGTTTTTTCATCTCTTCACGCTTCACAATTCTTTCCAATCTCTTGGCCGAAAGTCGCATTCGTTTGTTTTCATCTCTTGTATCGTCGAAGTAAGCAATTTTATCTTTTGTAACGTTGCAGTGCCCCGTTTTCATCCTCTGTGGTCACAGTAAGTCGTTTTCAGCTCTTCTACCGTCACAGTAAGCCAATTTGTTTTTAGGACGTCACAGATTGTCGTTTAAAACTTTTGTGTCATCGCAGTAAGTCGTTTTATCTCTTGATATGTTGCAGTATGCCGTGTACATCTTTTGTTGTGTCATAGTAAGTTGTTTTCAGCTCTTGTACCTTCACAGCAAGCCGTGTCATCTTTTGCAACATCACTGATAAACTAATGAAGTAGCACAACACGATGTTGCATCTTTTGTAGCGTAGCAATAAGCCGTGTTTATCGTTCGCCGTTTTAAACTAATGTACGTCACAATTATTCGTTTTTATCTCTAGTAACGTCACAGTAGCCGTTTTATCTCTCGAGTTCATGCTTGTAACATGCCAATAAGCCGTGTTAATTTCTTGTAACGTCACCATAAGCCTAAACTAATGTAACGTCACATTAAACCATTTCATCTCTTGTAACGTCACAATAAGCCGTTTTAAACAAATGCAACGTCAAATAATTCGCTTCATCTGATGTAACGCCTCAATAAATCATTCCATCTCTTGTAAGTCATTTTATCTTTTGGCGCCACTGTTCGGAGAAATTCATTTTTTGACATAAATCAATAAATTTGCATTCTGTTTATAAACAGGTACAGGTACGGTTTACTAAAGCGCTATAAAACAATGTGGATGCTGTTAGTTTAATTACATCGTAGTACATTGTATCTCAATTCAGTGTATTTCCTGGTGAAGCGCACTAAGCTGTATTCGAAGAACATAATTCAGTTGGTATGTGAACGAAAATGTTTTTGTATTATGTGTTTCTATTTCAAGTGTGATCCTTTTCGTAATTATTTCATTTCATGGAGGAATTCGTCATGGTGTTCAGTCATACCAGTGTACGAAGTAAGACTTTTCAATGTATAAATCCGGAATATGCAAAACGTCGCATATCTTCTCGTTTATGTGATGTGATTTTCTACACATTGGAAATACGTGAAAACTTGCAGAAATAATTACATATGCCTGGGGACTTTTGACTGGGTAAAATTATTAGAAATACATGTCTAAACATTTTTACTATAACGACAAGTTAATGAAACACAAATTTGTGCTGGTTAGCAAACGAGGCGACAGCACTGATTGTCGATGACTCAACAAAGATTAATGATACCCTCATTTGAAAATGAAAAAAGTCTAAAATTGTAAATTTATAACAATGTTTGCTAACATCCCATTTAGAACACGTTGATATGTTCGTGTCTGATATTTAGTTGTAATTCGATTACATTACAGTAAAGTTTCACGGCATAGAAACAAATAATGTAGAAGCTGACGACCTCAACAAGCAGTAAAATCCAATAACTTCTGTTGATAATACAGATCAATATATTTCCACTTGTAGATCACAGACAGTCGAACCATTACAACGTTATATGAATGTTATATTGTCGGTAACTAATTTAATTACGTGAGTACCGGATACCTGCATTTATCATCACCTTTGTCGAGTGATTGTTATCAATTCTGGCAAGTCTGGTTTAATTAGTTTGTCTAAGCTTCGCTTAATTTAATTCTTGATTTTCATGAAGTTGGTGAGTGAAATTTAATTTTGTTCTGGGAGATGAAAACTGTGTATTTAAGTGCGGATGGCGGCTAGAATTTTACACCAAGTATAGTTTACAATATACGGGAATTATTGACGGCTATACATGTATGAGGAATATATGATTGGAGGAAGGTCGGATACTGTACATTATTCTGTAAATTTTTCTTCAACTCACGTCAGATACAATATTTGTGATTTAAATTTTAACTACCTATAATCATTTGTTTTACTTGTTCTTGAGTGACAATCTGGTTGAAGACATTGAGGTCACTCGTCTTCCATCACTGATCCGAGTGATTGACATTGAGAAATTGGCAGTTACTTGCGGAGAACATGGTTAATACTAGTACAGTAAAACCTCAATAATAAGACCACCTTCGGGACCCGAAAATCGGTCACAATAACGAGATGGTCTCATTATCAAGTTGAAATATATAGGGGTTATAAAAAACTGGTCCAAAAATAAGTGGTCTTTATATAACAGGTTGGACGTAATATTGAGGTGGACGCAATGGGAGGTTTTAATGTATATTAATGCAGAACCTAGGGGCATTTGCAAGGTTAACTTCCCGGTTGTATTCTTGAGGCTATTAATTCGTTTTTACTACAGACATTAGAAATGGATCTGTGACAGTAAAGTTGTAATTAATTATATTCAAAACATCCAAATTAAGCTTAAAACTAGTTAAAATTTTAAAACAATTGTCATTGTCAACCTTTCAACTGATTTATTTATTATAAAAGGTGTGTAACTCTTCGTTCATAGCAAATTAAACACACGTGTTCATTATGGATTATTACTGAATACTGTATACTTTTAACCTTTTTTTGAAACATTGATGGTAATTAATAATTCATTGTTTTTCGAGTCGTGACCCCGATCACATTATATGCTTTAAGTTCAGAGTGAGGTGAAACATCTACATTACAAAACTGTTTTGTATTTTATAAGGAATCGCTATATCATCGTGCTTGAAATAATTATTTTGTAGATCGAATTATCTATAAAAGAACTTTTTTAAAAACAAGTCCTACATTTAACGGCAGTCAAAGCATATAACAAACATGTTTCCAAGCCTAATTCGACCTTCTAACCTTATCGTTCGTATTCGCGAATATGTAATAAAAATCGTTCAGTTAAATTGTCTTATTAATAGTTAACGCTTGGTCAAAAAATAATCGCAGAGTGATTTAGCTTAAATGTCCAATATCTCTTACCACCCTACTATATAAGGTTTATGATCAATTTAACTTTAGATATACACACCTTATAGAGAAGCAATGTGTTTAAACTTCAAACATTCTCATAGTTAATGTAACAATACTGATCGAAGCCAATAGTAACATTAAAACAAGTGGTACGGTTCGATAAGCACAAACTGTAGCAGTATTGCATGTAGTAGATTACATATTTCAGACTGGATCTATACATAATCTCGGTATTATGTTATAGCATTATAACTATAGAGCTTCGTTCTTAAATAGAATTTATTTATACATTTTTTTTTTTTGTAAAAAAGGCGAGTATTGTGTATTCAATTCTTAACCTTGGACTATCCATTTTTTTTGTTGTTATTTAAGGTGAACACCGTGTATTTGAAGTAGTGTGAGTGTTATGTACCAATTGGCGTAACACTGTGATGTGAGGTGGTGTTTGAACGACAAACCAACGAGGTGTCATTGTGGAAATATGACAAAAAATAGTGTTTTATTGTTGTTCACAATCAAGCATTCCTGGAATAAATAATATGAGGATTATTCAATATTTTCTGCAACACACCAGTACGAACTTGAAGTTAATTTGTATATATTTAGGTAAGTACATGTACATAGATTTAGCATTTTAAAAATCTTTGTATCCTTTCCGAATCCCTTTACATAAACAACATTGTTGTGAAATCTGTCTAAGGTCACATGGTACCTTTCTGAATCGAGGAGTCCTTTGTTCAGAGGCTGAAATAAAACATGATATGACATTAAACGTTGTTGGTTTAAGGTTACACAACCCAAACTTTTTATTGGGTGGGCAGGTAGGTAGGTAACATGTCTTTGGTAGCATAATGTGCTTGTAATGAAAGTGAAAAACTGGAATAAAGAACGAAACAAAAATTGTCAAAATCTCAGAACAGAGTTTTATTCGTGGGAGTTTTTAATGAGTCGTAACACTTTTTAAAGGATTGCTTTTATTGAATTTTGTATTAGAAATAGTAATAAATTATTAAAATGGTAAAGAATTCTGAGTTTTATGATGGACCATACATGTATGTTGAGTACTTGGAGACTCGCTTAAAAATAGTGATCGCTGTCACATACACATTAAATCACCAAGACAGTACACTGAACATAATTTTAGTCTATCAAACTACTCTCAAAATTAATTTTACTTTTCCCTCAAACATGTATTATTTTCGAGAGCTGAGATTTAAGTGGCGTGTATGAGTTATGAAATGACTCGGCGACCGTTTCTCAGACATATCACAGCCAAGGTAGTAGTTTTTAAACTTAAATATTATGCAAATGTCATTTACCTAAAACAGCTGACAGCTCCCTAAATAATCAGCAGTATTGTACACGTTTACTCACAAACTAGAAGTAGCAAGATTTTTTTTATTTAAAAAAATGCAATCTTAGCTCATCTATGAGCTCCGTCTATGAATATTCGGACTCTTTTAGTATCATGTTTTACAACACATGGTCTTCATTACTGGGTTGTCTGTTTAGTGATTATAATTATAGTGAGTTGTATATTATGACGTATGATTAGATAAACAATTAAGACACTATCAATGCCAATTTGTTCATTTACTGTAATTAAGATGCACTAGGTATGCTGGGTGGGGAATGTTTCACCATAACCGAATAATGTTAATACTTCAACGAGGCTTATTAATACAATGGGATGATATAAGCGACTAATTACAGCATTAGAGCTCTCTAAGACAATTATGAGTAATGAGATTTGTTTTGTCTGTGTTTCATGTTGTTCAGGTATTCAGCCAGCTTTATGTAATTCATTTATGTCCTAGACAAAATTGTATTCTGTTTTAATGTTTATGGATCATGGAAGCATTTTAGTTGATAAAGATAATTAACTTCAACAATTACAAGAAATGAAGGTTTACTTATTCTCAGTACTCTGTACTAGATTTTCAATTCTTTATTGGAGGTTGAAGAATTATTTAAGTGAAATATCTTGTTTAACTATTTTACGATAATACTAACCCCTGTCATGTACTACAATCAATTCATTGAAAATGTTTTTGTCGCACAAAAAGTCAATAACGTCCGTGAAAAGTTAGATCAAATAACAAGTTGAAAAAAAAAATATCTACAAAATTAAATTTTTTAAGATCTGTGTAATTTGTTGAATTTTATATTCACGTTATTTTATTACTCATCCAGAACATAATTAGGTGATAATGATCTCAGTAAAGCTAATACATTGTAAGAGTTTAACTATGTTTTTAATTTAAAAAAATAAAGTATTTGCAAAAGATTTAAATGCCATTTCATGTCGGTAAACTATTTATAACTTAAGAGGTTACGCCATACAGAAGAAAGGACTCATCATCAACGACTCCGGTACACAGTAGATCCTCCACTGATATACATTGATCACATTAAATCATTTACCTTAAATGACAGACACTTCAGTTGTTATGACATTATACCCGATCTATTAAAAATCTATTTATCTATCTATTTTCTTTTAAAAGTAAAAAATGAAATATTATGATTATACAAACATGGTCCTACTTGAGTTTTATCAAACTCTCCGTGTGTAAATGTCTGTGACCCTAATTAGTTATCTTGTACGATTTTATTTTCAACTTAAGAGCATGAGTCATCAAGCCACAATCCAATTTCAATTCATCCAAAAGACATGATAAAACCATCTTAACTTAATGCATAATTAATGCCATTTACCATGGACACGATTGAATATTTTGATTTCCTTTTATTGAAGAAGAAAACCCAATTTATTTAGAAATTGAACATCAGACGACCGTTAACTACAAAGTAATTACTTTATCTATGCGTTTTTTCTTGCGAATTTATTCTATTCAATCACTTCATTATAAAAGTACGAAACTTGATCCGAAAAGTAAAATGAGAATCTAATTATTCTGTATCAAGGTCATGTTCTGGTGAGCCAGTTCGACTGCAAATGGTTACAATATGTAAAATACTGTCGAATAAAAACCGTCAATATTTTTTTGTTCTTTCGAAGTGCTTAAAATCACAAATTAAGATTAGGCCTTCTACGTAATTGTGACTGTTATATTGAACTCTAATATAATGAAAGATAAAGTGAAATCTCAATTTTACCCGACCAATTTCTTTTTTATTTAAATTTAATTGGTAATGTGAAGTATGATTATTGCGAAGTAAGAATTTGGGTTTGAACAAAAGCCAGACATTAGACAGAATAAAAACACCATCCTATATGTAAAAAAAACCTTTGTTTATCTGGTCCATTTTGAACCTCGCTTTCAAATTATGATTTTGTTCATTACGTCCGAGTATAAATGTACATAACCTATTAACAAAAGAACACATCAGCGATGTTTTATACATGCAGCTTTATTTGTAAAATTCATTTAAATAATATTTTGAATACAGCTAAACACATAAACATATGATATTGTGAAGTGGGCGTTCCAGTTTTATAAAAGGCACAAAATTTAACGGACAAATGTACAAATTTGACTGAAATCTTCGGCGTTTGTCGTCATTCTAGTATTTTTGGTAAACAGAACATAGCTTCGACAGTAAAGATACGCCTAATTTTTAACATTAAGCCGTGTAGTTGTTTTACTATAATTTTGTAACTGTGTAAATGTTTCCCTCTTTTTGTAGACTGTGCTTTTGGTCCATGATTACCTGGTCTTATTTGCTCAATACCACAAGTTTATTTATACTAGTATTTGTTTGTAACTATGCATACTTAATCCGAATCGTGCTTGTTAGCAGTTCCTTGCTTCGTTAAAATTGTATTTCATATTAGCTCATAATGTACAATTACTTGTGCCAAGAACGCCGTGAAAACGTTTAATTAGTGTGATTCGTGTATTCCGCCTCGTATTTTAAGTAACAACAGAACTACAAAATGATGTCCTAAAATTTCTTAGTTCCATAACCAGACATGCAAAAAATACGATTCCAGTCACCGTACACTAATCTCATATTTTCAATGAATTAAAACTAGGTTATCACTAAATTATACATAATATGACAGAACTATTAAATTTGAAGCTCCCAAACAGATATATCGATGTTTAACGTATGTGATGTTTGATGAATTACATCATAATTATAAACATGTCTAAGATTAAGGATTTAGATTTTCAATTTGTTTCGAGTTTAATACGCTGTAATGTGAAGGTAGGCAGGTATAGTTGGGTATCATGTCACAGTATTTTTAATATCAAACGAAATAAGTCAAATCAATTAAAAAATATACTTGAACAGTAAAACTTCGTTATTACGAGCATCGATATCTCGAGCACCTGACTTATCTCGAGGAGTTTTTAAAGTTCCGCCAATGTTTCAAGTAATACTTATGTGTAATTTTCAGCCAACAGTCAAATACCTCGTTATTACGAGCTCCACGTTTATTTCGAGCATTTAGTCTGTTCCGATGATCCCTCGAGATAACGAGGTTTTTCTGTATTTTAACAAAATTGTATACATGTATATAAAATACATCAACAGGAATAATCTTATGCTCATTTAGATCTGCGCTAATTAAGATAGTAAAGATTGATGTCCATCATGATACTCCTTCGATATAACGAATGATAAAATGGAATCACGTGATACATGTTTGTGCTGCCATCATACTTTCAAAATGATGAATTTTCTCGTTTCTTTTCTTGCTTGAATATGAAATAATTACATATCAATTGATTACCTTGATTTGCTTGCAAAACCCTCACATGTATTCTGTCACAAATAATAAAAGGAGGTAAAAACTGTTTTTATAGCAATGATTACAATCAACAGGAACTCAAAGTAGTTTGTCTAAACCGTCAGTATTATATAAATGAACTTTCATGACGTCTTTAACAAATAAACGCAAAAATGTATTTAAATCTTGAAATTTCCGGTCTGAGCGATACAAATTGCTACAATAACATAATATATCACCAATATATCTACGCCATAGAAATAATTCACCATTAATTCAATATTTATCTTGGCATGTATTTCGTACGTACAATCTGTTTCATATTGTAACAAATACTGTTTACATCTACAATTAATGTTAGAATCATAATATGTTCTGTGATAACTGTAATAAAGGTATAAAATCGGTCCAGGTTATAGTCAGGCCAACTTGCGGCTAAATTCTATGACACATGCTGACTTCTAGACAAGTATGCATCAAAACTTGTAAAAATGGACGCGACGTTTGTACTAGTTATTCACTTCCGGTGTACTCCCTATCTCGCCAGATTCAGACTAGTACATTTGTAGCACTCCTCGCTTCAACGCGCTAGATTTCGATTAATTTATTGTGTTATAACATAAACGCTTCCTGTAACGAATGCTGTCTGAATACATGCGTGAGTCTGTCAGCTATGTTGAACATATTACAAAAGTTTATGTTCTTTCTCCATGCTCAAATCTAATCTACTATTGTCAAACACCCATGTTATGACGTCACGTTCACACATTGACTTCACTTTCAATTCAGAATCAATCCGTTAGCCTGGTGTTGCAGTTAGTTGCTATACACAGACTGAACGTATCCACTAAATCAGAGCATGACAGCACTCGTATATTCACTGATCTTTTTTAAAAAAAATATTTGAGTTCTGAACATACTTGTACTTTTAGAGAAACATACTTAAACGAAATTGATTTGGTTGATAGTGTCATTGTCCTATTTGTATTATAATAAGTTATATGGTAATCGCTTTTTTTAATCCATGGTGTAATATTCATAAGCATTTCCATGCACAAATCGTGATTGTACGTAATCAAATGTGCAGCCATATAAATCAATGAAGTTTCAATTTTGTTTTAAAAGGAATGGTATCCTATTGCATCGTTTGAAGTACTTTCATTGTTTAGTTGACAATGAGTTCGGATTTTCAATTATCCTGGAACTTGAGAAGCTAAGAATCTACTGATTTAATGGCGCCAGACCAGCTTAGCTACCATACCCATCAAGTATAAATAAGTATATGTAAATATTCCTATTTTTTGTATTTTAAAGAATACCTTATTGTTATAACCCAGTTACCTTTGCAGACACAATTCAATGATATTTATGAAGTTTCCATTGAATATGACCGATATTTCCCCTTGATTATCGGGAATGCCAACCATAAAGACTAGTTCAAATACATGTACTTCCTAATCAGAATCCATTCACTGGTGTGGGCGTGGTTTCAAAATGTGATATCCATCTGGAAACATGCATGCGTGCTTCCTTTGGTAAATTCTAATGGGGATTGGTCTCGGGTTTCGGAGTGCCAGGCTGTCGTTCCAATGGTTGGGATTCAATTTTGGTAGTGAAGTGGTTCTGCCATATTTAACATTAGTTCAGAGTACTTAATACAATTAAGAGGTCACACTTCAATAATCCGACCACTTCTACAAAACGCCCATTTATAATGAGACTACCTCTGTATTATGACCTATATATTTGATTTTAAAGGAAGTCTTAATATCTAGTCTGTGCAATGTTTGCCTCTGATAGACGACAATATATCCTGCTAATTATCGCAACTGATTGTTAACTTGGGTATCTTTGATTCAATATATCTGTGACTTTCATTTCAACTTTCCTGCGTGTAAAACTCGCCAAATACGTTAGTGCGCAAATGTTAATATGATTCTTCATTTCATTTCTTGACACGGTGTTAACTTTTAAGTAGTCGAGTGATCAGAATAACAAGTCATGTTAAAAGTAAAGATATTGGCGTGAAGCCACAATTTATGTTAATAATAAGTTGATCCTTCTAAAACGGTTTGTTCATAAACAAGTCAGATTTAATAATACAACATAGGACACGCATAATCTTTTTATAAATGTTTCTTAAAGAAATGCATATAATATCGATGAAAATCAGTGCAGAAAGAAGGACACGTACCACGAGCGGAATTAGAGGGTTAGGCGGAGCCGGCGTGCGCCCCCTCTAAAATCTAGCAAGCATAAGTAAAAAAAACGTGAGCGCTAATTGTGTCCATATTCTACATAAACATCTAAACTTTACGTCCCCCAAACCAAACAGTCCTGCATCCGCTCCTGCGAACACATTTAATAACATATTTACTGACTGGATAGAATACAAACTTGTTTCAACGTTACAATTCAGTGTGGGTGATCACTTGACGCAACCACTTTTTCGCTTGTGAGTCACGTGATTTTTCCGCACCTACAGACCAAAAATGTATACGACGACATTGACCCGCTTAGTAAGAATTGTTTGGAAAAAAACATCCCACGGCGGGTCACCGGCTCCACATGTGGGTAATTGTTGAAAACAACATAGACGATATCATTTGGACAATGGTGCTTGACCCTTAAATAACAGCTTATAAGATACAGACTTTAATCGCTTACATAAGCCTTTTACCCGACAATCTTCTAAATGGATTCCGTTTCTTGACAACACTTTAAAAGCATTCATTGAATTCATTGTATGTTCTGAGGTATGAAAGAGTTTAAGTACAACACAATAACGACACAACTGATTAAAATTCTTTATAAAAGAAGATATAAGCAAGTACTAACAAATCGATATTACTCCTACACAAGAGCTTCGTGACAAATCAAAAACACGTTGATCTTACATGACCAATTTGATGTGTACTTGCATATTATATTTTACGATAAGTTATTAAGAAAACTGTTGATGGCGTGTATTATAAATGTAAACATACATATTTCATGTGAACTGTTGAAGCCAAAAGTGTATTTACCCAGGTGTGGGTGATTCAATGACGGAAAGAGAAAAACTACTCTGAACTTAGACTTACTGGTCTACACAGTGGATGATATATCAAAGAAAATAGGCTATACAGAAACTTAACATTTATCTAATGTACGATTAGAGATCAAATAAAAGTAAATAAACCGAATGTTTGTTGTAAATTCACGAATCTCTGTATTGACTCGTTTTGTGTAATCCTGATTACTGGTGTAGTTATTGGTATTTCGGATCCTAATCATTGTGTTTGTCATATCTATTGTACTCGTTATTAACTGCTTGTGTCCATCTGTTTGCACTTTGTTTAAACCGAATAGAGTATTTTAATGTCATTATATATACAATAAGTTTAAATCTTCCAGTATGGTTTGGATTTTAATTACTTTTTACGGTAGCCATTTTTCCTCCATTCGAGTAAATGTACGGATATCGGATTAGACATTAGTTTGATTATTAAATTTGCATTATTTACTGCGAACAACGGTGACTTTAGAGATGTCAAGATGACATTTGCTGTGCCCATGGGGTACCAATCAGAAACATGAACCTCACATTGCACACACAATTCCTAATCGTGCAGACTTAATCCGGACTGTGAGGCAAATTGAATTTGTCAGTAATATCTACTTCAATGAAACAAATATATGAATCATGAATCAGCTCAATGTATCTTGTACGTATAATTACTTGCTTGCATATCATACATAAAGTATAGTTCAACAATTCATGCATTATTCAAATCTTTGACTAAATGATGAATATAACGTTTGTCAGTTGTATTCATGTTTGAATATTGTGTTTAACATTGCAACATAGAATTAATACTGGACCAGATGACACTGCAGGTGTTCAGAAATGATATATTCCCCCATTGTAAGCATTTCTCATGTCTTATTAGACATGTCCTGTACTTTAAGACTATTCAAAATCCATCTTACAAAACATATGCACTCTATGTAGAGACATTCAATCTTTTTTACGTATCATTAGACCAAGAAATTCAAATTTTCAGTGATTAGTGTATAATAATCTCGTAATAATGAACAAGTCATTCTGACTTGAAGGATCAAACAAGTTATCATAAAACTACTACAATAGTTCAACATTTTCCGGCTGAAATCAGACTAACATCAAACTTATTAATCAATGTTTGAGACGATAGCAATCGTTGAATTGTTCTGTTAGTTAAAATATACCAATCTTTGTTATCTTGGTATATACTAATGCACATGATTCCATGGACGGGTTTTATAATTAACCTCTGCACGAAATCTTAAAGGATTTTAATTGGTTGATGTTATCCATCTTGTTTGAATTGTCGATGTGAAATAATGCGTTCGATGCTAAATGTGTTATAGGAAATGTTTACATTTAATCTAATGAAAGTTTGAAAGGAAATTAACGCACAACTTAGAAAATGTGCTTGCCTTAAATTTGATGTGTAATATAAAGCAGACCAGCTCTCATTTCTATCATAAAGTCAATGGTGGTTTTGGTGAAATCTGGTTCCCGTTGACTCTGTCTGTGCACTGCAACATGGAACGAGGACCAGTTTATGTGAAATCCAGTTTAATCCTGCAAAAAAAAACTTTTCTCAAAACAAGGAATACAAAAGATTCCACCTTGGCTGCATGTGTAAATTTAATATTTGACGTAACTACAGTACGTTCTCAAAGTTAAGTAACTACAAATCACACTTGTATGGTGACCGTTCAATTCTAAGGGTATCTTACACACTTGAATTTAGATGTTAAGGTAATGTAATGACTACCCGACCGTCCTATTTTCGGGCCTTAAATTTCTAAACTCAAAAAGACCGAAAAATATTTCGGGTATCGTACCTCCAAAGTATGAACGGTATGTTTAGAAGACAAAATCGAAAAAAATGGCGGCCTACCTTATCCTTTTTGGTCAAGTAACCGTGAACATTATTTTTTTCTAGCCTGACTAGATATTTTGAACAAACTAGTTTGTTAAAACAAGCTTAATATTCTGTATTGTATCAGATATCGACACATCAAGCGCTTCTATATATTATCAAATCAATAAATCTACAAAAGTTCAGACGTAATAATTAATTATTGGCTAACTAAGTGGAATTAATTGCTTAAATCATTGTTTTCGAAATAAAACTTAAAGATAACTGTGACAAGCGTGCACAGTGATTGATCTGGCGCGTTACTGATTGATCTGTTTCTAAACCGGCGTAAATTATCTTTTGTTTTAATTTTGTTCGACTAATCTACCCTACGTTTTGTACTCCTCTGACTGAAATATCGACCAAAAACGCTTTTGTAACCGATATACATGTGTATATTCTTCAAAATTCGTTACAGGAGCCACTTTGACTAGTTTTACGGCTGAACTTCCTGAGCTGGGTTTTCAGCGTTAATTGCATGGCTAGAAAAATAGTCGTGTATACATACACACGGTTACTTGATCAAAAAATAGGATACGTGTTTTTTTGGCCTAATTACCAATACAGATCTGATCCATACTAAATGTGGGAACGTCTTTCTGTGGAATACATCATCAGTTGACAACGCGAGATCATTGGTCATGTCAAATGTCTGTTGAAGAACTGTAGTACAATGTATACTTACAAACACAGTTTTAATGTAAATAAATCAAATACTAAAAGTAAGTCTTGTGATACGACATTGACCTCTTCTACGTACTGTAAGTTCAATAGAATTGTGCAAGTGATAATAGTTATTTTTTTCTGTACAAATTCTCAATGTAAGTGACTGTAGATTGACAATCGTGTTAATAAATGTCTCAAAACCATTTATACATCCGATATCATAATTGTTTACAATGAATTCGTAGATTAAGGATAAAATATCACGTCCTGCCATCTGAAAAAATGTGAAAATGACATTATGCGCAAATAATTGCTGTATATAATAGATCCACACAAATGTAATATGATACTAGGCATACAACCAATACAAGACGTTATAACGAAATATTTTATCATAATTACTTATGTAATCTGTACATTTTATTACTGGGCGTTCAATACGTTGACAAATTAGTGAGGTTCTTTTAGTACCGGGTTAATTCAAAATCACTATATTTACGAAATACACGAGTTAAAATGTAACTGGTTGGTTACAAAAGGCATATTGATGCATACTTAATTAAACCTGCCATAAAAATGTAATTATAAATGTTTGTTGTTTATTTAAATGATCTTTCATTTCGTACTGAATGGTATAGATGAACCCATTACAGGTACACATTATCTTTAAGTTGTAAACACCTTTCTTTCTAAAACCCAACTATTAATAATAACTAACATCTAGTCTCGTGTAAATGCATAAAATTCATGGGAAGATTGTTCTTCTATGTGCCAAATTTTGTAGTATGACACAAATACGGTGCAACATCTCCAGAGCGGCACTCTCTTGAGCAACAACCTCCCTTCAACAACAGCATGCTTTTTTCCCACTATACGATTTAACCATTGATTTAACCTCTCTAGAGCAGCAACCTCTCGACAACAACACAATTTTGCTTCTCCCAAAGGATGTTGCTTTGGAGAGTTTGCACTGTAATAAGTGTACATCATAATAATTGTCCACAAAAATACTACTCTATTAATACAAATAATGATAAAAGTGTATAAAGAGAATATACTTGTAATTCAGAGATATAACTTTATGATCGAGAAAAAAGCAGACATTTTCTGATCCTCAATGAACCTCCATAGTTTCTTTTCTATTTGTTGAAGATACTAACGGCGTGTACATTTATCTAAATCGCGTAGCTGTTTGTTTATATAGATTATTTGTATTGATCGAAATAATCTCAACTTGTTTGTTACTTTCATGACTGTTATAAATTATGTACGAGAGACAAGTGGTGAACATTTTATACTCCCGATTGTTTGCAGGGTCAAACGAATGAGAAAATAGAATAGGTTAGTGGATTGTAATGGTATGGATACGGTCGTGCGTGTATTTCTGTCGACAGACATCACGTAAAAGTTGTATTTCCATACAAATATTCCCTATGTGTTTTACAAATTGTCCAAGGTTTTATCCGTTCTTCTAAAGATGCATATTTTATACAGAGCGTACATGGGTGTCATGGAATGTCGGAACATTATTTTGCGTTTTGAATCAAATTTACTTTTTTTCTGTAACATTGTTGATGGTCGGATGCATAGCTTGCCCAATCAGTCGGGACTCAGGACTTTTGTAAACCCGACCTGGCCTTACAATAAATAATGCATTACAGACTGTTTGCATGATACATTGAGGTCCACGTACGCTGTTTAAATCACATGACGTGTTCATGGCAGCCTTTCTTGTAAAGTACATAAAGGAGACACTGAAGTCTTCACGATAGGGGAAACACTAAGCATTGCTGATAGCTACAAGTATGTAATGAAATATTAACAAAAACACAAAGTGATGTACGAGTACTTAGACGCGCTTAACAACGTTAATGATATCAATTAGACATAATATTATTGTAGTTTCTACACAATATCGGTACATCTGAAAGAAAGCGAATTTTACTCGCGACAAAACACTAAAATAAATAATTAAGAATGTGTTTGAATACTTACAAATATGCATCATACGCTTGATGTGGTTGTAGATGGAGAAAAATAGTCTCTGATTACTCGTATATTAAACCGTTAATTAGAGCAGATATCTAGACTGGTTATCATTTTAACCATTTTACCAATTAATCACACCAAGTCCAGGAAAAACAGGTAAGGTGAAAATTGTTGAAAAACGGCTTTAAACCCAATGAATAAAAAATCAGAGCAAAACAGCATACATTTGACCAACTAGAAAGTCTCAAATGAATTATGGTGTAGGCAAGCGTAGAATGTCAAAACATAGCATAATAATCGAAATACATAGAGTATTAAAATGTGCTATTTTGCGGACGCCAATGATATACCTAACTGTTTGTTACTGACAAATACAGTCCCTGAAATCGAAACTATTGCTTATTTGGTAATTCAGTCTTGGTTTATCGTCTGTTAAATTGTTGTTAATTAATATATGAACTTCTGGATTGTTCATTATAAAAGCCTGGCTTCGAATATTTTGCACGCCCATGTGTTAATCAGCACATTGCATAGACATGGGTCTTGTTACTGGAATATGCCAGACTTACTGCAATGCCGCACCGCAAAATTTGGACTAGAGTCTGGCTGTTCATTAATCCAATAATACCGGAAGGCTAAAACGCAAATCGAATGATCAAAGGTCATGACCTAGGAAGGCTCTTGAAATATATGCAAATATTGTATCTACAATGTAATTGAAAAATGGCTTCGCAGGCTGATATATCAAAATGTAACCGATACTTGATACAGCTTAACCCATGTTCTGTAGTTCTATACTTAATACTGATGACGTCTTCTCATTGTTTGCTTCGTTAACTGTGCAAACAAAACTAGGGTTTCAAGCAAGCATTCATAAAATTTAATATTTTAACAGTGAGCGGTGTTAATTCAATATGTAGAATCAATACATGAACGAACGTAGCTATTAAGTTTGTTCAATGTAAGATACCGTACACTACTGCTTGTGTCAGATAGTGTCTTAAGCTTTTGAAACTTGTTGTACAAAAACCCAAAACCTGTTTATATAATTATATTGTAGAATGACTTTAACTTAATATGAAAAAAGGCCAAATTTATGCTTGTCACGGAAGGTCGGGAACGTAGCTTAAGTCGTGGACTATGTTAATTACATCTTCTTTGATTAAAATGAGCACATGAACTGTTGCTGACATAAATGTTTGACTCATACATTGTAATATGACTTGGTGTCACACCACTCGCTTTTGAAAATTACCGTAATTGGTAAGAAATACAAACTGGTAAAAATACACTGCAACCACTCCAAAGCAATATCATTTTAGAGAAGCAAAATTATGTTGTTGTTGTTCAGAGGTTGTTGCTGGAGAGGTTAAATTAACAGTTTAATTGCACGGTGGGAAAAATCATGTTGTTGTTGAAGGAAGGTTGTTGCTTAAGAGAGGATCGCTCTGGAGAGGTTAATCTGTACCTGAAATCTGATAATAGAAATAATATCGCATTATGAACTTCCATTGGTGATATAATAGCTTTATTATAACAAATACAAAATGTTTATTGAATTTAGATTAAAGGGTGACTAAGGCTGGCTAAAGACGTCTCTTAAAAAGCTTTAAAACTTATGTCGATTAATACACGTAGCTCACATTCAGTTCTTATCATTTTTTCGTTATGAATAACATAATTACGTGCATCTTCTGCATCGGTATTGTGTAATTAAACGATATGTTTGTATTTAATGCTTTTTGTAATTATACGACTATGCACTATGTTGGTACTTGTCTTATACAGGTCTGTTCTGTTTTGTTCTGTTCTAGGGCAGTTCTGTTATGTGTCTAATCCTGTTTTGTTATTTAGCTACAAATGCGACAAGAATTAATGGACTCATAGTTCTCATACCTGTCAGAATCCTGTATATCACAATGGCCCAAATAATGATGATTTATGAAACGTGGTGGTTCACATTGATCTTATTAATCAATACATGGAATGAGTCGTCTTTCAAGTTTCATTAATATTCTCTACTGTATATGAATTATAGTCTTGTCAAACGGTATATACACTGTATAATGATGAATTATTAAGAACTTGTTCAGTCAGACATTGTTTACTCAATCAAGCAACGTCAATAAAATTACCCAGAATAGTACATGACGCTGAGTGAAGAAAAATTACTGGTGAGCGACCTAAATTGTTCGAACATAACTATGTCGATAACGTATAAAATATGACGAGTAATGGGCTCATTGCACAAAAAAATGTAAAAACAATTGAAAATCTGTACGATATAGTAGACCTTCTGAAAACTGTTCTGAACAATATAAATGTTGTGATTCCCTCGAGCTGATACTCTTTAGACATCATTATAAGTTGTTCTAATCCAGTTGAATCCTGTTTGAATTTTGTTTGGTTTAAATTCCATTGAAGGCCATTCTATTTTAGTTCACTGGATTTAACGCCGTTTTTCAATATTTTTGCAGTTATATGCGGCGGCCGGTTCGCCTTACCAGTTTTCTAGGACTGTATACAAACCACTAATAACTTACCAATCCACATGTAAGGAGTCGGCAATTTCTTCATATATGGAGGAAAATCGACATTCTTGTCAAATTTTCCTAGAAGGGTATGTCCTGCCGTTACCGGGATTTGGACCTGGATCTCCGGTTTAGAATGCCGTTCTAGTTCTGTATTCGTTTGCTTTTTAAGTTTTTTAAAGCATTAATTATAATCCTTTGTAATTTTGATGTCAGGTACATAAATTATTACTTTTAAATACTTGATGGACTTGGCAATGTTAAGTAAAAGCTGAAATATTAATTATTCAAATCTTAGAATTGAGAATAAACATACAGGTCTATAATAAACATGGTCTTTCAAATGACTTTTTTATTGTGTGACCCTGTGTGTGCAGACAATAACCCTGGGTAACGTGAATTACGTAAAGCATGCTTTGTTCTTTCAAACGAATCCATATTTCAATCGTATATTTGAGTTCAAGAATCCGAAAACATGTAATTTAATTCTTTAACAAGCAAATATAAGGTCTGATGATATCATTATTCCATGCAAATTAGCCAAACAAATGCCAGTAGAAACAAAGGGACATGATGATTGATATGTGAGAGAACAATAGAGAAAATATCAATTCCCGGCCGACCCGAGTCTAAATATACCTTCTGTCACGATTAATTGGTTGACATTCATTTATTTTAGTAATCGTAATTTGTTGGATCAAATTTGTTCAGTGCCCGTACAGATAATTCAATGAAGGCATGGACCGTTCTTAGGATGGAATAATGTGTATAAAGTACGTTATTACTCATACAACTTACATTGGACCGTACAGTAAAACTTTTCAGCAAAGGCAACCATGGGGCGTACGGGTATAAGGCCATAATGCACAATTAGTCAATTCAGAAGTTACTTTTGGTCTATTGTATCAATTACCATGTTCTAAAAAGTGGACGTTGTTCACGGTTTTCCATAATTCACAAGTAATAGTCAACTCCCGAGAGGTAATTCAAAGTGTAGTTTATACTTTACAAAAACTGTTAAAGCCTTTCCAGAATTAATTTTTAAGTGCGTAACAATTTAACATTAATGGTTTATTATTATTATCTATATATGGCGTTAGTGGTCGAGTGGTTAGAGTCACCGAGTAGAAATCGCTTGCTCTTCACTGCAGTGAGTTCGAATCCCGTAAAAAATTGTCCAGCTATAGTACGGTAGTTCGATGGTTCAACATAGATGAACATCTTGGGTTTTTCCCTCAACGTTAAAAAGTCTGATAAAGTCACCATATGACCCCGCGGTTCCTACAGTTGTCCGAATCGATGACTGTGGTTTATATTCACGGAAACTGATTTATTTGGTAAACACCAAACTTCAAAAGAAGCCCGGCAATTACAGAAAGTTTACTGAAATAAATTATATCCGGAAAATATTTGAGATTCCGGATATCCGGAAACCTACCTTAGCCTTTCTAGATGTGTGTGATTTAGTTACGAATTCTCCTCCATAAACCCACCTTATGTTTAGATTTAATATTGATTTAATATGAATACATGCGTTTGTTAGCTCTTTGTATTGGTTTTTTGATTATATAAATTTATACAACTTTAAAATCGAGAATCAAAAACCCGTACGTTGTGTAAATACAAAGATACAAAAGGACTTTTATTTCCTAACTACATGTGTCAATATGTTAAAGTGTATGATTTAGAGGTTAAATCTCCGCTGTATGAACGGTTAATACCAGTTGCTATTTGAAATATTGTGTTTACTAGTACACACTCACAATTAAATTTATTAAGTTAATGTCGCCATGTATATAATTTGAAAAAAATGACATGAATTATTCACGTGTTCATTCTATAGAGTAAACTTACGAGTAATTGGTTTAAAATTGCGAAAACGATATCATATAAATTGTCAAAACTAAAAACGAACAGTGAATAAAAAAGCAGAGTCAAATCGTAATTAGCAATAAAGTATGTGGAGTGCAATCAACTAAATTGATTTTTTAATAACGCACGAAACATTTCGCTTTATGTTATGTTCTTATATATTAAATAACAATTATATCAACTTTTAATGAATCAAATATTTTATCTTATATTCCTTGTTCTCTATGACACCGGTTGTTCATTAGGAGTAGAAATAAGCACTTGAACCTACGTTTATTTGATGATTAAATGTATAAGATTTGTATATATGATTTATTGTACATTTGTACTGTATTTAATATTTATATCGTTTTGAGCTGGAATTTGAACAAGAGCTTAATCAGCATTACAAATTATATATACTTAAGGACTTTGAAAAAGCAAAAACTCCCTTTTGTCGATTTTTGCAATTTATTAGAAATGATTATTTCGATAATTATATATCAATGCAACACTTATTTCATTGTCGTCATTTTGACATAGTAATTGCTGATATTCAGCGTCTCTTTACACAAATATTGTCTGATAAAAACGAAAGTCACGCTTTTGGTGATTAGTTGATATCAACTTTCAATTATTTTGGTTTTTTTTAGTGTTGAATAAATTCACCGATGTAAATTTAAAGGCATTCTAAGTCAAACTATGATATACGAGTATTTCTGGTTTGCTGAATTAATATCAAAGTGATGATTAAAGAATTATAAATCTGAAACGATGATTTGCAGGTCTGAATTGTTTGGGTTTTATGCGACAAGCCAATAATTCCGTTATGTGGCTAAAAATTTCGTTTAGGATGACAATTGAAGCACTGTGTCTGTATGATTAATTCATCGCTAGTTCAAAGTTCAGACAAAATAATATACTTTATTTGTGGAATTGTTATACCCCCGCAAACGACGTTTTCGTGTGTATACTGTAATCACCCTGGTTGTTGGTTGGTCAGTCGGTCGGTCGGTCGCGCGATCTTTCCACTTTTGCGGGGGTATTTAATCACAATTCAGTGATAGGTCTAGTTCGAACAAAATATACTAATGTAAAAATATAGAATGTACATGAACGTCTGAACCAGTTCTCATATGAACGCGATATACTTAATTCAATGATTACATCTACACAAAAGTAATTGTATCAAACACATTGGTATTGAGCGAATCTAAGGATCATCATATGTGTATAGTTTCATTAAGTAGAACATGATTTGTCTGTATTCTGTTAACATAAGACGGAAATGTTTAGAGAAGCTCTTCAGAACATATATACTTATATAATCAAGTTCATGCCATCCTGCAACCCTGATGTCTAGTATTCCATTATTATCGTAAAATTCAAAGAGTCTCTCGGTTTTATTGTCACTTTTATAGCATGAATCACCAGGTAAACCTTTGATAATTTTGTTTAATCTCACACACAATGACCCTTTATATATTTTTATGATAATGTACTTAGTACATTCAATGTATTATAACCATCGGTTATGTATTTATTTCGTGGTTTTATGGAGCTAACTATTGATGCATTTGTATAAATCACCGTGACGAAAAAAACTACTTCATGGTGCATGATCTGTCAATAAACAGGAATCATGTTCAGAGTATTGTACATATCATCTCGATAAATTCAGCAACGGAACATTGTAAAGAGTCGAATTTCTAAACGCCCACCCAATAGAACAATTAAAATTATCAATATTCTGACATGAGCATCTAGCATAAACTTATATACTGGATGTTTCCTTAATGACTGCAGAATGTTGTTTGATTACATATAGAAGAAGACACGAGGGTATTCGGTTCCCAAGCTCAAATCTCATAGTTTGTCTTTTGATATTAACGAATTAAATAAGGTAAAATAATAATACTAACATTAGTTATACACCGCGGCGAATTTCTAAACCTCCACCTTATTTGACTCCATACTCTTTGAAGAACTAAATACGTGAATGAACTCTTATCTATTTTTAGCAAATAAGAATATTTAATTCATGATAAATGTTGACTTTTCTTTATATTACAATTATTACCAAGTATTTAGAGTTTCCGGATTTCGTAAAATCAATTACACATCCAGAGTTCCGTCTCTTTAATTTGTATGTACAATAGCATATGTAGGTCATTAATGTAGAATGACAACTTTATAAGATGCAGGAAGTGTCTGCACAGGTATCTTTCATTCGAGTATTGTTGCCCTAAAATTAGGTAAACAGACGTTATGTTCGTTCTCCTCACAGAAAATGTTACAGTGGTGTGTTCTTGAGTGTCTTAATCGCACCATCATTGCGATGTTTAATTGTTGTTTGTATGGAAACTAATGTTTGAGGTAATTTTTTAACTAGGAGAAAGTTCCGCCCGCTAGCCCTAACACCCAAAATACAGCCCGCCCGACATCTGTTTGTCTGCGTACTGGCGTTTTTGTATATTAAACACTGACTCAAGTAATTTGATTGCATGTTACGAGGCGCTCGTATACTAATTTCAATGCAATTTAATGTAATTGATGGAATAAAATTCAAACATAACAACGAGAAATATGTATAATAAGGCTATTAAGAATTTTTGGTATATGATCACACTTTTTTATATTTTGATAAACGGGTATTATTAACTTAATCTATAAATACAAGAATATACACATGTATTAATTAATGCCAAGTACGACAGAGTAAAATGTAGATCACCATACAAGATCGCTCAGTTCATGTGTTATATAACAAACACGATTACTGTTTGTCTGCCAAGCCTACGTACAGAAGACAAAACATTTATTATTTAAAATCACCTGACATGATCAATTAGACCATGACTTATCTGAAACTACGATCGATTCAAAACAATCAACCACGTTTAAGATTGTATCTTTCAGAACAAACTTTAAAATTCGAACAAAAATTATCAACCCAATCAGAAGTCTGTTATGATATAATATATGCAGGGGACTTTTACTGTCGTAAATATTTGGTACGAAATCATATAAACACCCACGGTGTTACAATACTTCATTTTTTTTCGTATTAAATACCATCTTTAATAATGATATTTTTTTTAAAATATCAAAGTGTACACACTATGTAGAAAGGACAAATGGTTCAATATAACAATTGTGTGGTTGTAAGCTTCATTTTAACTTTTTTATTACAGTAAAGATGACGACGTGATGTGAAGAATCTTCTATTTGGCTATCTTTATAAAATGTTGGTTTGCAGCAACGTGAACAACTCATTAAAAATCCCCGACCCAAAAACATTTAAACAAAAAAGTCCGTTCTTTATTCTAGCTTCTCGTTTTCAGTACCAGCAAAGGCTTGTCATGTTAACAAAAAGGCTGCCTACCTACCCATGTTTGGGTCGCGTTACCGTTAACCAACGTTTTTAAGGATGACCGTATTGTATCATTTATAAGATATAAATGATTAATTTAATTAATTTATCTTTTCTCTGATGTATCATTCACTCAAAGCTTCGATTCCTACGTAACTTGTATCTACCATCATATTAATGTTTGTTAAGTGGCCTTATTTCAATGTTAAGTATTGTTTATATCACAACTATTACACAATGAAGGGATCAGCTGTCATGTGTCTGTTAACTGATTATAGGTACATGTAGGGGCAACATATAAACGCACTGAACTTAATGAAATCCATATTCATTGAAAAAAGTTTAATCCGATTGTGTAATTAAATCATTAAATCCGCTAATTCAGTCGTCATACCCTGGATTATTTCAACAACTTGTCTCAGGCATTTATGTAGTAAAAAGTAATGCAAGCCGACTCTCATACCTTCTTCTATATTCTGATACTTTCAGACACACACACACGCATCATCAGTCAAATAAATTAAAAACTAAAAGTACATTTTTAATGCTTCTAGGTCTTATTCATTATATTCGTCTTTGTTTCAGCTCTAAAATCTACGTAAATTGGTCGATAATGTTTTTTGATATATGTCAATATGTATAGTTACTACAGGAAGTGCAAACATTTTCTACTTCCGGCATTCATATTCATTTCCGGTTCCTGTCATGTTACGTTCAACACCAGTAAATTCCATTATCGTGTCACGAATCGTTTAAGTATCACACGTTTTAAGTGATTTATTCGATCATGCAATAAATCCAGTTTATTTTTATATCGATGGAACTTGAAGTTAGTGTACAAGCATGTGGGAAAATATTGCTTCTGGAAAGTTCAGATTAATATTGACTATTAGTTCTTTAATATACTGTAGAGTGTGTCTTTTCGTGAATGACTGCATTTGAATAAAGATAAGAAAAGGATTTTTAGAAACAAAACACATACAAAAATCTTCCTCAAAATGCTGCCTTCCCCAAAACCTACCATGCCAACCTCACCCTACGCATAGGATCAAACAAAATGGAGGACATTTTCTGAGGGACCGTCTTGTTCTATACATTTCTAACATCATTAGAAATCCTTACATGATGCGATAACTAAGATATATTTAAAACATGGTTCATCTCATTCAGTTATGGATTTTGTTGTTATAAGCGTTGCATTATGGGGTTGTTGTTGTTGTTTGTCGCGGTTGGTTACCATTTAAATATTTACTTTTACCTTTCAACATTCCCTGACATTACATCATTATTTATGACTATCTTATTCTCTACCAGTACGTTCAAAGTGGTCTGCAGAAATCTATCATACATTAATATCAACAAAGCAACACTGCCATACAAAGAACGCATAGTGATATTTAATTTTAGAGTTGAATAATCTACACGTAATATCTACACGTTGTAAAAATCAATCATAGGACAATATCTGTATTGTAAAACAACCAAACTACAGCAGTAGGAAGAGATCGTTCTATCACAAAATATTGATCATCGTTTTGTCTGGTAACAGAACAAGATGCGGTACGATGTTATAACAACAAATAATTACTACATTCATGCAAACAAATGACTTTGTCTGTTGAATAGAATCAGTTAATTATAAGCATATTATAGCATTAAATCATTAAAAAGTATTTTGTCTTTGTTCATTAAACAATATGTTTGACCTAGGTAAGCTGTTCTATGCTGGAATGACATTCAAAATGATAATAATAATAATAAACAATAATAAAATATTCATTGCCTGTATACTGACATTTTGCTGTGAATGATGCAACGATGTGTTTATGCCATAAAAACATTGGCGAGTAAAACGACGAATAAAGAAAGTAAAATGAAGAAAAAACTACATGTACACGTTCTAACTAATACGTATAACTGTATACGATTCGTGAATATATATTCAGTGAATTCTGGAAATAAATGTTTGTAAATGCACGTATGTAGTGTAGGCGTACTAGTATTTCAACTTGTCAAACAGTGAGGATTGGCAACGTTTTTGGGCCAATGATATCTTAAAACCAGAAGAATAAATTTATGTTTTTATATCGCAATATATGATCAATTCCAATACTCAAATAAACTGAAAACCAAAAATCATTCCCGGAAGTTCAGGAAAAATTCCAGAATTTCGATGAATATCTGGTTATAGCTATATACGATAACACAATCAATCCGATTGCGGAATATTGAACACAAACATATATGTAGTGACTTATCCATCAAGAGGGTTAAGAGTCATAACGCGTCCAATCATTCGAACAATCTTTGGAAATAAAATCCCTTTAATGCACAATGCTCAAATTTTATTTAATTCAATCTTGGTCTCGGAGATTGAAATTCTTTTCCTTTGCTGAATTTATTGACAACACTTAATTAGACCCTCAGATATGTAGAAAAATATCTTTGGCTTTATCAATGTGCTACAATTTAGCTGGGAAATAATTTACACGAAGAGTCCCTGATTTAAGTTTGGATTTTGTTTCAATCTGTTTTCATATTTATAATCAACAAAATTAAGCTATGAATGACACCAAACTCTTAAAATTATACTTTGTTAAATTTCGAATCACGTTCTAAGTCCAGTTTGGGGTTCAGTCCCTTGAAGATTCTTTCATTGTTTGTAATAAATAACTGCTCAACTTTAATAATTTTTCATCAAGATATTCAAATATTTTAAGAATACACGACACAATAAAACAGTTAATGCAATCAATTATTCTAGTTGATAATCGTTGTGCTATAATATTTTAGAATGAGTGGAGCTTAGGATAGCACAAACTGTCATAATACTATTCATCTAATAAGTTAGTTAAAGTCCTGCTCACAAAACGTTCCGAATATACCATGTTGACCGGATATAAAAATTGAGAAGAGCTCAGTTCAATCGAATTTGAACATTTTTCGATCTCTCTTAATTTTACGACTAAAAGATGTACATAAATTTATACTTGATATCGAAGTTAAAAGTCTACAAAACGTTCTCTTTAGTGAAGGCAAATAAAAAGTAAATGAATGTAAGAATGTGAGACGAAATAACCACTGCCTTTAAGTTTGATATGTTATATGCAATTTCAAAGTGATTTTGATTTAGATAGGATTTTTATGATCCATCTATACAATCTTACTTAAAACACTTAACATATAAAAATAAAAACATTGACATGAATTTACACCCAATATATCGTTTTGATCACCAGTCATTTGCTTGCGCAAATATTTATTTAGTAGCTTAGTAATTACCATTCAAGTATCGGCAATTATATACCTAATTCATGAACTAGTCGGGGCGTAGGTGATACCATGAAGTGTTGTGTATTTAAAGGTGCTAGATTTCAGTAAATATCTTCTGTAAACGCATTGATTGTTGATGTGGTAAAATTACATCCAATGAATGGAGAACGGAAACATGCCTGCAGGTTCTTGGAGGATTCTGAGATTATTTTATTTGGCAGTTTTAGGAGCTAGTCTCGTTTTGTTTTATATGTTTTATGTGACTTATTATCACTGGGGTTTAACGCCGTTTTTCAACAATTTTTCAGTTATATACGGCGATCGGTTCACCTAACCAGTTTTCCTGGACTGTATACTAACCAGTACTAACTTCCACAACTTCCCTTCCACAAGGAGCCGGCGACTTCTCTACATATGGAGGAAAATCGACATTTTTGTCAAATTTTCATAGTAGGGTATAACCTGCCGCGACCGGAATTCGAACCCGCATCTCTGGGTTACAAGTCCAGCGCACTAACCACTGGACCACAGCAGCGGCCTCTAGTTTCGACATATCTCCAATTTTGCAAGTGTTGTTATGATAACTGAGCGAGAGTATGATAATAACAGAATTTGATGCATTTAATGTAAATCAATATCCATGATAAAACATTCTCTTATTATTCATATATCCAAGGGACATAATTCTGCAATATTTTAATGACACCGTTTTTCTTTTCTAATTTCAGTACTAACAATGTTGAGGTTGTCGGAAGGTACGTAGTCGATTTTTCAACTTCTTTCTCATATGCACATATTTTTTTGTTTCCATGCTGTTATAATTTTGGTTTACACTTGTAGAATTCGCTCAAAGCAACTAAAAGCAGCGAATATTATCACAATTGAGAATTTACTACAGAATGTAATAGCTGCCAAATAACTTTGATATTGAGTACCATATTCTACCTAGTAGAATGTACATGTCAGTCTTGTAATTTTTGTACCGGAGAATTTAATTTCACCCGAGAAATGTGTTGCTAAAATCTGTTCAAAATTGGCATATCAGCTCGGGATGTATGCCCCGAAACCTTGACGCATGTGCCTTTTTGGACTTTCGTGAACTCTTCCAATTTAATAAATTATTTGATACGCCGTGCGACTTGCGTCTATGTACGATCATTACCCTTGAAGTGACTTCTTTGAAGTGAGATACCAATCAAATGACTTAATATTACAACTGATCATAACTCAACTGTAACAATAACATCAATTATAAAGAAATACTATACGTTGTTTAATTATTGATCAAACGAAGTACGTAACTATACAGTATTATTTATTATCAGTCTAAGACATAAATACGTCTTCATTTTTTTATGGAATTGTCACCTTTGGTAACAGCAAGCATTTTATCATGTATTGCACTTTAATGACAGAATTGTCTGATATAAGCATGAGATTACTAATGGTTGAAGACTTCATAGGCCTAATGTAAATCAAATCTGCTTATAGATTGAGATGATTTTGATCTTTTTTCGACACTGTTTAGTCATATATGGCCGAGAAAACCAATTGGTTTTCCGAAGAATTGCTTAATTCTTATGTTATCGCAGAATGATTTCATCAGCGTATCATGCCCCTTTAACACACAAAAAAAATCTTTGGAACTCGACCTTGGATCGTTTTTTCTGGTTTCCGCCATCATTGCCCCAAGTTAGAGTCTCTAGGTCGTCCGAACACTTTTTAAACTATTTACTTTGGAGATAAAGTTCATATGAAAAAGAAAATGTCGGCAAGAAAAAATATAACCGAGGCCGTAAAAAGTCTAGGGTCGGCAGGAAAAATTAAGGCAAACAGGTACTTGTTTATGACCAACGAGCGGTAACTAAGCGGTCAATTTCATTTTCTTCGATGTGTGACCGCTAAATATACGTTAGTTAAATGTTTTACATAAAATGTTAGACTATTTATTTGAACTAATCGTGTATTTCCGAACAGGATGTGGATCATACATTCATATATCGGGTGGAGATACGGCAACAATAACTTCCGGAAGTAATTATGCGCCATATTCACATTGTCTCTGGTGGCTGGAGACAGATCTCGGTTATCAGCTGAGGATGGAGGTAGATTTAGAAACAGATATAAACTACCAAAGATGCGGAGATTACATTGTTGTAAGTATATCAATAAACAGAATTCATTTCCTCGTCTTCAGTAAGAAAATCTAGTCTAGTTCGCATGTAGCCATACGTTTAGAGAATAGACACAAGAATAAATGAAGAAGTAATCGTTCTCAATATTGAAGATGTAGGACCGGAAGTGAGGTCCCCTTCCGTTGATATTGAAGAAATTAATTTTGTTCAGGCTATTCGTCTTTAGCTAGTACAGCACTCAGAAATTATTTTTGCAAAGAAAATTTGACTTTGTATAAATATCAATAAAAATTTTCCTTTCTGCCTAATTCTGGGGCTGCTAAGGGGCCAGTTATTACAAATCACTGACCATAACCGCTCCCCATGGTCCCCAAGCATGTTCCTACAACGTGATTAGCTATAGAGATATTTCCATGCACCAAAAATGTAGAAACCGAACTCAATGATTTTTTTTCGAAATGTAAATCAAAAAATGTCCAGTATCGCTAGATGTAAAATTATGTTCTGTTATTTCAGGTTCAGAATTCTGTAAATGATAGTGCTAGTATATTTGACGATATCAGAAACTGTAGTGTTAATTTAACCAACCAAATAATTAGAGCATCTGCAAGCTGGATGCGCGTGCAATTTTATAGTGACGGAATTCAGACGACAAATGGATTTCACGGTACAATATCGTCTGTTTATGTAGGTAGGTAGTTTTTATGTATTTTACTATTACGTGATGTACAACTAAGTAAACTGTAGATGTTTCTTACGAGGCGGCCGTGGCCGAGGTCCAGTGGTTAGTGCGCTGGACTTGTAACCCAGAGATCCGGGTTCGAATCCCGGTTGCGGCAGGTCATACCCTTGTATGAAAAATTGCCAAAAATGTTGATTTCCTCCATATGTGGAGAAGTTGCCGGCTCCTTGTGGAAGGGTAAGTTAGTACTGGTTAGTATACAGTCTAAGAAAACTGGTTAGGTGAACCGTTCTCCGTATATAACTGAAAAATTGTTGAAAAACGGCGTTAAACCCCAGTGACAATGTCACATAAAAACAAACAAACAAAACATGTATAACCTACTTCATTTTGTTAGAATGTACTTCCTTAAGATGTATATACATTATTCGATACTTTTTATGAAGCCACGTGTCTTAATTTATAAGCATTATACATGTATATATAAATACATGTACAAGATAACATTTAATGACGAGAAAATAAAACATGTCATGGTGAACAATGACAAAATATATGTTAATGTGTACTTGTTCATTTAAGAATAGAAGTCATTTGTAATTCTTACTAACATATGCGAAGAAACTTTAATACACCAATCAATCAAAATATGTGATTTTTGATTGACCAATCAGCAGAGGTTATCAGATATAATAACAGTATGTATGGTAGAAATCTACTTCTGAAGTGCTTTATCAGAAACAGAAGTATTGAGCCATTAGGTCGTGACATATTTTTACCTTTGCACATGTTCCAATACACTAATCAATGTATTTCTAAAGGTCTGATGGAAGAAAACTTCTTTATTTGGGTAATTCGTACCACAGTGACTTAACACATGTTTTCATTTATTACACCATACTCTGCCCTGCAATTTTTATGTACATGTATCTATGTTTTTATCTTATCCTATTTTCAATCTATTGCAGGTTTAGCCATATTAAATGTTTCAAATCCAATTGTAGGTAAGATGTTACTTTGGCTGTATTTATCCCTAAATATTATAATTCATTATCGTTTCTTGTAAGTCTTGTATAAATGACTCGTATTATATAAATCTGGCAAAATACAGTAAAACACGGTTATAGTGAGCTCGGATATACAATGAAGAATCAGATACAGTAAATATTTACTTTTCTCCCCTAATTCCAATGTTATGGTTGTAATGAAATATGGATATGATGAAATAAGTATTCGTGTCCCCCAGATATTAACTCTAATCATGCTCTATAGTATTGTAATTATGATATTCTGGTACACTACAAATTCTACTAGACCACATAATTCAGTTATGTCTGGATATGTGTCCGTACGTTTTACAGATTTGAATCAGTCAGTGAATCGCATTCTAAATTTATACAACATTGAAGTACACACTGCTAATGCTTTGTACCATCGATGTAGTGTAAACAAATGTCCGGACGTTGCTTCCTATCATCGACGTACTCTGTGTATAAGCAAATATCCGAACGTTAAGTTTGCACTTATAATACAACAATCTTACCTATTACTATCCTGAATTAAAAATCGTAATTATAACAATTATATCCAGAGGTCAATAAGATATTGTTTCAAGAATGGTAAAACACAACGGAGAACATGACGAGAGGAACATTATTTACTGTTATGAAATCTTTAATATAATCTTTGTCAATGAATATAAAGCTGTGTAATATTGATATTGCAGACTGTAGATCGTATGAGATGGAATGTTCAAATAAAGTTTGTATGACTTTGTCGTACAGATGTGACGGTTTTAATGATTGTGGGTGTGATGATGATGATTGTGATGAATCAGGATGCGGAGGCTTGCCAATAGGTATGTTATCATAACGTTGATGCCAATAGGTATGTTATTATAACGTTGCTGCCAATAGGTATGTTATTATAACGTTGCAGCTAATAGGTATGTTATCATAACGTTGCTGTCAATAGGTATGTTATCATAACGTTGCAGCTAATAGGTATATTATCATAACGTTGCTGCCAATAGGTATGTTATTATAACGTTGCAGCTAATAGGTATGTTATCATAACGTTGCAGCTAATAGGCATGTTATCATAACGTTGCTGCTAATAGGTATGTTATCGTAACGTTGCTGCCAATAGGTATCATGACCAAAGGTTTGGCGCCATGTTGTTGATGCAGTCAGCTTTCAACAGATTTTATAAATACAGTCAAACCTGTGTTTGCGGCCACCTCCGAATAAAAAGAGCACCATGTGAATTAAGGTTATTCTTTGAAAAACCGTCGCGGATTATTTAGAACAAACTGACCTTTGAATAAATGCCATCTTTCAATTTTGTTTTCCCAAAGGGCGGCCTTTTTTCACAGGTTTGACTGTACTTATTCATTACTTTCACCGTGGACAAATTCAGCTCAGATTTCTAGTTTCGTGTATACGGTGTTGTACGCTCTCTGTTATTATCAAAATTCTTTCCTGTTTTAACCCTTTGCCTCATAAGCATAATTATTTTGGACTCTTCCAAATTCAAAGCTAATAATATTATACAAAACATCAATTTATTTAAGAAAATTGGGTTATTTCTCTCTGACAGAAAGGAAAACATTGTGGCAAAGGAAGCCATTACTCATTACAAGCAATGGCTTCTTTGCCACCATGTTTTCAAAAGTTGTCTGCTTCAGATGCGGGGAAGTGCGGTATTATGGGGCCAAGGTTTAAATTAATAGTTGTTTATTGTTTCAGGAAAACTTGAAATTATGATAATCGGTGGATCTGTTGGATTTGGAATCTTTGTTTTCTTCTTCGTGTTTGCCTATTGTTATGAGTCTTATCTTAGGAAGAAAGCTTTGATGAATGACCCAGAAGCACAGGCAGAACTTCAAAGAAAGAAGAAAGAAAAACAAAAGAGAGAGGCATACAAAAAAGCGGCAAAAGAAAAGAAAGGTGCCTGGCTTTAATGAATGAGTTTGTGTCAACTTGACGGGTGAATTATGCCCCGTCTGTAATGTTAATACTGCTAATTGCAAGCATGTTATAGACATAAGGCTCCGGTTACATTGCGTATGCCTTTGTGGCTTATCTTGTATAACGTCGCTGACCGAAGTCAGATTGCAAATTGTTTAAAAAATATGCTTAAAATCTCTGTGTGTAATTGATTCATCGGCTGGTCTGATTTTAACACTGGTGTTATAACTTAATAAATATTCATCGATGATTTCACGTTTAACCATTGTATAACCTGTCTGTTCGTTTGTTTAAATCAATCACCAATTTTAACCAATCATTGTTTGCATTGACTAACAAGCATATGATTTTGTTGATTCACAACTTAATTAGACAGAATTCCTTTTATCCATTCCAACGCATACAAACGAAAAGATTTCTCATCAAAATATGTTTTTTGTGCTTGCCATAATGCAGATGAAGTTAATGTCGTTCTAATACCATGGGGTGTTTTTCTTTGGTCACTTTTATATAAATGTTTGACCAGTTAAATAATTATACAATGTTAAATCAATGAATGATGATAAAACAGTTAATCAGTTAATGAACCAATTATTTTTGTACGTTTGTAGAACACGATGTAGGTCTTCGTTACAAGATATTCTAACAACATTGATACCAGTTTATAATTTAAAGAAATTATTAAACAAATCCCGAGTCTCTTACACTACATTATTTTAAAAAAATCTGATTTTAAACTTGATATTTTTATGACAGCTTTTTCCCCTCCAGGTTGGTAAGAAACTGATTTCAATATTTATTACGAGTATCATAAATCTTTTAATACAGTAACAATCCATTGTTTGTTTATTCCAGGACGACGATAGTGGATTTACAATCACGCTAGACCCTAACTTGCACTTCCTGATTGTTTTATATCACAACGACACGACATTTATTTAACAAATAAACCCGAACTGACATTAATCTGTCCCTCACATGTGTGATTGTATCGGGATAGCCTATACCGCGCACGTGATTTTGTGACTTTAGTCGCGTATGAGCCGTGGACACAGTTGATATTCAAACACGTGCATTTGTGTACTATAAAAAATCATCGACATCCATCATCTCGCATCGTGTCTTATTCTATGTACAAAATGGCGTGCCATCAGCATGCGGATAAATCCACAGACTAAGTGCACTCGGTGGAACACGGTAGATAACTCTTTGTTTATGTGGGCACTGAAACTAATGCAGTTACTTCCACTAATATGCACCCTAGATGAAGAAACGTTGTTTTGTATGCTGTGCGACAACAGTATATAAAAATACTTATGTTGATCTGTGTATGTCTTATTTTCACTCACAGCCTGGGAAGCCACGGGAAAAACTTCAAAAGGTCAAGTAATTGTCGTCACGAATAAAGGATAAATGAATGGGTCGAACAGACACGTTTTCGTCATTTGATATGTTTAATAAATCATTGTCGACAAGTTGAAGGAAACTGAGTGTAGTACAAAATCGATGTAAGGTATCACTGAAGACCAAATTGATGCTCATGTTTTCACGTTGTCACATCCGGCAAAGACTTGAGTGAAAGCCTCGTGTCGTAAATAATGGCTCGTATATCACAAACTAACTAAGTGTGACACCTGTAATGCCGTGTGTACATGTTAATTTATATATGTATCTGTTTTTGTGAGTCGTTAAAGATGCTAGAACGTGTTAAAACTACTAAACCTTACCATGATAGTCATTGATTTGTATTATAACGCCTTTACAATCAGGGGAAGTAATTGTATTAAAGAAATGGCTCAACTGATTTTCTCCCCAGATTGTAATATTGTGTGACTTCATGTAATGAGAATATGTTGCGCTTACTTTGACACGAATTTTGTCATTTTATCATACAATGTCATTTCAGAATAAGTTAGTATTAATATCATTGTATATACCAAACTCATTATTTTGTTTACATGTATATTTAGTCATCTTATAATGAGCTTTGCAAAGTGTTACCATAATGTAAATCAGCTGCATCATTTCTAAATGTATAGTATTTAAAATGACGAAATAATCTAAATCATCTGGACGCTCATTTTTTTCTAAGATCAGATACGTGAAGTGAGTAAGCTTCGGTGTGAACCAGACTGACTTAATGACCAATCACAGCATTCTGTCGTATTTTCAGTTCGTGAAGCATATCATTTGTGACTTTGTTTGATCTATTGAAAGATAAGGTGAACTGAAAACAAAATCATCTTCTCATAGATAAAGCATTGATCTTTGTCTTTCGTTTTTGAATGACCTACAAATATCAGCTTATAATACAGTCATATAGGTAAGACTCCAGGGTTAAGTAGTAATGGTTTATATTCCACTTCATGAAAAGCCAATCTATCAAATCATTTACAAAGTCACGTGACTTTCCTCATCCATTTTCTTGCAGTTGAACAGGCTTTGTCTGTCGTTGAAAATTCATGTTTTCGTTAGCGTACCATGATTATTGAAACTCCAACGGAATATTAATTTGCTAAAACAAACATAAGACGACGGACAAAATACATTGTAGTTAGAACAGGCATTTATATCTCAAGTATATGCATTTACAAAGTGCATGAGGGAGTTGGTGAAGGATGTGTTTGTTATGTTTTTAATAAACCATGTATAGGTCGGTGCTAATCTATGACGATCATAAATGCACACAATAAAATCTTTTTTTTTTGTTTTTAAAATTGTTTTTGTACCTTTATTCTTCCGGTCAGCCTCCAACGTGGCGAAGAACGCTTGTACGCTTGTGGACAATACTAATTAAAATACTGTCAAGCGATCTCACCTGATAAATGGTTTTTCAAAACATCTAGCAGGAACTCTGACAGATACTAGTAATTTTGTACACAAAATATAACAAAACATCACATATTAAATATTCATATACCAACAACATGTACATGCATTATGTGGACGTATAATTACTCGTTAGTTTTGATATTTCTCTCATTATACATCATAGTTGGAATATTTTATTTATAATATTGTAAATTTGATTATTTATCTGATTAGATTAATCCAATTAGTGCACCAGAACAGTATGTGGTACTGATAAACTATTAATGCTTCATTAAGCAAATAAGTAATAATCAAATGGTGCATGGTGGTGCTTGGTCGCCCACCTGGATACCACTGAAGAAACAAGTTACATCAAGCTCGCAAACCATACTAGTCTACTTGCAGATAGCGCTAGAGTAAATTGTCGTTTCGATACATGCAAGTAAATAAACGTTGTCATGGCTTGTCCACTCATATACCACGTGTTTCATTAGAATAAACTCGATCGAGTTGAAGCCAAATGACATCAAAATGTCATTGTTGATAAATCGATTGCATTTCTGTCATATACTTCAAATGTACTGCAGGAATGCGTATTATTTGTAAGTTTTATTTTTTGCAGTATTATTGAGTAAAATATGATGATTGGCGTACTGTTCCAAATATGTGAGGTTTCCACAAATGCATTCGAAACCGGGTGTCAGTTTCTTCAAAGAAGATTCCCGAAAACACACAAAAACATTGTTTCGGGAGAGCTAAAACAGAATCAGTCAGGGTAAAGTACTAGTGCGTCCATATAACGACGGTACATAGCTTAACTAATCCGATAGAATATACATAAAATAAAACAACCATCCCCATACATTGGAGTTATCTTACTGTATACATATTCCGCCTTACATGATTTCTATTAAAGCAAATAAAATGAAACACGTGGCAAAGTATTCCAGTACCTAAATGTAAAAGCATTTGTTTTTGACCATCGTGTTAAAAAAGAAATTAAGTTAGAGTGTTTAAATAAATCATTGACAAATTTTACAAGAAATTATTAAACTGTCTAATATTAATAAGGTATTCATCAAGATCATCAGTTGGTCAGTTTGTTAATCTGAATTGTCGATATTCTCTATCACTTGACACAACTACTTCTAGTTAACGTCAAATTTAGCGGAGTGGTTAACCAATGTTTATCATCTATTGGTTGATGATCAGTATTCAGTGTGTATAAAAGTTAACATCTAATGCAACTATTAATAATTGAGTAGTTGTAACTGTCGGCACCCCGGCTCCAGAAAACACGTTTTTATCAAAGATGCTATCAAGTGATAGCAGAAATAATCACATCTAGGTACACTGTACAAGATAAAACTGCACTATAAACATACTAAAGTGATGTTCAATCTCTGGATACCCCGGTGTTAAAGTTCAAGGGCAACACAGGCAGACTAAGTGACCGTTTATCATTTATCAATAATACTACAACAATTAATAAAATGATAACATGTTTATTGCTCGACCAGCGTCTTCTCTGATAATTTTGAAACTACTTCTAATAATTAAACACGGGAAGTAGAGGTCGACGTGGGGTCTAACGGGTGATTATATGTTTTTGAAACAAACAACTCCGATAGTTGATGACTCATGTTCTGCAATTAACTATGTTAGCTGTTTTAACTGAAAACAAGCATTGGGTAAATGAAGAAAACATAGTGGAGCGCGGATATTGTGTACATGGTGTGGTTTTTAACTGATCTTGGAGATTCTTGCCAAGTTTACATCACTAATGCATTCCGCTGTTTCATTCTCTGGCACCGTAATGGTACATCTGTAAGTCTGTATTATATATGGAACAGGGTCGATTCTGTTAAAATCTTAAATTTAATTCTGGACACAATTTTAGAAATTTTAACAATTTGTCTACATTGTTTTACTACAATTCAATCACATTTTGTAAACAACATTAACAGTGAGGATTGATTATACATGACATAAACAATGAATTTAACTGACCGTATATATTTAATAAAATTGTTCCTGTTTACGAAAGTTGCTTTTGTAATAGATAAATTCCAATATCAAAAGTACAAATTACAGTAACCGAATAACTAGGTCTGGTGTTTATATAATGCAAGTTTACCATAAGGAGAAGGCTTAGTTTAATACCACCCTAAGTTAGCATACATAGAAAACATAGCAAAGATTTAGTTAGAGTAACAAAAAATAAAATGATAAAGTAAGTCACTAGTTTTGTGTATGTACGCGTAGTTACAATGAAACAAATTTGTTAGTAAGAACTAATATCATGATAAAATTTCTGGAAATCTAATCGTGATGACAAGAGGGCGTATTGAGATAGCATATTGTATACACACCAAAAGTATTTTGAAATATCAGCATTCTATCAAACAGTCGTTCTGGTGAACGCAGTATTTATTTATGTCTGTAGATTACCACACTATGACGTGAAATGTAATTAATTCTGTAGTTATTTATAAAACAAATTTCTACCTGTACTCCCACGATAACTGGAAGAAATAACGCTTCCGTGTTACTGAAACGCTTGGTTTCCTAGGTTGAAAGCGAGCGCGCGTTTCATTCTTGAGGAAACGCAGACGTGAAGCAGACGTGTTTTGTTAAGTTATCAAATTTTTCATTTATTGTTATAAAATATCAAAACATATCCAAGGATGCCACCAACGGCTGCTAAGGTAAGAATTCTAGTAATTGATGTTTTATTTCTTGTTTTTTTTTGTTAATTTATATGAAATAAAAAATTTTTAATCGGCTGATAGACAAATGGTTCGGAGTCTTTATAACAATGATATAAAGATGATATATTTGCTCATGTTTGCCTGGATGCACAGATTGTGATTTATAATAGTACTATAACAATATAATAATAAAAATTATACACAATATGTCTTATATAATGCGCGCCATTATAACAAGTCTTAATTGCTTCCTGTGTTTGAAACAAGAGAAGTGTTCTGCATGCATAAAATATTCAGTAAATACTTCCTTGTAGTTGAAATCATGATGTAATTGAACTGTTTTCCGCATTACAATTTTTACATGTATATAATCTAGAAATCTCCTTGAAGAATAAAAAAACTTCATAAAGCTACTTGAATATAAACGTTAAGATACAGGGCTGCACTGTCTGCTCAAGATTATATACCTTCATCGCAGAAATTTAAATTGCGAGGGGGATAAGGTATGAAATTCCATTAATACATTCGATTATTAATTCAAGGTTTTAAAGTCTTTTTCCCTTTGTATTGATATTCGGGTAAAGACGAGATTAGTTTTATATTTTCTTATTATTTCGCACGCTAGAGATAACTAAATGAGATACTCTGCGTTAAACGAACGATAAAAGTTAAATCCCTGAAATGTTCACCTCTTGCATAGCTTCAGTTAGATTTCAGTGGAATTTTCCACACGGCTCTAAATACCATTTTAGATAGGAGAGCAAGTTTCGTACTTCGGTGTTAGATTATTTTAGCAGACGAGATAGCAGTTTTGGCAAATGTTGGAACTTGGTGTTAAAAGTGTAAGGAGATAAAATCATAAATGTTACACCCGTTCATGCAAACCACGTTTGTATTCTATACAAAGCTAAACTCGAGTGGTTTAAACATCACTGATACTTCTGTTAAAACGATATAAATTCTACACACGGCCGTTCTTTGTAAGTCGTCTGATAGTTCAGTTTTGACAGAACATAGTCATAGCTCACTTTTACATTTCTCTGCTGACAGTTATGAGAATATTCGAATCATGTTCAGGATGTTCTTAAATTTTAACGCCATTTTCAATTAGTCTTACTACATTGAATTAGACTTTGACTAGCAATGTGTTACTATATATAACAGGCTTTTTATGTAGAGAAGAAACTATTTGGAACAGGTTACTTCATAGGGACCTTGGAGTCCAAATATGTTGTACTGTTGCCAGTTAAGAAGATTATCAAAGCAATGAATATGTTACACGAAATTATCTGAGTATTCGATATGTATTCTCCAAAAATATGATACTGTCAGACGTCAGATATTAAGCACTTCTGAATATTTCATAGCTTTTGTTTACAGATTAATTTTACCGAGATGGATCATGAAGAAATTAAATAACGGAATTTAATGATTGTAGCCATGAACATACGCTTGACTCTATGCATGTGTTATTCGTGTTATGCAAATTTCTCTTCCAAATAAATGTTGCAAAATTTAAACTTAGGATGAAAACAGACGTTAAAGCAATTGTGTACTGTGTGTTGTTAAAATGGTATAAATTAAATAATTGTTGAACTCATACACTGCAGACTCGTACGTCCTTATAATTAACAAAATAATCGAGTATGAATGAATGGACATGTAGATTATCATGAAGGTTTGAATGATGAGATCTTGCTGATAGAAATATATTTTATAGCGTAATCAACATGATCCTTATTTTATTATGATACGTATGGCTGGCACCCAGATAAGTAAAAACAATGTTTCCATCGCAACCTTCACATAATATTGCACACAAGCTGTGGTGTTTTTAATTGGTACAGAAAAATCATTCGCCATGTTTTACAGGAGAATGAAATATTGAACAAAGATCTGACTTTGGTATGAAAAAGGATCTTAAAATAAACATATTGAACACGTGTTCACCGTTCATTTATAACAAACATCATTTATTTTATATTTATTATACCAGTATTACGTAGGGAACCACTTTAGTGTCAACCATTATATTGAAGCACTAACAACTGTTGATCTTACGTACGAATCACTTATTCAAATCATTCGATTGGATTAAAGTGCCAAAAATAGTTTACCATCATCATTTTTGTGAGTTATTCACCTTACTGAATATACTATTCGGAACTTTATGAAATGAATATATCGTCTTATATTAGACGCTAAGTTATAGGTTCGCCTATAGATAGCGCATTTTTGCTCCGCTAGTGGGATTTCTATGAGAAAATCCAATCGATATTCGCAGTCTGAAATTATTTCAAAGTCATTTAAATATTCTCATGCGTTTCAGCATGAACGTTCAGGTAAAACTAGACATGGCGCAGACTAAGTCGGGAACTTTAGTGGCTGTATATTATTGCAAATGTTCTGCACATATGCATACCCGCCATAAAATTGCTGTGGTATTTGGAGGTGCTAATTGAATTTACTTACTAAAAGCTTTTGAACAAAATATTTACTCCTCGGTTGATACGCTAAAACCTCATTTAATGTCCACCTGTTAAGTCCGCCTCATTTTGACGACCACTTAATTTCAGACAATATGTTTTCAGTATTTCCTTAATGTTTCACCTTGTTAATGAGACCACTTCAATAAAAAGATCAATTCTGTTGGTCCCAAATTTGGCCTTAATATCAAGTTTTACTGGATATGAATATATGTATACCCGTGTTTCATATTTTGAGTTATGTTGAAAATGTTTCAGCCGTGATTTCATAGAGTTAGTGGCTTTGAACAATGATTGAGTTAAAGTTGATCAGTCATCATGTACATGCTTTTAGGCTTTTCCTTTTGGTTGTTACTTTCCAGTTTTTATTTCTCTGCCAAAAAACAAGTCGTTATAAATGTAAATATAGATATAAAGGATTCGAAATAAATATAAGTATTTATTCAAAAAAAAATCGCGGAATTATTCTCTAATTGTTTGTAATATTACCAGAACGTTCATGGAATTTGATCATTTTTCGAACAATTTATATCAACAGGACAAAGATGGAAAACAACAAAAGATAACTCACAAAAAAATAAGTTCACCTTTCACTGGATCACCTATCTAGCCTATTCTGATGGTTCAGACAGAGCCTTAATTTTGAGCTGTAAAGTTGTTGCCAAAACATGCCTCAGTGTTGGTGGTCGTTAGATTTATTTTAGTTATGTCGTATCAGTGAACAATACTATTGATGCAGATTACAAAGATTAAACATTTTACAACATGAAAACAAAATATATTTAACATTATCTGGAAAAAGACAGGTATGAGCCAGCAGTGTTTGAACGTATTGGATAGAATCTCTACACAGACAATGTTGTCATATACTTGAAAAGCATTTCACAACAATACTTGTAACACAAAGCATAAAAGCTTCCAGGGGCGATATACGCAACAAAATGACAGAAAGTTTAAAACCATATCGCGGGTATGATGTTGTCAAATACTAAACATATTTTTGTTGGGTCTTTTTCTTCATTTTTCATGACAATAGCTGTCTTTTTATTGTACATCATATTTTTTTTATCTTTTTACACATAAATCCTATAAAAGAGAAAAAGAGAACGATTAAAAAGATGTTGATGAATCTGAAATACAGGTTAATTGATTAATTAATGATTATACATAAATGTTTAGCATAATAAATAGGTATTTAAATCAACCCTTAAAATGTAGCCAATTTCAGTTCCAATTGAAGTACTTTCTGCTACGAAAATACACGGCTACAAACTATGAAAATATCTTAACCTTTATGTTTTTGGTACCGTTCCAAACACAACGGGCATATTTCTGGAAGCTTAATGCTTGCTATCATGTTCGGAATCGACATTCAAGGCTAACGTATCATTGTACGGTGATCTATCTTCAGTCCCGTTATACATTTACGTGATTCGTTGTTGATTGACAGCCGGGGGTTTCATGTAGAAAACATGCCACTAGTATAAACATTACATTCAACTAATCGCTCAGTAATTTAATATTTGATTAAATAATTAACTTTGTAAGCGAAAATTTAGATTTCGTTACCAACATTAAGTCAGTTAGTGTTACGCTGGCAGGAGGAATTAGACTCGGTTACAAGCGGAATTATCATGAACCAAGCATCGATAAGTAATTAGTTTTGGCAAGGTAGAATATAACGTGATACAAAAACAAGCCGGAGAAGGTGATTACGGAAATGCTAAGCCGGGGTTGCGTATTAGAGATATCTAGTAGATTGGTTGGTTGACGTAATAGACGTGTTTATCCAGCAGAGGATGGTTAATTTATTTGTTTCACAAATAATATCATGAGGATTCAAGGACCATAGTATTAAATGTTAAATAAGGTTGAACAAATTCGGATAGTGTAGTGATAACGCTAAAAGTTTTTGATCTTACGGTCTAGGAATATTTCTGAAAATTTATTCAACATTTTAGCGTCAAAATGTATCTGCTTAAAACAATATTTACACAGAAGCAATTTTTTGGGGAAAGTTTTTTCAGCAAAAATAATGTATTTTACGTCAATATCCGTATGTATTTTTATAACAGAGATGAGGAATGATAAAATAGCATTAAAAATTCTTCCCTGTACAGCAAAGATATGTAAATGTAATGTCTGTTTGAAATCTTTTTGGGATATTTTTTTACTAAATATTCATACATCTTCTAGTATCAAGCGAATTCACCGAAACATTATTACTATAATAGCTATACTTGTTCAAAGAATTGCAAACATGATTTATGGGATAAAATGATTCCATCAGTAGTTACCATCAGATTATGATGTGTAACATGTAAAAATATGCAGTAAAACAATAACAGTAACTTACAAAACATCACTTCGTATATACCCAGCTGAGGGCGTGACGTGTAAGTAATCTAATCCATGATTCGCGATGTGATCTGGTTACAAGAAGTATCTTAGGTAGAGATTAGTGTCGTACAGAAATATTACATGCAATCAGACATACTTCACGTTTTAACACTGCTAGATTGTGTCCAAAATCTGTACAACACAGTACAGTATCTTAAAGTTATTTACTTAACCATTTTGCATAAATGAAGTGACAGGGAATTTTGTAATGCAGACATCTAGTCTCAAAATGATAAATGCATGATATAAAAAGATTAGTAGTAAAGAATTCTAGCAATCTTATTTGCTATACACTGACCTCAACACAAAAACATATATGTAAACATTGTTATTTTGGCAGTGAAATGTTCCCACAAATACTAAGGTCTATTGTTCTATACAACAAACTTGACAATGTAATTGTAACAATCCATCCACAATAATTACCACGTGACATGCTGAGTACATTTCATACAAATGTCAAAACAGTACTTGTACAACTAATGCTGCACTAAATAAATCATTAACAAATCTTACCGGATTTGTAACTACGTCATTGTTGAACTAAAGCCAGACATGTTGTTATTTTACGTTAACATAACTGAAACTTGCATCATCTTGTGGAAGAATGGTCGTAAAATGATATTATGTTAATTATACTATGTTCCACTGGAATCATGCAGACTGTTGTTTGATTACGTAAAGTAGAATCAGCAATAATGATGTTGTTTGTATCCTGGCTGTTTTTCTTGGAACACGTGACTGTTTCTCAAGTGTCTTCCCACGGAAGTTCGAGATCCATTCAAGTATTAATTAATATAATATTTGTTTCTTAGATAGTTGCAGAAATGTAATCAGAATTAATTGTTCTCAATAATGACGAGAAATAATACTGCCTTAAATATCAAAGTAAGTGTTCAGATCAAAGGCGCTGCTGTTGCCATGGGAACCAATTACTAAAAATGTGTTCGCCAACATTTTTGAGAAATGTTCAGGCAGTATTTAAATTTATGGTAGAGAGACGATATAATACACAATGAACAACTGTTTGAAGCAGGTGTGGTAGTATTGTTGTCTGTTATTGTATAATGATTGGTGTTCTTTGTTCAACGTTAGATTTACAGTTATTAGCGCAGATTCTTGTTCTGAAAAAGAAACATTCCAGTAAGCATACATACACCGCGTTAAATATGAACTGTCGGTAAATTAGTAAATTATAACGTAACCATATTAAAGTCATACCTGATTCAAGTCTGTCTTCGTTTTATTCGACATAACTGTGCTTGTTTTGTGCTCTTTCATTCAGGAGCAATGTTCTTCTGTTCTTCTGAAGAAAATGTCAATCACTTAATAAAGAACAAAGTGGTTTAAAGCAAATATCAGTATGATCTCGTCAAGTTGAAATACAGTGGAAATATTGAAAACTGGTCTGAAAACTAGTGGTCGTTACAATATGCTGGTCATGATTCAGAGTTGGTCGTTGAGTTTTACTGATAAAATCCAACTCCATTTTTGGCGGCGATTTTATCGACAATGTAATCATAAAAGTGGATATTTATATTTCACAGAGAGATCCAGAAATGGAGGGTCAAGTATTGGACTGGATAGAACAATTGACTGGAGAATCATTAGATAGAAGCAAAGAATACCCTGATATGATAAAAGATGGGATCACACTTTGCAAGTATGAAAAAAAACAGTTTCTAGGGGTTTTTTTTATTTGACGCCAACGCATTGATATTTACATAAGCGTGAATGTTTGTGCTGTGACGGTCATTGTTCATATTTCGATAAATCGCCAATTTATTAATGTCATTTTACGTTGTCGGTCATTTCAGGTGAGCACTTTTATAATGGTGTGTAAATGATACTGCATGTAGTGCGAGATACAATGTATTGTAAACAATTATAATTTATGAAGAAAACTTGATAAAATCAACAGTTCACAGAACTTCTGCATAACGTATAAATTGATTCTTAATCTAGATGCTTTATATCTACATTATTTTACCGTAAAAGTCTGTGATTTTACCTATAATTCCAAGTTCGGGTCACAATTGTACCAGATATAAATATGTGTAAAAATATACAATGTTCATGGCAGGAAAATTTGAGAAAAGTAGGTTTTACTTACTGACAGTTTACCATCATTTGTTCACGATTTATTTGATCTATATGCACATTTTATTACCGGTAATTTAAAAAAATGTCGTCGTTATATCGTCTTCAAAAGATAATTGCATTATATTGTGACTCCTCGCAGAATCACAAATTGAAAATTTGGTCTAGATGTTGGGAAAAAGCGCGAACCTTGTTTTTATATATTTAGGCGACCCCCTCGTGATACCCGTGCAAGTCAGTGCACAAAAAAAGACACGAGAAAATCATTTTCTTCGTCTGTAAAGCGAATTCACGAGCCGTCGTTTATTTCGCACGTGAATCCCCGTAATTCTTGTTGACACGCGCGCAAAATCTTACATCGGTTAAACTCGTAATCAATTTGAATGTCTTTATATAATTTATGTGCTTGTATAGACATTGGTTAGGTTTAAAGTGCAAATAAATGACGAAAACAATCCATTAATACTAATGTCGAGTTGTTGATAATGTCTGGGACCAAATATCAAATAGTTTTCCATAAAAACATTTTTATTCACAACTTTTACATTCAAAATACATTATAAGGTAGCAGTTACTCCTATTTAAGCCTCCGGGCTAGGTGTCTTTAACAATGGGTAGCAAGATATTTAAGTCGAAAACTGTTTCCTTAGCTAACATATGTATATGTCCTTTGTGACTATTTCTGTGTATATTTTAGCATGTTTTGAACTTGAAGTATCTAGTCCTAATTCATATTTCGTTGTAGTAAATGTTTGTTGTTGTTTTCTAAACAAAATGTTAAATACCTGAAATGAAATGAAGCAGTAGAGTTGGTATTCATGTATTTTATATATTAAATAATTTCAGTTTAATGAATGTACTGAACCCTGGCTGTATCAAGAAGATTGACAAGAAAGGTGGCGGCTTTGCTTTGATGCAGAATATTGAGCGATTTAACAAAGCTATCATACAATATGGAGTGCCTGTCAGAGAGGCTTTTCAAACTGTTGATCTTTGGGAAAGGAAGAACATTCCTGCAGTAACTTTATGCATCCATGCCTTAGGAAGAGTTGTAAGTTTACAAGAAGTCATTGTATGCGAGTAATTCCACATATTTTCACTTCAGGATTACATACATGTATATATTATGGTCAGAAAAATAGTTGTGTTTCCGGTTGCAAAATTCGAAATACGAACATACTTGTTGACGAATCATAGACTTGCTGCATAATGTATTATTTTATGGTACAGAGTTCAATTATATGCAAAAATTATCCATTCCAATAATAAAAGAGACAAAGCTGTCTTAAATCAGATTCAATAGCTATCATTGTTTCTAAACTAACAAAGAAGGTTACCAATTTCAACACCAAGTAATTAAATACAGTAAAACTTGAAATAGCGACCTCCTCAATATTATGTCCATCTTGTTTTATCGTCTATTTATTTTTGAACCAGCATCCAGTAACTCCCCTATAATACAACTTGATAATGAGACCACCTCATTATTAAAACTGATCTTTTGGGTCTTGAAGTTGATCTTATTATTGAGGTTTTACAATACTTGAATTTGGTTTCAGGCCCAGACTAAACCAGACTACACCGGACCCATCTTGGGACCAAAAACAGCTGAAGCCCAACAGTTCGATTTTACCGCTGAACAGTTAGCAGAGGCAAAGAATACAGTAAACACAATGCAGTATGGTTCTAATACTGGAGCCAACCAGGCTGGCATGAGCATGGGTAAACAGAGGATGATTAATGATTAAAAGACATTTTACAAGAAGTTTAAACATTCGGAACACCTTGGCTGATTCAGTACTTCTATCTAACCTTACATGTACTTGGAAGCTTGATATGTGTCAAAGCCTTACATTTGTGATGCTAAGAAATGTTATCATTAAACAACTAAGTTCTTAAAATGGCATCTATCCATGACTTTCCAGCATTTTCATTAAAAAACTGTCCTTCAAACTGTGTAAAACTTTGCCTTCTACGATATGTAGTATGCAAAAAAAGCAGTTTGTATGAATAAAAAAACGTTTCATTAGTGGAGGCTGTCATATTTGTCAGTTTTACATTCGGGAAGTTCTAAGTAGTTCCAATGTCAGCTTACCAGGTACAGTCGAGATTAAATGAATTAGTCTAGGTGTGCCGAATAGAAGTTTAAAGACATAACACTCTAGAAATCCATGTTTATGTAATGTTCGTCACATGTTAGTGGATGTATTATTTTATTTTTCCTTATGTACTTGTTTGTAATTATATTTTACTTTTATACTAAATACTTCTAGAAAGTACAACAACATGAACAAGCATGTAAAATACATTAGGATAATATACTAGTTAATATCACAAAATCTTTCATATTTAGTAGACATTTTTGCAGCATTTGGCTTCAACACGCTCAAACATCCAGCAATGAAAATAAGAAGTTCACAAAGAAATTACAGAATCTTCATTTTCAGTCTTAGAATCACAAACAGTGGTTTATTCAATGCTTGAACCTGGTGAAAATTAGCACTATTTTTATCTATTATTGAAGGAAAATACAAAGTATATCTAAACATAACGTAGAGACCCTGACGTACAGACTGTGAGCCGTGATGTGACTTATCTGTGCTCACAGGCAGTAGTGTGTGTGCTGATATCGCTGGTATCTAATTATCTCTAAACCATTCTTCATGACAATTGTATAAAAAAAATGAAGCATAAGATATGACACAATTACTTGCAATGAATAATCTTTATTGTTTGTATAACGTAGATGTTTTTGTGTGTTTATGTTACGCTTTTATTTATTGCAATATAACTGTGTACTTTATTGTACATTCATATCAATATATTAAACATAATAAAGTAGAACATAGCAAAACTTTTGCTTGTTTCATTTCTTTATGCAGCCAGGGACTCAATGGTGCAGCTCAGTACTGGTATGATATTCAGTTTACATAACAAGTGTTTCTGTGTTACCTAGCATTAATAATCTGTTATCACTCATCCCAAAAGAAACTAAAAACTTCCAAAATATACCAGAGGAGGATGTTTCATGTTCAATCCAACTGTCACATTAGCACTCTGCTAGAGCTACCAAGAGGGCCCCCACTGAAAGTTTGAACCTTGCCTGGGACCAGACAAATTTCACATGTGAAGAAGCTTTCCAGTTAGCTAACAGAAAGTCAGTGGTTCTACCTAGGTCTAAGCCTGAAGTCACTCCGCTGTTAAAGCTGTAAAGTTACCAAATGACCCTGGCTGTTGGTGTGACAATAAACCCAAGTGAACTAACCAGGCATGTTAGCAGGAGAGTGTTATGATTTATTCATTCTAATGTTTTGCTATGGGAGAATTTTCTCTATGCTCTATATATTTGTTTTATTACAAAGGTTCCAATCTGGCTATGTAATGACTGAAGATCTCTCTACTACACTTCTTGATAATTAGTTTATCAATAATTATCATAACACTAGGCTAGAAAGTAATATTCATGTTTGGGGTTACCTGTGACAAACATATTAGGGTAGGTAGTTCAAAACGCTTTTTGTATTTACTTTCATATCTAGGGAGGGAAGATAGGTCCTAAACAGGTCCCTTGGATATTACAATTAAAAATTTTTGGGTCTCACCATAGGATAGTGTCAGTGAAAACAGGACAGCGAAAAATCACCTATATAAGCATGCAAAAGAGTTTTAAATACATGTACATTGACATAAACAGAATGCACATAATTTTAAAACAGGGCATATTGTACTGAATTATGAAATCATGTGATGCAGGGAAAAAAATGAAAACTCAACACAAATGATAACTCAGATCATCTTATACACACATCAGTATGATTTATTACAAATCTACATCCATAGTATATTAACAATAAATACTTATACAAACTTAACAGCTTAAAAAAACGTAAGTTTGTAAATAATTTTTCATATTTTTTGTGCCCAACTTAAAATGCTTTTTTGATATTCCATACCTCCCAATTTAAAAAATGGTATAAAATAAGAACATTTAAATAAATATGGGAAAAAACATTTAACCAGTGAATTTATTGAAATATGATAAAACAGTGATTTGTTTAAGTCCTTAAAAGTAATAAGACTAAACCACCTTGAATTCTTATACAATATCAAACTTGGCTTTTTTAAAACCATTAAGTATGTATTCATAAGGAGATTCGTACACAGCACTTCTTCATAAAAAAACAATATGATTATATTGAAGCTAAACATTTGAACAAATAAATAAGTAAAAAATAAATAAATGCCACAAACAACAAAAACATTTATAATCAATTAATTTCATCATCAGTGAAATAATACAAAGATACTTAGTTGATACATCAACTCCAGCAGATCTTAAAACAAGTATATATCAATGCTATAAACAAAGTAATAACATTCAAATAAAATTATCTATGTGTTAGTCTATGTGTTGAAACTATTTTTTTCTGACTATTTCAAATAAGGTACATGTTTTATTATAACAAAATAACTGACTAGATAAATGAACAATACATGACTGATTAATATTCACATAAAAAATATCACCCTTCCCTTAATAAATAAACAAGTGGTTCTGATCTACAGACATAATTATATCTAAATGTATGTAGAGAATATGAACATCTACAAAAATATGTAAGTCCATAAGAAAATCATTTATCTAAAACTGTCGTATAATTCAAAACAGGCTGGTTCAACAAACATTATGCCAAATATTTAAGATATTTTTGAAACAATAAGCTCTAGTTATTTATATACATAAATTTGGTTTTAAATTCAAGAATCGGGTTGCTGTAGAGAAAACATATAAAGATAATCACAAATACAAATAAATATCAAAACTAGCATGTAGTGCATTAGTGTTATATTTCATGGTCATCACTGACTTTCTGTAAAGGTACAACATCGTCACAAGTGTTGTCTAACTTCGCGACTTCTTCAAGACTCATATATTGTGATTCCTTACCATTTCGTTCCTTACAAATTTTCAAATGTCGATCACGATGATATTTGGTCTGAAATCCCTTAAAGCATTTATCGCACATGTAGTTTCTTTCCCCAGAATGAACTTTAAGATGCTTCTTCAGATTTTGCGTCTTGTAGAAAACCTTACCACAGATTTCACACGTATATGACACTTCCTTCGTGTGGATGTAGGAATGAGTCTTCAGATCAGAACGACGTCCAAAAACTTTATCACAATAGTCACATTTAAATTTTTTATCACCAGTATGTACAACTAAATGGTTATCAAGATGAGCTTTCTGTCTAAATGCCTTTCCACATTTCTCACACTTAAAATTCTTTACACCTGAAAGATAACATGTGTGAATACTGAATTAAATAATAATGATTTAATAATATTTTTTTCGGAGGGGTATGCCTGATTTCTATATTATTACAGTTCATTACTAGTAAGCAGTTAACCAGTTTTCTTGGATTGTGCGTGACTGATAAATGCATTCTTATGCATCAGATTTCCAACAGTGAAGTCCTCGGTGAGGAGACTGAGATAAAAGTCAGGAGGATTTTATTATTCAGCATGCTATCAATGATTTTTTAAAAAAAATACTGGTATTGATCAGTTGAACTAATAAATTGCAGAAAGATATGTTATACTACCTAAAATATTTTATATATTTCAAAATGTAAATTTTTCCTTAAATCTATTCCTATAATTTTTTATTTCAGAGTCAAAAAGTTACAAGCTGTAATGTACCAAGTTTGGTAGCAATAAGTCAATCTAAACTAAGGTAATCATATAGAAATAAATTGTAGATGTCACCACCTGCCTGTCCATAAAATACCACGATCCAATAACCAGACTTTTTATCTATACTGAACACCAGGTTAAAATTTGTTGAATCAGCAAGCGCAGACAATGTTATAACTTTTAACTGATCTCATAGAAACATACCTGTATGTATATGTAGATGCATTTTCAGGTTACTAGAATCAGAGAACTGTTTCTTACAGTACATACAACTGTGAGGTTTTACAAACATATGTATCGCCATGTGTCCATTAAGTTTGCCTTTGGATTTAAATTTTTTATCACAAACGAAGCAAGAAAAATTGAAGTTTTCAGGATGTTTCAGCTTTAAGTGGGCATTAAGTAAACGTTTGACAAGAAAATAAAGCCCACATTCTTCACACTGATTTAACTTCACGTTTCCAGGATCCTGAGATATACCTGTAATATATGTAAAATACATCACTACAACACACATTAAAATGCTTTAAATTAAATAGAAATATTCAATTTTGATCTACATCATAATTACATTAGTACAAAACATATCAAAATGCTTTAAAATTAAAGAAAAACATGCATAATATTCTAGAACTACATATGAAACTAAATTCAGGGCCTCCATGTTCTAGTGGTTATGGTCTCTGGCTAATAATCACAAGCTCTCACTGCTGCCAGTTTGAATCCCACCTCAGACCAGAAATCACAAAATATTCACATGAGAGGAAGTTGTCCAGCTTGCTTACAGAAGGTAGGTGGTTCTAACTAGGTGAACACCTGGGGTCTTCCTCAACAGTAAAAGCTGAAAAAGTCGTCAAATGACTCTGGCTGTTGGTGAGACATTAAACTATAGAGAAAATAAAATGAAACTCAATAATGTTGAAAATATTAATAGTTTAAATATAACTGATCTTTCAAACTCCTTAAGACCTTTCTGTCACATAATTTGTATAGACATAATGCTACACTTATTGAACTAAGCAAGCAAGCAGTACTCATTTCATGAATTTAAGAATGACAAGATAAACACTTGATAAATAAGACAACTACTCATCCTACCAAGTTGATAACATATTTCAGCAGAGAACCACATAAGTAATTCCTCTTCCCTGATTTCAGTTTTAGTAACAATATAGAACTGATCTTGATCTCTGTACACAGTACAGTTCTGTTCTAACAGGGAGGGTGAAAGTCGTACAAACATTGTCCAGCTGCATATATTCTCATCATATAACTCCAACAACTCTACCTCTGTTTCATTCTTTTTTATCTAGAAACGGTCAAATCAGAGTTGTTATATTCTAACCAAGGTTTGAGGTTATAAAATTTGAGACTGGTCTAAAAGTTCAAATCTTATATTTGTCCTTTAATCTTTTCTCAGTTAATTATGATAAAACAATGATGATATTAATCATACATTATTCTGTCAGCATTATTGATATGAATATGTAATTAAACATTAAATAACGAAAACTTTTCCACAAAAATAAAATATTTCAAGAATAAAATTGAGATTTGAGCTCAGACACTGTTTTATAATCACAGAACCAGGCATTAAATAATAAAAATAATATTGAAAATTTATGGAAAAGAAGTTTCATGGATTTATGAAACAAATAATCATGTATTTGTTATGATCTTCACTAAGAAGTTTTGCGACATGTTATTAAAATTTCTGAAATTTAACTTACTAAAAATGGCTGGAATCCATCAATTTGTTCTTCATAATCTTTTGTAGACATGACAACACGTTTTCCGACCATTGGTCCAAATCTGGTCCTTTCTGATAAACAATCTTTACACCAAACACCTAAAACAGAAATAAAACCAGTTGGCAGACTTATCATAAACAGAAAAAGCGTAATTTCTTTTCAAACAAAATGTTTTTTCCTCGGGTAGTAATTTTCAAATTCAAGAGCTGTTATGTGTTATTTGAAAGTAAAAACATTTTAGCAACTGTAATATATTAATTTCTATACGTCAAAAATTATACAGAGAAACTGCCACAAAGAACTTGTGCCACTCTCAGGGTTCGAACTCGTAAACCTGAGGCCTGTAGACCTAATGTTCCACCTTCTGAGCAAGGCAAGCGGAACAAGTTATGTGTAAAAATAAATATATAACAAATAAATCAACAGTTATATTTTACAGTGAACTAAGATAAGCCGTACTACCTAGGAAATCTTTGAACTCTGAGGTAGCAGTTTGTTGTAATGTAAAACATGGAGGCAGTGAGGCTCTGGCACGACTGAGGTACGGTGTGTCAGGCATGTCTACATAATCTGTATTGTGTACACTACAAGGTGATGTCATCAACTTGTTACAATCAACACAAACTGTAGAATAAATAGAAATAAAATCAGAAATATTTCATAAAATACTGTTACAGACCATACCAAACCAATAACACAATTTATGCTAAAGTTTTAGGCTAAGATTTATCATAAGAGATTTATATTATCAGTGTTTAGACCAATATATGGCATACCAAATATAATTTGTAAGTCTTTACCTATAGACAACATGAAAAGTAAGACTGCATCTACAAGCACCTGTACATACTGTTATTTGCAAAAAAATGGTTACGTACAAATACTAGCAGTAGAAGGAGTTGGCTGTTCAGGGGTACAATCACCTTCATTATCAACAGAAGGATTATACTGGCACTGGTCAGTCGTATCTACAACTGTCGTAGAGGTTGGAGGCTCATCTACAATAATTCAAATAATACAATCTACTGTAAAAACAGAATAATATATGTTACATAGCAAGCAGAACAGGAATAAACACAAGTTTGTCATCTGATCCAGGACTCGACAAATCCACTCATCTGCTTAAAAACACAAGTGAAAATTGACTCAGGATGAGTTAAAATTGCTGCAGTACTAGTTAGAATTCTTAGCTGGTCATCAAGCAAGAGGAGTAACCAGAAAAAAATTGCCGAGTCCTGTGTAAATGTAAAAAAGGGATTTTTCAGTGTCATGTATGCAACTAGAATATTTCTCAAATGCTACACAACTACATGTGCATTGAATTATCAATTTATCCCCAAAGCATGAAACATTGAACATATCAAACATACAAAAAATAGTACATACATGTACTGTCGGAATTGAAAGATATCATAACATAATCTTCTCATAGAATTTTGGAATTCTTTATAATTCACCTGTTATTTGAACCTGCATGTGTCGATCCTCAGCTACATAGGGGTGTTCAGTAGAGCTTTGTGATAAATCTGGAACTATGACAGTGTTGAACTGTACCGCTTGTAACAGATTCTCTATGGTCTGGTTGGATGGTTTAGGCTGTATGCTTACAGGAGCTGGTTTCATTGGAAGTTTAGGCTTCAAAGAATCTTCAGTAGCTGAATAAAAAACACATAATTTTTTTATTTGTTGGTTCAATGTCTCACAAACACCCAGGGTTATGTGGTAACTTTTCCAGCTAATTTTACAGGTAGAGGAATACTTCAGGTGAACAACCGGGTTAAACCACTGACCTTCTGTAAGCTAGTTGGGCAACTTCCTTCTACAGGAAGTTTTTCAAATCCTAGTGAGATTTGAACCCACAGCAGTGAGGAGCTAATGGTTACCAGTAAGATAGTTAAACAATTAGACCAAGGAGGCCCTCACAAATAAATCATGTAACTTTATGCTATTATGTTACAGACAGACAAAATACAAAAGTTACTGAAAGTATAAGATTGTACAATTTTCCAAGATATAAAAATAATTATGATTATTATCATAACTTCATCATATGTAATATAACAATAATCACATCGTAAGTAATCCGAAAATAAGTTTTCAATGAATTAGTTGACTCCAAAGGAAAGAATCAATTAGATACAAGATCTAAGGACCTTGTAACAAAATATATGGAGTGAATTCAACTTTTCTATCACGTAGTTGTTTAAAGAAAATAGATCAAAGCCTTTCATAAACATTTCTATGTAACAAAATATTATAATATAGATTCCTAGAAAAAAAAACACATACAAAAATCCAAACTCCCCCCCCCAAAAGTCTGAGGGGCCAAACTCACACTTCCCCTTGTTACAACAAGTAACCACAAACTTACCAAGTATAGGCACACAATAATCAGGATATAAAGACAGTCTTAATTAAACCTGAAATCATATCACTTCAACTTCTGAATAAAGGCCATCTTTAAAAAAAGACTTACTAATCATTTGTTAAGTATGGGTTAAACAGCACTCATTTCAGCCATACAAAAACATACCATGTATTTCAGTAGTACCATTTTTCTCCACCATATCCTTAAGAATATCAGTGTTTATTCCTTTATCAAGGGGAACCAGCTGTAAGGGGCCACCTGGTCCAGTTGGTTGTAGCAGCACAGGGTAACCTTGAACCTGTGGTTGCTGAAGACCATTGTTACCCAGAATTACTGACTGAGCTGTCTTGTTCATTCCATCATTGCTTGATCTGGTAGCTGCATTGACAACTTGATTAAATATTTGTTGATAATCATTTTGAGGTGCGGATTCTCTGACAGATTGCAGTGCATCTTGCATATGTAGTGCATGGATTTCAGGATGAAACAAGGGCTGGACTTGCGAAACATTTGGAGGTGAATTTAGAGGATTTTCACGTGCTGTGAAATTAGCAAGCTGATTCAAGACGGACATTGGGGAAGCATCCGAGTGGCTTGATGCTGGGCTTACAGTACTAACAACTTGACTAGATGTAGGTATATGTGCTTCACTGGACTGTCCAAGTAAAGAATTAGTATCATGAGGAAACAAGCTTTGTATGAGAGTTTGTATAGGTTGTGATGTGAAGTGGTGTATAGATGGAAGTGGTGCTGGTTGGTCAGATGGTCGAGGTCCAGCTGGCAGGTTAGGATTACTGATACCCTGCAACAACATATGATATCTGGTAATACTTTCATAGAAAATGGGATATCTATAATTGGCATCTTTAACATAAAACAAATCAAACTGACATAAAACTGCAAAGCAATGAATAATAATATTAAAAGTAAAAAAGTAATCTTAAATTCAGTTACAACAAAGCTTAGTCAAACACAGTTACATATAGTTGTAAGTTTGTTTAAACAATATGAAAAAGACATTGAAATACATACAGTACCTGCAACAAATTTTGTAATAATGCTGCACTTATTTGTACATGTCCAGGTGTTTCTGCTTCTTCTAAATGTGTCTGAACAGCTTGCATCTCAGCAGCTGGAAAACTAACAGAATTGTTACCTGGAAGAGTTGTTGCCCCTGATTGACTGATCCCATCTTGGGCATTGACTAGTAAATGTTCAACAGAAAACTTCAAGTTATTTATATGAGATTCATCAGAATGAACACTAGATTCTGGAAGAGTGAGAGGACTTATACAAGACAAAAGTTGTTTTATGGTCATTGGTGAAATCTGTGAATGATTTTCTGGTAATGACATCTCAAATGTCTGTGGAGTTTGATCTGGTATAGATATAACAGCTGACTCCACTTCTGTAGGGTTGGATCCAGATGCTGAAGTTCTGTCATCTGTATCAGCTTTCTTCTTGCGAGGCTTCCTCTTTCGTTTAGATTTTTGACTATCATCTTTCGAGTCTGTGAAAAAAATAGATTCTTCATATCATTTTTAAAGGAATAACTTATCTCAAAATCACTACAGTATGGTCTCAGCTTTGTTATTGAATGAGCATCATTTAACTGAGTGATCATTGTCTTAATTTGTCATGTTAGGCATTTTAAATAAATCAGATTTTCACAATTTATATTTTCTTTTAAGGCTTCAATAAAACAACACATAAAATGAGAGTGTTAAACTGGTACAAAATACATCCATCAAAATTGTAATGCAAAGTTTGGATGGGAACTGTTTAACTTAGGTCTGTTTCTTCATTTTTCTTTTTTTTTTTGCTGAATCAATGAGTCTTAGTTCTCGAGTGTCAGAGATAATTTGGTTGGTTATCAATCATAATCAAGCTATTATGCCCATGAACATTTTGACCAAGTTTGGTGAAGATTAATGGGTACTAATCAACTTAGAAAGCAAACAACAACTGTAGGTGCTGCCAGCATGCTGTAGGTGTTCCTATAATAGTAATACATCCCAACAAGACAGGCTGACAAAACAGGCAAAAGTTCACTTAATGCAATTCCTTGTATTTCAAAATCTGACAACCTATATACCTTCATTTTTCAACCAATTAACATACCTTTATCTGACTGTTGTGCATCGTGTGTCTGGCTATCAGTAAGTGGCTTGGGCAGCAAACATGTAACTGCTTGAGTCAAACTAGCTGTATTTATAGAAGTAAGACCATCAGCCATTTCACCAGAATTTCTGTGCGTAGAAAAATGTTTCAGAATCTAAATAAGTAAATAACCTGTCACTGAGTGCATCATTCATTTGCATGAAGATCGGTGACTGCATGAGAAGACAGCAAGATGCATTTAAATATAACTCAGTCTGAAAGAAAATAGCTTTTTGACATAGACATATATCAGATTTTTTGCCACAGTACAAACTGAATATGAGTGAAAATGGTACTTTGGCAAATAAATTGCTACACTTCAGCCTGGGCGGAGTATGTTGATAAGCATTAACAATCAACATCTGAAGCTACGAATATTGCAAAATATTATAGTCGCGAAATGTAGTGACTTTTCAGCACAGTTAGACTAAACAGACATATGAATGGATAGGATGTACTTCAACTTAGTAAGAAAAATAAAATTTCAAAATTAAATTGGCAGCATGCAGTTAACAAAGCTTTAATTAATGTAAAATTCATTAAAAATATATTAAAATTTATACCGGAAATACAAACAACTTTCTGATTCCCGTTTCGTACAAGTAAATCGCAAGAAATAGGGTACCAATCTCAAACGGTGTCAAGGTCAGTTGTTATCAAACACAACAAAACTCGTCCACAGGTTGAAATTTCGCAGTTTCACTTGGTTTTATCTTGTGACAGTGTGAAAAAGCAACAATGGCAGACAGAGACAAGGCAACCAACCAAATTGAAGAGTTCAAGCGGGCTCAAGGGGTAAGTTAGCTATTATGTACAATTTTTGTGTCCAATTAGTTGCACTTATTGTCTTTAATACGTTTTATACATTGGTGTCTTGAAAGCATGTCAGTTTCATTCTTAGCTCGACAGCTACAGTAGAGTTGTTAGCATCTTCAGATATTTTCAATCATTGTTTGCTAATGATGTCTCACCTGATCACTATTTGTCCTATGCGTAGACTTAGTGAATACTGCCTGATACTTCATAAACTAAATTTAACACTGTTTAAGTCTTCTGACTCACACAGTGTTGCTATATATATCAGCATCTTCGATTCTATTAGGCAGATTACTGACTTTATGAAACAATCTCTGTCTGTTTAATATGTTGTTTGTCACATAATTTGTCAGAAGGTAGGATTTAGTTCTATTAACAAGTTCATACTACAATATTTTCTCTCTGGATTCAAGTTTGTGCGGTGACATTCAGTACATCTAATTAGACAGTTTGTGCTAGTGAGGCATTTTTTTATTTAGCCCCATCCTGCGCAGATTTTTTGTCTATCGGTTAATGTGAGGAAAATCTCAAATTAAGACCCTTGACAGGAATTCAGTTATGATATCTGCCAAATGAGTTGCTAAATTTGTGAAGCTACGTGATACAAAATTATTATTAAGTAGTATACTTCAATTCTTCATTTTCCTCAATACTTTGTCATTTCGGACAATTTGGTCTACAAAGTTATGTCTCACTGACATCAGTGTAACAAAAAGAATATGTATGTCAGTTATGATATATTGGTGCTTAACTTTGTTTAATGATTTAGCTTGAATTTAAAATACAACCACTGTCAAAATCATGTTCTAACTATGTATACTTAACCCAAGTGACATACCAGGGCCATTTACAAGTGTCTCATCCCTATGCAATGTATAAGCTTTTCAGTAATTTATTTTGCAGGATAATATTAGTGTTCATGTCAAACAAACTGTAATATTTATGGCTATATTTTTGTCTATTTGCTTGGGCTGTATGAGTGGTAATGATTTATGCTTTATTTATCAGTATTCGTTAGAGTGAATAAGAGTCCATAAATCAATTTAGGATTAAAGTAGTTATTTTTTTGAGCTTTAATTTTATATTTTAGAACTGATTGTTTTCATGCACTTTTGTCTTTTAAATCTTTGTTATATTGGAATGATTTTTCAGACTCCTGATGCCCTCACCACAGGTACTGGGGGCCTTGTGGGCAACAAGACTGCTACAATGACCGCAGGCCCCCGTGGACCAGCTTTGCTTCAAGACTTTGTATTCACTGATGAGATGGCTCACTTCAATAGGGAACGAATTCCTGAACGAGTTGTCCATGCAAAAGGAGCAGGTTTGTATGACATGCATGGCTTTTTATTTCCTAACCCTTGTTCAAAATAACAAATTGACCTGGTTTGTTAAGTCATCTCAGCTTTTCTCATCTCCTTTGTTTTCATCCAAAACTTTTGTAGAATGTTTCCTAAATTGCAAGTAGCATTTTCACGAAAGTAAGTGATGGATAAGCTTCAAGTATAATCCTCCATATTGTCTTCATTTTCTGGTTCAAATCAGTAGTAGAGTTCTTTCCTTTCATTGAATTGTTTAGGGTCATTAAGTGCTTTCACTGTGACCATTCTTACAATAGTTATAATTATAGAAAACTTTGTCTAGTCTAATGAAGCTTGTGTTGTTATGTTTTGTCCACTGTATGTTATGGGAATATTTTTCTCAATGCTCAGTGATTTGTTGGGAAAGGGTCTGGTCCAGTCCAATTGGGAAAAATTGTGTGGTCTGGTGCCAAAATTGGGAATTTTTAGGTTGTGAATTTGGAAAAAAATGTTGTTATTTTCAATTGGGAAGTGTCCGTTTACTGTACCCAAACAAAGAAGGGTAAAAAACTGCTGATGTTACAATGTAATAATATGATGCATGAGGCAATCTGTTGATACATGTGAGTCGAGTAAGTGTAGACATATGTAACTTACTTTAACTCCAAAATGCCAGTATGGTTCGTGATACTGCTACAGTCCACATTTTGTTTGATAAAATTGCTTGTTGATTAATTATGCTGTAAGTTATTTAAAACAGTGTATGTTCAATACCAGTTGTCCTTTCATTTATAAATGAGTAAATTGTAAGAAATTGAAGGAATAAATTATATGGTTAAGTGATTTTTATACCCCTGCAAACAAAGTTTATGGGGGTATACTGGAATTACCCTGGTTGTTGGTTGGTCGGTCGGTTGATCGGTCTGTCCCCATTTTGCAGGGGTATTTAATCACAATTCAGTGATAGGTCTAGTTTTATCAAAATTGCTTATCAATTTCTTTTAGTGTGGTCACCTGCATGTAAAATTTCATACATGACTTTTGCTGACTTTAATTTTGCATAGATTCATAGTATTGTTGCTGCGTTGTGGAAAAAATGACTGCCTGACATTTTACATATTTTCTGTCGACCAAAAGTTATATAAACCTATTGGTTGATAGGTCATAGTATAATACTTCAATGTGTCTAAAAATAGACTTCAGTCATTGAACTTGAACTTGACCGATATCAGTGTATAATATTGTCCTGATAATTGTGTGGTCAGTTTAACACATATTGTATATGCTTAATACTTTACCTGTGCAATGTCTGAGTTTAATCTGTCTCATGTTTAGTAGTGTAATATGAAAGCAAGTTTTAGCTCGAACAGGAAATACACATTGTATAAATCCCATATTGATGTTTTATTCACTATAAACTTTTATTTGTCTTTTTGTGTAACCTATGTTGTACTTCATTATAGAATTTGCTTTCATAAATATATACAGTAAAACCTCACCTTATGGACACCCCACTAGTACAAGCACCCCAGTATTAAGGACGGTTTTGCTCTTCTTGTTTTACAGACACTAATGGCAGTACCAAAGTGCATTTTTACACTATAATAGACACTGTTACATGTATTATGGACACGAGTGTTCGGCCTGACTGTTATAATCTAAACATATTTTAAGTCATAAAAAGTAACTTAATTGGCCCCAATAGGTGTGACTAAATTTCTATTTAATAATCAACAAAAATGCTTATCACTTGTTGTGTAGATGATTTTAAGCAAGCCATCATTTTGTACACACTACATATACTCATATTTAAATCAGATAATACTCAAAGTAGACTTAAGATAGAGATTAAATTATGATTCTGACCCCTAAAGGAAAAATTAGGACGTTCTCTTAAATAACAGGTAGACTTTGTCTACCCAGATATTGACTTTGTTTCTACACAACTGATGTATGCTTTACATATTTATTTGTCAATGTCAATGGAGATAGCATGCTTGTTTTAACATAGGTCTTCTTACATAAAAGCTGTTGTTTAATTAGTTGAACTTTTAATGTCTGTTTATTAATTATCTTTTTGGTGTGATTAATTTTTGGCAACAGTTCAACTTATCATCCTTACATAAGTTTGCCATGAGGTTTATGATACTGTTGTTCTGTTGTAAATTAGTTATGAAACTTTGACTTATATACTTAAGCCAAATCCATCCTCCAAAAAAAACAACAATAACAACAACAGCAATAATTTTCATGTTTGATATAATGATGTTATTTATCATTTTGATTTTTTACTTTACATTTAATATATAGTGTATAGATACTTTAATAATAAGAATGATCATTAACAATAATAATTTTCATAAAGTTTATTTGCTGTTTTTCCTTAAAAGAACCTCTGACTCCTTGCTCCAGTCAGGATTTAGATTTTATCATCGATGATCCTTCATTTATATCATAATAAAACAAAATTTTTTCCTTGTTTGGATGAAAACATGTGTAAATAGTTAACTTAAGTCTAAAAGTGATTTTTTAATTCGCATTATAAACTATTGAATGACAAAACAATGCTTATAATGTCAAGGGAATAGTTTTATTTTTGGTAAGATAATAGAATCAGATGACCTTGAATGTTATATCTCCTGCATATTATCACCGAGTTACTTGTGCTGTCTTTCAACTGTCCAACACTTTAGCTACCCAGTTAACCCAGTTTACAAACCAAGATTACATGTTTTACAGTTGTCATATAAGTACAAATTATACAACATGCTTATTTTGGAGTAGGGGCTAAAATTACTCCTACTATTAGGGTCATATAACAGCTTCTGAGGCTTTGAATGGTGGAGGAAGATGTCAGGTGTACATCTGGGTAGAACCTCCAACCTTCTGCTAGCAATCGGGACAGTTTCCACACGTGTTAAATTTTCTTGTCCCAGGAATGAATCAAACTTGCTGTGATGAGAGACTAGTGACATGTTCATATGATGCCAGATAAATATCCAGGTTTCTAATGAACCACAATTTTTACGCTTTTGTAAAGTTCAGTTTGGAAGCTAAATGATGGTTTGATGAATATATAATGAGAGTGTGCATCTCTTGTTAAATCATACCTGTTGGAGACCTTGTTATAACAATCACTTATTTTTGGACCAGTTTTCAATATTTCATCTATTTATCAACTTTATAATGAGACCACCTCTATATTACGATCATTATTTCGGGTCCCAAAAATGGTCTTAATGTTAATATTATTCCCCTTTATTGTGTTTTTTGCCTAACCCAAGGCTATGTTTCTTATAAAAGATGGTCCTGAATTTTACTCTTGAATTTCTTATGTAACAATGTGACCTTCTTGGCACAGTTAATGGACCTTAATAGATGGTTCAGGACAAAAGTGGAATTTAATTAGGTCCTGCCCATGTTATATATAATCTTGTCTTCCTATTTTGTAATTTTGTTTCATAAAACAAAGCCACTAAACACAATGTTACCATTCGTTAATTGATGTTGTACACCTTATTTAATGTGAAATGTTTGTATAATGATTCTGTTAACACCTTTGATAGAAAAGATTTTAATAAAGTTTTTGATGATGGATTGCATTCTTGGTATTTTTCTTATGCATTGACATATTTTATATCACTAGGATGAAAGATCATTCAGGCATCCTAGCTGTAAAGTGTTTACTCTCTGATACTTCTGTAAATAATTGTCTATGCTACATTCTAGTATCTAAGTACTGTATATATCTCGTACATGTATATATGATACACCACATGAATCTTAATCAGGTTATGAAATGACTGACTGCGCATTAAACTTACATAAAATATCTTTTTCCCAATGATATGTAACTTGTTATCTGATTCTGTTTAAACCACAGAATTTAAAATAATACAATGTTTGGTAATTACGCTTCAGTTTGGCATGCATCAGTAGTTGTTTGATTGAAAATAATGACATTACCTTGTTTGATGTAAATCTTAATGATTTTTTATCAATATGTATACTTTCTTAGTCATTTTTTTTTTCACTTTCTATAGCAGGGGCTAGTTATAGGTGTCTTCCCTTTAGGAGAAATCTTTAAAATCATGCTGTTTTCTCCTAAAATGCAGATTAAATCAAGTTTTTTCTTCCCGTTTTGCATCAATTTCCCCAAATTTAAGAAAAAGGCCCCTTCGCCCTACCTGTAAAAAACTGTTAGTAAACACAGATACATTGTAGGAGTATTGACATCCAATCAATGTCTAGTCTGATCTTTCTGACTAAAACCCTTTATAAGGGGTATGCATGGTCAAGTGCTTATCGTCATTGACTTGCAATCACTAGCCCCTCACCACTGTGAGTTTGAATCCCACCTGGTATCAGACAAATTTCACATAATTATGAGGAAGCTATCCAACAAGGTTATAGAAAATTGCTGGTTCTACCCAAATTTACACCAGGAGTCTTCTTCTGCAATTATAGTTGGAAAAGTAAAAAAATGATCCTGGCTGTTGGTGCAAGGTTTAACCCCTGTAAAAGAAAACAAACCCCTCATTATCAGAAACCTTTGTTTCATTTACAGTTTGCAGTACTCAACTGAATCACAGCATTAACTTAATTTACTCTCTACCTTCTTCATTGAATCTGATTTCTTATTGTAAAATACATTTTTGAATACATGTATATGATCATCAATTATAGTTTGTTCAGTTATTTTCTGCATGATGTGACACATCGTTTTACCTCATACATCCGCATATGTTTTATGAATAATGATATTTGAACAAATTTATAGGTATTTTTGATTAAATGTAGATTAAATTTTGATGTATCTGAAATGCATTTAAATCTAAACATTTTGTTTTTGATATACTATACTTATATTTACCTGAAGTTTTGATGGAACATGATATTGTTGACAGTTTGTTTTATAGTATGTAAACTAATACTAGGCATTAGGTATTAAATCACCAAAAATATGTTATATAAAATAAAAAAAATAGTATGTTTATACACTGGCCATCATAAGAAAGTAACCATCATAAAAATTCTTCTGTTTTGGCCTAATATACTGACCTTGGTATAGAGCAATTTTATGGTCAATAATGGACAACAATAAATCATATTATGAAATGCTTCAGCTATTTCCAGATTCCTCTCGATTACTTGCGCTTTGTCTATTTTATACCAACATCACTTACTGGTTACTTTCTTTTGACTGCCAGTATATATATATATATATATATATATATATATATATATGTGTGTATGTATTAGAAAGAGATACATCTGTTATTACGTATGGTAATAAGTTATAGTTTGATATAAAATCTGAGGCAAGCGAAATTTTTTACAAGTATCCTTCAGTTTTTTCCTCACTTTAATTCAGATATAGAAAATAGAACATACTGTAAAACCTCAATTATGGGACCACGTTCGGGACAGTAAAATCTGTTGTAATAATGAGTGATGGATAAGTGATAATACAAGTTGAATTGTAGTGAAGTTTGTGGTCATTATAACCAGTAAGGAGCTTTGAACTTCTTTAACCCTTTGCCTCATAAGCATATTTTGGAGACTTCAAAATTCATAGCTAATACACAAAACATCTATTTATTTAAGAAAATTGGGTTATTTCTCTTTGACAAAGTGGAAAACATTTTGGCAAAAGAAGCTATTACTCATTACAAGCAATGGCTCCTTTGCTACAATGTTTTCAAAAGACATCTGCTTCAGATGCAGTGGGAAATGCAGTATTTTGAAGCAAAGGGTTAAAGAGTAAACCCAGGCAACACAAATGTGGTTATAAATTATGTCTTATTTTATTTGTTGACAAATAAGCATTGTTTTATGTATTTCAGTTACAATAGTGTGTGTACTTGTAGAGTGTTATGCTTGTATAAAATTTAGTTCAATTTACACAGATTCACTGTGACATTGATATCTGTCAAACATTCTTAATGCAGTAAAATTCCACCTCAGTATTAAAAGCAACTCATCATTATGATATCCCCATTTTTGTAGTATCCATTACTTTTCTGTAGTTCAATTTTTGCTATTTAGATCACCTGACTTTCAATACTACCTCATTGTGTATTTACGGACTGGTTTTCTGTATTTTCCTCTATTTCAGTCTGATATTTAGACTCCCTCCTATATATTAAAGTATTTTAGGCGTCCATAGGTGGTCTTATGATCATGATTTTATTGTGTTCGTATCCTCTCTTCTTCAGGAGCATTTGGTTATTTTGAGTGTACACACGATGTTACCAAGTATACCAAGCTAAAACCATTCGAATTCGTTGGCAAGAAAACTCCCCTTGCTGTAAGATTCTCAACTGTTGGTAAGTGTGCACAGGTACCATAGTTTTAAATCTTGTTATAGTTATTGTTTTCACGTCTGAAAGATCCTTGAAAGCTCAGTATATTCTCAGCTGAAATAATTGTCAGTTTAGTCAAACCTGTGTTTGCTGACACATCTGAATAAAGGCCACCCTGTGAATAAAGACCATTATTTGAAAAACTGTCATTGATTATTTAGAACAAGCTGACCTCCAAATAAAGGCCATCTGTCTATTAAGGCCTCATTTTATCTTTCCAAACAGTGACCCTTGTTCACAGGTTTGACTGTATAAAGCAAATAATTTCGTTATAATAATTATTATATGACTTTAGCTTCATGGTATAGGATACTTAAGTTTTCTGAATTTTACCTTACACAAATAATGTCTGTACAATACAAGACAGGCCATGGTTGTAGCCTTCATTATATGATACAGTGGCCATAAATATCACTGTTATGAATAGTGTTATGAAAACTGATTGAAAAGAGCCTGATAAGTTTACTGTCTATTGTGACATTTATGAATCAGAATTACCTGTTGTAACGAGGCACTGTTTCATTCAATAAATTATTTTCTGATTGTTTGTACAAAATGTTTTGTTTGTTTTTATGTGACTGATTGTCCGTAGGATTTAACGCCATTTTTCAACAATTCATCAATTATATAAGGCAACTTGTTTACCTCACCAGTTTTCCTGGACTGTATACTAACCAGTACTAACTTACCCTTCCACAAGCAGCTGGCAACTTCTCCACATATGAATGAAAATCAACATTTTTGTCAAATTTACGCAGAAGGGTATGACCTGCTGCAATCAGGATTCGAACCCAGATATCAGGGTTACATATCCAGTGCCCTAACCACTGGACCATGGCCGCAGCCTCTTGTACAAAATGACAATTTAGGATCATGTACATGTATTTCTATCCATGACTGTATTGTGTTTAGTTGATAACAATATGTACCTGTGTCTTTAGGTGGTGAGTCTGGATCTGCTGACACTGCACGTGATCCTCGTGGATTTGCTGTGAAATTTTACTCCGAGGATGGTAACTGGGACTTGGTTGGCAATAACACACCCATCTTCTTCATCAGAGATCCATTCTTGGTAACTCTATGTAGTATAATCCCACGTAATTATAAGAAATATATATGGTAGTCTTTGTAATTTTATTAGACAAAGTGCTTGATTAGTCTTTTGCAGACAATTGTTCAGTTTTACATTGACAAATGATCTTCAAACTTAACGACTCAGGCTGAAGTCAGCTGTGTGAAATTCATTATCCTGTCAATCTTCACATAGGGATCAGCTCCATATACTCAGTTCTCAATGTTATAATTTCAGTTTCCAAGTTTTATCCACACTCAGAAGAGAAACCCCCAAACCCATTTGAAGGTATGGACATATGTTTCAGTATTATACAGTCCTGTGTAATGTTTTGTTTTAGCTAAATTGATTGAAACATGCCTAACGCTAAAAAAATCAGTCATGTTTAGGGATACTTGACCAAAAATATTGGGAAAGGTCATTCAAACAATTTTTCAGGTCTTTTTTCTAAACACCTTTTGTGAGATTATAATCTTTGATTTGTACCAAAATATATTAGTCCTTTTGGATTTTGATGTTAGAAATTTTAGGGTCTAGGCCAAAAATTAAGATCAGTCATGTGACTGTAAACACAACTATTTTTTAGTGCCTAATTGGTTTTTATATTGTACTAGTATTTAAGTTGTCCCATCTTTTTCATGTCGCACATGTTGTGAATGAAGTGATTATATAGTATCTGGCTTTTTTCATAATTTTGTGAACAACGAATACGAGTACCAACTGAATTGGGATAAATCTTGTTATTTTGTTCTGAATTTGGGAGTTTTTTTCATTAATATGGTTGTGCATGATCCTTTATCACATCAATAAGCAAATATGTGCCAGAGAAATGAAAATCAGTCTGTTTACTGATACCTTATAATCATCATGTTATATAAGGTAAAAAATCCCAAGGGGTCAGTATAAGGCTTATTTTCAAATTTCAGTATTTTCCGCTGTAAGATCTGACAAAGTGTGACATTTTTACGTGTTATATTTAGGATCCAGATATGTTTTGGGATTTTATCAGTTTACGGCCGGAGACAACTCACCAAGTATCGTTCCTGTTCTCTGATCGTGGTACCCCAGATGGATACAGACGTATGAATGGTTACGGCAGTCATACTTTCAAGCTGGTCAACAAAGAAGGAAACGCTGTTTATTGTAAATTCCATTTTAAGGTAAAACAAAACTTGCAAATGATTTTAAATTAGAAAAATATTTTAATCAGATTCTATTATTTTTGCATATGCAATTCTAAAAAAACTAATCTAATCTACTACATGATGGTTCAAATGTTAAGAATGATGTTTCATGTATTATTGTCTGTCCCTACTAATGGATATGTTATGATGTTTTTCTATCTAGGGATGTGACATATTTGTCAGCTTATAAATAAAAGGTCCCATTGAATTTTATTGTAGTAAGAGTAAATATTAATAGCATCATGAAGTTTATTGTGTACATACTACATAGAAGTACAGAGTATTAATTTTGTTGTTAATACTTATGAGACTAAAATTATATTTACAGTGTGATCAAGGAATAAAGAACCTTATGGCTGATGAGGCAGGAGATCTTGCCAGCAGTGAACCAGACTATGCTATTCGTGATCTTTACAATGCTATTTTTGATGGTAATTTCCCCTCATGGAGCCTCAAGATTCAGGTCATGACCTATGAGGAGGCTGAAAAATTCAGATGGAACCCCTTTGACTTGACTAAGGTATGATGTCCTGAAATGTTATTTTTGATGAAACTAGAACACAGATTTTGTCTGTTATGGATTGATTCTGCATTATGCAGTTGTGCCACAATTCCAAAGACATGATAATGGAATTTTGTATGATGTTTTGTTATAACTGTAGTAGCGTAGGTGTTCCAAATGCAGACTATGTTTGTAAAGTAAGTAGTAAAAGGTGTAGTAAGGGATGGGCCTCCATGGTCCAGTTGTTATGGTCTCTGACTAATACCTGCTAACCTGTCATCTCTGTGATTTTGAATCACATGCTAGAAGTTGTCCAGCCAGCTTACAGAAGGATGGTAATTTTACCCAGGTGTATGCCTGGGGTTTTCATCCGCTGTTAAAGTGAAAAGTCGCCAAATGACTCTGGCTATTGGTGCAACATTAAACCACAGACAAGACATTTTTTTGTCATACATGGATGTACTAGTTTTCATTTAGACCCATTATGAAATGTTTAATAAATTTATATGATATGTTAGTTACATTGTTGAATGATTGATTTAATGCAGATCTGGCCACAAGGTGAATTCCCTCTCATACCAGTCGGTCGAATGGTGTTGAACAGAAACCCCAAGAATTACTTTGCGGAGGTAGAACAGATTGCTTTCTCCCCGGCACATATGATACCTGGTGTCGAGGCTTCTCCTGATAAAATGTTACAGGTAAAACATAGGATATTCATCAGTTGCTGTTCTTTCTGGGACTTAGTGAATCATTGGATTTAATACCTGCTGTGTTCTTCTTGAAAGATACTTTAATTTACCTTTGAATAGGTTTATATCTGTATGCTGCCAGGGCCTTAGGTGTAAGCTTCAGAAAAGTCACAAAGCTCAAAGCTCAATTTCATTCTCAAAGTATTTTGGTTGAAAACTATTGCTGTTAAACTTATAAATACATATTTTGCCCAATTATGCTGACATGCAGGTGTTTTATTAATACAAACATTGTTTTTATATAATTGACTTAGAAGCATAAAAAAATTAGATTTATGCTTTGAGAATGATCACAAGTTTTTAACCTTGTATCAAACTGATCTTGCTGAGGTCTGTGTCAAGTATTAATAACTGAGTAGTATTAGTGAAGAAAAGATAATACAGGTACTTAATGTATGATATCATTGGCAAAATAAAATGTTATTATGTAATTGGGAACCAATGAGAAAGTGCTAATGATAATCCATTATGGACTTAAAGATGTCTGTGTATGATTTGATTTATCATGATATTAATATGGAACTACAAGTAAATGAGGGAAAGTACTTGAATTATTCCCTGCATGAAAATCTTTGTGTTTACCAGGGTCGTCTGTTCTCATACTCTGACACACACAGACATCGTCTTGGCAGCAACTATCTGCAGATTCCTGTCAACTGTCCTTACAATGCTAGATTGAGGAACTACCAGAGAGATGGACCACAATGTGTTACTGATAATCAAGGTATATCTTGCTATATTATCATCATCACTGAAATGTTAATGTATTCTTTCAGAGTTATCTTCAAGGACATAAAAATGTTATTATTGTATAACGTTCTTATGTATGATATGTTGCCAGGTAAGGTATATTTGCACAAGAACAGCATTTACAATGTACTGTGTATGAAAAACATGTACGAAAAACAAATACCTTGTTATATCATTGGTCAATATATTTGTTATTATCAGATGTGTATAATGGATCAGCCACCCATGTTTTATTGTGGGATAATGTATGGGTTAATTTCTTAGAGGTTTACACTGGCCAATTTTCTTGGTGGTTAAAATAAAAATGATGTGTTTCCATATTTTATCGTTTGATAAAGTATGGGCAGTTGTTAGGATGATGATCATTAAATCACTTGTGCTACTCACTAACAATTTTTGAACTACTAAACACCTACCTACACCTTATCAACTGATTAAATATCTTATTGAGTACATATTTATTATAATTTGAAAGGTTTGGATTTCAGGTGGAGCTCCCAACTATTTCCCCAACAGTTTCAGCGGTCCTGTTGATGATATAAAACATTGTGAACATATGGACACACTGACCAATGGTCAGATTGGACGATACAACACTGCTGATGATGATAATTTCACACAAGTTGGAACATTCTTTAACAAGGTTTGGTTTTTTTTCAGGATGACATAATATTTTATCTTCTGTACTTGGTTTTTATACTCAGGGGAAAAATAGTCATGTTTATAGTGCTTGAAAAAATTGTGTATGTTTTCTCTTCTATTTTTTTCTAAACGTACCTTTAGTTTGTTGGAGGTATGATTTGTCCCCAAACATTTTCAGATTTTGAATTTTGCTATTTGAAACCTGAGGATGGGTACCAAAAAAGGGTCTGGTATCCTTAAACATAAGTATGGTTTTCTGGCCTTATATATAGATGTATCTGTGTTAATAAGTTCTGTTACTTATATTATAAAACTAAGATTACATAATAAACAAAGATAGATTGATGAGTTCCTGTGGTTTTATGAACAGCTTTAAAAGTGCACTGATATGCAAAGGCAACACAGTGGTTGATTTTGTTTGGAGACACAAAACAAAACAAATATGTATAATATTATTATGACAATAGATTATTAAAATATTCATGTACATGTAGTTAAATGCACAATCAGAACTATCAATGATGAATTACACCCATTCAGCAGCATTTGAAAACAATATCATTATAATGTAAATTCATGTATTTTATACATGAAAAATTTACCAACTAACATCAATTCTATAAAACATGTTTCTTTTTTAGGTTCAGTGTAGTATTCATATGTGTTTATGAATGCTGTTATTTTTATAAACGTTTTAGTGTGTAGTACTTTGTATTGTTATTGTTAAAAAACTAGTTTGAGTTATGTATTAAATATTATACGTAACTTTAACTTCCTTTCTTGAGGTACTATCACAAGCGGAACGTGAAAGATTGACTGAGAATATTGCGGGTCATCTACAGGGTGCACAAGAATTCCTTCAGAAAAGGACTGTGGGCAACTTTGCCAAGGCTGACCCAGTGTACGGTCGTATGATTCAGGAGAGACTTGATAAATATAAGGCTGCCAAACAGGTAACAAACTCATCTATTCCTGTTATATTTTAACTTTTAGACATTGTTTAATATTAGTAGTGATTAGTGACTCGTCTATTCCTGTTATATTTTAACTTTTAGACATTGTTTAATATTAGTAGTGATTAGTGACTCGTCTATTCCTGTTATATTTTAACTTTTAGACATTGTTTAATATTAGTAGTGATTAGTGACTCATCTATTCCTGTTATATTTTAACTTTTAGACATTGTTTAATATTAGTAGTGATTAGTGACTCATCTATTCCTGTTATATTTTAACTTTTAGACATTGTTTAATATTAGTAGTGATTAGTGACTCGTCTATTCCTGTTACATGTGCTATCGTGTACATATGATATAGTTTAATTCTTAGACATTGTTTAATATCTGTAGTGAGTAGTGACTCGTTTATACTTGTAATATGTACCACTGTGTACTTCTGTCATAGTTTAACTTTTACTCATTGTTTTATATCAGTAGTGAGTAGATATTCAGAACAAAATACAGTGGTACTGATGTATGGCTAAGAACCAACACAGCAACAACAACCTGTGTTGTTTTAATATATAACTGAGGAAAATTATTAAAAACTTTATTTATACACTAATGGTAAAGTTGTGTAATTACATTAAGTGGTACATTATGCATGCTTTTAAAACCTTGTTTATGATTTGTTGGTTTGGAGTTTCCTGGTAAATGTACAAATAACAATCTTCCTGTTTGTTTGTCTGTCTGTCCGTTCATCCCACACCATTCTACTAAAACCACAGTTCTTATTTACATAAGTTCTTGTACACATTAAGCTGATATTGTGTGTATACAATTGAATTAGGCCTAAAGGAAGGTTTGTTTCCAGTTACCCGGCCGACCCAATATTTCACCTGCTGACTCATAAGTTTTTATGGCATCCAAGTCTTAGTGCTATAATGTAATTTTCGCATCTCATTAATATTGCAGATTACATATTCCTATATAGGGTTGCCAATATATGTAAAAAAAAACATAAAATAAAAAAAATCCCTACCTACCGACTTATATTTTTTGGCTTTTAACTGGAAACAAACCTTTTTTTGTTTAGGCCTTACTGGTTATGTTGATGTCTTGAAAAGTAATTAGGGGGACTAAATGATGTTAAAAGTTTCAGGTCTTATTGTTGTCAACATTGGTTTCTAATGATTAAGTATAATCTTTTACCTGATATTACCATATGTGTAGTATAAAATATATGTGAAATATCAGGGTAAATCTTGTTCTATCATGGACGAACATATTATTACATAATGAACTTAATTGTTGACTAAATAAGTACATGAGGTATTAGGTATTATGTGTCCATGCTAAGAGTTAGAAGATTGAATCAAGTTGATAAATTAAAAACTTGTTCTACTATTTAATATTTATCTATTGTTTGGCTTCATTAGCCGTGTGCTTAGGTTTGTATCGTCTTCACCATCAGTATACAAACATAACCAGCATCTCATACTGTATCTATATAATGCATGGTGCAAAGTACAGAGCTTTTTCGTATTCTTTCAACCATTCTCCACCCACTTCTTCTGGCTGGTGTATGTGAGTTATCAGCACAGTTATTGTAATTGGATGGGCAGGTACCAATAGTTGTTATGGGCAATTTGATGTTGTCGGAGAATTATTTACTATATATAATGATGATGATGTTGAAAAAAGCATCATAAAGAGGTGCATTGGGACTAGAAAAAGCTGAATAATGTTGTAAGAACAGTGGTTATTGTGAAGAGTGAGTTTGGATACATTAAAATCTAATTGTGTTAAATCTGGTATGTCATTTGTCAATGTCTGTTGCATAATGGTGACTATACAGTTGAATGAAGCTATGCAGAGATGCTTAAAGTTGTGGAATAGCGTTGTATTTTGAGATTTTATCTTTTTTAGATTAAACTGTATCATGCAGGTCTGTCTGTAAGACAACTAATAGATACATATAAGAAAAAATACATGAAATTATTCATTCTTAATTATGACTGGGGAAAAAATACAAAACTACATTGTACAAATAGTGTTTCGTTTTAATTTGACTCCAATTATCTTTTTTGTAATTCATTGTATTTTGTTATACATGGGGATAAAGGGGGAGCACTGGTCTGGTTACAGAAAAAATTAACACTAACAAAGTATGCCTGAATATCTCATTCTTAAAATTGAATATATTTGGTTATAACTTTAAAAAGAGAATCTTTCAATCTTATTAAAATTGATTCGTATTTTCAAATTTACTAATACCTATGATTTAATACCTATGATTTGGTATTGATTTCATGACTAATCAGATTTAATATTAATTCAACTCAATATTTCTATCTTTGAAATATACCTGCTGTTATATTCAGTGTACAAAGACAAGTCTTATCTAGATTCATATGTATATATCATCACATTGCAGGGGTGTGATTTTTTTGAAGATCCTTAGATTTCTAAGCATTGGATGATCACAGGGGTCATTTTTGTGAAATATTTACATCTGTTAAGAAAATATGTGGGGCACAGGGTATGGGGGAGCAGCCTATTTTCCTTGTATGCTCATTGAATAAATGTAGATACATTGGAACTTCCTTTAAAATTTTTATTACTGGTATTACTAGCTTTCTATTTCTATAATGCTTTCTGGTCATATGCTGGGTTGTGACAAACAATTTCATCTCTGGTCATTGACCAATCACACCTCTGTCAATGTTGGTAGTGGTTTACATGCAATATCAGTATCATCACATTCATGGTCTTTATGTTAGGATGGACATTATACATGTAAGATCTTCAGTGTTCAATTAAACGAGGTGTTTAAGTTTAATAATAATAAAGTAAGACCTTGTCGGAAAAAAAATGTGACAATTATATTGTAAAAACAAATATTGTTTTAAACAGCATATCTAACCTATACCTGTTATCCAATGTGTAATTTTACTTAGTAACTCCAACAGCATGTTAGTACATATTCCTGTTCTCTGCCTCAGTGATTTTAATGGAACCAGTTTTGATTATTGACTATTTCTACCTTACAATTTCAGAGAATGTCAGGAGCCGCCTCCCAGTTATAAATGGACGGATATTATAAAACAAACTTTTATATGGACTTAATTCTTACATTCTCTATCATGAATTATCACAATGTTCATTATTTAACATTGAATTTATTCTTATGAGGAAATTCAGACAGTCGAGAGACTTCCAGCAGTATTTAAATTTGTGTAAAAATGTCATGAGTTGATTTTGCAAGCAGTAAGTGTTCAATTATTGTTGTTAACATTTTATTTCAATTGATTATCTGTTCATTTTGTTAAGGGGAGCTGTATTTAAGGAGTTACGTTTATTCATTTTAATGTTCACTTTATATTCTATTGCACTACCATTCAAAACTACTGTTCAATTTTGATTCTATTACCCGAGATTCCATTCTCTTATTTAACATTGTTTATAATTATGCACATTTTATTTACTGTCATGCTTAATACAGCAGTTGTTAAGAATATTTTAATGGTTTGATGGGAGTTAATTGCCAGAATTCGGCTTTATTGAACATTTTGTGTTGTTTAACATTCATGTATATGGTTGTTATATTTCATATTTTTATGCTTAACAAAACATCTTTATACACTGATGTGTGTGCTTTTATCGTTTGTCATTCCAGGCTTATTTCATATAGTTCATTTTTTACTGCAGCCTTTTAATCAGTACCAATGACTAAGTTATTATGTGTCATGGGTTGTAAAATCTGCGATGCATCTCTTGAGTTATGAAACATTAATCAACATGATTGATTTGATGAATTAAAATACAGTATAAGTGGCTGTTAGTTTTGCTTCATTCTAATGGTGTAACAGTAAGGTATACTACACCATTATTATATGACTTGTATATTTGATAGTCATTCAGTGCTGTACATAGGTACTTGACACAAAAATACTTAACTCTATAGAGGTAAAATTTGGTTTTATGTCAAGTACCTGTGGTTCTCAATGCTGCTCTGTGATCATGCTGTTTTCGGTCTGGCTGTATGTATGTATTGAAAAAAATAAACAAGACTTACCAGGAAGTTGGAGTTTGTCCTAATTGATGAAATAAAATCACCAATGATTTGGTACTGTTTAACCCACACTAGAACTTTGATGTGTTGCTTTACATGCAAGTCTTATTGATCACCGGTATTATCAAACTTTGATTTAATATAATATGTAATTAGAAAACAATAAAATTTATACAAAATGAGTTGTTTTGTTACACTATATAGACATTTCTGTGTCAAACCATACAAGGAAAGAAGGAACATGACTTATATATGTATATTTAACAAGCCTGCCATTATAACATCATTTGATATAATGATAGGTTTCTTGGGTGAGAGTTGAAAATTTTGAAAATCCAAAAAACCAGCTTGGTGCCACTGAAACAATAAAAACCAGTCCTAACCAGTGAAGAAAGACAGGACATGGAAGAAACTGGGTATTCCATCACATGCCAGACAAATTTCACCCATGAAATTGCTAATTAGTGGTTGGTTGTATGAAACTCTTCAGAGGTTAATGGTTTCACAAAATAAAATGGGCCGAGGCCACAGTCCAGTGATTATTGCACTGGACTTGTAACCCGGAGGTTCGGGTTCCAATCCCAGTCCCAGCAGGTCATAACATTCTATGAAAATTTGACAACATAATTATGTTAATTTTCCTCCATAAGTGAAGTTGCCTGTTTGAAAGTTTGTACTGGTTAGTATAAAGTCCTGGAAATCTGGTTAGGTGAAGCAGTGGCCATAACTGAAACATTGTTGAAAAACTGCATTAAACCCCAGTGACAATAAGTCATATGAAAACAAACCAAATAAAATGACTAATTAGCTTTCATTGAATATTAGTCATCAATGTGGGAATCACTTACCAAATGGATTGTTTCTTTTATGTGGGAATCATGAATGTACTATTAATCATCGAGATCAACTTACATCCAAACAAGACTTATATTCTAATCCATACATTGAGTGTAGTCAAAGACTGCATTGATATTTAAAGGTATAGGATTCATATTTGAGCCATTGTTATAGTTATACCAGAGATGGATTCAGCCATACCTCCTCAGAGGACTAGAATTTTAAAATGCATACTGAGTGGAACAAATAAACCATACATAGATAAAATGCTTTCATCATAGCAAAGTTACAATTATACCTCCACATAAGACTTAGCTTTCAAATCCATACCTAATATAATAAACAAGACCTCTACAGAGTGGTGCCAATACTTGTCTGTTATACATCATTCTATTTAATAAGCAAGTTTGACAAAATTCTAAGTTAAAAAGGGGACATAACGCCAAAATATAGCTTTCAGAATAATGCCCCTTGTCTTGCAAATGTGCCTAGTCCTGATGGTCAAGTATTCCCACTGCCGTGTTGATATCTTTAAGTGTTTGAGTAATGGGCATCATTAAAGTTTTTGCACAACGGCAACGATGCTGCAGCAATCATAATAGCTGGATTTTTTCTTCAAAACAGACAAGCTAATAAACACTTTTAAAATGCTTTCCTACATTTTAGGTTAAATGAATTGGTTAGAAACTTGAACTGAAGGTAAACTGGTCTGACAGAATTACAACATTTAGAGCTCATATCTACATCCATACAACAGGTAGTCTGTGATAAAATATACATAACCACCATTATCGTTCTTTACCCTTTTATTTAACAATCAAACACAATCGTCTATGGGCAATGTATACATCATAAGAGCATTAAATAACTAAATATACATGTCATCTCAATCTTATGAGACAGATATTCATAAACAAAATGGCTATACCCAATATACAAAGGTTAATTTTATAATATCGTCAATACTTACAATGAACATAGCACTAACATTATAACACTTTATTTCTCTGTAACATTGTTCGCTGAACCTTCGATTAATGAAAGGAAATATTACAAAGAGTCAATACAAATTTTCATCATCACATAAACTGCTCTAATGAAACCTTCCTGTGGTAGTTGGGTGTAACATATATTTAAATACGATCCATTAAAGTATCAATTTAAAATATGATTAAACCTTGATATAATGACTATATTTGGCACAAAAAACAGTCTGAATATTCGGATTGTCTCATAATAAAGTCAAAATATAAATGTATAAGAGAAATATTAAAATCCAATCTGAGAATTTCCGGTTGTTATTTTGAGTTGATCACTAAATGAGGTAAAATCAAAGAGATTTTCTTGGAAATGTTCACATACAAAATTAATAATTAGTAAGCATTTAGGTTTTTGTGCATAAAATTAATAATTAGTATTTAATGACAATTTTGTGGAATGGTTAATACATACATGTACATTTGTAATACTAAGTAAAAAATGTTGAAACTAACAACCCAATTCAGACCCCAAAGCTACTATATGAACAGATTATGTACTACATACAAGTGTAAAACTGATGATATTAATCATACATTAATCTATTCACAAAATTGATCAGAATATGTACATACTTAATACTAAACTGAGAAGTTCTTTCAGTGTTTGACAAATCCACTAGTTCACTCGAAATTATGAGTAGAAAATGACTCGGGATGAGTTGAAATTGCTATAGAACTAGTTAGAATTCTAAGCTGGTCATCCGGCTGGATAAGTAGCCAGAAAAAAAATTGAGCCCGGACTTTCAATCAAAATACTTTGAGAATGAAATTGAGATTTGAGCTTGGGGATCGACTTCAAATTTTATAACCTCAGGGCCAGATCAAATCATAATCATTTAACAGCATTCAATTAAGACAAAAAAAGCACTTCGGACAAAGCTTACTATTCAATGAATTTATAAATGAGTTGTTACTTTACTATTATTAATAAACATAATTTCATGACTTGCCAAGACATCAAATATATGTATTCATATTGAGTAATGTATTACAAATAAAGTTATCTTTGAATATTTGGTGATCTAGCAATAATACAATACCCACACAGGATTATGTGGTGTATTGATATGATAAATATAATACTACAAACAAAATTAGTAGATCAAAATTTGGTACATGTAACATCATAGCACTTAAAATCATTACATCAATGTACAATAAAACACAGTTACAGTGAACTCAGATGTTGTGAATAGTCTGCTTAATTGAAGTAATCATTTTCCTAGATCATGCTAATCTTCATTTTAATTTAATGGGCATCGTGGAACATGGATAAAGTATGAATCAATAAGGAATTCACTTTAACTGTGTTTTAATGTAGATAGTAAACTACACAACTGTAGTGATGCATTTCATTTAACATCAGTATAGTCCAACTATACGATATAAAAGACAAAAATATCACAATTGATGCAGGTAAACAATCAATTAGTATAAGAAATCTCTAGCATTATTCAACACCTATAAAGATACAACAATACACATGAGAATATCCACATGAAAATGGTAACAGATGGCAGATCTAGCATTTGAATTCATTAATTATTATCACAAACAATTAATTCTGAACATAAATTGTGAAATAATTGAATGTTTAGTAGGAAATGTATGCAATAAATAAACAAAAAATAAAGGTATAACAAACCAAACCAATTAAATAAATGCGCATTAAGTATCACTGCTTGAAAACTCGAGGAGGATGTAAAATAGAGGAGCAGTCCATTTTTTAATATCAATGAAATCTGAATCACCAAGATTATGACACATATTGACTGTATAACCCATCCCCATGGATATTTAATAAAAGAACACTATTGTCATATCTACTAACATGACAATCTACTGAACATAAATCTTTGTTACTTGGGTCAAACAAGAGTGAGTATTCCACTCTACATCTAAATCAAACAAAATACATCTATTCCAGACTGGTCACCACACATTTATTCAGATATCAAGTAGACTGTATCCTTTCCCACTTTCAGACTGGTCACCAATTTTTTTCTCAGAAATCACGTAGACTGTAACCTTTCCCATTTTCAGACTGGTCACCAAATATTTATTCAGAAATCAAGTACACAGTATCCTTTCTCACATTCAGACTGGTCACCAAATATTTATTCAGAAATCAAGTAGACTGTATCCTTTCTCTTTTCCAGACTGGTGTAGCAGAAGCTTGCTGAACTCTTTCCACAGTAATATGTTCATCAAAATTCTCTCCAGCTTTATAATACTTCAACAAATCCTGTATGGCCTGCTCTTCAATCTGTAACAATAATTTATCAGAATACATGAAAATTTGTCATGAAATATACAGAGATAATCAATACATGAATTTAATATTAAAGAATAAAAACAATTACATAACAACTCAGTTGATATTCAATTAGCAAAAAAGCTTTTTGCTTTTTTGTAGGATTTTTATGTTTGAAAGTAATGTTATAGAGTTTGTGTTGCATAAGCAAAGTTAATATGAATTCTAGGGTCTGAGTAATTCAATGACAGAAATTAAGGTACTTTTGTGAACTCTTAAGACCAATATGGTTCAATTATAATGTAAAACAAAACTAAAAGTAATATCTGTATTGTTTACTGATGGGTTCTTGGGATCAAATAAAAACATAATGATGGCAGCATACAACTTACTGTCAAATCAATGTAAAACAAAAAATGCTGGCTCTACCTTGGTATTTTTGCCAATTTACACACAAATGAGTCAGTTAAAAACTATCAAACCCCCTCTGTGTTGATAATTATAATTATTACAGAAATTCTTCAGGAAATAAAAGGTCATGTCCAGTATCTGGTGCATACAGTAGGTAACCATACCAGTTAAAACTGGGAACAAAAACAAGGATGTAAACAAATGAACAAACAACAGTACTTAGCTAAAGTTTATCTGGTATATTCAATTTGCTGTTCAACTATTGATATATTTTGTTTATTGAATAAATATGACTTTATTTATTGGAGATATATACTCAGTGTAAGAAACAAGGAGGATTTTCAAGTTACAAATTTTTGCAAATTAATGTTTATGCCACTTGCAAAATAAAACCCAAACTTGCAATTTTTATTGACACCTTTTTATTGAAAACAATGGCAGAATGAAACACTTTTATCAACAATCTATTGACAATTTGTAGAAAGACTGATGATAATGGATTTTTTTCTTACTGCATTAAATTTTTGACTTGCAAAATTTTGCAAGTTGATGGAATTTTCAATCACTAATTGTAATTTTTACTTGCATTTTGTAAGTATGTGAGCTTAGTGTCAAGCCCTGATACTAAATAAAACTTCTAAATACCCCGGAGCATATTTTCAAATAACTCTAGCATTTACCACATTTAGAAAGAAACATCATTTGGAAGTACATGTACAACATACTTCATCTCATACTCCCAAGAAGTTAGTGAACCATGATCAATTTTAAAATATTATAACACAAAGATATTGGACATATGCCTGAACATGTGTGAGTAAAATTTTAACACTCTACTATTCCTAATTAAGACATATTCAATACTGAAGTTTCATTGAGTATACACAGACCTGGATTAGAGATAATGGCTTGTTGATGCTTTTCGTCAGAACATCTGTCCTCTGTTGTTCATCTTTTACAATATCAGAGAACTTGTAGACAGCATCAGGCGGACTCTGTGCTGTCAGTGAAGGATCCCACACAGTGTCAGGAGATCTAGGACTTGATGGCTCTACATTCCAGACATTTCTTGGGGGAGATACTGGAATAGGAGCTGGCTTGGTCACCTTGGTGGGTTGTTTTGTGTTCTGAGGCAATCCCCAACTGTAAAAATGGTAACAAAATAACCTGACAATGAAGATGCTAAGGGAAAATTAACAAATTGTCAACAATAAGAATGGGAGTTCTGTACAACCTGACAAATACATTAGTAAGTATATGCAACATGTAAATGAAATACCACATGGTAAGATAGCAATTATCACAAAATCTTACAGGACACAAGGTTATTTGGTGATTGTTGCTTACATGGAAGAATAGATTGGCCTAAGGGTGCAGCCTCTTGGAATAAAGTCTTTATTACCACTATTACCATAATAATTCGTTGACACAAGTTAAAGGTATATTTATGAACCTATCAAGGCAAATATAATTCAATTATTTATAATAATGAAAATAAAAGGAACATGTATTTTTTTATCATATAATAATAATGAAAATAAAAAGAACATGTATTTTTGGGGGTACTTTCTTACAGTATAGTTATCAGAATCCAACAAGAACATGATTGCAGCAGCAAATTTACAAATGTCTGATACAGGTCAGGTCAATTTTTAGGTCAAATTACCTTCAGGTATTAGAAGTAAGGTCAAATTTACAGTACAAATACTGACCACTATCATAGGGAAAGTAAAATTTTCAATAAAATTACTGACCTCTGTCATAGGTGAGGCAATATTTACAGTAAAATTATTGACCTCTATAACAGGTAAGGTAAAATTTACAGTAAAATTACTGGCTTACATCTAAGTAAGATCATATTTACAATAATATAACTGACCTCTATCATAGGTAAGGTCAAATTTACTGTTTTGTATATGTAATCTCTTACCTTACAACTTTACTTTGATGCATTGATTGTCTCCCTTCCTCAATCTTACTAGATGACTTAGGTCTGGTTACAGGTTGAGTGGTTCTAGCTGAACTTCTATCATCACTCACTCTCTCCTCCTCAACCATTAAACTTCTAAATGAATTCACCATCTTATTCATTGAACCCCTAAATTATATATAAATCCATTCATATATACATGAACTGGTATCAAACTGACAACAAGAAACTGCCACAAAACACCATTGTCAAAATTATCTGGTGAAGATTGGATGGGAACTGTTGAATGAAGAGAGAAAACAAGGTCTATTTCACCATTTGTCAACTGAATCAGGGGCCATTAATCAAGACTGTCATGGGTAATTTTGATGGTTATAGATGGATATTATGCAAATAAACATTTTGACCAAGTTTGATTAAATGGGAATTCTTAAACTTATAATGATAAGATCATAAATATGAGAACTTAGTTAGGAAAATTTAATGACCAGTAAAGAAGTTTAGAATGCAGATATACTCTAAGGAAAACACAACAAACTATTGATACTATTAATTTCCATTCATAGCTATCATCTGAATAAATTTAGTTATTTAGTAAGTTTCATGCTATGTTACTGAAATGACATATGGTTTGGCATTTTTGGACACAAAATTGCACATTTGAAGACATGTAAATACACATGTCAGGAGAAATAATTCTTTAAGCAATTAACATACATTTGCAACTGACATCAGTGAAGACATCTTATGATATCAGTTTGAATTATTCAACCATTCAGCCATGGATGTCCCCATTCAAACTTTTGAAAGTAAAGAAACAAGCTAATAGGTTAGAGTAATACAATGAAAATTAAACAAACCAAATTCTTACCATGGACAAGCTCCTTTCTCATTAACACTAGGGTTGTTTTTAGTATCACATTTACCCTCATTACCACCACTCACAGTGCTAGAGGTCACATTATGACCTTTCGGTTGACCTTGGCATTGTTGTTGTTTCTTAATTTCTTTCCAAGAAATCTTGCCACCTTTTTGGCTTAAATAATAATAAAAAACATGGGAAAACTTGTATAATTTATGTAATAATGATTAGAATACAGGTAGTTGATATAAATTAAAACAGTCATTTTAATATATTTCTTTCACTAAAGCACAATAACTCCAGCATGCTCTATTTCAAGTCTAGTACAACTATTCATCCTTCAACTTTTATAATTGGTACAAAAAAGACATGGAACAACTCAAAAGGCAACATGATTATAAGGAACAAGTTCATTTTAGCCTCTCTTTCAATCATAAACCATGAAAATGTTCTTGACATTAACATTGATTAAATACAACAACCATGATAATTTGACCATTTACTGATCAAGTGTACATCATGATACAATTAAAAACCAAATGCCAACATACACAAATATGCATCACAATGATCCAATTTATACATGCTTTTTGAATGTTAAGATATAACAATTACTCCTCCAAAAAGTTAAAATGAAACAATGAAGCAATATTCAAGAACATGTACAGTAAAACCTCAATATTAAGACAACCTTTGGGACCTGAAAAAATGGTCTTAATATTAATGTAGCCTCATTATCAAGTTAAAATATGGTAAATATTAAAACTGGTCCAAAACTAAGTGTTCGTTGTAATGAGACAGTTGTATTGTTGAGGTGGTGGCTTAGTGAGGTTTCACTGTATACATACCTTTGTCCGGACTTTCTAGGTGTGGCTCTACTTTCTTCCTCCATTATGATATCTCTCAGACTAGGACTGCATGTTTTATTTACAGCTGTAATATTACTGGATTCTTTTGATGGAGACCAGAGTAAACTCTGATCCGGAGACTTTGGAGAGTTCTGCTGTAATGGAGACTTCATATTGTTCCCAGTACCTGGACTATCAGGTGACATCTGATTCTGAAACATTATAGGATTCATGACTGTATAATTTCATAATAAAGTCTTACCCCTGAAATCCACCTGGGACCTGACAAATTTCACATACAAGGAAACTGTGCAGCTAGCTTACTTTAAGGTCAGTGTATCTTACCAGGTGTATACCTGGAGTCTTCCCCGACAGTTAAAGCTGGAAAAGTTGCCAAATGACCTTGAACTTCAAGACTCAGAAAAAGCATAGGATGATATTAAATCAGTCATAATTAGTCCTTTATTATATGAACTTTTAACAAAAGGGCAAAACTGCTACAAAATATGCCCATCAAAATTATCTGGTGCAGAACAGATGGAACCTGATCAGCTCAAAAGAATGGACAATATCTGTTTTATCATTTTTGCTGATTCCAGGACCAAAATTCAAGACTGCGAGGGGCGATTTTGCTGATTTTGGAACTTTGCTGAGATATTACTCCCATGAACATCTTGACCAAATTAGATAAAGGATGAACGAGAACAGTTCACCTTAGGGACTTGACAGATATTGAGGACATTTCCCAGTGCCAACCCTTACTCAAGTCTTTCTATAAAACATCCTGACAAGACATGTGTAAAAACAACATTTTTGTTCAGTACAACAAGTGTTGTACGGACACTAAAAAATTACATTACTTGTGTAAGCTTGAGCATACAACTTTGAAAGATCAAAGTATATTACAGGTTGGTTCTGATTTAGGAATATATCAATTAATAACAAATTACTGAGGATCAACTTTAAAAATATCATAAAATTAAACATGAAGAGTTAACAATAAATCATAAATACAAGTAATAGTTTAACAAGAAATCTCACAAAATACAAGACTAAATAAAATAATTTCATGAAAATTATTCAATATTTTCCATTAATTTCTAAGCACTTAATTCTGAATAAATAAAATCAAATGACATAGATAAACATTCAAGCGAAGTATCGTCCCTTTAAAAACCAATAATCTATAACCAATATACACAACAATAACGTTTACTAACTGGAACAATCACATTAAGGCTAAAAATATCATAAGCTAAAAATAGAGTTTATGTCTAAAAATAGAAATTACTAGTATTAGCCTATGTTCTGAAATAACAAAATCTAAAGTTTGTCGTATGTGGATTATTCAACAGCCTTATGCCAGAAAAATTAACAACACATACAAAATAGATACAAATACATGGCCTGTATGAGTCATTAAACGGACTAGAAAGCATTTAAAAAAGAAACTGTTCAGATAAGAATACAATCATTTTTTTTCCACAAAACAGTAAACAAAATTATCATCAAAATCGTCATCATCATCATCATCATCATAATCATTATTTTCATTATCAACATCCTTGTCATCAGCAGAAGCAGCAACAACAACAACAACATGAGGGACTCACCTGAGCAGTATGAGTACAATCTAAGTTCAATTCCAGATTGTTTGCAGTATCATTGTCAGATTTAATGCTCACATCTGAACTGATGGATAGCAGTCTCTCAGAGACCCTTCTTTGACCCCTTTCAGGACCTTTTTCCTGTTCTTCAGTTGAGCTCCTAGTTCTATTTCGCTTTCTCTTTGATTTACCCTTTTTCTGTTCATAAATGGCCCCAGTAACAGTATTTTCAGAATCATCACTTGTCTGAGAAGCCAAAAATTCCAGATATGCTTTATCGGGGCCTTCATCATAAGGTGTGATCAAACGCCTTGACATGTTTGGAATCTAGAACGAAAAGAAAACAAAAGTATATCAAGTAGTCCATACCAAAAATTGTATTGTAAACAACATGCATTAACATGATGACAGTATACTATACAATGCCGGAATCATTTAATTTCACAGATAGAATTTTTGCGCAAATGCCAAAAAGACATTTTCATGCAGTTTTAAATTTGCGCATTATCAACTTTAGTTTGAACCATGAGTACAAACATAACATTTAAAGTTTCAGATATGTAACAGTTTGGATGCATATTTCATTCTTAATGGCTGAATGTCAGCACCATTGTAAATTAGCACATCATTGCACAAAATATGCAAAATATATGACCAGCTTTCATACTATGTTGAAACAGTCATAACTGCAATTAACCAGTTATTAGTTAAAATGTTTTTTTTTCTTGCAAGGATGCCAACAAATGCACTAAATCCACCATGAACATCAATTCAACAAGCATCAGACAAGTTTACATGTTTGACAAGTGATTGTGTGAAAAATTCTAATTTCTAAAAAATACAAAATTTGGTAAGAGTTACAGATAATCTAAGTATAAACTCCTAATAAAAAAAGTACATACCACTTCTCTATAATACTTAGACAGTTCTTCAATCACTTGATCACTAAGAACATCTAAATACCTGAAAATAATAGACATACAGCAGTAGATCTCAAACACAGTCATAACACTGTTGTAAACTATATGAATATGCATGTTTAATAAATGGGGAAAAACATAATATTAAAAATTACCATAATTGTATGTAAATTGAATTTATTCTAACATTATTAATTTGAGATTGTTCTAAGTACCCTGAACCTCAAAGCTAACACAAACATTTTCTAAAACTGTAAAATACATTAAGCCTTTTGACTTCCCAGTATAATATTTTATAAGAACAATTCATTGCGATGAAGTTATGCCATGCTAGTATTACCAAAGCATGTGTAAAGAAATATGTTTCTTGACTTTAGTGTCAAACTAATTAATACAAAAAATAAACTAATGAAGGCTATATGCACTATTCCTACCTCCCTTCAAGGAGAGCTGATAAATTCAAGGAAATATATTGCTGGCATGTTGCCTTTAACTGATTAGCATTGTACATTGTAGAAAATTCTAGAAGCTCGCCCACATTTTTCAAGGTGACTGAAAACAGAAGTAACCCTATGTTATCAACTATAACTATAATTATAAAACATAAAAACAGTCCAACATGTAACTATATCATCACAGAAATTTATGATAAACTGTAAACACTATAAATCAGGCCATCCTTACAAAATTGTCAGTTTTCAATTGACTTGTTGAAAAATTTTCAACAGTACATTGAGAAGAAAGTGTTGTCTTATTTATAGTAATAGTGACCATGACCTGAACCCTAGATCCCCAAATACAATTCTTAAGCTGTGTCTCCATAACAACTTGCTATAAACCAATCAGCACAATAGGTCAAAATAAACTAATCATATCTAATAGACACCAATTATTACTTGTTGCCATGCACCCATCAGCCTGTCAACCCAACCAAGAAAATGCAACAACTAAGTAACCATGACAACTAAATTTGGCATGGTTTGATATTATCATAAAAAGCTTGTACTGCTATATGATAGTACAAATACATAAAAGTATAAAAACTTACTGAGAGCAGCTATACAAGATTCACAAATCTCTTTTAATCTAGTAACCAACATCTGATCAGCAACCACTAGTATATTACATAACAATTCAACATTCAGTGTACCTAAAACGATTTTACAAATGTATGATAAATAAAGTAAAACTGAGCATATTTATTTTACTTGTCGAATTTTTATAGCCAATGCAAATATCCTGACAGATAATAATGACCAATATTACAACATATAGTAACATATTTTATTATGTAATTTCCCAGGCTAAACTTGAACCAAGGTACATTGCAGAATATCAGTGCAGTGAATCTCATGAAGTAAAACCCTTGTTTGCGACCACCTCCGAATAAAGACCATCATGTGAATAAAGAAAATCCTTTGAAAAACCAACACTTCTTATACAGTTTTAACCCTACCCAATTAATTTTCCACTCCCTTTCAGATTACTCTCATCCCTCACACTATCTGGTCTGGTAAAGGAGGCCGTGTGTCGATGTGCTTTAAAAGTTGCTACTCTGTCATTTTTTTCTGGTTTTATACATAGTAGTAGATAGGACCCACAGGATATAAAACTTGAGAATGGATTCTGAACACAAATCTCGATTACAATCTTAATACATTTTGTCAAAAATATATAGCTATACAATATGTAGATACCTTTTCAATTATGCTCAGTAAATGCTGTATCACTGACATTATCATTGTTTTATCATATAGAAACATTAAAGGTCAAAATCTGACATTTGAGCATGGAGACCGATCTCAAGTTTTATAATCTTGGACCAAGATGTAGGAACACTAACCATTTATGACACTAGACTCATCTGTATACAAATAATCCAACAATATTTCCAGTATATCACCAGGGACAGGTAGAGATAGAGCAGTACTTGTTGATGTCTGAAATACAAACATAACATAATGTAGTAAAAAAAAAACACAATCAGGTGTTAACACCGTCAACAGCCTATTAATCTATTGTCAAGTTAGGTATTCTATAGAGCATTTATGTTTATTTCTGATGCGTCTTAATTATATGTGCAGTAACATCTCAATAATGAGACCACCTTTGGGACCTGAAAAATTGATTGCAATAATGAAGTGCTCTCATAATTAACTGATGAGTTAAAAATTGATTTTTCTAAGAAAATTGATGATAAATTACACAGCCAAACCAATAATATTGACATAAAAACCTGAAATCAAGGTGTGAAATATTTTACATTCACAAATTGGATCATTTCCTTGACCCTTTCTGAAATAAGATATTACACACATAATTCAAGAATGATATACCTACCTCCATCCAACCCGTAGCAAGCATGCTGTGAAAATATTCCAACCTGGCCACCAGAATACATTTATGGCACTGGAAGTTATTGTTATCTTCAGACTTAATACATACATCATATAGTTCCCACTTTGAGTCTCTGCAAAGTAATAATACAGTGAAACCACCTCAACAATACAACCAACTCTTTACAATATCCACTTACTTTTGGACTGGTTTTAGATATTTCCTCTTACTTCCACCTTGATAGTAGGACCATTTTTTTCAGGTCCAAAAGGTGGTCTTAATATGAAGCTTTTACTGTACCTCACATTTTTTAAACTGCTGACTTCTTATAAATGTACAGTAAAACCTTGATGATGGAACCACCTTCAGGTTCAGAAAAATCTGTTATAATAATGAGGTGGTCTCATTATCAAGTTAAATTATAGGGAAGTTCTTGATAGTTGGTCCAAAAATAAGTGGTCATTATAACAAGGTAGTCATAATATTGAGGTGGTTCCTATTAGAGGTTTTACTGTACTCATAACTTGATTGATGTCAAAACTTTCAATTGAATTAAAATCACCTCTGATCTACTGTCAGTATATACATGAGTACTGATTTGGTATATACAAATGTACTTTGTGTATGCCTTTATCTTACAGTATATACTTGTAATACAGTACTGAGGTAAATTGAACAGCCTTACTTGTTGGTACAAGCAGATTAAAATTACAAGAGGATTTAAATAAGAACACTGTATTTCAGTATGTTTTATCATTCAAAGGTTGACTGTATTTCAAATTGATACAGATACATATATCATAATTCATATGAGCAACACCAACCATCAAACTTTTCTGCACCATAGAAAATATAAACATCAGTATCATAACAATACTTAGACAGTATCATAACAATATTTAGACAGTATCATAACAATACTTAGACAGTATCATAACAATACTTAGACAGTATCATAACAATACTTAGACAGTATCATAACAATATTTAGACAGTATCATAACAATACTTAGACAGTATCATAACAATACTTAGACAGTATCATAACAATACTTAGACAGTATCATAACAATACTTAGACAGTATCATAACAATACTTAGACAGTATCATAACAATACTTAGACAGTATCATAACAATACTTAGACAGTATCATAACAATACTTAGACAGTATCATAACAATACTTAGACAGTATCATAACAATACTTCGACAGTATCATAACAATATTTAGACAGTATCATAACAATACTTAGACAGTATCATAAAAATACTTAGACAGTATCATAACAATACTTTGACAGTATCATAACAATACTTAGACAGTATCATAACAATACTTAGACAGTATCATAACAATACTTAAACAGTATCATAACAATACTTAGACAGTATCATAACAATACTTAGACAGTATCATAACACAGAGTCAAAACAAGTACCAAAACAGTGTCAAAATTAAGATGAAAAAACACATCCATTTTACAAAAAAACGTACATAATAAAAGATTTCATTTTACAGATGCAGTTAACTAAATTTAAACTATCAAGATTGTGTCCAAAACCCATAACTTCATGATGTTGTTCAACAGTCATTTGCTTCATTGCAAACTTCGGTTTTTTCAACCACTCCTCACATTTGTGTGTTATTTATTTAAGGATTGTACAACAAGTTGAAAAACTGTGAAGGCCCTCTTGAGACAACCTCAAGGAATTTGTGTGCTAAGAAATTAACTTCTGTCAATATGTTAATATCAACTTGCTAACATAAAGTCACGATTTTAAGTATCAACTTAACAACTTTCCATCCTAATCTTTTTTTATAAAGCATTATATCTAGTTTTTGGACACAAGCATGTACATGTGAATTTGTATAAACAGTTGATTCTTCTTAACTCAAATTCCTAGGGACTGTGGAAATTATTACGAGATAACCAGAACTTGAGATCAAATTGCAAACATAAATGACTTCATTTCAATTAATGAAATGATATTTGACTGACTAAATAGATGGTTAAATAAAGATTACAATAAAATGAACCCTGATGCAGTGCATAAGATCCACAATGTGCAACATGAATTTGAATTGACTGGATTATTGGTTATTTTATTCACTTACTTCAATTTATTCCTGTCAAATTTAATTGAAGACTTTGGTATTGGTTTTCCAGCAGAACAAATTCTTCCTTTCTTGATTGTGACACAACCCAACCTGCAAAATAAGCAGTCACTATAACAAAGTAGTCATAATGTGGAGGTGGTGGCTATTTGAGGTTTTTACATTATATAGGATTTCAACAAACTAGTCATATAACTAATAGCCTTTGTACATGAAAGTTTTACCTTGTATTATCATCAAAAGTTGCTCTGAAATCCTTTATTAATTTTTAGAAAATTATTTATGATACAAATAATTGCTAACAAACCATAAATTTATGAATAACCTTCAGTGATTCAATAAAAAATCTATAAATAGAATTCATACTTCTTTGCAAGCCCTTTTACTCCCCATTTCTTGGCAACATCAATCAGAAGTTTAATTGGATTTCTCTCATTGTCATTAGCATTCTTATCCTGTTGGCTATTCACTGACTGTTTCTTCTTTCCCTTTTCTTGGGTCACAACTTGATACGCTGACATCCTTTTGTTGCCTGAACTCATGTTTGAGTCAGTATGGCTGTCACTTAAATCCAAGTGAAAGATATCTTCGTGGTTAGCGGAATGCAGACCGTCATCATTGAGTTCAAATTTAGCACCAATACAAAGCAGATCACAACTATCAGTGTACACATATAACAACAATTGCTCTATGATTTGTGGATGAATATTTTTGATATCGATTACTGGAATGTCTCTCTCTGACAGTGATTGAGCATTATTCACCAGAAGACTAGGAAAATTAGCACAGCGATTAACTAGGATGTATTTATGTACTGGCCATCTCTGGTCATGTACCTGTGAAAAAAGTAAAACACATACAATTAAGCCACATGCATTATAGACCAATTAAAATGAAGAAACACCACATGCACCTTATTAATTATTTACAATAAGAATATCACGAGATATATATATGAGTTCAATGAACTAATTAAGCAGATAAAAGGATGAAAAATAAATACAATTAAATTTCAAAGTTTGAAATGCAAAGGCATGAATTGCTACAAAAGTTTGAAATTGTTTGTCAATCCCAGCAAATTTCCTTTTATTTTCCATTAAGATTTGATGCCTAAGTTCAAAATGCTCAACTAAAAAAATGTGAAAACTTATAACAAGTCTCTAGATCTGTAGTTACACTATAATATAATCAAAATGACTATACACTGTTTTTCACACCTATTATATATTCAATAGTTAGAATCAGTTGATTTTGACATGCGTCATTATAAACAAGAATTCATTAGGGCATAAATGTGAAAATCTTTGTACATTGCTTAACAATAATTATTAATTGATATGTATTACCGAGGGTATTTCAAAAACGTAAAAATATAACCAACTTGCTTTCACAAAGCATACATAACAAGATGACATGGACAATGTCATCAATTTTTACTTAGTGATTATGTAAAATTGATAAACAATGAGACCATATAAAGGTTTACCTATAAAATGAGATCATATAGTGTTTACTTGTAGAATGAGATCATACAATGTTTACTTGTAAAATGAGATCATGAAAATGTTTACCTGTGAAATGAGATCATGTAAATGTTTACCTGTAGAATGAGATCATGTATAAGATCATACTCATCAGCTTCATCTAGAAGTTTACTGAAACAATCTGTCATCAATGAACCACTTATACAAGGAACATCTGTCAAACTGAAGAACAACACAGTAACTCATACTTACTACATTTATAAACAGAATACTATGAAATTAATCTAATTGAAAAGTGAAGTTCAGTCAGCTTTAGTGAATTTAAGTCAGCATTAGAGAACATATTCACATATAAACATTTAATTTTAAATCTTATCAGAATGAATAAAGCATCAGTAATATGTGTTTTTTTGCACAGGAATATTTCCAATTTAAGTTTATTTTCAAGTTAATTTAAGGACCAGTACTGCTGCTATGATGTGACAACAGAACACAGAAACTCCAAACTTAGATACATATACAACAGTTTTCAGATAGAGGGAGGGAGGAAGAGATATATAATTATATTACACATGCAAAAGAGGAGCCTCGTTCACATGGTGGTCTTTGTACTGGGTTAATGTATATGTGTATCATGTGTTTTACTTACCTGCAATTAGGAAGGGACTGGAGAGTAGCAAAGTTTTGACCTTTCTTATCAGCTGTTATGTACATAGCACGATGTATGTTAGCTATTTTACGCACATGTGCGTCTTCTGTTTCCTCTTGCATCAATAAATCCATCAGTGACATACGACCAAACTCACCTTCAACAGATTCTGAAATAATGTAATTTGTAGCTCCTATTACCTGATTATTTTAGACACTAGCAATCATTGTATACATGCCAAACATGATAACCTGGAGTGGTTTTATAAACACAAGTAAATGTATCACCTTTAGTACTGCTTGAAGTTTCTCTTACAGGCGTTGGCTTGTTTGACAATGTACAAACAAACACTTCTCCAAGTTCCGTAACTATGGCAACACCACTCTCAGTTAAGATAAAATCTTTCACATAAAGTTGTCTTTTTATAAGCCAATTGATTCTTTTCAAACTCGGGCTCTTCTCATGCCAAACAAACACCTAAAAATATGATAGTTGATAAAAGAAGTCCACATGTTTTCAAACATTTTGATGCTCATTTCAGTAATATTCACAATATTATTTACTTGATTTTACCATATATTGATAAATGATAACATTATTTCACATATAATTCAATATTATCAAATGAAATAAAGAAAACAAGCAGATACAGTTAATTTACCAGAATGATCCCCTTTACTGACTGATGTAAAATATTTCTAGCACCATAACTTGCCTATTCAATTCAATAAAAAATGTCTTGTACAGAACAGGTGTTAACCTTGTTGCTCTAACTGGATGAGTCATACACATATCATTTATAGGTTACATTAACAACTTTGGACCCATTTGTTTAAGCCATTAAACATTCAGACACAAAGCTTATGCCCATTAAAGTTGAGAAAAGAAACAATTCTCAAACATACATACATCAAATAAACTTTCAATTTGTACGTTTTAGAAGTTTTCAAATTATATATGTATATATATTTATTTATTTATTTTTAAGCCATGAAGTTTTTAATCCTTTGAATAAATTTCAGACTAAAGACATTAGACTTCCTCAGAAAAAATTGCATTGCATGAAATGAATTTTTTTTGTGAAAGCTGTTTCTCTGAAAACTTGTGAAAAGTTTATTTTCCAAGTAAACAAATCAAGGATTAGCAAGAATTAAGATTGGCAGTTTCTAAATTACATCACAAATATCTGAAACTATTGGCAAATTAAATTCACACTGGCCAACAATCATACAAAATGCATACAATTACATGTATGTACTAAAGATTAAAATAAAGTGAACCTACTTTTCCTGATTTATTTAGATAACTAATCACAAGCTGTCTACCTCCATTCTCTCTCAAGATTTGAGAATCTGCATGGTCTAAATTACCCCCAACCACACACAGACGCTGGATATCAGGACGACTGAAAAACAAAGGTAAGCTGTACTCAATTCTAGAGACAAGCTGTGTTGTCATTGGGAATTCGACATGAAGTCTTCATATTATATTCTGAAACAATCAGCATCATTTGACTTTAAAAGAAGTGAAAGTCATAATCTAATTCTCACGCAGCGAAACTCCTCATCAAATATACTATTCTATAGAGTATTAGCCCAAAATGCAATTAATTAGTTCTCAAAAGTGAACTAAAATTGAATTCTTACTTTGAAGCCATCTTTCTACACTGGTATTCATGTAACACATAGATTTCTCCTTCTGATGTAAGAACAACAGTGGCAGCATCAGAGCAGTTCACTGATACAATCGTCAAGTCTTTAGCATTTAACCAAGAGACTTGTCTTAGCTGTGTTATCTTCCTGTCTCCCTTTGGTTTAGGATGGCCTGAAAAAAATCAAAGAATAAATAAATTCATGTTGTAAGATAAAAACAATAAACTGCACATTCATTACTTCATTTCTAGACAATATTAAGTCAAATTCAATATATTTAACCTCTAACAGCCATCTGGGTTTTAAGCCCGTTTCCCGCAGTATTTCAGTTATAAACAAGCAGGCAGAAAGCCTAACCACTTCTTCACAATTGGGGCTAGATGATAAATGGCCCTAGATGCAACTCTTCGACCTGAAGATATATTTCAGACTTACCTAACTGGCCAGCATTCAAACCACACGAGAATACAGCAGACGAGGTGTACAGTACAGAATGAAACCTTCCAGCACATATACCAATTATTTGCCTGCCTTTAATTGATTTACAAGTGATCAATTTTGGAATTAAACTTTGGTCAGGTGGGGGATGTTGAGCTAACTGATGACATGCGTTCATTCCACAACTGTATACGCTGCCACTGAAATAAATAACAAAACTACAGAAATCAGTACAAGTGGTCTACTTTTCGATCTAAATAACCAAACTACACTAACTTAATTCACATTTCATCAAGAAAAATGTATAAAATAATCGTGCATTTTACATAGCTGTCTAACAATAATATATTCTTCATTTATAGAAAGTGACATAAACAGACATATAAAAATTAAAATCAATTTGACACTTAACTTACGCATGATTTGTGAAACTTTTACCTATTTCATAATTATGTAAGTCCATGAAATACACAATAGATGGATTGCATTCAAAGACTTACAAATACATGACTTGAAGCAGTGTCAAAAATCAGAAATATGTAACTCACCTATTGGTTAAAATGACAGTATGATCTCTGGCAGCAGCAACTTCAATGCAACATTCTGTCTTCAGAGAATCAATCTGTTTTGGTACCTTCAATAAGCAGACATTGTTAACTTGATAACAATGCTTACATACTCAGAATAATACATGCCAATCATTTGCATACTTTGATATTTTGAATATGTTGATATAATGTATTTAAAGTTAAAACATTGTGTAAAAAGTTATCAAAATCTGATTGAATTTTAAGTTACCAGTTCTTAAATGCAAGTTCTTAAATGAGCTGCATTTTTGTGTCTGACTGTCTGACTTGACAGCACCTACTTGATATTCTATACACATGAACATACATTGTAGTTTGTCAATATTCTGTAAGAAATGGTGCAAGCATAGACAAAGTGGAAATCACCTTCATATGATGCTATCAAATTAAACCAACTGGAATTCTCATGTGATATCAAATTTGCATTTGTTTAAGCTCTTAAGTATATCTGTTACTAATAAAATAAGCTCTAGGCTTAGGTTTCATTGTCATCAAAGTAAAAAAAAAACATTTTACCAGGCAAGTTTCTTCATTTGAATGTCCAAGTCGCCCACCCATACCATGTCCACATGAATACACACACCCATCAGTAGTCAGATATACAGTGTGATATTTACACATGACCACCTGTATGAGGATAATGAACAAATGCAGAAAATGTCACATTTAAAAAAAATCAGGAGACACATAAATATGGTAAAAATTAATACGTAAAAAATGAGATTGAAATACTTAGTCCCATACCTTATTACAGATTAAATGCGTAGTCACCTAACAATGTATAATATCAATTATTTCATTTTATCATAATACTACAAGTAATACTATTGATGCATAGAAGTGGTTTTTAATTAAACAATCACAAAATTTACTTAATCAATATTTTCAACACTAGCAACCCTGTTTACATGCCATAGTTTTAGTTTTTGCTTGATATTGACTTAAAGTTGTGGTAAACATGTGAATAACAACATTTGTCATACCTGTTTCACAGACACATGTCTTTTACGGAATTCATCAATAACTTCAGGAGAATTTCTACCTAATTCAGTGTTATGACCAAGCGTAAAGTTAGAGTTATCTCCCCATGTGTATACTTCATGATTGTCACTGGGTTCATAAACTGTAAAAAAAAATATTCAAATATTTTGAAAAAAAGATACTAAAGCAAAGGTTCCTGAAAATAAAACTCTGACAACATTACTAATAAATACACAAAACATGCAACAGAAATTCAGATAAAAATGATTCCATACTTAAATTTCTAATTACAATTTAAGTATACTACTACAGAAGAATTTTATGAATTTGAAAGAAGTTAATTTCACATCAACAAGTGGTTATGCAGAAAACTTTATCTTATGACTTGAATATTACTCAATAATACAAATTATCTAAGAACTGAAATATGTACTGTGTTCAACAAAATTTTCCTAACGAAATTGTCAAATTTAAATGAAACATTGAATGTTCAATCAAATATGTTAAACTGATGGTATAATCTTGCTGTAAATGATAATCACTATTTGTTTACCTGCAGGAGGGACATTATTTAAAAGACTTCTATCCTTCATGGCAACATCCAAGGGTCCAAGGCCCTCATTATCTCTTGTATATAAATCACTCTTATACTGCAAAATATGAGAAATTAAATGAAAATAAAACAATTTCATTTCCAAACAAAAAAATATGCTAATATTAACAATACATTAAGGGATACAATACATAAAATCAAACAAAGATGATACTTTATAAAAAATAAAACAAGTAAGTATAAAGACATATTCTGTTTTTTTGGGGTCTCAAAACATGAGCTTTGGTGGAACACAACACTTAACTAACTGATACTTTAGTACTCACCAGCACAAGCAGTCGTGCTGAGGCAAGATTGCCGTAAAACACAGCACGATGAAGAGACGTCCATCCACTTTCATAATCCTTCTGTGTCACATCTCCGTTCTTTGATTCTAATAACCATTCAACAACATCAGTCTTCCCACATGCTGCAGCCACATGTAGAGCTGATCTACCATGTACATCACACAGTTGTCCACCATTATAACACACACTTGTATACTTCTGGATTTCATTCAAAGACCCCTTACTTATTGCACAGTTAAGTTCATATGAATGTTTTCGGGACCTGCACTTTGGTCCACATTCCATAAATCGTGAAGGCATTATTTAAATGTAACAAACACACGTTAAAGGTCTAATAATTTTCTAATTCTTTTTCGTTTTCAACATAAGATGAAGCAGAAACACCTTCCCACTAGGCTCAATGCTGAATAGCTTCTCCTTCACAGTTCTGGTCAGCAGCCAGTTTGCCCCCCACCGCCGGGGCAAATCATTCTGTCTCTTTTTAACACTCCATAATTGCAAATGAAACCTAAAAATATACACAAGAACATGTATTTTCAGATTATTTTTACAGACTAGTGTAGATTTTGTCCTTTATTGTTTTTTTTTTCGAATGTCTGATAACAATACTACCTAGAGTATGAGATTAATTCCCTGTCAGGACCAGTGGAGCTCTTCCAGGACTCTAAGTTACTTGAATAAAGAAAGTGCTGGCAGCAAGTTTGATGGACTCACACAGAAGTGGTATCAGTAAGAAGAGTAGGGAAATAAGAGAAGTTAAGTGAATATAGGCATATGGACCACTTCCAACATTAAGACGGCTGAATTAACTCTATAGCTAATGGTCTAACAGTTACAGATACGGCATATACAAAATAGTCCAATCATCACAAGAACTTCTCATCACAGTCCAATAAGAACTGTGATCACTGGTGTATAAGAGTAATATTTTTTCATTCAAAATCAGGACCAAATCTTGTGTGTGCCATATAAAAAGGTGTAGAACTCAATCACATTTTTTCCAGGACTAAATAGACAAATCAGGTCAAACTGGATTTGCTTGTTTACCACAGATGATATCTATGTAATGGTATATTGAATAAACTAGTGGAAATACTTGATGATAATATTTCTCAAAATTCCCTGATGGTTTCATACTTTTTCTGGATTTTGAAAATGAACAACAGAAGTTGATTCAGTAAAAAAAATCTTATTCATACATAGTCCAACTAATTAGACTGTTTGCGATGGGGAGACATTTTTTTTATCTGGCTCCAACCCTCACAGTCTAACATAGAACTGCATATTTGTGTGCAGAAAATTCCCAATTAAAACCCATTGGGCACGATAACTACAATATCTGTAAACAACTTAAACCATTTGGTAGCTAGGAAACACGTTTCCAAACTCATACAAGCATAAATTATCCCACCATACTCTGAAAAGTGCACTAACATTTGGTTTCCCTCCACTATTTCTCTATGGAAAACGAAACCGGTGCAATGGTGGACAACTGCCAGTGTCAAGGTAGATATCTACCGGTGTCATGATAAAGACTTCCTATCCACTGTATTTAACCCATTAAGGGTACATTCCGGAAGAGGTACTTACACAGCTGATTTAAATTTTGTATGTGGAGCGCGCATCTAATGCGGCGATTGTACAGAGTGAAAGTTTAGAAACATCATAATATGGTAAAATATATGGTATGGCATGGCTGCTTGAACATGACAAGCTACGAACAATTTTAAGTCAAATATTTGAATTTTGGCATTAGTTAATGAGAATTTATAGCTCATTGTTAAGAATTATTGTCTTTTCTATCGATCTAACCGGAAAGCCAAATAAGTAAGGCTAATTCATACATATATCAGATGTTATACCATCAATCTATAGTCTTGTGGTATATGTTATTCTGGTCATAATTTTGAAATAACTAAGAACTCACCTATTAACAATATTATACCCTGCGTATAACACAAACATTTATATGGGCTGCATACCAGAATCTAGGAAAGGGTTTGAAACTAGTGGTCAGAGTAAAAAATGTTAGCAGATGATGGCCATGAGTATATTTAATGTTACATCACTATTCTTGTGGTATATTGGTTAAATTTAAAGCACAAACAGGCATGCACAAATGGAAATGGTACATCAATAAAATTGATAATATGACACACATAGTGATGCCATGAGGATAGTTCTCACCATACATATAAAAATATTTGATAATAACAATTATGCATCTCAATTACAACTTCAATATTTCAAGTCATTTAACTTGTTCGGAAAACGTTTCATAGCAAACACTGTTGTAAAGCAATAACCGCAATAATTTTTCAGCTCCCGCCCCCCCCCCAAGAAAAAAACTTCCGAAAAATATGGCCAAGAGGGCCATTCGCTAGAATTCTGGGCTATTAGAAACATGACATTTAACTTAATATATCGCAAACAAATTTTAATTAGTATATACCATTATCACAAACGTGTTGCAGAAAAACATGCGGAAAGAACAACAAAAACTAAGTATTTCACAAAGTTGTTCAACCGGATATCGCTGGTGGCCGCCATATTGCAGAATGGATGACAATAACGTCTACTCAATACCGTACGCAAAATTACGCGGACGATATGCAGTTGTTGGGGTAGAATTGATTATGAAAGTATAACTTCCTAAAAAGTAGATGATGGAATTATTCTTATGGAAAAATCGAAATATCGATTATTTATTATATTTTGATAAAAAGTGATCGATTATAAAATAATTTTTATGGAAAAATCGAATTATCGTTTGTTTAATGGAAAATATCACTTATTTGTTTAATATTACTTTTATGGGATAAAGCATATTTCGATTTTAAAAGAGATCATGCGAATAGTTTCCCAAAATATTATTTTTAGCAAACAAATAAACGATAATACGATTTTTTTTCATCAGAATTATTTCATGATAACTTTTTTATTAAGTAATTAAAACAAATAAATGATATTTTGATATTTTCATCATAAGAACAATTTCATAATCAACGCTAAACTTGACTTTTTTATTTTTTAATCATAAAAATAATTCTACAATATTTTCATTTTTGGAATAAATTTCCTGCAGACTCTCTTCAGCATATGCGAAATAAGACGAAATATTATTTGTGAAACGGAACAATACAAGTTTATCTAAATTAATATATTTTGTAAATTTGTTTATGATATCATTAACATGCACAAACGAAGAACTAAATAAGACCAAGCATACATGCATAAATATTGTATTGCATTATTACTACAGTGTCAGTTTTGTAAAAGTGTATACATGAATTTTAAAGACAATGTGCAATATAATTTACTATAATTCTTTAGTATTGCTCATAAAGTCATATTGACGAATGCAAATCTAATATACATTTTTTGGTAATGTCGATTTTGGCAAGACCTTTTGGAGGATTACATATCATGAATTTTAAAAAGATTCTCATTTATAAAATACGATTTCCTTCTAAAGCCAAGATATAGAAAACATGTCTGCAGCATATCACCACGGGTCGTCATTGCCATTACATAAGACCGTTCAATTAGACGATATCATCTTTATAAATAACATGTTTGTAGTATTTCATTTGCGAAAATATGTTCTGTTCTTTTGGTTTTCATTGTCGTCATCAAGCTAACACCATATTCTCTATCAAAAGACGCATCACTATCCAATTTTGGATTTTCATTTATACGCGGACGGTGAAAAGTCGGGGAAAGAGCTAGTGCCGCTTGATTTCATTTAATTGTGAGACCAAACATAGATCGATTGACAAATTACACTACAGACTTTATATTTAGCACTATATGTCGTTAACATTAACATTTCTTTTTTACGGTAAAGTTTATATGTAACTTTCAAAGTGAGTTGCATGTTGATTTCATTTCTCAGTGGTATTGGATTACTAAATATTGATCGAAAATACTGTCGCAACTCTCGGATTTTACCAGAGACGTATAAAAATATTTATTATACGTCTCTGATTTTACCAACATTTAAAACATGATTAAACTGAACGCATAACACTAGTATTGCAAAGTAAAGATTTTCTAATAATTTCAACCTATAAGAATCAGCTGAATTAAAGATAACCCTGTGTATAATTGTCTCAGGAATCAAATAGATCTTTCAGCTTGCCACGCATGTTCTGTAAAAAGGAGGTAACCTAGCACTCATGGACACAACGTGCAGTGTTGATAATTAAGCCATTAAACAGTATCATGATCAACCAGATACGAACTCAGCACCCGACATGTATTATTGTGTGTATAATAGATTATGACAGTTCATCGTTATAACCACGTGATTCGGTGTAAATATTGGGTCAAAGTAGTTCCTTACCCAACATTCAATGCGCGATGTTACACAAGTTAATGCGAGAAGCACGTGATCTGGGTGAACACTTCAATCGGCAATCCTCGGCTAACTCCGCTTCGCTCCATACTAATAATGTCGAGAGACATCCGAGTAGTTCCGAGTGTGAACACTTTGGCAAATTTGAATTTTGACGCGCACTTGCTAAAGCTGTAAAGATGACCGTGTCTAGAAAATGAAAAAGGCAATTAACTATGAAGAATCATCGTTTTACGTGCGCCAAATCTTCTGTGTTCCCGGCATGGAACAGATGCTGTGTTGATAAAGTGATTCCAGGCAATTGAGGCACATTTCCAACTGTGGAGGACTTGAGGTAACGGATAGGAGATTCTGTTTTTTTGTGTTGTGACCAGCTGAGCCTGAGGTTGGAAGTTACATGAACACACTGCCGTCGTGACGGACAATTTCAAGTAAGTTGTTATTGTTCTTTCACTTTAGTTGATATTGTCACCTCAGTGCAACAAGGTGGTATCTGCTTGAAAAAAGTCCTATTCTTTCCATTTATTTGGTGCAGCTTGGTTTTATCTTGTTTCACCACATGAAATGACAACATGATATTTGTAATTATAAAACAATAACTGGAAGATCAAATTGTTTTTAAATTTCTTTGCCTCATATTGATAAACATACTTTGGACTCCTCCAAATTCAAAACCTACAAAACATCAATTTATTTACCACGCTGTTTTCAATAGTCATCTGCTTCAGATGTGGGGAAATGCGTTATTATGAGGCAAAGGGTTAAGAAAGAAAAACTTAATATCTCTCTGTCTTTTTTACTTTAGATTAATCATAAATACATGTGCCATAAATTCTCATGAAAATGTCCCTGCTTCACTTTTTGACTCTAAATATAAAGGAGACAACCTGAGTGACTTTTAATGTATTTTTATAATTTCCTGTTGATAGTTGATCTGTGTGTGTAGTTTTAAGCAAAACCTATTATCACAAATACTTAAATATTTCTCAGTAATACAGTATACTCAAATTATATATTATCTTTTTATTTTTTATTTCATTTAGAAAAGTATTTTAAATGCATTTATTTACTTAAATGTTTCATTTAAAAATTATATTAAAGAAATATAAAACATACAAACAAATCATATCACTGATAATTATGATGCCATCAAATATTTGATTGTTATTCTCATAAAACTTTATAATTCTCCCATCATCTTCCTTAGAACGTAAAATAAAATTCTGTTCATAGTGAAGTTTAGCTGCTATTTTTGTGATATGATTCAGGGCCTTTTTGTTAAAAAAAATTGGGAATTGGCCTTAGCCTTTTATTTTGGGAAATTCAAATGTGATTTTCAGCCAAACTGGGAAAAGGGTAGACAGACTTTTAAGATATAAAGCAAATCATATTTCAACATATTGGGAATACCAGCATTGTGTTTGAGGTAATTGTTTCACCAAATTGGGAAAAAAGTTTTTTTGCAATGTGGAAGTCACTAAATATCACCAAATATCGGGCTCTGTTATAGAAGGAAAAAAGACCATGTGATTTGAGATACAACTTTGTTGCACCACAGTACCTTTGCATTTGTTTAGTAAAGTTCAACAAGGTTGTATCTTGTGATTCAACCCCGTTGCACCAAACAATTTAAGCAATTTGGGATACAACCTTTGTATAAATAATGTTTCGACAGGTTCAAATTAATAATAAATGTTCAATATTGTTGTATGGTATGTCTTTATTAGTATATTGAATATTTTTCTACAGAAATTAGTTTTGAAAAAAAAGACAGATACAACCTTGTTGCACTGAGGTGATGATATGTCATTTTACAAAGAATCACAGAAAATGGCTAAAGGGGATAGTCGTACATTGCCAAGAGAAAGGCTGGATGAACCAAGCTCTTGGCTTCAACTGGGTCAAGAGTGTGCCCCAGAAGACTGGGTGGGATGGCAGAAAAGTCTGTACTGGTCTCAGATGCATTCCATGTTCATCATACCCCGGTTGTGAAGATGATGTCAATGGTGGATTGTAAGACGACACTTGCTATCATCCTGGAAGGAATACGACTTTGGGTTTACAACCCCTAGATGTGTCCACCAATAAGCCAATGAAGGGTATCCTTCTATGGAAATGGATTGAGTGTAGTTCGGACCCCCATACATACATACATGTCCAGTTGCAAAATGGATTGTTGACCCCTGGGATGAATTGGCAGGTCTTTTTCTAGCCTTTTCGGGGAAAAAACCTGGCCAAATTTGAAAAAATTAAGTTGTAAAATCCAATAATTTGGGAAAAAATTATCAGTCAAAAAGCCATTTTGGGAATTTTTATTAACATTTTTTTCTCAATAAAAACAGGTGATAAACAAATAGTTTACAAGAAAAAAATCGCTCATGGGCTTGCCTATACCCTAACAGGGGAATAACCTCTCATATTTAATTTCAGTGAGTCAAGTAGACACCTGTCTGGTAATAGTGGTATTTTGGCAGAGGGGGGGGCAATGAAATCCTTTGATATTGATTAACTAGACTGGCTAGCTAAGATTCAGGGTGAGGGGAGTCTGAAGCATGTACTTTCCATCAGGCGCACATTCAACTGGCTTTAAATTTTAAATGGAAACTGTGCACTGGTAAATTGTTCCAGCGGAAAGTGTATGTCGCAGCCACCGGGGATAGTCATTTACGGATTTTTTTATGGGATTGGGAAAAATAACCTATATTTGGCTTTGGGAATGGGAATGGGATCAATAGTCTGACCTGTAGTATGCATAGAAAAAGGCCTGATTGGATACAGCCATCATTCATTGTTAAAGCCTTCATGAAATGTTGTATTTCTAACAACTCTGATGCTACTGAAGATGACTTACTCAGGGTTCAAGATTAACATTTTTGACAGCTAGACCAGTGGTCTTGTTAACTAGACCTGACCCCATTGTTACTTGACCATGTTATAAACAAGAAAAAATGATAAAAGTGTGTATGAAAAATGAACTAAACATTTAGTAGTATAACACAAGTTGTATATAATATTATATAACACAATTAATATCAAACACCATGACTTTGGTTTTAATGCCATGTACTTGCCCGCAATGTAAACATACTAGAAAGAAAAGTGCTGTCGAAAAAACCTGATAAGCCAGCTACAGAAATTATCATTTGCTGATACTCTGTTTATAAGTTATCATGATTTATGTCAATACAATGCATTAATTGTTTTACCTATAGATCATTTTCATTAATAATCATAATTTTCAGATAAAAAAATACACAAAAATGTTTATATTCAATAATCAATAACCACGGAATATTCTTCAGTTATGTGACTGGTTATCTTTTTATAGCCTTGTACTGACAGAATGGTTCACAACAATTAATGCACTCAGGGTTAATGATGCATATCTGGTTATCAAGCTGCTACTAATGCTAAATATGGAATACTCTGAATGTAAATGGTCTTATGAGATAGGTATGCTCTCTTAACATACAGAATTATTGGTTGTTTGTGGACCAAGCCCAACCAGAATCCCAATGCCTGAGCAAGTTCCCCTATCTTTCAACATTAGAAAGGCTGTGATCCAATAATCAATTGTTTTTCAGGGCTTTTCTTCCTTTTATAGCTAGGGCCGTTTATAGGCATCTTCCCCTAAGTCATGCAGATTTCCCCTAAAATTCAGTTTGCATCAAGTTTTTTCTTCCCCTTTTGCAAAACTAAAAGTTTAAGAAAGACCCCTTCCCTTACCTGTGAAAAAAACATATTTAACAGATTGTTTCTTTAGAGATGGAACAATGGAAATGGATAAACCTGAATTGTTATTAAGATTTAAATGGAATGGTTGGAATTCCTGAATAATAGGTGGTAAAGGGAGGCCAATGTCAATCAATTTGTTTTTCTTAAATTTGTATTTCAACTTGGCACTAAGTTGTCAGTTTTGGGGTTTAGATGAAGAGGGAACAAATGTGCCCTACATACTTGTAAATTCTTATTCCTTACTAGAAATGCTTATGTCTGAGTCTGAACTAACAATATAATTGCAATTCCTATATAATACTGAGTATTCATATTCAGTAGATTGTCCTCTCAATCCATATATTAATGTGATCAGTTATATCAGTATAATTTGTAAAATTATTTTTTACAATTCAATTCAAGTGCAGTGTTTTTGTCAAGCCCGCTTTTGCGTTTGTGTGTTAGCCTGTCCGAATTTGTCTGGACCGTAACTTCCCTATGCATCAATGAATTTTAAAATGACTTGACACAGTTGTTCACCATGATGAGGCGGTGTGTCATGCGCAAGACCCAGGTCCATATCTCAAAGGTCAAGGTCACACTTAGGTTGTAAATGACAAAAATGTGGATGTTTTTTTCCTTGGACCATAACTTCCCTTTGCGTCAATAAATTTTAAGATGACTTTGCACAATTGTTCACCATAATGAGGAAGTATGTCATGCACAAGACCCTTGACCAAAGTTTAGTGGTAAACATCACACTTGGGGGTTTATTGGAAACTATTGGCATGTTTTACCTGGTCTGGACTGTAACTTCTTTCAGCATTGATAGGTTTTAAAATAACATGGCATAATTATTCTCCTTGATGAGACAGGGTGTCAAACACACAACACAGGTCCATGTCTTTAATGTCGAGGTCGCACTTGGCAGGTTTTAGTATGTCTGACTTTGTTCATACGGTAACTTCTTCATGCGCCAATAGATTTTAAAATAACTTGACACTATTGTTCACCATGATGAGATGACATGTCATGCATAAGACCCAGGTCTATATCTCAAAGATCAAGGTCACACTTCAGGCTTCCTGAAAGTTGTCGGACATGTCGGGCAAATTTTGAGCAAGTCCAATAACTTTTTAGCGAGTACCGGACCATATGTCCGGCAGTTGGGCACGATTTACAGCATTTACCACTTATTTATAATATATTTAGTCAGACAAATTTTCATTTGGTCAGACAGAAATTCTAACTTTGCCTGCTCCAATGTCAGTTCAGTATCCCAGCAGTTTCGAGAAGCCTGAGACTTTGGTTTATGTCAGGCATTCAACACATCTCTCTTTTTCTTATGCCTGTTCATAATGTCATGGTCATTCCCTGAAAAAGCAATGGACAACCTTTTCAGGATGATAATTAGTGCCTTAGTGGGCTTGACATGTTGCCATTTGGCGACTTCTAGTTTATTAAAATACACATTTACAGTGAATAAGCCAAGAGTCACAACTATTTACCTATCATTTCTAACAGTTATCTTTCTTCTGGAGCATGTTGTCTATGTTTTTGTGTAGCCTTCTTGTGTTTTTTTCTTTGTTAAAGAGTCTTATTCTTGATGCTTTAGGTGGTGTATTCAGTCATACTGCTGACTGTATTCAGGTTCTTCCATTATCAGTTTGTCTTGCATTGGTGGGGATATTTTCTCTGCCAGAATGCATATTCCCGTATGGTGAATCTGGCTAGCGTGCTCAGTCATGCATCCTGTACATGTAAGTGTCTGTGTTTGTGCATCTATGTTATCTTGTTTTTTCTGTGACTTGTTGTGGGCTAGTCTTTGTATCCACCTCGTGTTGCAGTGTTCTTTGTTCAGTCACATACATTACACAGCAGAAATACTGGCTTTCGTACGCCCTTTTTGCTGTAGTTGGCTGCAACGTTGCTTTGTCCTAATTTTCCATGCATGTAGATCCTACTTATTTGGTTTGTTGTTTGAATCATGGATTTTCTCTACATTATTTGGGAGGCTTGTTCTTGATATTTACCTGGGTGGGTTCTCCTGTTACACCATAAAAAACAACTTGATGCACCAGCTCTGGCAAGTTCTAAATAGTAGGCAAACATAATTCGGCTATGGTAATTTATTGACAGAAAGAAAACAGAGATTGTCCACAATCATCATAGCAGTGCTTTGTGTTTCTTTAAAACAACAAAGAACAAATCTCACAATCTAGATCTGGAAATCTCAGGACAAACCCTGGAACACACAAAATTCCGGATTAAGCCTAGAAATACTTTATAATCCCAGTACTTGGGACTTTTATCCCTCTAACCCTTAAACTGATCGACAAGGCAAAATATCCCATAAAATCATGATTCAGGTTCAGAAGTGTTTTCTCTTAGAACTTTTTCTCCTCCTTCTGTAAATTTAGAATTGTAAGCTTGCTTTTGCCTCATAACATGTATTTTGGCTTTCTGTGGCTTTTGAAAACATATTTGACATATTCCTTTTTGCATGTTTCTTTCACAATTTTGTTGTATATAAATAATCAGCCTCATAGAGAAGTCAGCACTTGATGAACTTGTTACATTATAGCATATCATTACAGTGTAAATGACTCATGGATTTTGTAACATAAAAGATTCCCTTCCTAAAAATCTTTTTTGTGTTTCAAATAATATTATACAATTCAGTTTATATTCAGCTTCAGTATTATACTCATGAACGAGTCTGTAAGGTCTATTCAAGTTACTGTCTGGGATTCCTTTGGTAATTGGTTCACTAATTAATTTCATGAACTTATTTATCTTAAATAAGATTTTTTACTAACAATTATAGTTTCAGTTCATCAAGTCTGGAAACAAATTCATTTTGATGAAGTAATATCTTGGAATAATAGTTTTAATGATTTTTGTCAATCCATCTGGTCTTCATCCATTACAATTGATTCTAATGTCTATAATTGAGCAATCAGTGTTTAATAGGTCTTCATCAACATCATTGAAATATGCATTCTCTTCATGTATGGAGCATGTAATTTTGGCTACTTTAATGGTTTCCGCCAATTTCTATTGTATCTCCTTTAAAACACAAAAGACTATCCTATGCCAGCTTGGCCTAAAAATCAACAGATTTTAATCTGTTAAAGCTAGATCACCTGTCTTTCCTGTTCAGCATTCATTTCCATTTTATGCAACAAAATATAAATATTGACAATGACCAATCAGAGGGCTTGTTACTTGAGTTACATGGTTGGCAAGATGGTTGGCTGTGGAGGAAATTTTCTGATGACTGATTTATTAAAAATACAGTCCCTCATGAGCAAGATTATACTGACAATGGTACATTTACCTGCTTTATGGGTATTTATCGGTATCCAGAGGACACACACATATGTGAATTTGGAAATGAAACATTGAAATACAGGGGAACATGAATCTGAATGTAGAAGTAAAGCAGTTATTTCTGTCACTAAGAAATTAACTAGTGTTTTGTTTCAGGGCTCTTGATCTCCCAAATTTGGGGCTGAACTTAGGCCCCATTCTCCCACCTCTTGACTATACTTTTTTCTCCTATTTTTGGTAAAAATTGCACCACCTGAGAAAAAAATAAAAACTGAAAAACATTTATATATCTTTCTCTGTTTTTACTTTTTTGATGTATGGCCCTACACAGGGGCTAGCAAATTTATTGAAATTAACATGAGCAATTTACTTAGTTACATATGGGGAGTCACTCAGAGATTACCTTTTAATTATAGGCATTCATCTAGTTTAAAAAAAATGAAACAAAGTTCAACATAAATATACTTAGAATTTGAAATGGCAGGACAGTGTCTTTACAAAAATGAATGGACACAGTACAACATATAGCACTAGGGTAGTACATGCAAAAAAGAATTGCTGCTTACCTTCTCACCTTCTCATATAATATTATGTACAGTACAGAATAAAATCAGCTAGGCATCTGTGTTACCAATTTCTGATAGGAACAATGTGAGTAATTTAGAATGAAACAAAGAGCACCAAGTTACGAAAACCAGGCAAAATTAATGTCTTAATCAAATGCCATTTGTAAACCAAACATCAAGAATTTGTTCTTTTACTCTTTACCTGTGATAGTCAACTTATATATATTGTTGACAATATATATCAAAAAAGTGCTAGGCTTAAATTATATATCCAAGCATTTGGGTACTGGCAATACACGGAGCCCAAATTTTGGACAATAATTTTTAAGCTACGATGTGCAATAAATAATTATGATCATCAGTGTATTGAAGAAAGCCACTGATGAAAACAAATACAAATTTGATAGACATGTGTATATGTAGGCACATATTTGTTGTGCAACTTCTCAGGAAGTGGATGCATCTTGGTGTTTAACCTAAGTGTCAGAAAAGAAAACTTCATGAAGTAAATGAAGAGAAAAATGTAAGATTCACATTGCTTTCAGTATCTGGAAGAACTAGATTGACTAATTTGGTGTTCTACTGAAAATGTTTTAGTATGAAATTGCATTATGGATGAGCTTTGAAGCTTAGACCTTTGGACATTTGTAATAATAACCAGTCCTGAAAGTAGATGTTTTTATTTTTTACTGCTTCTAGATTAACTAGATTGAATTTAATTCATTTGATTTTTGATTATTTCACATTTAGTGTGACATGCAACTTGAGAGTTTTTTAGTTGCTAGTTGTCAATAGAATTCTGACTGTTGTAAAATTCAAACAGATCATTACTTGTTGCCTGAGATAGGGATAGCACTTCTTTGTAGTACTCATCCATTATGCTTGTATGTGTACTGGTTCATTCAAATAGATTTTAGATCCGACACTAATCCTCCTGTCATAAAGTCTGAGTGAATTTATGTATAATGTAGAACAAACTTTAAGTGGTTTCCTTCCATTTTGAATCTGAATAAAGGGTGTATTGTATCATAAGGTTTGTGTATTCAACAATTTCAATATATAACATGTACTTATCAAAAATAAATTATTCCAAATTACTTATGTTGATTTTCTAAAATACTGATGTGTGTGTATCTTGGTGTACTGTTATACATATATAGTGCGTATTTGTCAGTAACTACTATGTCTTAAAATTGTAATAAGACATGTTTTTGTTTACCAATGCTACCATCTTGCCATACCACTCTATCTCAAGTTAAGCTACACTTTACATACTTTCAATCATACATGAGGCATATTTCAGATATGAGGATCTTTTATAGTTGCAAGCAGGACTAAAATAAACCAGTAATGTCCAGTATTTTGCTTCCATATCAGGATGCATTAAGTTTGTCGATTTTGGCACAAGACTACAAAACATCTCATGGCATAATTCTAATGATATTTTCAGTTCAGCAGATGACGCCAAGTGTGACTTTTTTTTGGAATGGGGGGGGCAGAGCTGGTGTGCAACCCTTCTAATCTGGCAAGCATAAGTAAAGCAAATCTCAGTTATGTGCTGATTGTGTCCATATTCTACATAAACATCTAGACTTGATCCCCCTATAATCAAAAATCCTGTATCTGCCCCTGGATAGATTCTTGACATAATTCACTGGTTTATTCACAGATTGGACTCTGGCTTGTACCTTCTCACATCCTTTCTTTTTTCTAGCAGTCTCTTGACTGATTGGAGCCAACTACTTTGTATAAATAAAGGGTATGGAGTTTTTATTTTGTCACCATCTTGTTCATTTTAGTGCTTTATAAATGTTACAAAAATATGATATTTGCTTGCAGTATGCGGCAAATAAATTGTTACAACAAGACTACCGAAAAGAAATTAATAAGAAAGGAATTTTGACTTGGAGTTTTTTGTGCGATAATTTGAAGTACTGGTAATACTTAAGAAATGTGGGTAGTCCTGAAAAGAACCATATATTTTCCACATATATTGGAAAGTGGAAGGTTTTTGTCAAATTCGTTGTCAGTTATGTTGAGGTTGGTACCAGTGTAATATACATCGCCGACAAAAATCATCATCATCATTTTTTTGGGACAATTAATCTCATGTGTATTTGCTAACCATTTTTGAAAACGCATACTTTGCTAAACAAAGTAACTTTCACTGCATGGAAGTTACACAGACATGATATTGAACCATTTAAAACATGAATATATTTATGAATAAAAAAGTACATTTAATCAATCAGCTTAATATATTTAACCATTCAACAAACATGTATACTTCTGTATGACTTCATAGAGCACATCATTTTAAGTAAGCATTTCATAATAGTAAGTACACACGTTCAGGCACACTACACAAAACTTTAACAAAAAAATACCACGTTATAACGAGCACCTGGCTTATGCAGAGCATTAAGTTTGTTTAGATGCCTCTTGAAATAATGAGGATTTACAGCTCAAAATTTATTGAAGGCCTTAGCAATTATGGCTGTGTCCGTTTCATCTCAGGCGTAGATCATCCATCTCATCTAGCTAAGGTTTATGAATTCTTCCTCTGGATATGTTTATATGCTGGCTGTCCACATACCACTTGTCTATTTCCGCTGAAGGATGTCTTTCCTCAATCTATTGGTAGAGACATCTAGGAGTTGTGAACCTGAAGTCATTCCACCTAGGATGGTAGCTTGTGTTGTCTTACAATCCTCCACTGACATTGTCTTCACAGCTGGGGAATGATGAGCATGGAACACGTCTGAAACCAGTACAGACTTCTTCTGTCATCCGACCTAGTCATCTCGCGCACACTTCCTTAACCCAGTTGAATACAACTGCTTGGTCCATCCAGTCTTTCTTTAGGCAAAGTACAATGATCCCCTTCACCATTTCACTGTCCTGGGCAGCATTATCCTTTTGAACATAACATATGGCAGTGACTTGTCCCCATCTGCTGTGCAATGCTGCAAATTTATAGTGTCAAAAAATATTTCTTACATAAATCAGTTATACTTCAATGAGTGGAACTATATTTATTTCAATAATTTTGTATTCTAAAAATGCCGATTCTTTTATGATTGTTTGTTTATAAAATATGTACAATTTCATTAGTTAGGTATCTTTAGGCCTAAAAAAAGGTTTGTTTCCAGTTACCCAACCGATCCAGTATTTTACCTGCCAATTCATAAGTTTTTACTGAATCAAAATTATAGTGCTATTTTGTAATTTTCACAGCTCATTAATATTATGGTGCACATATTTCTATACAGCGTTGTATGTATAAAAAAATAATAAAATATGCCTATCTACCAACTCATTTTTTTTGGGCATGTAACCGGAAACAAATCTTGTTTTATAGGCCTTATAGGGTCATATCAGTAAGAAAAGTATTTTACAAAAAAATGTCCTGCTGCTTTTGAATACATTTAGCTATAGATTAATTTTAAATGATTTTGTATACAGTGCCCTCCAAAATTCATGTGACAAACTATTATAGTGTACAAAGATGTGGCGTGGCCCAGTGGTTAGTGCGCTGGACTTTTAACCTGTAGAGTTCCGGGTTCGATTCCTGGCCGCGGCAGGTCATTCCCTTCTATGAAAATTTGACAAAAATGTCGATTTTCCTCCATATGTGGAGAAGTTGCCAGCACCTTGTGGAAATGTAAGTTAGTACTGGTTAGTATACAGTCCAGGAAAAACTGGTTAGGTGAAGTGGTTGCCGTGCATAACTGAAAAATTGTTAAAACTGGCGATAAACCCCAGTGACAATAAGTCACATGAAAACAAAACAAATATAAAGATCAGATTGTCCATCTGTAGTCAAAATCTTGTGTGCGCTTCTTTTTCTAAATGGCTTGTTGGATTTTTAGCTTTCCTGAGCATGTAGCGCTCAGTGAGCTATAGTGATCAGTCAGTCTACTACGGCATCCATTGTCCACACCTGGAGGTTGTTAACACTCTAGAGGTCACCCTTTTGAGTGAATCTTCATCAGACCTGGTCAGAATGTTTGTCCCAATGATATCTTGGACAAAATTGAATATGGGTCATTTGGGGTCCAAACTTAGGCCATCAGGTCAAATCAAATGAAAAGGTCACAGTTTTGAATGAATCAAACCTTGTCTGAATGACTCTTCATCAAACCTTGCTGAATTATCAAACCTTGTCTGAATGTTTGTATTAATGATATTATGAAATTGTGTGAATTGGGTCATCTATGGTCAGAAACTAGGTCACCAGGTCAACGCACCAGAAAAAATTGTTAACACACTTGAGATGACAATTTGTATTGAATCTTCATCAAACTTTGTCAGAATGTTTGTCTTAGTAATATCTTGGACAAGTTCGAACATGGGTCATCATGGGTCGAAAACTAGGTCATCAGGTCAAATCACTGGAAAACCTTGTTTACACTGTAGAGGTCACAGTTTTGATTAGATATTCACTAAACCATGTCTGAATGTTTGTCTTAATGATATCTTAGACATGGATCATCTGGGGAAAAATAGGTCACCAGGTCAAATTGGATGAAAATTTTGTTAACGCTCTAGAAGTCACAGTTTTCATTGAATTTTCATGAAACTTTGTCAAAATGTTTGTATTAATGATCTTGTGAAATTGTGTGAATATGGGTCATCTCGGTCATAAACTAGGTCACCAGATCAAATAATTGGAAAACGTTAACCCTCTAGAGGTCACTGTTTTAATTGACTCTTCATGAACCCTTGTTCGAATGTTTGTCTAATGATATCTTAGACAAGTTCGAACATGGGTCATCTGAAAACTAGGTCACTAAGTCAAATCATTGGAAAACCCTGTTAAACCTCTGGGGTCACAGTTTTAACTGAATCTTCACTAAACTTTGTCAAAATGATTGTCATAATGATATCTTGGACATGTTCGTACATGGGTTATCTGGGGTCAAAAACTAAGTCACCAGGTCAAATCATTGAAAAACCTTGTTAACACCCTAGAGGTCACAGTTTTGATTGGATCTTTGTTAAGCCATGTTAATAATGTTTTGGACAGGTTCGAACATGGATCATCTGGGGGGTCACAAGCTGGCTCAATAGGTCAAATCACTGGAAAACTGTTAACACTCTAGAAGTCACAGTTTTGCTTGGATCTTCTCCAAACTTAGCCAGAATGTTTTATTAATGATATTGTAAAGAGGCTCGAACATGGGCCAGCTCAGTTTAAAAGTTTAGATGTTGCAATCTTTACTCAGGTGAGCGAAGAAGGGCTATGTTGGCCCTCTTGTAGCAAATATACTGTGTTTTTCCCCAAATCTAAAAATGGTCCCTTCACCTATCTGTGAAAAAAGGGCTGAAACTTATTAAGTATTCAGTCAGTATGTTATCTTTTACTTGAATGCAACAAAATAACTGAAGATTAGGTAATAAAAGTAAAACAAGTATCTTTTTTCTCTAATACTTATAGCATACTTATGTCTAGACTGGGAAAGGGAGTGAACTCTGGCCCACCCAAAACATGAGTACTGAAATGTAAAATTAATAAAAGCCTCAGCTAAAATCCTACCAGTTAAGTTGTTATTATGATCTGGGTGTGACCGGATGGCTCAATCAATAGCCATGGTACAATATACGTAATTGAGCCCAAATTGAGCTCACAGGCCACACTCTGGATCCCAATACTCAATGACTGGCCCTTTATGTTGAACTCTCATAAGACTGATTGGATTGATTAAAGTGCAAGGTCACTATCAGACCATCAGTATATTTCAACTGTACCTTTAAAACCTATAAACCCTGTAAACACCGAAAATATATCACTATGCAAATAATGCATGCCACCAATGTACTTTGTAGACCATAAGGCCGTAGTCTTTGGAATTATGGCATGCATTATCGATACAGAACTTTTCTTTTTAAATCACTATCAAAGCTGGGGCTTGATTATTAATGGTTGCATTTTCCTGATCCAACAATATCACTAATAGAGACATACACCAGTATTAAATGTTTGTTAAATAACAACTCTTAGTGCTCAGTGAGCTATATTGATCGAACTATATTGATCAGTCAGTCTACTCAAGCGTCCACACCTAGGGATTGTTATCACTCTAGCGGTCACAATTATGAGTAAATCTTCATCAGATCTGGTCAGAATGTGGGTCCCATTGATATCTTGGACAAGTTTGAACATGTCATCTGGGGGTCAGCAATAAGGTCACCAAGTCAAATCAAATGAAAACTGTTAACACTCTAGAGGTCACAGTTTTAATTTGATCTACATGAAACATGTCAAAATGTTTGTATTAATCATATCCTAAATTTGTGTGAATATAGGTCATATCTGGTCAAAAACTATGTCACCTGGTCAATGCACCAGTAAACCTTGTTAACAGGGGTCACAATTTGGATCGAATTTCCATCAAACCTTGTCAGAACGTGTTTTGATAATATCCTGAACGACTTCGAACATGGGTCATCTGTAGTCAAAAACTAGGTCACTAGGTCAAATCATTAATAGACTTTGTTAACCCTCTAAGGGCCAAAGTTTTGATTGAATCTTCTCTAAACCTTGTCAAAATGCCTGTCTTAATGATATCTTGGACGTGTTCGAGCATGGGTCATCTGGGGTCAAAAACTAGGTCACCATGCCAAATCAAATGAAAACTGTTAACACTCTAGGGGTCTGAAGTTTGATATTCATGAAATTTTGTCAGAATGTTTGTATCAATGATATCATAAAACTATGTGAATATGAGTTATCTCCGGTCAAAAACTATGTCACTAGGTCAACGCACCAGTATACCTTGTGAACACTCTGGAGAAAAAAATCACATTTTTATGAAACAAATAAAAATATTTTGACTTAGAAAAACAACCTATGAATAAATATATAAATGAAATATCAATTTTTAACAAGCAAATAAACAATAGGTCGATTTTTAAATTCTTTTTTTCAGAAGAATTATTTCATGATAACTTTTTATAAATCAAATAAAACTAATGAATGGTAGTACGATTCTTTCCATTAGAAAGACTATCATGACACTAAATTGAAATTTTAACATTTTCTGTCACCTTCTTCTCAAACAAATAAATGATAGGTATTTTAATCATTAGCCTATAACAACTGCATATCGCCTATATATTATACTACTAAACTTTCGCTAAGCACCAAATGTTTTAATGTGAATATTTTCGGCAATGATTTGATTACCGTCGTACAAATGATTTTTAATGTCAATTTCTTATTTAATCAATTTGATTGAAGGACAAATTTCACAGTTTCTTTACTGATTTTGCATTAATTATGTTTCAGAGAAAAGGAAGGCCCCCCTATTGTCAAGATTTTTGGAAATGTGACTTGTTTTACAAATTTTCACTGCCACATATATGTTCACCAGTTTAGACTCAGTAGCATTCATGTGACCCATTGCTAACAACAACTGCTTGGCAACTCCTTCTCATGCTCCTATATGAGGTTTCTGACAGTCTTAGCGGGGATGGCGACACATTCTTGCACCAACATGGCCTCAAGTTCCTGGATGCTTCTAGGTTGCACCTGACGAGCTGATACTCATACCTACAGCTCATTCCATGTGCTCAATTTGATTTAGGTCGGGTGATCGAGCTGACCAGTCAAGGCGTTCAACACCCTCCTTCTGCAGGTAGTCCTGAAGCACACGGGCCTTGTGGGGACGTGCATTATTGTCCATTAAAATGATCGCCCACTGCCCCGGCATACAGTCTAACCATGGTGTCTAACATCTGAACGATGTACAGCTGACCAGCCAATGTACCTCTATTTAGCACAACGACGCCAGTCTGTCCGTCCCAGCTGATGCCTCCCCACACCATAACTGACCCAGCCCCGTAACGGTCGTGCTCAGCAATATGTCTGGCTTGAGACCTACCCGATAAAATAGCTTGCATTTAGGTTAGGGGCCATCTCAAAACATTGCTGAATCAAACCATGCAAAATAAATTACCGAATCCTTAGCCTATCATACTTTTCATAATATATGATGGTGTAACAAGTTCTCGTGGTATTAACAAAACATTGCCGTATTTTATGCAAAGTGCTCGTTATTTCAGAATATTTTGCGTATGATCATAATCAAAATTCATTATTGTAAGAATCTCATCTGTTTATCAAAACAAAATTCCCTCCAATACACTCATTTGAGCATTTTAAGTTAACTAGGTCAACTGTGTAGACGTAAAATGTTTGGACTTATGTTTTCATGGGTCGCCCCAAACTACCCCAAATTTACTGTAATCACTCAATGATTTTTGGTTTTATTACGTGCTTATCTTGATATGTTTGAAACAGTCCCTAAGGCAAGGAAGCAGTCGATATCTCCACCTATCTACTGAATATTCAGCACACAATTAAAAGCGATGCCTAAGAATAAGAATTCATTGAACTATTTAAAATGTCTGAACTAAGCTGTCACAAAAATAACAAAATTAGTTTATAATAACCTGTTCATGGCGTATTGTTGGCAAATATCGGCAAGCTAACAAAACTATCAGACGATCTGTTGATAAGTTTTCTGGAAAAATGCACATGCACAAACAGGAACGAGGCATACATAAAATACCACGAAAACTCGTTATACCACGAAAACCTGTTACTCGACCATACATGTGAGAAACTTTTGGTGCTTAGCGAAAGTTGATTAGTATAGCATTCTATTGTTTTGTTGTCTGCGTTTCCTCTCTATTTTATATTGTCTGCATAAGAGTCTGCGTTTTATACCCACCCCAAAATTTAAACTGTCCCCGTTGAGTCTGTATCATAAACAGGTTCCCGTTAGCTCTACCTTTTTGTTGCACCTGGAACAGGGTCCAATTTGTCTGTACCGTACCAAAATTCTTCGGAAATACTCTTGGTGCATATAGTTCATGATTATTCACAACGATTAATTGAATTTTAATTCCATTCACATTTTGATCTATTTTTAATAAAAAATGTTAATTTTATGCATGCATTTGTACGTCCAGACCTACCAACAGCTTTTTGCAACGCACATATCCAGGGTTTTTTCACGGGTTGGGGAAGGAGCCTTCCTTAAATTTGGGGAAAAATAATACAGTACTTTTTACAAAAGGCGACATGAGAAAAAACTTGAAGCAAACTGAATTTTAGGGGAAATCTGCATGAATTTAAGGATGTTTCCTGAGGGGAAGACGCCTATAAACGGCCCTTGCTATAGATGGAAACAAAGCCCTGATATCCTGGTATTAAAACAGGATGAACAACTCTGAATAGAAAACAGCACATTGTAAATGGACGCTAGAAGCCTGTTTTATAGATATGTCTTAGCTAATGCCAACTTTGAAAGTTATGAAACCCAATCTTTTAGCAGCAAATGAGTAAGTAAGACTTTTGTTAACAAAATAAACTTATTCTGAAAACGAAAGGCTAAAATAAAGAACAACAACAAAAAGTAGTCAAAATCACTAAGAATATATGGTGAAAGAATTTTCGAATGAGTCCATCACGTAACTGCAAACCAATGACTTTAAAGATGACATAAGACTGCAACTTGAAAGTCTTGCTACCCCTTGTTTTATCCTGTCATTTGTCTTGATGGATCTATTGTCAACTGTTGGGCGTAAATGTCTGAAATGTAAACCATAGGCAAGATTTTTTGGTTTATAAATTGTTTTCCTAGCTAGGATATGTCTATAAAACGGCCCCGTGTCCAGTGATTAATCTCTGGTTATCAATTCATTTTTTTACTCTATGTGACTATTATTTGAGGGTATTACATTATGAGCTGTATGGTGACTACTGCAGTTATTAGTGTTATTTTCTGCGAAGTGAAGCGGGGATCGTAGTCAGTGACCAACGTACGTGTCCAGTGTATAATGAAATTGGTAATTTAAGTTGTAATGTGTTGTTATATTCACAATGTGCACAGCGATGCAATTATATGATATCCCTGGACTTCAGTCAGGTCTTACAATGTTAGACAGAACAAATAATTCAGATTAGATAGTGAAAGTGATATACAGCCAAACCTGTGTTTGCGGCCACCTCCGAATAAAGACCACCCTGTGTATAAAGGTCATTTTGAAAAAAAGTTATTAATTATTTAGAACAAACTGACCTCCGAATAAAAGTCATCTGTCAAGAAAGGCCACTTTTTGTCTTTCCTAAAAGTGGCCTTTGTTCACAGGTTTGACTGTACATTCATGTATCTGTGTTTGCGTTCAGTAGTGAATTAATCATAAGACCAGTGCATGAGATGTTGTACCATACACCTCATCGTTGTACTAGGTACATGTATGCTGTTCAGTATCTATTTCTCATTATCCTTGAAGCACTATAAATTTACAGCATATAGTTTGTGGCTATTCACATATTGTTTCTTTTCAGGTTTACCAAAATAGTAATGTGACCAAATTTGTTAATTAACGGTTACTTTTTCAAACCATTGCATTATTACTATGCATTTTTATCCCTGTAAGTTATTAATAATAACCTTTGCGAACGCTTAATGAATTTGCAAATGACTAAAATTAAGTTTTTACTGACGTTCTTGATGAAGTTAAAGATTAAAATAAAAGAAAAAAATGCAGGCCCTTGTGTGAGCTCGATAGCATACTATTTGCATCTAAGGACACAGTTACATGTACCAGCATATCATAGCAGGTTACTTGTTTTATAAATTCAGTGATAATTATGACTATCCTCCAAGACGTATATATTTTTTCCTGCTAACGCTTAGTGTTAATTGAATTGTTTTAAAAGTTTGATACACATACATTTATATAGAAATGTGATAAGTGTCTATGCATGTTCTTCGGAACAATGTGTTGTTTCTATGCACGGGGGGCGAGCACGTTGAAAGGATGGAGTATAATGGCTTATTAGGCCTAAAATGGCCACACGGACTAAAAACACGTATATCATATATATATCAGGTCATTACTGTACCTGTTGTTTAAGGTGCATTTAATATGATAATTCTGATCAATTTGGTGTTGTGAGGTCGCGTTCGACTAAACAAAATTGACGATTTTTCGGAGGAAAAAGATGAAATACCTGCTTCATCGTTTCGAATTGGACCAAATGTTTATTGGTTATGTGTAGTATAATGTATTAGCTATCTGTAGACACCAGTTATTACAAATTTGAGCGATTTCTTGAAAAGTTACATAGTGTTAAACAAACTTGGTACAGAAACTGTCATTTCGAAATTTGTAACTCTTGTGTATGTATATATGTTGTACAGGTGTTTTTGGTCCATGTGGCCTTTTTAAGCCCAAAACACCATTATACACAATCCTTTCAACGTGCTAGCCCCCTGTTTTTCTATGTATATATACACAACGTGTATAGACAATAAACCGAAAACATTATTTATCCATTGTGGTCGTTAATTCTTTGTGCATTGAAAATAAGTTAATGTTTTTGCACCGCATACAAAACCAGTTGAATCGTACCAAAAGTTCAACTGTACCGTCTTTACCAAACAGCCAGATTTACTATCCTTCGATTACCTGTTTTCATGATTTCAACATGCAAGAAAATAAGTTTTTTGAAGATAGTTCAAATATGTTGACGTCGCCGAGCAGTAAATAAACTTTGTTTACAATGTAACATCCGCTTATTGGTAAACACATTTTCTTAAAATAGCAAAAAAAAAACTTTTAAGCCTGTCAAAATAAAACATTTATAACTTTCAAATGTTTTAACAACTTAACTGCAACTTCCAAGAATTTAGGCATGTTTGCCCAAATAAATATTTACGATATGTAGACACCAAGTAGCACTTTTCAAAACCCTCCGGCATAATGGACCTATATAATGCGATTCGATTAAATTTATAAATATACATTGTAAATTCGCGCTGAACTGATTCAATGAAGAAATCAGACAAATGTTACCAGGGGGGCACAGTAGTGAAACAAATAGCTTTAAATGACCTTAAATAAACTGCCTTCAAATTACCTCAGCAGTTCTGATATTGCACAAGAAAGAATGTGAACGCCGTTATTGATTAACAACATGTTGAACACTGCGGCTTAAAGTAATTGAACGGATTTTTAAAGCCGTCATGGATTTTGTCAACTGAGCATGAGGTCAAGGTTTTGGGTCTGAAAACGTGAGTTTAACGATGACAGTGTGACACCAGACGTATATAGACGAAGTTTCTTGTGTGTAGAAAGGGGGCAATATTCTTATCATTTATGATAGATAGCATAACAATTATACATTATCATACAAATTGTCACATTTTATGTTAATTAAGGTGCATGTTTTTTTATATATTAGAATTTGACCGTGATCTTATATCTGTATACAACATAATGTTTCTATTAGTATTTGTATTCTTAATTAATATTTTATTTAATATTTCTTTGTTTTCAAGCTACAGCTTCTTCATACTAGGCTGTAATTTTGATGTATGTAATCTCAATACTCTATAAGGTATTTGTTGTGTTAAATATCACACCAAGGGCCAGGATGATATTGCGACTGTTCCTACTTATAACGTAGAGGAAGACCCTAGGCATACCTTGGCAGAACCATGCACCGACCTTCCAATATGTTATTTTAATTGGTCTCAGTAGGATTTGAACTAACGGTGGTTAGGGGCTAGTGATTACTAGTCAGGCACCATAACCACTCGCGCATGAAGGTCACTTAGAATTTTGTGCTAATATTCATCAAATGTGTGCTAGGACTATGCAAGTATTATTTCTTAAGGTCATAATAAATTTGAGCGGAAAACCTGGTAACTGTAGGTACAATGAACTGGGTGCGGTTTTGTAAATTATATATGTATTTTATATTATGTTTTACATATGTACATGTTCAGTAAAACCCCCAATATTAAGGTCACCTTTGGGACCAAAGATATTCGATCTTTTTATTAATGTGGTTTAATTGTCTAGTTAAATTTTAGAGGTGGCATTGAGAACCGATCTTAAAACAAATGGTCGTTATAGTAAGGCGGTCGTAATACTGAGGCGTTCTGAAAGTGAGGGTTTACTGTATAATGTAGGCTATGTACATACATGATACAGTAAACATGTCTTATCTAGAGTTGAACTTTTCAATTTGTTCTATTAAAATCTTTTGTGTTCTGTGGTATTAGATTTTGAGTTTCACGACTGAGAAGGTTGGAATATCTATACCCCTGCAAAGTGTGAGTTTTTATGACCCCGTAAACATAATTTTTGGGGGTAGACTGGAATCACCCTGGTTGTTGGTTGGTTGGTTGTCGGTTGGTTGGTTGGTTGGTTGTCGCACTGTCTCTCCCCATTTTTGCGGGGATATTTAATCACAAAAAAATTCAATGATAGGTCTAGTTTTGTTTAGCATTTCTTGAATACCTTTGACTGTACGTGTCCCAAGCACTCCAGGAAAATGTAGAATAAACACGAAAGCAAAATAATCAGGTCCAGAAAATATATTTGTGCTAATTTCTGATAATTTTTTGAATGGATAAATACTTAAAATTGTATGTATAATACAGAGGCGTAGCAACCCCTATGTGGAAATGTACTTGATAATATAAAATATCAGGAATTTTTAAAGAAAATCTGAAAACCAGAGTTCCAAAGTATGCTGAAAACTGCGATCTCAAAATATTATGCCCATATTTAACAAAAATCTATTTGTTATACCCCATAACCCAAACCGTCCATTAAATAATCTTTCTAATCTCTTGTAATGTCCCGCCTCAAAATATACAATTGGGTAGCTACGCCTCTACTCTACTAGATGAATCTATACAACTCATTCCGTATGAAACTTATGGTCATGAAATGTAGCGATTTAATTCATCTTATGGTATAAATTATCTAAGGATTACTAAGGTACTAAGACCAGAAAAATGTCATGTTTACGGTTACTTGACAAAAAACAGGGTTGTTAGGTCGCAAAACTCTAATTTTCTTTATTTATTCTACTAACTTTGGAGGTAACGATTCGTCCCCAAATATTTTCGTACTTTTGATTTGAAACTTTAGGGTCTTTGTCAAAATTTAGTCAACTTGGTAACCGTAAGCACAACTTATTTATCTGGCCTAATCTAGGGATAATTGTCAATAGTTGGATTTCCCTTTATAGTTTATGATGAAACAGACGTTTGTTAGTCTTGTGACGCAATGACACAGACAATTAACTGAACGATATGTCCTGTAAGTATTGTTCTTTACACTTGACCAGTTTAGTCAACACGAAGTCTCAATAACACTGAAGAAAGTCCAGCACACTTTAACTTCGGTATAACCGCAAGCACTATCACAGAATTTTTCAGTTACAAGTCGAAAAATGACATGGCTTATAGCACTAATTTCCTTATTACTAAAATCGTTCGTGGATGTGATTAAAGAGATTTGAACAATTCAAAAATATTTTTGTCTCCCCCTTTCACGACTCATGACATCATATTTCTATAGACATTTTTCTCTGCATAAACGTTAATGTATAACCATGTATTGTATTTAACGCGGTATGGACGAAAATTCATCGCATAACATTCATCGTGAGAAGCATGCACACCTTCTGAATGATAAAATGTATTTCACTGCCTAGAAAGCACATTATTTCATTAGATAGACTCACACGTGTGAAATGATTTGATAATTTCACAAAGCGCAGTCATTCTTTTAAAACTATTTAACGTATTTTCGTACGCAAAGTAAACATGAATTTGGACCGGATGTTGTTGGTCGTTTGAAGCCGAAGGGGGGCCAAAAATGTCTTAGTTTACGCTAATGCCAGAAAGTCATGTTCGTGGTTACTTGAACAAAACGAAAAATGGGTACGTATTACGTAAGTCGAAAAAACTGTTCTTTTCCAATCAAACAGTTGTTGAGAACACATGATACAATTCATGTTCAAATATATTTGTGTTTTGGATTTTGCAGTTAAAAAGCTATAGGCGCAAAAATTAGGGTCGGTCGAGTAACTGTAAACATGACTATTTTCTTTTGCCCAATCTTAATCTGATCAATTAGATGTCATGATCGGTACTATCCTTATACCATTTTCTGTTGTTTTCTTTCCAATTGCACAGTGGTGAACTGATATCATACAGTTCAAAAGAAAGCTGAGCTTAGGTGGTAGAATGTTTGGCATGTCACGTGACCGTTATGTTTGGTATTACGTGAATTATTTCCGCAAGGATTTTTTAAGTTTTTGAGATCCATAATTTGTTGTTTTGTTTACACCAGTGCTGGCTAAAAATACCGAATCCAGGGTGTTTTAGTTGTGAATTTATCGTCTACCTCTGATGAAATGTTATAACTGTATTGATTGTGGGATTCGTTTTTGGAATTGATGAACCATCAGCACATGGACATTAATGCCCTTCTGGAACATCGCTGAGCGCAACAATCACAAAACAAGTGCTCGCGAACCTCCGTGCGCGTGACACGTTGTATATGCCCACCTGGAAAATAACAAAAAAGAAGAATCGATAAATATTATAGCTTTAAAGAAACGTTGAGTGGTTAGAACCACCCCTGTTTTAACAAAATAACATTTAGTTGTTTAATGCGTTTATATGCATTCTGTAATGCGATACCGACACGGAAAATAATACACTACTGTGTGCATGTCTCAAATGTTGTGAAGACGAAGTTGTAAATTACAACTCCAATTGGTATGGCCTATTTTGTCATTAGCTCTGAATGAATTGTTAAAACACGTTTTTTTATTATTTTATCTTATGTCAAACTATAATGAATTATTTTGATCATATGCCGTAATATTCTACCACTATGAATATGTATTCACACGCCAACAACACAAATGAGTGATTGTTATTTTTATACCACAATCAAAACAATACAATTAACTCGCGTTAATGAACACAACCACAATGATAAAAATGTCAAAACATACTTGTTTATACCTAGTTCAGTAAACAATACAGAAAAGTGTGTTGCGTGAATGTAAATTATGTAAATAGTCCCTATACAGTGGTTGTGTCATTATCTCAAGTTGCAGTGTCGTAAAAGAAAGTCATAGCTAGGTCGAGTGACGTCCTACACAGATAGTTATTGTATAACGAATAAAATGCACGCAGTATGTTTGAAGTAAAATCGATCAAGACGTATCGGATAACATTGTAAAATCGCTGTAACAACAAGCTTCATTTTTCAACCGATGTTTGTTGTTTTAAGTGGTAATGAAATGGGGGCAAACACGACAAACCCGAATGTTTTCAAGTTGGGCACAAAAAATGCAACATATCAAAATCTTACGCTCTTTAAAAACTGTTAAGTATCTGTATTGTTCTTTGCTATCATGGCCCGAGTGGAATAAGATTCGGCCGCACTAAATCTATCCCTTCCCCGAAGAAATTTCACTCGCATTTACAGTTGTATTGTCTGTGAAGTTTTTAGACTATTGGCATAATTATGGATGTCCGATTAGTGAAACCGAATTGACCTTTTTTCAACGCCGGTTAAAAAAACAACAAAATTTGGATGAATTGTTCAAAAAAGATGTTCACGCTTTTTACATCGTTCACATAGATTGCAATGATATAACGATAAGACATAAGTTTTTGATTCAATGTTGAATATAAGTCTTAAAAAAACTTTAAAGCGTGTAAGATTTTATTTTTATACAAATTGCAAATATTGGAAGATAATGATCATTACCGCGACTTAAGTTTGTAAAAACTACAAACATAGGGCCCGTTTCAAAGATATATCATAGTCAAGACAGCACTTTTTAACCTCCAGTATCGTGCGTATGGTATACAATTCAGACAAGTGGTTCTAACAGTAAAATTCCCACCCAAATATACATTACTATCTAACATATTTTCTATTATACATGGGGTGTCTTAATATTTTCAGTTGGAAAAAGACTATCTTACCCACAATATGTCTTTGAAACGGGCCCTAGAAGTACACTTTGTACATAATGCCGTTAAATAAAGACATCAAAATGGGAAACGTATAATGATATGGCTCAATACAATCATTAACCGAATGCAGCTTCAAGGCATACTGTAGTTGTTATCTACTGTCGACCTTGGATCAGTTTCCGGCAGTCTGACACAGTCCCTGTCACTTATTTGCGACATACTACAAAATGCACATATTGTGTGATCGAATGTTATAATCACACGTGTATGAATAGTGTGTGCTTTCAATACTAAACTACAAATATAGTACGAGTAATTAAAACAATTGGCGGTGTAAATCAAGCGGTTAGCGTCATTCAGAAGGTGTTACATTGATTGCATGTTTATAACGTCATATGTTTTGTGACACTTGTATACCAGAGTAAAGAAAGTGATGATAAACACGCGTATATCATGTCTTTTAACTGTGTGACACATTGAGAATAACAGCAAAACAGCAGCGGTTGTTGTGTTTCAGAATTTCTGTTTGAGGCATTTCTTAGCATTTTATCAGATTTTATAAGCGTTACTAATCATAATACATAAGTGTGAGGTAGGGTCCACCGAAATAGTTTAACCCGTCTGTAGCTTTGATACAGACAATTCCAAGGCCGTACCTTCTGGACGTTGTGTTTTGTCATCCATTTTTACGGTCCTGTGCGTTGGATGGGTTTTGGGTTTTCAACCATCATGTTACATCCATAAGCGCTTAATTATACCATCTATATTCATGCAACCTTAAAGATATTATGAAATTGTACGAAATAGATGACAGCACGCTTATAATTCACATGCAACTTAAATGCTTGAAATCACTGAGTACTGAACTTAAAGTACATGAACTAGACTGGTGGTTTATGATTTTCATTGAAATGTGTATTTTTCATTTGATTTGATTGTATGTTACTTATTGTCACTGGGGTTTAACGCCGTTTTTTAATAATGTTATAGTTATATACGGCGACCGGTTCACCTAACCAGTTTTCCTTACTAACCTACCCTTCCACAAGGAGCCGGCAACTTCTCCACATATGGAGGAAAATCGATATTTTTGTCAAATTTCATAGAAGGGTTATGACCTGCCACGACCAGTATTCGAGCCCGGATCTCCGGGTTACTAGTCCAGCGCTCTAACCACTGGACCACGGCCGCGGCTTTTTTCATTTGAGAGTAAAACGATTAAAAGTAAAGATGTATCAAGCGATTTTTACTGATATTGTAGCTTATTATGTTTTTGATGCAGACATTGCTATTGATCTCCAGAAAAAGCACTTATTAGATCGCAGTTGGTCAGATAAGACATGGGTGCAGTACCAATCCATAACTGTAAAACTTGTCCCATAATTTTAAATCCCCGGTCGTTCAACGATTCCATGAAATGCGAGACCTTTGTAATTGTCTAAGTCATCAGCTCATCTCATCAGCTGACGAAAATGTTTGTAATTTTATTGTTTAAGATTTTTCACCTATATTTTCCGACAAGAACTGCGCTGTTTCTGTCAATATTTGTGTGAATTTTTACAAAGTTACCGAAAGTAACATTTCTGAAATTATTCACGGCCTTTATAATAAAAAATCACTTTAAGTAATAACGTCTACAATTATCCTTAGATATGAAGTCCTTAGATACGTTTTGTGTGTAAAATTTAAAAAAAACATAAATTTTCTGCTGTTTCCAGTGCTTTTGTTTCTTATACTTAAAACAGATTTTTTTGGTGGCTAATGTCCTTGAAAATTAAGCTCTGGGAGGCAAATTGTCGTTTCTATAAATCACTAGCGGCCAATATCAAATTCTAAAAAGCCCGGGAGGCAGACGCCCATTTCAGAACCAAGCACTGGGTGGCATCCACATATACAAAGAGCGAAGGGTATTTTGTCCTAAACTTGACTGACGATTTCCTACCACTGTCTAATACCCGATTAGCGATACGGTAACTTTGCCTAACAACATCTACATGAGTAAAACAGCTAATGCCAAAGACACGCTGGAGAAATTCGTAAAGTTCAAGTTTAAAATTAACTGAAATTATACTGATGGATTCCCCATAACAATTTCAAGCAAGCGGTTCAAGAAATAAAAACCGTGTAACCATATTTTTATCACTTGATAATGTACGGACAGGAATTCCTTTTGGCAAGAATTTAATCACGAGAGCGTATGTCCCTGTAAGTTCGTTAGCAAGTACATGCTTTATCACGCTAGAAAAAAATCTATTTCAGACTACAACTCTAGGTACTGGCTTTATTCAAAATGTTTTAATCGTTGTGTATACAAAGTACTTAATTGAGCCATTAGACCAGTCCGTTCTGCATAGAACAGGGACAGAGAAAAGGACACAGTCTTATTCAGTTATTTTGTGTTCATACCTTATACGACTATATTTCTATCAGAAAGTGTCTTCTTACGGCTGTAATAATTACTGTTAACTTCCACGTGTATGAAGTGCTGTCCTACTTTAATAATTGTACGAAGATTTCGTGAGATTACAACTATTTCATACATTTCATTGCATAAAGGCCGTACATTTATTTTCATAGTTTTCCCTTTGAACAAGCAGTATCATTAGTTTATTTCATTCAGTATTTATTTCACTTGTTTAAATTTTATTTATCTATTATTTTTGTCTATTCTATTAATCGCTATATAAGTAAGATACATTTGCATGTTTTCTTACAATAGTGCCATCTGAGGACGCTTTCGAATAAAACTCATAATTATTATGAATGCAATTATAGTGTTCAGCCAAAGAAACATTGTGATTAAATTGTTCAGTTTCATTATTCCATCCAATCTGCACTCGAAAGTATTTGAACTAAGTCTTGCATTTGTGCATATAATTTTCGTTCAGAATTTGGAAAGTTCTCGGACAAAGTCTTTTGCATGTCTTTATTGTTGGTTTTAATTTTTGCTTGATTTAAAAAAATACAAAACAAATTTACCTTGGAGATTGAATGAGCACATCAGGCGAAGAATTCCTCGTATATTCCTCATACATGTAGCAAATCTGTGAGCGCTTACATCGCTGTGTCTTATTGCTTGGCAATTAACGTGTATACCATGTATATGTTCACAGAGAGATATTGCAATTGACAATATGAGCACGCAACCTTTTTTACTGAGCATGATATACGTGAAAACTGTGTTCAGTTTGGACGAGAGACAGCTAAGGAGGTATCTGCCTGAGTGACACCATGACATCTACACATCATTTTATATTGCTTAAAAATGAATTATTCATGAGCTTGGTACACGCGCATGCGCAATGCGATCGTAAACATCAATTAAGAACAGCAACAAAACACGACTGTCATTGCATTTTACAGCGTTACATGCGTTCATGTTATACATAACAATGTTCGCGCTTTATGCACAAATGTAGAAACAGGAACATTATTGTTTAGAAAAAAATCACCACAGCTGATATTATGTTTTTCAAATGGAGTATATGAACCATGAGGATTCTTTTTGAAGCTCCGCTCTAAATACTCGGTAGCATTTTGCTAACGTTTAAACAAAGACCATGATTATTATTGATTTATTTATTTCTAAATACTTGTAAATAAGGAGAATGTATATTCACTGTAACATGGGCAAAATAACTCACACGTAAAGTAAACAAAATGTACTTCGCACTTTCCCCTTTTAAAATCTTCTATTTCCGCGACATCTAAATAAACCAATAGTATTGTTACTAGTAATACTAATAATCTTTCGTACTCTCCCCGTGAAGATTGTGAAGGATAAATAAAAAAAAAATTAAGTTGACTTCAGTGTAATTACACACTAAGAAGTGAGTCGAGTCGATAAGATGTCTGACTGGTAACCACTAGTCCCTCACCGCAGTGGGTTCGGACCCCACCCCGGAGCAGAAAAAAATCACGCGTGGGGATGCTGTCAAGCTTAAAAGTTACGGAAGGTCGATGGTTCTACATAGGTATTTGTCTGGGTCTTCCTCCACCTTTAAAGCTGGAAAAGCTACCAAAATGACCCTGACTGTTGGCGCGACGTTAAACCTCAGAGCGAACAAAAGAAATCATTAGGACATATATGTCACCGAAAAAGCCATTGTAATTAAGGTAACAATGCATTGTAATCATTGAGAACTGTACACCAACTGAATTTATGTCGATGAAGTAAAGTTAATAACAAAACTACTTTTGTCTCTTTGGTTGTAAATTATACAGCATTTCAATTTGCAACAATTTTCTATTTTATCACAATTTTCTTATTATCAATTACAAATGTTTAATTGTCCTGGTTTGAGGATGACTCCACAATTTTCAAATGATAGAAAAATATTCCAGAAATGCAATTAAATTAGCATATAATGTTGTAAATAACATCATGCACCGACAAACACAATACGCACTACTAAAGCAACAACTACCAACAACACAGATACCGCAAAACAAAAGACAAACGCGAAAAACAACAATTCCTCAATAAATCAAAAGTCGGTTGAGAAATTGATCTTGTTTTCCTTATAAAAACTCGACATTTATAACTGAGGGTGTCACGCATGGATGACTTTATGTAAGAGAAATGATGTCGTTCTCGTTGTACAATTAGTACATACAAATGTATTTACATTGTACGACTTGTTTACATTAAGTGGTGTGGTTAAGTCCTTTCAAAGTTTGTTAAAGTTACTATTATCAGTACTGCTTTATTTTGATTGGTCAGTTAAGAATACAAATGATTTTGATTGGTCAATGGAATGCTTGAAAGAGTTTGATTAGCCAATCGAATGAACTTAAAGTGAGCTAGATGGACAGCCTCATTTGTGAAATTCGGCCCAGGGTAGGATTTGAACTCACGGCGGTGAGGGGCTTGAGATTTCTAGTCAGAGACCATAATCACTCGACAACAGAGGTCCCAACGTAATGATGTACAATTTGTAAGGATTTATTTATTTATGGAGAGAGAGGTAGATGTCCACTTAAAATATTTTGTTTAACTTACGTCATTAGATACAAACCAGCAAATCTTTAAATAAAACATTCCAATAAGGGAGGTAACTGCAGGATCTTGTTGCGCAAATTTAATCAGGGTTACCTCCCTTAGATGTAATATGAGTAAATCGTAATAAACCTATAATTAATAGGTTTTTATTTCCTGAATATGGTCTGTTTTCCTCTAAGATCAGTGTCATATCTTTAAAGTATCAATATCTTTAAAAGAACCATTTCTATTAAAAAGTGAATTTTATATTAAATCTCGTTGTCGGGTTTCGGATACATACACCCATGGTCATTACATTATGGGGCCGCGACCAGTGGGGTACAAATCCCGGTCGCGGCAGGTCATACCCTTTAGTGAAAACTTGACAAAAATGTCGATTTTTCGCCATATGTGGAGAAATTGCCGACCCCTTGTAGAAGGGTAAGTTAGTACTGGTTAGTATACAGTCCAAGAAAACTGTTTAGGTGAACCGACTGCCGTATATTACTGAATAATTGTTGAGAAATACGGAGTTTAGCCGGGTGAAAAATGTCACAAACAAACAAACACATCATTAAATTATGATCTCCATTGAACCTATAACGTTCTTGTATTTATTTTCATATTGAAATAGAAGTCAGCTTATAATTTCATCCATTGCGCTTTTCTATTGCGCCTTTATCGTTATCAGAAGTAAACAAAATGTTAAGCTATTTGGTTCTATGTACGGATAAACGTGTAGAATTATGTTTGTAAAATTGGCTGTTTCTCCCCCATTTAGCCGCATGCTCTTCGTGGTTTTTGCTCCACAATAATGTCCCCTGATCCGCGTTACTCATTATATGAGTGATACAGCATAGAAGTACGGATTTCAGAAACACTTTGACCCGCGAGAAACCCCGGATACAGTACAACGCGGTTATAATGACTTGATGGGGACCCGAATTATTAATTTATTAAATCCTAACTTGTCTTTGTTTATTATTTGTAATATAGAAGACATGAGCGAGGAACATTATTCCTTCATCATATCTGAATTCATTATATCTGTTTTATTGTACATCTTGATTTTCAAGGACAAACTAAAAGTGCAGTGTTTCAGATATTGTACAGTTAACGTTTTACATTCTTTTTGCTAAGTGTATGTTTCTTTACATCCTGACAAGAATGCTAACTCGCCAAATTCTGTACTTAATAAATATTCTTCGAGATAAAACTTCAAACAATCTCGCTGTAGTACTGTATTACGATCATTAACATAAAACAATTAAAATACTGGGTAAACATTCTCTAAAATTTATTTCATTCACAAATCATCAACAAAAATATGATAACTTGAAGTTAGAGGTATATACTGAACTACATGAGAAACTTTCACCAAGTTTGCTTGAACGTAGCTGGGTGAAAATTTATCGGGAGAATCATTGTTATTCGTACGTTTAAAGTGTGTTACATGAAACATCTTTTGATCCAAAAAATAATGGCTCAGGATTAATTGAAAATGGGGGGGGGGTAACCAAATGAGTTGTGGTATGCTTAAAAAAGATTTGTATTTTTTCCCCTGAACTATTTCCGAAATCGTCGCTTTTCAGTAAATGGAAGCAGGGAATTTTTGCCGCGTGTGTTGATAACTAGGACACTTGATGTCATCTGCTTATCAACGACGCTACAAACTGTCAACACAATGGGGTAGGGTGGGAGTGGGAAAAAACAAGATACAATATGCATATTGACGCGTTTATTGACCATGACCGATTTGCATAACATGGAAATATGGACGTTAGATTTAAAACTACCAATTTTATATTTATTTTTCACTGGGATTTAATATCACACCAACAGCCAGGGTCATTTGGCGAGTTTTCCATTTTAGCGGGGGAGCGACCACATTCGTACTCCTGTGTAGAACCATAGACTTTCAGTTCTAGTAATTTTTAGCGTATAAGCCCATTTAAATTGAAATCATTTATGCATACATGGAAAGCATGAATTTCACCGATTTCATGATTACTGTTTTTCCCGTGCAAAGCATGAGTGACACATTACACAAGGGGTAATTTTGTGCATCGGTTATTTTTAACGCATTTGATTAAACATAATGATAGACGAGCAAAAGGTTTATGGAAAGGTTGGGACGCTGGTTAAATGTTCCATACAGGAAATAAAATCTTTCATTGACAAGGCATATATAAACGATGCTTTGTCGTATCTCATAGTAGATGATCAGCGCTATATACAGACGACAGAAGATGTCCCGCGGACTGGTTTTCTTTTGACAACATTTTCAGATTGTCTTTCCCGTTCGGAGGGCCGTTGAAAAAAATGCACGATATACAGTTGAAGGATTAGACATACTTGTGTTACCTTATTAAGGGGACGGTTTCCCTATGCTAAAGGCAAAAATTAAATTCAGGTAGATATGTGCTAGATGGATCACCATCTGTTGACTAGTTACCAAAAGCATAAGCACGTAAGAATTTCCACAAAGGTATAAGCCATTTCTGATGTGACGAACGGTGACATTTTGATATAAAGTCAGCTAGGTGACAAAATCTTGGTATCGCTCTACGGACCGGATGGAAATTTAAGTCACAGACTTTGAGTTTGAAAGATCCAGAGAAGTCCCATATGGATAGACGTTTTAGATGTGTTAAACGGGTTTTTACATGATTTTTTTCTTTATTCAAGTGGAAGAGTGCCAGAATACAGCTCTGTTACTGGAAAAGTGTATGCTGAAAATATCTTGCCTTTTGCTGCTGGACGTTATTCAGAGATCCGGCCATTGGCTGGGTTAGAGGTCTGAAACTTCCGCATGGCAACGTATCCGCTAAAATGTTAGGAGTGGTTTTGAATTTGGATCAGTTGTGGAATACGATCCAGCATATACCTCACATCTGTCACCCTGCGATTTTAGCGGATTCCACAGTATCTTAGAGGTTGACGGTCCAAAACCCGAACAGCTGTAGGACGAGTGGTATTCCGATGTACAGATATATTACCCCAAATCGGACTATAAAGTGCATGTTCTGACTGGAGTAAATGAATAAAATAGTGTACAGGTCCATGGAGAATATTTGGGTGGATTTGAATGGTCATTTCACCAGGTAAGTGTATTTTCTATAGCGCGCACTTCTTATCAGAACTTTAAAATGTCCCTCGTTTATACCTACATTGTTTTTGCTTTGGTCGTTACCCAGCTATCTTCGCACATTTACACACAAAGTTGTCTGTATAAAGCCCAGTTGGGTCAAACTTTCGGACAATTTGATCTCTGGCATTAGTGAAGTAATTGACTTTAAGGTCAAGTACAACTTGACCACAGCAGTTGATTAACACACTGTTCGACCTTATGGGGGCGATAGATGTGTCAACAACATAGTGCAAAGGACACTGTACCACTGGTCTGTGTATTCTACGTATTTCATAGACTAGTTGATGTTGAAAGAGCATCAATTTCATGTTTAATTCAAATCAATCTGACGTTTCTTGCATATGGCTCTGAAATATGAAATTTGATAGAATTCTTTGTTTGTTGTTGTTGGTGTTGTTTAAATTACTAAGTACAACAACATTAGATTGAAGTGGGTGGTTCATTTGGAATCTTGTCAATATCATCTTTTGCACTTGACTTGAGGGAATGAAATCTTTGAAATGTGTACGATTATAAATTGTTGTGTTGTATTTTATTACACGCTCTGTGTTTTATGTTGAATTTTACAAGTTTTCATTAAAATAGAAATGGCTGACTCGGCAAAATTATCACGAATTATTCTCTTTTAAGCTGTTACATTCAGGGACATTATAAGAACTTGGTGGCAAATTATAATGTTTGATATAACTTGTTTATTACATAGTTCAGTATCTATTATCGTGGTATAAAAGGATAGGTTTGCTTCCTGAATGAATCATTGTTCACTTAACATGGGTACAAAACCTTCAATATCTAAATCAACATTGATTGGATCATGTACTCCCCACATGACATGAATGTTGTGTTTATTTTCATCGGTACGAAGTGATTTTCAATGAATTTTGGATTTATGGAGCAGTGATTAATTGAATCGTTTATTTGATGGTAGCTTTGGATTCTCTGACAACGTTAATACTGTATAAATCAAAATAAGTTGACCTATATTGTTGTCCTTAGCAGATAATATCCGAATACTGTGTCATCTTCGTAAATTTTTGATAAATAAACGCGATGCATGAACATATTTTGGTCATATTAATTCGATACAACAAAACATGGTGCTTGTAGCTTCTTGTATTCGGTGTTCGTACTGTAAATACAGTAACAAACGGTTATTGTGAACTCGGGTATAGAGAAGAATAATCGGACGTTCGTGTTTTAATGTACTATGAACTGTAAATGTATCCTAGAGATAATGTAAACATTGTGGCGTGAATTTCTACTACCATAAAGTGTATTTGCTCAATATCTTGTCCTCACGTGGTCGCAAGAGCTGGTTTCAACTGTTCGACATCTCTCCTGTTTCCCTATGATGTCTCGTTTTGTAAATGTCTGTCTGATTTCCTTTATATTTATGCCTACCAACCCGCTTAGCCGAGCTGATAAAGTTGTAGATCTGTTGACTTCGGGGTCTTGAGCTTGAACGCTGTAGCGGCATATGTTCTCTGTGGCAATTTGATTGAAGAAAATGAGACTTGGACGATTGTTCCTCAGTTGCTGATCAATCATGTAGAGGAGGTGGCAGTTATTTGAAGAGAACGTAGTAAGCACTGGTTCAGAATCCAGGACAACTTTGGCTAAATGCCCGCCGATGTTTTGCTGAAAACAACCATAATACTAGAAAAACATGCAGATATATGCATTGTATGCGTATCGATTTGATTGGTTAGATCAAGTATATGCTAACACACTAACTTTATAATACATACATAGAATACGTTTAACTAATTTATACCCGTACATCATCAACGTACTATGATATCTATACAAACATGTAAACATGAGATTATATGGACAATGAATAAACAATGAACTTATTCAGACTGGGTTAAAAACGCTTCCCTGCAGTGTTCATTGCCTGTAATTTTACAGAAGTGACAAGATAGCAATCTTCATGTTTTCTTGTCCTGAATATGTGTCTTTCCTTTATGTAAAATGAAAACATTACTATAGTGGTAGTTACATCTTTTTTTTGTTTACATAACCTTACAGTGCTTTGATTTCTTAAGTGTTAGAAATAGCATACAATATTAAATGAAGGACAATTTTGTTTTTTATTCATCTAATACATGAATACACACGCAAGTTATCATAATGTCCAAGCTTTTGTATTGAGTGGCTATATTGTCCTTAACCGAAGACCACTTGAAACATTTTAATGTTTAAGTATTTTATAAACATTACGCTGGCTGATAATTACTCCTAGCGAAAGTGCGGTCAAAATCCGTTGAATTATTAGAAATGTAATTACAACAAATCTTGAAAAGGAATCTCGCAAAAAGGTAAATAATTATCTACTAAAGTGTATCCGTTAAGTGGCTAAAATACTTCACTAAAAGCTTGGTACGTTTTCTTTTAATTTGATTTTGTTTGAAAAGAGATATCGTTTTCTATTTCAACAAGTTGCGAGTTTCTTTCGCACGTTTCGACGCTATGAACTTTTTTTAGCATTCATGAATTATAGATACCATATAATGAAATAGTCTTTGGTGATTTTAACGCTGTCGTTAACTTGTAGCATTTGTAATTTGTTTTTATTTGTTTTTATGTGACTTATTGTCACTGGGGATTAACGCTTTTTTTCGACAATATTGCAGTTATATACGGCGACCGGTTCACCTAACTAGTCAAATTTTCATGGAAAGGTATGACCCGGATCTCCGGGTTACAAGTCCAGCGCACTAACCACTGGACCACGGCTGCTGCCCTAACACTTGTAAAACGACTTCAAATCATTTTGGCCACTTCGGCTGATTCCGTACCTCTATCTAACGTAGTCCGTGGAAGTGTGCCGAGTGGACTTCAAATATAAAATATATAGCTGTTCTGTTTTAGATTGTGCTATTATTCTTTTTAGAAGTTGTCCAGTGTAATGTAACGGTATGGTCATGTTCAGCTGGAGTCTGATTGTTTGTTGATTTGCATATCTTTAAGAGCATAGTTTACTTTGGAGCTACATGTATACATGTGTGTTTCGCTATAACATATAGTACAAATTCATTATGCAAACGCTTGACAATGAGCTGGTGTATTCGGATACTTTCAGTTATTATAGCTTATACAATTCTTTAAGACTGCAATTAACTCAGAGATGTTTCGCAAGTCATTTGTTGTGCACTTTAAAGCATAAGCGATATATTCTTGTGATAAATGTGGCCTTCATAAAACATATGTGTCTTTTCATTTTGATCTTGGTCAACCACCATGACAATGATCATATACGACGTGTGTACTCATATACATGAAAGGGTGTTGCGATTATCACGACGTGTTATCATCACGCACGCACCGCGTTCTAAACAGTGATGGACGAACCCTGTCATGTTGCACTATGGTTGTCTCTACTTTCGAATTACAGCTATGTATACGTGCCATTAACGGTTATTATATGTGATATGTTAATTGTTCCATTGCTGATCAAAACTATGAACGTGAAATAGGTACATGATTAACGAAACTTGTGTTTTGTGCGACAAATGTCATAGAGAATTATATTGTGTTGAAATTAAGGTGCCTTTTAAAAAGTTAGTTGCAAATATGGCTTTGTGAAGCATCTTACTGAATGTTCAAAAGCCAGTCATACGTACGTCTATAAGCCTGATTTCAAAGAAGAGTCAACAAGCTCAGATATCCTCTAGATGACAGTGTCCATGAATTAAGTCATAGACTCTTTCAGCCATTCCTTATTAAACAGTTCTTAATTGTTTCTTCTCAATTATTAAATGGTACGTTTTGTCCGTATATATTAATTTGAAATCAATATTCAAGTCTCTACTATACCATTTGTTTATTTATTACGTAGTTCAGGTCGATAAAATGTCGCACTTTTCACACTTAATCTTGAGCATGCAAACTTCAAGTTCAGTCTGACATTTATTTTTGAAAGCGGATTGATTTCTCAAAAAAATGATAAAAAACTAGATTTGTATAGAAATAAACAAGTACACACTGCGTGTTTTTTGTTCATTCAAATGTTGCTGCGTGAGTTTAATTCAGAATGCATCTTGTAAGTTACCTAGATATAAAAACACAATGTTATATGTGGCATATTACATTAACGCTTACTTATACTGGTCGCTCGAATGGTTAATTACTTTCAAAGTAGCGAATAAACATTAAATTAATGTCCTTGTCGGTGAAATATTTCAGATTTCTGTTTTGTTATTTGTCTGGAGGTAAACGTTACCGCCGGTTATAACTTCACAATGTTGGTTGATGTGAAGTAGTAACTGGGAAAAAAGCATTATGTACATGTACTAGTCAGAGCAAATACCTATACATGTACTATGTATGTGTAGTATAGGTCTTTGGTTAGATTGATCATTAAAATAAAACAGACTTACCGTTCCAGCATCATTTTTATCCTTATTTTGTATACTAGTATGTAGTAGGTTTGTTAAATGGTCGGGATGTCTATCTGGAGAAATGTTGAAAAACAAAATCGGTTAATCTGGCTCCCGTTTGTTCTTCAATATACATTTGTACTTTGTACTCAGGGACGGGAGCAAGTTTGGATTACTGAATTCTGTAAATTTCTGTACGGACAAGGCACTAGCTAGTATTAACTTATTTTGTGACATAGTCAGTGTACATTACTTCTAAAAGGTTCGAATACGCGGGTAAACGTAGGATAATTCACATAAACGCTGACCAGTACATGAGTACCGGATTCCCACATAATTTGACTTGGGATGTTATCATTACAACCAGAGTCACTACCACATCTGATACACAAATGGAATTCGGAAGGGATAGATCAGTTCTTGAGGATATTCCAGTAGGATTGGTTACGTCAGCTAAACGCCGTTTATTACTGAAAACTGAAGACAAAAAGGAATCATATCTAATTGAAGGAATATTTCAAAACATATCAACGCATTTTTTGTATTTTATCGATATCTAAGCATTCGAAACGAACGACTGTATAAAGTCTGATAACATTATATCCTTCTAGTACAATGTATTTTACTTAGAGGACCTGATAAATGAGAAAAATACTTCCGAACAAATTACTGACTAACCAAAATATGTAATAAACAAAAAAATTAAGTAGAAAATGCATTTATGATCTGCAGTCATTGAAAATGACAAAAGTGTTCATGTTTACAAGTATATTTGACATAATCTCACTTCATTTAAAAATGATAATATGAGTTAATGTGCATGAAATGATACAAATTGTCAACGAATCAATAATTATGTTGTACAAATATAAGTAGATAAGGAGTATATTGTGTAGATATGGTAAGGTGATATGCGGGAAAAGTATTTCTGGTTATATTTTTATACACGTAGTTCATTTTTCCGTCTGTGGGTTCGTGTTGACTCGACAATACATGATATATGCATATTCAAGAAGAAATGTCCTCAGTTGTACGTTTATATTCGGGTGTGTACTCTAGTTTTCATTAGTTGAACATATTTAAGTCACGTTGTCCAGTCTTAAGGTGTAGAAAAAACTAATTTTGTGATGTGACAACCTCCATTGTATTCGTCCTTAAAGATATATTCTGTCTTCTGTGTGACCACACCTGCATTTTTTTCACCGTTGTCATGGCAATTAAATAAACAATAGATTAATAATCCAGGACGGATGTCGTCATAAACAATAGATAATGGCGACCTGCGGACAGGGATAAGTTGACGTTACGGTCATCATGAAAAAATGGTATGAGTTATGCACGCTGGGAGATGAACAAGATACGCTAAATGCTAATCTTAGTCAAATTTCACATGCAAGGAGTCTGTCCAGCTATCTATGCTATGTGAAAGGTCGTGTAGTTCTACCTATGTGTCTGATCTATGTGCTACCTATGTGTCTAGTTCTACCTATGTGTCTGATCTATGTTCTACCTATGTGTCTGATCTATGTTCTACCTATGTGTCTGATCTATGTTCTACCTATGTGTCTGATCTATGTTCTTCCTATGTGTCTGATCTATGTTCTTCCTATGTGTCTGATCTATGTTCTTCCTATGTGTCTGATCTATGTTCTACCTATGTGTCTGATCTATGTTCTTCCTATGTGTCTGATCTATGTTCTACCTATGTGTCTGATCTATGTTCTACCTATGTGTCTGATCTATGTTCTTCCTATGTGTATGTTCTACTATGTGTCTGATCTATGTTCTTCTTCCATCGTTAAAGCAAGAAATGTCGACATATGACACATGTTGGTGCGACGATAAACCCCAGGGAAAATATAAATGAACAAAGCATTATCCATAGCCTCATGCCTTACTTTAAAATTACCAATACAAGACATAAAACGGAATGCGTGTTTGTTTTGAAATAGGTCCCATCTTTTTGTTAGATGTTTTGAAATAAAAACTAACTTCAACCAAGCAAGGTGGCTGTTATGTCTGAAATGTTTATAAAAATGTGACCGTATAAAATTCCAACTCTCATCCCAGTATAGTTGACACTATTAAGTTGTTGACTTGTGTATACGGATTAAAACAAACTCGCACTAAAATATGTTATACAATTTGAATTTATTGACCTAAGTGGACGTGTTTACTGCAATAATACCGTACAACGCCTCTTTGGTGGTGAAGTTTTGTGAGAAGTATTCAGTCAATCGAATTTATTCCTGTGCATCTCAAATATCCAACGTGTTTTGCATGGAATTTACAATAAAAATGTCAGTTTTTTGCGATAAATCAAGTGATAAATGTGAGAATAGATGTTTAATATATGCAAACAGTGGTTTTTGTTATCGTAACATGTCGAAATAGCTGTCTGTATGTCAGTATTGGACTAAATTAATTACAATATGATTACTTAATCTTATCAATTGAATTCGTTGTAGTAAAATGTATACAGCTCCTTCTTCAGTTAATATTTTGTTTTGAGACGCATTGTTTTAATATCTTTCAATACAGTAAGTCTCTCTACTAAATGTGTTTTAATGTGTTTTAATGTGTTTTAATGTGTTTTAATGTGTTTTGCGGATGTCAAGATGACTTTAATTGTATACAACTTAAAGAAATATTTAGACAAACAAGGGGTAGCAAGATTTTATGTTTAAACACCGTTATCTTAGCTTTGGCATCTGTATGAAGGGGGACCCAGGCTCAACGAAAGGTCTCAGGGCGTGAATCTTTGTAACAAGTGTTTAACAGCAGTGCTTGCAACAAAAGTCAAATGCCTCAACAGTCGACCAACTATAAACGACTCTTCACACGATCAGTTATTAATTGAATATTCGTGTGCATGTTGACATCGGTACGATCGCACAACAAATCCATCATTAGATTTAGGTACCAAGTCGCTCGATCAGCAACATACCATGTATTACAAGTTACAACAAACCCAAACATAACGTTCTTTACGTCCTGAGCTATCTATCTAAGGAAGTTTTTGGGTATCAACACACACACACCTTCCACGTTCATGTAGCAAGTCTCGATGAAGGCGGGATAAGTCCTCATACGAAACAGCACTCCGCAGATAAAAAAACAAAGACCGCCATATGCCGAACAACGGTCAGGAATGCGAGTTATCGCTGCTAAAATAAGACTGGTACACAACTGATAAATTTTAGAAAATGCAAGGTTGCACTAGAAGTTGTTACTTAATTGTTTACGTGTAATGTAACTTCTATATCATGTGTGAACACTTGTTAGTTATCGGGATGGAGTCATAAAGAATGAAGGAGAATTAAGAACATTTTATTATCCAGTATTATTGACTAGGTTTGATAATTTGCTTGGCGTGAAACTCAGAAACTCATGCTAATGCCAATAATTTTTTGTTTTATTTGTAGGATAATGAAATTCCGCTATCACATTGGTTTAAATTAATGATAAGCTAGACAATTAGCACGCCTAATTAACGCGATTTGTGTGATGTGTACAACTAAGAAATAATTCATTTGAAGCTAGGACACCTTTTAGATTGTTACGTCAACATAATTCTCGTCCAAATCAATTAAGTTTCTAGCTAGCGACTTTAAAGATGCGCCTAATGTCAAGCTTAGTAAATTGGTCGGCTTAGCAATTACCCTTACGATACAAACAAACGCACTGCATTATTAACTACTAATTGCTTGTCCTTGCATAAAATGCAATTCTCTTTTAACTGTTTGTTTCAAATACCGTCTTTAAGATGTTTGATATGTTTTTGGAAATATATGTAGTTTTAAGAATAAACACCTCTTACTTTAGGTTTTAAAATAACATACATGTTTACACAAATGTATGTTTGATACTTAGATTTTCTATTTTTGTTGTTGATTTATTGTCTGTATAATCTCTTACATGTATGTCTGTACATATCTCATTATATGTTGATGTTATACTAAGTACAATCATATGAACTTATGTTCTGTTTGTGATATGAAGTTGGCGTGTTAATTGGTACTGGATCTAACCAATCAAATCAATACAATATACAAATGTATAAGACATACCAGTAAAACCTTGTTCTCTACAAGTAACTGCCAACTTTTACCTGCTGTTCTTTGTTTATAGCAGATATCATATACAGTATATATGTTTGAGTGCTTTGGGACTCATATGCTTTGATACGTTAACATATCGCACGAAGGAGCATGGAAATAAAGTAAAATCTCCGAGTTTGCTGTAAAAGAGTGAAAAAAAATTGAAAGTATTCATGATGTCGGATTCACAGCTGATGTTTTATTGGCAAAACCAACGTTTTTAATTTAGCGTTAAATGTCTTTTCTCCCTACAAACCTCGACTCATCATTTGTCACGTGACGGGCTTTTTGTGCCAGCAAGCGCAACACACAGTTCATCCTCCTCACTTAGGACAATGCCACTATAATAATGCTTAAACCTCCCGGCTAGGTATCATTCAATTAACATTTTGCCTTATATGCGCAAGCAAGAAAAACTCTACTTTCCCTGCCAGTATTCTGGACACGTTACAAAAAATGCTGTGCGGTATCACGTGTTACAAAATGTCATTTACTGCTCAAAGTCACACGTTCAAAGAAATAACTTGCCGACAGCTGTCCTGTACCGATCATCAGGACTAGGTTTTATTTATGCTTGACATAATGATAAGTAAAATTGCCTAAATAGTCTGACAAAACGTAAATCATGGTTACATAATTATCTTTTTGCTGGGTAAAAATTTAATTACTACTTTTTATAATTTTTTACGTCGCTGTTAGTTTAACAACGACGTTTCCTAGTTTTGGCCAGCAAATAATGAAACTGACATTGCCTAAAATGCCTCAGATTTAGAGAACGCTGTCAGCATTGCTGTAGAATGGTTGACTTTGGCTATAAGCGTTCACTCTGTGATATTTCTGACATTACTGAGGACAGCACACAGTTTTTGACAATGGTGGCAATGAGGAAGAAGGAGCACAGTTCATGACAATCCTGGCATTGCTGAAGTCGGCAAACAGTTTATGATACTTGTTGTGGATAGCTTACTGTTTACAACAATTCTGATATTGCCGTAGAAGACACATTTTGAAAATGATGTTGATATTATCAAGGAAGATTCGCAGTGTTTTAAGTAAAACCTGGACATCAGTATTGACGACTTTTGTTCGTTGAGTAGAATGTATGATAGTGGCGCGTTACATAACCATTAGTTGTCAATGCGCTATAAACCAGCATATTGCCTGGTGTGTGGTTTGATATTCTAATGTTTGTTATCATATTCAACAATTCGTATCACCGGTTTAGATTTTTAGAGTGGTGTATGTCATTAATGTTTTCTTAGTATTGTCTCGATGACAATAAGTTCATTCGATGCAAACAATAAGAAAGTCCTGACGTTGGTCATTTAACAAGCATTTATGATTTAAATGAATGGACAAACTAGTGCTTAGTTCAGACAAGATTAATCCGTCTTTTAATGGTTGGATGTAGCGGGGACTTATGGTCGTGTGTTAGTAGTCACTGGCTAGTAATCACTAGTCCCTTACCGATGTGAGTTCGAATCCCACCCCGGTCCGGATAAATTTCTTATGTGAAGAAGATGGCCAGCTGGCTTATTGATGGTCGGTGGTTCTCTCCAGGTGTACACCTGGTGTCTTCCTCAACCATTCAAGCTGGAAAACTCGCCAATTGACCCTGTCGTTGGTGCGATATTAAACATCAATGGAAAAATGGATGTATGTTAGGAAATAGGCTCTGGATGTTGTCGAACACAAAATAAATAGTTGTTAGTACTAATGACACGCTCGTACTTCATAATGAAGCACTAATGGTGTTCAAACTAAGTCTGATTTCTAATACTGGTGTGAAATTAGTTTACAAGAGACACTGATAAACACATAAATATCCCATGGTATGAAATATTAATATTTCCAATTGTAAATTGATTTCACATATTCTATGTTCATGTCACGTGATTATATAAGCCATTTGAAGTTATTTTCATTTTATTTGCATTCCAATTTCGTACTCTATTGTAAACATATAAATTTCATTTAATGCACTTCATTAACCAAAGCTCAACAATCAATACGGTTCAGTATAAAACCTGGTTTTAGAGCCGTGCTCTTAATTTTCATAACCGATTACTGGGTATTATGTATACCCGAGTAAGCCCAGACTAGACGAAGTTTATGCTTCGATACTCCGCTACTATAATGTTGTCTCTCTTTTTATGAGACTATATCTGCTTGGATTAATATGTTTTGTTAGAAATGATTTAATAAATCAAAGATTTATATGAGCTGAAATAAGTCTAGAATATCATAGCCGGTTAGGGTTTGACTTATTTCAATAACATCCGTGACCTTCCTAGTGTTTGATCTTCATCTTCCTCTCAATACCCGAATTCATGAATTCTCGTACATCGAGGATGGCAAAAATCATTGTAGGAATGTTGCAAGGTAATGATAAATATTTAGACAATTTCTGTGAAGAGACTGGTGTTATCTTTGAACGTTTTTCTCTGAATGATAACCAAAACAATTGCCGCAAATAGTTACATGAAAAAAAATCACAATCGCATTTAAATCATAATTGATTTGATAAATGTATTTACGCATAAAATAGTTTAATACCTTCACAAGCATAGATATGAAGTCTGTAAATTGTTCAAGTTTTTTTTAAACTTTGTTCTTTCAGTTATGAGTCCAAATAAGCCAAATTGCTGGCCTGTTAATTTTGTCAGAGTGTCACGCTAAGTGTGTCCCTACTTTAACTTATGGCGACATCTTTCACTAATAACCACACTCAGGCTATCTTTAAAGAATTGTTGGTTTACAGTTACGCGACCGGCCCACCCACCCACCCATTTAAAACTCCCCGACACCCGAACTTTTAGCGATTTTTACTAAAAACAATGTTTCGTTCTTTATTCCAAGTTTTAGTTTTCAGTACAAGTATATACATGTAAAGTGGACAAAAAGAGTCCATCTACCTACCCGCTGGTAAAAGTTAGGATCGCGTAACAACATTTTTTACGTGTGGCCTTAGTCGAACTTCATGAGACCATTTAACACAATACATAAATTTACACAATTTGTCGCCTGTGTCAGGCCGTTAATGTATTTTTCTATTTAAATACGGATGGATATTTAATACAAACCAAACATAGAATCATTTATAAAATTAAATACATATTAGTGTCCCAGATTTCATTTCCGTTTTAGGATAATTGATAATTAGTGGTATCAATAGTACAGCCCCTATCATGTGTTCTTCAAGTTGTGCTAGCAATGCAGTATCATGGATAGTCTTAATTATCACCACTGGTTTCGAAAAAATAGTTTTTGTTTCGAAAATCTACTTTCACTAACAATGTATAATACTTTGTACATACATTAAATATAACCGATTTCTAGGCAAATGCTGGTCCATAAACAGCATTGCTTTTTATATATTTTTTAAATCTTGTTCGCAAGGAATTGTTTGATGGAAATAATGATTTGGAGTGTTTACTGACTAAGCCGTTCACAGTCTGTGCTTGGCAGTCGATGTCGTCTTTTTTCACCGTGTTTCTGTGTATTATGAAAACTGGAATCAAACGATCTCTGTTCTGATATTTATATGCTGAACTTTAAATCATCGTCTGCAGTACGTGGCTGCATGCTCTAAGCTTCAACATTTTGAGGTGATCAAAATTCCACGAGGTGGCTGGTAACATTAATCGATGCGTGAAATACGCGATCTGGAAAATTTGAAAACTGTAAATTTTAATCGAGTCAAATTTTGTACCCAGACGGTGACTCTGTAAAAGTTTCAATAACGTACCATTCAGTATTACCCCCTTTAGCGAACACCTAAATAATAGGATTACATATTTACAGCGACCACTTATTTTCTGTCCTAGTTATCACATTTCCTTTATATTTCATCCTCATAACAAGACTCCCTCAATATTTATACCGATACAGTTTTGGTCCCAAAGTTGATCTTACTATCTAACTTGTACTGCATGTATATAATTTAGTCACTAATATATTGGCACTAATAACGAAGAGTGGTATTTAATCAAATATCACGTGATTGTGACGTCATTGTTATTTGAACAATCTTTTAATTGTGGCTTTATTTGACGTTCTGTATATTGAACGAGATTGAAAAAGTATTGACTACTAACAATTCAGAATCAGGTCCATGTTCAACACACCAGAAATGTACGTACGATATAAATAGTCTAAATTACTTTAAAACTTGTAAAATGAAATATAAACTATTTAAATATATTTGTGATGTGAAAAATAATATTCTATAGTAAATATTTATACGCTTAATCAAGACTTCAACTAGTGTTTAAAATGTGTATTTAAGAGAGACACTGAAATTTAACCACGATCTAATTTGCCTCTTAAATACTTTATATCAGTCAGGTCTACTAATTTTGTTACCAGCCGCCTAAAATACACAACACTCTTGTTTCCATAGCATGTGCAGGACTTGAATCAGAAATAATATTTTTTATATTTTTTTCTTTTATATAGTAATATATATATATACGTCACATAAGTGGGCGGAGCTGACAGACGAATAAGGACCAATCAGAGTGGTCGTAAACCTTACTAGTAGTTAACCAGTTGTATTTTGTATGTACAGTGAAAATGTTAAGATAATAAGATCGCGAGTTCTACTTGCGTGACAGGCTAGCGTTACGCGAACTTACAGTTTATATTTTCATATGTGATTTGAGACTGTGCATCAACGGTAATCGTCTTGATTGTGCATCTGAACTGTTCTCTTGTGTTACATCATATCTTTATGGGGGATATTATAGAATATGAATGAATTTGAGGGAAAATGTGATACATATAAATTTCTTTCGTTTGTATTTCAGTGTGTTTAAGTGGATTTTAACGACAAAATTTGTTCTTATCGGAGTTTTGTGTGCATGTTTTGTATACTTTTGGAATAGTTACGTACACGAATGAATATATCAGCCATGAAAGGGTTGTTGACGGTTTTGGTTCTGATAAGCCTGTCGACTTTAATTTCGAGCAAACGGTTAAGCGTGTGTGACAGGGTCCCTATTCACACTACAGCCGATAAAAGTGCAGGGGACGGGGGTTTTAGTATCGTTGTTAAAGGATTACCATCCAGGGGGAGATACCTACCTGGAGAAACATACTCTGGTAAGTAATATCATAAGTACTACCAGTATTACATGAATCAATGGTTATACAATAAAACCTCAATATTCGACCACCTCAATATAACGACCACCTCATCATAACGACCATCCAATTTTGGATTAGTTTTCTATATTTCTTCTTTATTTTATCGTGATAGTCAGGCCACATCAATATTAAGGCCGCTCTTTTTGGGTCCAAATGGTGGTGTTAATATTGAGGTTTTATTGTCATTATGTTTAAACTGAAGTGCACGTGTGTGCCGAAGTGGTGAAATTTTACTTTATGGCTGATTTTTCTATCAGTTAATGTAGAACCAGACGACTATTACATGTATGAATGCATGGTTGCCATACGTGTTTAGTAAATTCAGAAAACTTTTATACGTCTAATAACGTTGTAGAACTGACTAGCTAATGAACAAAGTAAGTCCCTACCAAACACCGACCAGCTACATCATATTTTCATAGTTCTATTAAACATAAAATACCACATTTTGGCATCTGTTTTGATTTGCCTATTCTTATTTTCCACCTAGAATTTCATGACTAATCCACTGACGATACATTTTATTATTGTTTGTACGAATGTATGGTTATAGAGCCCTGTGTATCCAAATCATACGCCGTTCTATCTAAATTAAGTAATGATTTCTTTACGAGCACAAATAATGCTGTCATGATACGTGATAACAGTATGATTTTACACAAAACATATTATATTCATGAATGCGTTCTTCAAGCAGAAAACGTACGGTTTTCGTCCAGTATTGCTTAGCGAATCAACCAAATAAGTTGTGGTTTTTTATATACTTTACTCAAAGGTTGTGTTTTCTTTTGAATTCGTGTTTGATATTAAGAATCCGGAAATCGACCTCTAATTATTTACAATATGTATAAAAACAAAGCAAGTTTACACGTGGTTGCTGAGCGACATAAAAAACTTTTAATTACTTCACGAGCGTATAACTGGCTTTTATTTCTATAGCGATAAAAGTTAGATCGAAGTTTCTCTCATTTTAGATTTGAAACCAAAAACAAACATGTTCATATTTCGCATGTCATTTTGCTTTTTGCACCAATGAAAACATAAGATAATCTACTAAACTATTCTCAAGTGGACAGTTTTTTTCTTTTTCTTGATATTTATGTTCCACGTTTATCATTATCTCCTACCAGGTTTTTTCTCATGTTGTAAGCAAGCCTTACGTCTTGTTTTTTTTGCGTATAATTTTGGTTAAGGAAATTTATCAAACTGTAACATTCGCATTAATAACAAACTTCGTTTTCTTCTAAAAAAAACAGATTATTATTATTATTATTAAGTTTATGTAATTTATACAGCCGCAAAAAATACTACCGGAATGCATATTTTTAGGTGAAATTAGGCATGTAGCATTTCACGTCAGTAGGTATCATATACATGAAGTGGATCATGAAATAGATGCCTCATACGTTTACTATGTTTTCGCAATATCAAAACTACGAAGATAATTTATGTCAAAGTAAACCAAAATATAACGCTGCCTTGGACGAAATACTCCGGATTTTAATAAATGTCTGTGTAGTTAACGGCCCTCTGTGCACTCACAGTGCAATTATCATGTGTTGTGCAATAATTACTGATACAAGCCGCATACTTTGATACTGTGTCGTTAGGTAAACTTTCTTCAGAGGAAACGTTCGCTTAAATAAACATTGAGAGATTATTAGGACTAACAAAAATGCGCGAAAACATATTTTCGTTGCGTCCTCGGTGAGTAAATATGTACAGCTTCCGTAAATGAGAAGTGTTAGGTACGGAAAAATAATCAACACCTTTTTCTTGATGTCAAATAATTTCCGTTTCTCTCGATAAAAAACACCAATGCACGTGCATTTCATGTTGAAAAACACGTGCATTAATGATACCACTTGTGTTATTTCAGATATGTTCGATGCGTGTATTTTATGGTTTCCAATCTTCTAACATTTCCCAGTCTCGTAATAAATAAGTTAAAATTTGCGAAATTTTTCACCGCCCAAATTGTACGTTTTAAACTTTCCACTAAATCAGTGTTGTTAACGTCATATCACTTTCTGTCACATGATATGTAATTTTTCAAACATAACCCTTAAGTGTAGGTATACAAATGAAATATTTCTCTGATAATCAGTTTCATCACTATATCATCATCATCATCATCAGTATCTCGATCTGTAACATTAACATCACCTTGTCATTATCACCACTGCCATTATCATCATCACCACCATCATCACAACATCAACAGTAGCAACAACAATAATCATCGTAATCAGCATCATTATTATCATCATCATCATCATCAACATTTACAACTACAACATTATCATGGTTGAACACACGACAGTAGAATGATCGATAGGGAGAGAATTTTAAAATTTGATGGAAACCACATATCAGCTTTATCTATAATATAAACGTATGTATCAAAATGTTACCAAAGTCTACCGCGTGTTTTACACATAAATCAACAGAAGTCACCGATGTACAAAATTATTATACCATACATAATATGATGTATGTACAAACACTCAGTGATATATGGGATTTCAGTGAGACAAATTGTTAACTCCACATTCAACTTGTGAACGCCTTTCTTCTATGTGTGTTAAAATTATGAAAATTGACATACACATTAAAACACACAATTATAACGGCGTCGTTCAGTTATTGATAGTATCAATATAGAGGTATAAATGTTGAATGTAATATTGTATCGAGCAAGCACGATATTTACGAGCACTTTGTTTTATTAGTCTGACTTGTGCGAGAGTGAGTTGTACTCCGCGTCATATGTTCACAGAAAAAAATGCAAGCGTGGATTGTTACTGATAAGACTGGAGTAATATATGCTTTGATAAATTAAGATAACTTCTTTGATAAAAATATATGTCACAGAGGGTAAATACGCGAATTTTAGAGTGTCTTCGTTAATACAGTGAAACCCCTCAGCCGTTGTCCTTTTCTATGAAAAACTTGTCATTTTCGACTGTATTTGCTATGAATAAGACAAAAAAACTAAAATGTTTTTGATTTAAGCCCGTTTTCATCATCATCAAAATCGTCAATATAATCATCAGCAACACAAACATCATCATCAATAACAACATTATGAAACATCATCACCATCATCATCGTCGTCATTATCATCATCGTCAACCTTATCATCTCCTTTGGCGTCTTCAAATCATCGGGCAGTATTATGTCACGTGACATCATCATTTCCATTAAAGAAGATTGCAAGTAACACGGAATCAAGTATAGAAATCATTTTTAACACTTAAAAAAACACTTTACAAACAAATCTATTACAGACGTTGACACTGTAAAATTTAGTCGCGTATGTAATACGTGTAATATACTCCAAACTAGATGTCATTCAACCGTTGATGTAATCACAATTAGTATTTGAAATTGACGTATAAAAATGAAGACAAATCCATTACTCATGTTTTGCTAATCGAAGGTCAATTAAATTTTGATGTGTTTTACCTTACATGATCTAAACTGGGTCGCTGATTTTTCTGTGAAGTCAAAAATTATTTTTGTCAAAAAATTTGAAAATGTTAAACTTTTTTGCCATTTCATTTATTTTTGTCTCAAATTTACGGAAAATATTTTTGAGGACGTTTTGTTATGATTATAAAAGAATATCTGAAGATGTTTGATGTTATGTGTGTGTTACTTTACACAAAGGTTTAAACCACGTATGAAGTGAGACGCTCGAATTATTTTATCTTCTCTTAAAATACATTCCCATTAGCCACCTTTAAACTTCATAAACCAAATATTTATTGATTCTCTCTTTAAAGTTGATTATAGTATAATTGACTCAATTATATCTCAATTTATATTATATCTCATTTTTTGTGTATTATAAGTTTAAGCTGAGGGAGGTGCGGTCATTTTTGTGCGTTTTAGTCGCTGATATTTATGTACAAATCTTCACAAATTGGCCTCTCTTTAAAAATGTAGGTTTGCAGTTACGCGACCGTCCTATTTAAAAATATCTAAACCCAAATTTTGTTAGAGCTTTTGATAAGATTTTTTGTTCTTTATTCCAACTTTTCTTTTTTTCAGTAGAAACACATCATGTTAATATACCGACTGTTAAACGTTTGGATCGCGTATCAGCAACCAACATTTTTAAGGATGGCCCTATCCAAAATGCGTTATTTTATAAATAGTCGGGATAGAAACTGAATTATGCGGCTTGTTTTTATTTCAAGCTGTCAGCTCTGTATTGTGAACCTTCATACGGCTAGAATTGTTATTCCATTCATTACATAGCCCTTTAAAACCTCGGCTCACATCTTGACCAAATGCTTAACCTCAACTCGGGATTAAAGGCATCAGTTTGTTCGATATGATAAATCGTCCTTATTTCATAAGTCTGATAAGATGACCTGAATTAAATACCTAGCTCACAGCGGTTTCTGTTATCGATTTTGAATTTTGAAATGTACTTTATGACAGTTGTGCTAAGATTTCTTACAGCAAAATCCCAAGTACGAAAATATTTGGGGACGAATCGAACCCCCAAAACACGAAATGCGTGTTTCAAAAAAAATAGAAAGGAGAGTTTTGGGACCCACCTACCCTATTTTTTTATCAAGTAACCGTTAACATGACTATTATTTTAGCCTAATGAAGGCAATTGTGTTGCTGCATATATTGATATAACTTGTATTTAATTTTGTTTAAGGGTCAATATGTCATCGTTCGTTAATTCAATTTATTTATGATTATACAGTTATCCCTTTTAGTTATTACATAACTTTCGATTGAAATGCAGTAACAATTTAGATATACACTGACCCAGTATGTACTGAAGGTCATAAATGTGCTGTGAAGTTCTTGTGAATTTTCCTTAGTGATAAATCTTGTCCTAGACTTACCCGAAAATACATCATTATTAATGTACTTCCATGTCTGAAATCCAAGCGTTCTAATTTATGGATCTAGATTTGTCCTGAATATTTTAGATGATTTAAACGAACTAATTAATTATCATTCAAATATATTCAAAGAAGCAGATTTTTCTTGCAACTTTTACGTAACCGCGCCTATTAAACATGTTGTTTAACACAGGAAAACTTCTCTACGTCCAATAATCATTTCACTTACACAAGCACGCGACGCGCGTACGCATAATATGTGATAATTTGTTGAACTAAATTAGAATTCAAAGTCAGAGTATGTGAAGTACTGTTTGTTAGAATGTTTGTTGAATAATTAATGCTCCGTGTGAGAACCTCAGTTTGTGAAGTATAGTTTGGGCCCATTTTTAATACCCTAGTCTCACGCCAGAAGAACAGGCCGAGTAAATGAAATTTGTGGACTGTCTCCGAGCTCAAATCTCGATTACGTTATCAAAGTATTCGGAACACTGTGTTCAGGTGTCGCACTGAACTTATTCGTACATAGTCAGAATGTTTATGTCGTATTGATTTGAATATTAAATAATGAATTAAGGAACGAATCGTCCCTGAGGTTTTGGAATCACTGTCTGCTGAGAGCAATCTGCGGGTCATTATACCGTGAAGGTCATTCACGCTACGTCTAGGGGTCTCTGATACGTATAGATTTTACTTTGTCGTAATAAAACGATAACATGTGATACAGCAATTTATCCGAATAAATTAAAACCATCAAATGGCGTTGATTATATTTCTTATCATCTTTTGAATGATTTTAATCATACCCACACGTGTTACTGTGAGAATAAAATTCTATTACAAGTGCAATCTCCGAAACAAATCAAACTTGCCATAAACATCAATCATTAAAAAAATCTCAATTAGATTGGATTAAATGGACCTCATAGATGTTTTGAATGCGTGTAATGACATTTTTATTTTATAAATAGACAAGATAGTTGGAGTGCATTTTAACTAGTGTATCAGTGTTCGTTCTCATATGTGCTTACATTGCTTATGATAACAATCTCCGCAATGACATAATAAAGCGAAACGGTGTTATTACACGAAATGGAGTGATAATCGGATATGATGATTTTTCAATTACGGTTTTAGCCGCTCAAGTGGCCTGGATCGATTTTTAACAGCTATGGTATCTAAAACCATGTTTAAGATATAAATAAGTTTATAATCGATTGAAACCAGTCGGCCTCCTAGGTCTAAATAACAAAAAGATTTCAAGTTTATGTTATGAAAGCGCGATTAGGACATGGCCACTTGAAAAAGATCTTGAAATTTATCTCTCCAAATGACGGTTGAATGTAGACGTAAAATATACGTATACAGAAGTTTAAACTTATTGGGGTAACCTCTCAAGCAGTATTAAAACCTTTTCAATGGGACGTGGAAAGGGGTCTAGGTTGCTAAAATTCTTATATATAAATGCTGTGATAAGTCTAAGCAATATTCTGTTATTATAGACACGTTTGATTACAAGACTGGTTAATTTAAATCTCTTAATAGACAGACATATAAAGTTAAGTGTTTTTCTCACGTATTTGTACAAAATTCCTTCAACTTGAGTGGGCGTGCTAGCTAGTGTCATTTAATGTTAGAGCTATCGATTATTTATTTTCAATTTGGTTGAAAAAAAAAGCACGTAACATAGTCGCTCTCTGAACGACTCATTTTACGAACGGATGATGAATCATAGTATGCATAACAGCATGTGAATCATCACGCGGGGCCCTAATCATGATCACGTAGGGGCTGTATGCAACCTAATCTAAGTGCGAATCTTTCGCTTTACGGAAACTTAATCCATCAATTCTTGACTCACGTTTATTCTAAATTACAATCATTAATTAAGCTTATTGAATTTTTCTTTGTTCTAAACGTTTCGTGATTAATATTGTCGATTACTTTTTATGGTGCAAAATAATTATCGTTTTGAGCCCAAATCGAACTCACACGTAAGACGGTAAAAAAAACGTCACTACGGCCTCACCAAAAATGATTAACCGACCGGTGTAAAGTTCGTTTCGTCCAGGTTAAATTTTTGTTTCAGATATATTTGTCTTTGATTAATAAAATTAACAATTAGCTTTGCTTTATGAAGTCTTGAGTTTTTTGGCAGGAATGATTCAGTTTTCCAATAACAACGTCTTAAAATACAACGCTCTACTGTATGTACGAACAATATTCCGAATAGATACGGAAACAACCGAATTTTCACGATTGGACAAATGCCATCAAATACAGATAACATGCAGCACTACAGTTCATACTTCATTAATTTATTTGCATTCTTCATAACTTGGAATAGGACTATCAGTCTTGCTATCTCTTAGAATTCCTACTTATTAATTCATGAATGAAATATTACGCTTCTTGTATTTCATCTTCGAGTGTTCATTTTTCATAATTAGGTAGATATTTCAGATCAGTTTTGTTTTCCTCTTAAAGTTAGTCAACATGTTCAAGTGCCTCATCTAACACCCTCGTGTCGGTAATTCAAACAACGTGACACGTCTGCCCTGTAGGTACAGACTGACAGACTCGCCCTAACTAGACTCGTACACAATAATACTTCATTATGGTTTTAAACTTTGAGCTGCATCCTGGACGGTGAGCAAGATTTACATTCCGGGGAAAACGCGGTCGTTTAACGCTTAGTCAAGATGTGTACTTTTTCATACGCAATACTAAGCGTCTAGTTTCAACCGGAAGTCGAGATTCCTGCTTGAATTTTCCGAACGCTTGGAAATTAACGCTTTATATCAGTTTTGAGTTTATTCATATTTTGTATTATAAACTTATCTTTTCATCACTTTCGTATTGGTTTTATAATGATGTTGTCATGGCTCCTAGACATATGGAATCTGCCATGGAAACAGATAAATGTCTTATATGCGTATGTAAAACTTTCAGTGATTTGTTGGTGGGAGGGGAGAAGTAAATTGTTTGTGATATTTTTATAATATGAAAACATAACACTTTGTTTTGACATTCAGTATCATGAATAAACTCTACGTGCGAGTCGACATCAAATCCCTTAATATACATTTTGTACAAATGTACTTATACGACAAATGTTAGTCATTTGGTGAATTTTAAACATGAACAAAAATATCAAAAGAAATGTTGGTATGCAAACGCACAGGAAATGAATTTGACGAGCTATAAGATTATAATCAATGATGTTCAGAACTGATGGCTACAAGTACGAACTACTTGTCTCCTAATTATAAGTCAAAGTGATGCGTTAAGTGATTACATGTTTTATGTCACATTTATATGCATGATAAACCAAACTGCACGTATTTAGCTGTGGCTGTCAATATTTGAATTACGCTACACCGTTTTGTAGGTTAGGAATCTGCTTATTTCTAATGAAGCCCTAACAAGAACAGAAATTCATACACGCTGCATGTTTTGTTTTAGCTAGACTTAGTAGTGTGGTTTATTCATATTGTGGAAATTTAATTCAAATAAAGTCTGTAACTTTTATTGTTTATCCTATATTGCATGTTGAATAAGAATGTTGAGTACATGTACATACATTGTGTGTTTGTACAGTGTTCTTGCGTATTGTATTGTCAAACCTGTGAACAAAGACCACCTGGGGAAAGACAAAATGTGACCTTTATTGACAAGTGGTCTTTATTCGGAGGTCAGTTTGTTCTAAATAATCAGTGGCGGAGTTTAAAATAATGACCTTTATTCACAGGGTGGTCTTTAGTTGGAGATGGTTGCAAACATGGTTTGACTGTATAATACGGATATATAGATATTTTTTCGACGACAACAGGCGCTTTTTGTTTCTTTACGTACACATGATCACGTGATTAATAAATAAGTTCTGTTTCACGTTAAAATAAAACACAGACCGTTGATGGAGACAAAATCAACTACGTATCCATAACAGGGCAATAAATTGAATTGACGCATTACCTCAGATTTCTGCGTGTCATTATTCACAAGTGTAGCTAAATTACGCATTAGAGCACGTTAGACAATTAGACTAAAACGTTTCGCTACATATTTCAAATAGTATAAAACATTAAAAATACCAGCGTATGATTTTATTCGTTTCTTATCATGATAAACACAGTGAATTCGCGTTTAAGTGTCAATTATGTAATGTAATTCGATCTGTTGTAGATATTTCAATACCTACAAGGCGAATTAATATATTTTGAGCCTAGGAATGCTATTTATAATATCTCCGCAAAACGATCGTCAATACAATTCAACGCACGTAACGATAACACGAGACACAGCGTTTAATATCATGTTATTTACCATGACTTAATTTTCAGAGAGGCGTGGCGCGTTTCACCGTATAATTATACATTCAGTAAAATAGATAATCAGTTTATAATTGCGGACTATTAATTGGGTAAAACGACTCGCTTGCTAAGCAAAAATACTATCATAAGTTTTGACGATTAAAAAATACCTCGTGCCATGCTGTTTTTAATATCGCTGACGTCCAAATTCAATCTAAAGAGCCAAAAATATCAGAATTTTTTTGCGTAAACGTAATAATTACAGATATAGCATTGTAAGAAAAAAAAAACGTGATATGTACAAAAGTTTTGACATTTAAAATATTTGCCAGTCAACAGTTTAGGAGATGCCACGAACAACTAATGATGTTATACGAACAAAAATGTTATTCACTAAAACATGACATTTAAAAGATTCAGCGTCGTTCATGAAGCATATTGAATAAGGATAATGATTTTAAAATTAGCGGCTAGTGTCTTGTTTCAGCCGTTCGTTAGATTTATCTTTGTGACAGGTCCTTTACATCTTAATGTGCTTTCTAATATAAGACTCTTTCATGATAGGAAAATGCTTATCTCTTGATAAAACAGTACAAATCGTGTTAAGTGACGGTCTTTTTCAGAACAGCATTTTAGCCAGTCCAGTTTACTAATTAAATTCTTGACGCTCGAGTCTAGTGATTAAAATATTGTGCACAACAGTAAATACAATGCAACATTATGTTGAAGTTTTGATAAAACCGTCTGATGTTTGTATTTTTTTTCAAATTATGAACGATTAAGCCTTTAAATCGTTTAATCTCTGCTATGCTTATGTAGCCAACGTCACCGCGACGTGAAATTACCTCATATTGACTCGTAATTCTGATATTCAGACATTGGAGATCAAGCTGGATTATTGTGTGTTATAACCTTGTATTAGAGATTTATTTATGATCTCATAAACTCAACTTAGTGCACACCATGATATTTACTCATTATAAGACTTTGTCGTCGTCATTCATAATCTTATTGAGTCTATAAAAGGAATTACTCACTATGAGTATGTAGCGACTAGGACGACGATAAAATAGGTTGGTGCAGTCGTCAGTTTTTTACAGCCTATCGATGAAAACCGGAAATCAATAAATTAATTGACGTAAATGATTGAAATTAATGGAACTGTTAAACTACAAAGTACTTATCGTCTCATACTCTGACATAATCATAATCTTAGCGCCGAGATTAATCATCTTCCCTCCCAGAATGCATGCCTGTTTCCGGGATGGTAAAAAAACTTACAAACGCACTTGTCACATTGACATGCGTCTTGTTTTTATACCAAAAAACTGAATGAATGTGTGCGAATATCATAAAGATCTCGACTACTGCCAACTATCTATAGATATGAACCGAATCTCCAGATATCTATTTGTCAGTTATCAGATTTCAAAACCAAAAAACCATTAATAATACAATCTTTTCAACTGTCAATTTCCCCGGTAATGTTATGTAACAGAACTGAACGTTTTCATGGAGCTGTAATGATTTATACAAGATCAGAAGACAGTAAACCAACACTTGTTGTATCACCTTATCTGACATTTATTTCTTTTAATGACAATGTTTACGCGTGTTATACATGATACTTTTTTGTAAACAAAAAGTTTTTCGGCGTCTTTTCTCGGACGGATATTTTTTTTCTACACTACCATGTTATTAAGCTTTCAGGCTAGTAAATATGTGAATTGTCACTTTGATCTTTATAATGTATTGTCAGTTAATTACTTGACGAGAGTTTGTTAGTATTGGTCGTCATAACCTTACGTTCGTCTATTGTGTATCCGAATACTATACATCTAATATTTTCTACAAACATTAGTTTAACGTTTACAGCCCGTAAAAATCTAGATATAAATAATGAAATATTATGTCAATAATTAACACGATAATGCTAACACAGGCTTGAATATGTGCCTTTTAATTGTTTGAACAATGTGTAGATTGAACGTTTTTTTTTCTTGGTTCTATTTTCTGCGTATTAGTATTAAAGTTTGTATTTTTCACAAGCCAAAGAAATTCAATACGACTTTTTTTTTTAACTACCCAACCTTCTCTTCTAACGCAAAATAAAAAGTAAAATGCGCAATCATTTATCTTAATTGTTGCTTTTAAATCTTCTATAATTTCATGATTCGTTGTATGATGTTTACGAAAGAGTATAATAAGTTACATTATGTCAATGGTCATTTTTTAAAATGTATTTTGTTTTGAATATATAAAAAATACGCCAGAAGGCCGTGAAATGACATTTTAGATTCGTTGCTGCGTTTGAACATATTAAGGCGTTAACAATACAAAATACTGGACATTTTTGTTACATGAGCAATTTTATGTCCATAACTGTTAAATTTTATTGCTTTTTTGACAGTCCATGGTTATTATATACATCACAATGTACATTAACTCATAATGCTGCGTCCTTGTAGATGAAACGAGCTCATTGTACGTTATGTGTTAAATTTGACTGCGGACGTATGTCAACTGTTCACACCCTATGCGTTGATAAATGTTTATGGCATCTGTTACATGTTTTGGTCCTACCTTACATTGATACAGAGACAAGCCGTGTCCCCTCAGGTGCTAGAACTAGGCTCAGACTTAATATTTATCATCTTATATAACACTCTTTACTTAACTATAAGTTCCTGCCTTAATTTTCATTTATATTACAATATACTTGTCTTGAAGGTAAAATGGTTCCCCGTTGAGTCTCATTATATAGATTGTCGATTTAAGTTTTAAAAGGGAAACCAGCTGTACAGGTTGTCCTGTTAAGAACCAACTTAATCTTAGAACAATTTATAATAAAACACTGTCTATATTTCAACAAGTGGTTCTCGTTCGACGTTTGAAGTATTTTACACAAAAGAGTTAAAATAATCAAGTTAGGAAAGAAAAAAGTTTGGACAAGAAAGAAAAAGAAAGGAAGAAAATAGAAAGAAGGAAAAAGAAAGGAAGAGAAAAAAATTAGTCGTGTTAACGGCCACCCTACTGATTCTATTTCTCGCGCCGATTTCAAAGATTCTAACAGTTAAATCCGAAGTATGACAATATTTGGGAATGAATCGTACATCCAAGAAATGGAAAGTATCTTTAGAAAAAAAATAGAATATTTTTTCGACCTGCCTATCCTAATTTGTCTCGTCAGGTAACCATAAACAAGTGTCTCTTGCCTTACATTTTATCAGACAAAGATCGAACTAAATGCCTGCGAGTGCTGAATAAAAATGTCAATACAAACTGATTGAAAAATACGTTTAATGCTATTTTATGGTTATTAATACTATGAATGATAAAACATATCATCAAAATTTTGTCCAGCCAACCATTTAACCACCGATATTGACTCCTTATCACATCAATTTTGTATTCATAATTCACTCTAAGGTCAGCCTGTAAGCGAATCGAACTATTACTGAAGGTGCATTATTAATTTTATATCATTTTGATTAAAAAGTTACATTTTTATTTTTATTTATATAACCCAGTATATTTCAATCGTCGTTTTTTAGCAATAAAGATTCGCATCAGACGCGCCAACAATCCTTATACCGCACAGAATAAGATATCTACTGATTGCATTAGAGTGATTTTTAAAAGACTCATTTAGGAGTTTAGGATCCCGAACTTCATCATTTTTATATCAAAATTTAATACATGTATAAGTGGTAATGTTTCAATACGCAGAGTGACAATGAATGATCACTTTTACGTTTTATTATCATATTAAGAATTCGTTCAACTGATTATTTATTTAACACACCGTGATTACAATAAAATGTACATATAATGTGCATTCCTAAGAACCCAACATGTGTTGCTAAAATTTTTCGTATCCTACGAGGCATGGAAAAACACAGTCATAATTTATAGAGAAAATTTCACTCTGACGCTAATACGTAAAGACTCCAATTTAGCATGGTAACTTAACCCTTTTTATTTCAAATAATTGTCTTTTTATGTTCAGTTCATGTATGCCCAAAAGCTTATGTCAACAGGTCACTTGTTAGTAAGCGATTAATGCGCAAAATTGTCGCACGAAAGAATATAAAAAATCATTCTTTTGTGTTTGATGGCGTTAAAAATGGTGAAGATTGAACTTTAAATATGCAAGGCATTGTGCTATCCCTGCTGGGGTTCCATGTTGTTATAGAAACATACATGGTTTGATATACATTACTAATGTAACATCCTCCCTATCTGGTAGGAATATTTAGAACATAACATTAATTTTATGATTATCAATTATCAAACATTTGTCGAGTTACCGGATGGTATCAGATGAATGGCATTTAATGACGACAAACATAATGTCACTTAAATTGATTGTTTTAAACATAATTTTGAAAATTAGATGCTCCTGTGGTCTGCGGTAAGATGTACTAATATACAACAAAAGCCTGGTACCCACGCTTAGTGAGACAAGACATGACTAAATACAGCTGGATCCGTGCTCGATTTGCGGACATGATAATGATTAGTTGATTAATGATTTTGTTACTTACAATGAACGTAAATTAGTGATATCATGAGAAAAGCAACAGAGACATCTCTTCTAACAATTATTGTAGTAATTCCCGGCGCCATCAAGCTGAAAGACACGAGCTGGACACTAATGCTGATAACCCTGACAACGCACCTGTGATTAATCAACGACGTCAATTCAAATTATAATATGTCACAATGCTTTTAATTCGGCGAGTGAAACCACTTGTTTGTGCATTCTGACAGTACGTATGACAAGCTGGTTTTGAAACTTTTAGCACATTTATGACTTGTTCAAGTCTATCTTAGATTATAATGAATGAAACTGTCGGATAATTATGTAAGTGTCCAAAGCGGTTGAGTTGCATAGTCACATTTCGCGCGTAGAACGATGTTATTTCGGTTAACCTTTGTGTTTATCGGTATAACGTCCTGTCACAAAAGGAATTAACGCCATCTATAAAACAACTTCTTATGTCAGGGCTTTGATAAATACCAAAGTATGGAAATAGAGCATTGATGGTTCATGATCTGGAGAATAGTTCCATTTAAATTTATCATGACTTCGCATCTTCGCTGGAGATTAAGAACTTGGTGAATAACGCAAGGGGAAAGTCAATAAAATGTTTTTGTCGAATTGAACGGATCTAAATGTAATTTATTCCTGAATAGCTAGAATTGCATATTCAAGGTCGCTTCTGACTCAATCATATTCTGGCAGTCTGAAAATATTTGAAATTTCGGAAGCTTTTCCTTGATGCATCAAAATATTTCGAGATTCGTTTTATCATGATATATATGAATATTATTGAATTAGATGCATGCTGTGTTGTATGAGATACGGAGTCTACAGTTTTAATGGAAGATACACGAAGCGACATTGGAAATAATCACTTCTTGGAATAAAACCTCTTAAATTGCTATTGTTTTCAAAATATTGGCGCACTGTTATATGTACACGGCTAAACGTTTTTTTTTTTAAAAAAATCTTCTGTGGCCATGTTAGTTGAACATTTAGCAGTTCTAAATGATTGCAGCTTTGGACGATGACCCAAACTTGTTCATGACAATAGTCCTATCGCTCAAGTTTGTTAGTTCAAAAGTTAGAACAAGTCATTTTGAATTATTTGTGTAGTTTTTTATCGATTCGGACACAATCTATCATTTTGTTGAAACAACTTTCACTTTTGCGTAATTCTGGATAGTTGTTTACATTCACAACAAAAGTGAACGAATATCTTACATAAAACTTTAAAATACGAACTTGACCCGTGACATGATACAAACTTCATGTTTATCGTGAAACTAGATATTATAAACACTGGGTAAATCAAGACATTGTCACAGAACACGTCGTTTAACGCTCGTCAAAATTGTCGTTTTGATTACAGCATCCTCCCATTCAGACATCAAAATCTGTGAAATTCAGGATATGGTAACAGTGTCCCATATTGGGTCATTAAATTTTCGTACCTTAAAGCCTTCTTTTAGCAACCGTCAACATTACCTCACAGAAAGGTGCCGGTTGCTAATGTAAGTCAGCCCTCTTACGTTGACCAGGTTTTAATGATTAAAAAATGCCAACATCATGGTCCGAAAGTGCAATAAATTGAAATACTTGAGTCCATGTTCGTTCTCCCAGCTATTGTCTAGTCTTTTTTTCAAAGTCTGTTTATAAAAGATTTACATAAGGCGATTATTTAAAGCTGTGACATGCTGTGACATAGACAGTTGGTACTTCACTGTGACAAACATCACTGTTTTCAAAATCCTGTTTTCTAATGGAGGCGGGGTTAGACCACCAACAATGTTGGCATGTAAGCGAAGAATTTTTTCTGGCGATGGAGAAAAACTGGATTACTTCGTACGTCGAGTGGTCTGACCTTAGTTTGAGATTAATTTAAGGGTGTGCGGCCGATATCTAGACTCGATGTGTTTTTTTTTCGCATCAGTGTTGACACGTCTTCTAGTCCTATCTGTTAGCTAAATAAATGCTTGTGTGTTATTTCTGAAACCAGGCTCAGTTCTAAGATAAACTAATATAACGATGTGGACAGTATCAGTATCTTGGTGATAGTGTTTTAATTGCCGACCTCATTGACATAATTTGTCCAGAATGACCCAGTTTATTGCCGCACTTGTATATTAATTAAGCACCGACTGTAACAATCATTTCCCCAATTGATTAAACTATCTTGATTTTAAACGCATTGCACGTTCTTGGCAAGCTGATGAGTATTTTGTTATTTGTCCAATATTTGACTGTCTGCATTTATATTGTACTGCAGCTGAATGTTCTTGCGTATATAATAACACAGCTGATGTTTGGTTTATTAAACAACTGCCAGATGTCACATTGTTTGTTGTTACTTAGAAAATAGCGGTACTTATATTTAGCTGACAACATGCATTACATAATGCAAGAATTGTCACGGTCTGTTTCGAAGTAGATATCTACTTGGCAAACATTGTTTGCAGATGATCCGTTCATGAAAACGGAAAATGCACGTATCTTAGATAATTTAAATTTATTGTTGAATTTTATCGTTCAAGCACTTTCGGTATCAAAATGCTGTACGTGCTCAGAAGAACGAAAGCACGGACTGACCTCATGTCGTTAGTTTATATGAAAGAACATGGTTTATCCATATTTCCACTCGAAATGAATTTATGCATTATAATATGGTGGAAAATCACAAAAAAAAGAAATACATTTTCAGTGTTTGTCTGCGACCTTTGTTCTTATCTATATGTATTTTTTTAAAAAAATCTCACACCTGTTATAGCCAATTTAGATGTGTCTGATATGAAATGATAAATAGAAAAATCCTGTGTCATTGTATAATAAAATGTTCGATTACTTTTTTATATTAATAAATAAAGGAGATAAAATAACTAATGTAAAAAGTAAATCTTGATTACTTGTAGTTAACGCGTAGACGACGAACGGTACGAGCGGCGGGGTGTCACAAATATCAGATGAACTTATAAAATATGCCAGATTACTTAATACGGACACATTCATAGAATTTATTTTATCGAATGAACATTCAGTTGAAAAAAAAATGTTCTTTTTTATTTTTAGGAACATTTGGAATGTTACAAGTTCATCTTCCATTGTCCATTTTAAGTTTCTTTTTCTGAAATAAGAATACAAAAATGTGGTTTATTTTGCAATGTAATGAACCATTTAGACTGAAATGACACTCATTCAAAATTAATGCTCTCATTATTTTTGATGACTTGCAAAAAAATGGACATCGGTCAAATTATGTATTTTTGCTTACGAATAACCTTTGTTCTATCCTTTGTTTAACCTTGTTTGAGATAATCTTTATTTAGAATACAAATTCTGTAATGACGTCTCAAATAAGGATAATTGTAGGAATTTGCACGCGTACATACCGGTCCACTGATTGTGAATATTCACATATTTGGACGGGTCATTCATATCACACCACTGTGTATTGAGCTGGCTTGTTAAATACGCTTGTTTGGCCGTTTAGACAGCTTTGGAATTTGTCGGTCGTAATTTCTGTAATAATATACAGTATAAACACGAAACAAGAAATGATTAATACCAAATAAATATCAAATAATGGTTTATTGTAATGAAATTCTACAGATTTATGTCGACGGCACCGATTCTCTGCCAATTTGGCGTCTTAGAACTGTTTCCGGTTTTATGAGCGTTCAACCAGCAGGAAATGGCGGATTTATCATTTCACGTTTATTATAATCCTCAAATTACTGTTAAAACAATAACATCATCATTATACCTCCGCGTTCCGTTGTGCAGACGACATAATGATCACCACAGGTGGCGTTTTCTTAGGCATAAAATGGGCGCCATCTAATAGGAGAGAATCGCAGTTCTAAACGTCGGGGAAATTCTTACTTAACCATTTTGATTAAAGATAAGCGACGCACATAAATTATATAAGTTTGTGTGGTTGTTTTTGGAATTGTGTAAATGTAAAAAAGAGTAATTGGCTTTCGTGTAGCGCTATGTCATGTAATTAATAAAACAAGTATTTGATTTACATCTGAAGTAGTAGAATTTATCCCTCACGCTCCTGATTGTACGGTCTTACATAATATTAATGCTAATAGCGACACTGTTTCTCAATAGCTTTACTTAAGTCGGACTAATGGGTGTGTATTTGATGTGAAAATTGGCACGAATGTACGAGTACTTTTTGTTCTGAAAAAAGTAATGTAATATATGACTTACATAAAATACATTAGAAAAACACGGTCATCGCAGTCAAAATTAACAAACTGTTATATAACTTACGTAATATTAAAGAAAGAGTGCTCGCGTTTGAATAATTAAAGGACAACTTCAGCAGCAGCGTGTGATTGCCATTCCCATCAACGTCAGATTGACCCCCCCCCCCTCACAAAAAATTCAAAGTGAATAACTACTACATTTTTATAATTGAGAAAAAACATCTCCAACCTTTTATGCCCCTACCGTAAATTCTGATATTTCAGTCCTCATTAATTTTATACCGAAAAGAATTATGAACATGTAGCTTGCAGGCAGATTGCTGTCCGTTCAGACGACTATGATAAATGACTAGTTACTGATCATACTCACTTCTGGTCATGCTATGGACATACCAGCGTAGTTGTTAAATTGTTTATTATATCAATTTGATACATACATGTATATGTAGTGTCTTTGGTCTGTTCTCAACTCTTTCTACAAATCCCCACCAACACCTCGAGCTTTTTTCAAATGGAAAATCTCAGTTTGTCCGGTCTTACGTTCAGTACTTGTCTAATTGTTTCGTGTTCAGACCAAGCGCGGAATTAGGGGGGGGGATGCCGGCGTGCGCCCCCTCTAAAACCTGGAAAGTGTATGTAAAAAAGCGCCAGTAACGTGCTGGTCATGTCCATATTCTACATAAACATCTAGACTTTGCGCACCCAACTAAACATCCTCTTACCGCCTCTGTAGACTTATTTAAGTATGAAATTGTTTCAACTTTCTTGAGCTTCATATTTACAAGAGCTATGACACTCCAACATACATTGGAACTTTTAAAACAATCCAATTACCAGTCTTTTAAATATTGTTAATTTTTGTTGTTACCACAATGTTGGTCGTACTTTTTTATTATACTATATTTATGTATATACGAATTTGTGAAAAATCATTTGTATTTAATATATTGTCATTTGATCAAATCATATTTTCGCGCGGACTTGACACGTGCCTTGTGTCACATTACAAAGTTTCTAGCGGTGAATATTTAACGAATTACGTTTAAACAATACATTGTGCTACTCCGTGATTTTAACATGAAAACTGAACAAATTGTTTTACAGCCAGACCGCAGAAAACATGATTTTATTCAACAAAAACTAATTGTGACATTAATGTTGATGAACCTGTGTTTGGTGGAAGACATTAAATAAGAATATATCATGACGTGAATTTTGAAATTTTATTCGAGATTTACAAGGAATAGAGACAACTTGTGATTAGTTTTCCATTTTGTTTTATCAAACATGCAAAACACGCGAGTTGTATTCGTTATTTATCAGATAATAATGGCGTGGATGTGCAATATTCGGCGTCAACGAGACAAACTACTTCAGGCAAATATGATAAAAATGTATTTGAAGTGAGAAATGGTCATTATGTTTTGTGAATGTATTTTTGTCTTATGTTAATTTAAACTAGATTAAGTTGGTATCGAAATAAAACAAAAAGACTGCCATCTTTCCAGATTTTTTTTATTTTCTTTGATGCAAGATTCGAGGTTTATTCAATCTTCACTTTATTTAATACCTAAATGAAAATTAATTGCATCTTTTAAAATATTATTTACACTGTCTGTACATTTGTGTCATTCCTTAAGTAATCCGTTGTTTTATTCTGAATACTATCGATTAGACAATGTAATTGTTAACCGGAAGTAGTCGGACTGTATAAAGTTCAGTACATCCCGGTACGGTTTGTTCGCGTTTTCGTAATGCAGGAATGCATCACATGTATGTGCATGTATGATACACATACGCCGATTAATTAATCCACTGCTGACAACGTTCGGGAACAAAGAGCATATATAACATATATAAACATCAATGCGACGTTCTAGGATAGGAATTTGGATTCAGGAGGAATGTTTACTATTTCTACAAAGATAAAAGCAAATCCACCATAAATCCAAGTTTCAAATCCAGTCTGATAAAATTCATTAATGGTGACCTGTAACGACATCGTTCTTGCCATCGGCAATTTCCGTAATGCGATCGGATATCACCGGCGTGTTATTCTTTGCGTATCTTTCTCAAGCAATCTCTAGTACGCTTACAAAATAACCACGTAAATGTGTCAGGTTGACAGACGAAACTTTTTTAAACAAAATGGCATTAATGTGATTGATATTTATTTTATGTGTCAATGTGTCTCAACGTATAAGCCTCGTTAATGAAAATACATAAAAATAAAAAAAAAGTTGCAATAATGATTTGTAATTTAGATATAGGGCCTACTAAGTACACTGGTCTGTCTTATTTTTCTAGCGGTATTTTACTAAAATGTCGTATCCCAGGCTATCATTAAAAACTGTTGGTTTGCAGTTTCGCGACTGACTCATTAAAAAACATCGATTCAAAAATTTATTTATGTACATCTAGATCTATTTTGACAATTTTTTTGCCCTTTCTTTATCCTGTTTTACGTTTTCAGTATAGTTTAAGCATAAGTTTACACAAAATGCCTATTTAAAGCTACCGGCCTACCAAATGTTAAAAATTTGGGTCGCGTGACCGCCAAATAACAACATTTTTAAGCATGAGCCAAGTTTTGCTTTTTTTAAAGGATCATAAAGAAATATAGAATCTGCGTACTGCATTATAATTCATTTTTAGGGCGGCGTTAGGCCTATAATAGCGCGAACATTTTTTGCTCAAATTATTCTAAAATTCAATCTTATGACGTCATTATGACGTAACAGACACGCTGACTGAATTGTATAATTCACAACCAATGTCTAGTATTGTATTACACTTGAATTTTCCTGACAGTTTTGAAATGTGTTAACCATAAAAGTGTCTGTAAGTGGGATATTATCTTATCTCTACTATTACCTTTTTTCCCAATTATTTGCCGGTATAAGGAATCTACACGCATCTACATCTTTTATTGTAACCCCTCGTGTGCTCAATACATTCAACGAAGTGTATATTAAACTTACTTAAGTGCATTTAATCGACTGTAATCTACCGAATTCAGACACTTTTACGATTTTTCTGTTTAATAATTAACATACAACATATAATTATGTTAATACACGATTTCGTAACGCACAGAATAGCTAAAATACATTATGCAGACTTCAAAGGAAAGTTGGTCGCAACTTCTGTTTTAATGTCTTATTTATTCAGATATTTCAAAGTAAATAAATGTATTATTCGCTGAGGGCAGAGAGAAAAATACAGTCATGTTTGATGAAGGGAATTAAGTATTTAGTACATTCAAATACGCGTAATTTTAATATTTTCCTCTCGATGAGGTACGGAATCGATCGAGATACTCCGAATGAGAGACACTTTATAATTAATAACTCTATTTTCGGCGTACGAGCTGTCGCATTTAGCCCATAGCTGGTTCCCATTGACCGGCTGTATAGAGAATTTGGCGCATTGCTACATGGAGCGGAAACCAGTTTAATTTAGTCTTCACAAATTCTTACAACTTTTGTTCTCAGATACGCCGGAAGTGATCATTATCAGGCGTATCTGTACTTCTTTCTTGTGGTAACAACATAATTTGTCACCTGTCGTAAATATTGAAAATACAAGCTTAACGACATGTTCACAAATATGCAGCGTTTCTTTATAATGTAAAAATATTTATCTGTAATTACGTAATTATAAAAAACATGAGAAATCTGAAATAAATTGTTCATCAAAAATAAGCAGAAATTACCGCCGTCACTTTGTTGCGTTACAGTCACTTTGTTGCGATTTCGTTTCATGTTGTAATCAATTTATTACATAAACGTTAAGTAAAATATTCACTTAACTTCAAAAGGTAAACTTTGCATTTAGAAGATTTTGCTCAATTTAATTATCTGAAACAGACGTTATTGCAGTGTCATTATGAAGATGCGGATCAACTAACAAACGTTTTCACTTCAAAGTATTAAACAAACAGCGAGTCATTCGTTTTATTAATAAATTTTAAGATCTGTTTATAGTAAAAAGATAAACTTGATCATCTCAACCAATAAAGGAGAGATGCTCTCTCAGATTGTCCCGGATAAATTACTTAGGTAATTGTTATTTTGGCATGGGAACTGAATAACACCCAGGGCGCGTTTATATCACCACAATGACATCAATCACTTGATATTTTGTCCGTTTGTTTTTTACGATTATAACAGAAGGCATTAGTTACATCCAATGACGCGGAATACTTTTACCTTGGATGGCTACCTTCGTTTGTGTGACGCAATTATTTATCTCTGAAACACCAAAAGCCTCGGAGCTTATTTCTTTGTTTCCAGACACGTCCATCAACGTGGTACGTGTTTAATGATTAATTTGATATCATCCCAAACTAACCACACTGTGATCACGTGATTTATTTCCTGTAGAAAGTTTTGAATCTGATGGCCATGCAAATGTCCCCCGCCTCTCCTGTCCTACAAAGATGTTCGTTGCATTTTATCGGAGTCAATAGATGCATTCGTTGCAAGTATTTTATACATTAATCTCAACATTTCTTACCTCACACGTCAAAACAGCATATTTTTTACGAATGGAATTTTAAATGCAGTTGTGAATTATATCAATTCATTGTCATTAATTTTAATAAGTAGCGACTTTGAATACGTTTCTTCTTGTCTTTTCAAAATTCACGTACTTAAACACCTGGTAATGAGCCCTATGAGTGCTTATCATAATTCGATCTTGTTGTCGTAAAATATTCTCCTTCATTGTCGTAAAATTGAATATAACGATTTACGGTATATGGGTGAATCTATTTGTAAATTGCATGATAAGAATGTAATTATGAATAATACGCTTTTTAAATGACAACAATCAGTTTGATTTCAAGGTTTAAGTAAACACATAGTGTGAAAGGAAGGTTTCACGATGCGCAAATATACGTATTCAAAATATCGTATCTGTGTCGTACAAATAGTGCGGTCTACGTCATGTACATGAAAACTCGCCGTTCTTTTCAAACTGTAGCTTGGGTTCTGAGATTAATTTAACGCTACAGAAGGTAACTTGGCCTAAATTCCATTAAATCTTTGGCTTGAGGCATTGAACATTATATTCCATTATAGTACATTATAGTTTGTTGTCTTATTTCTAAACTGGGGGCTCTTCCGACCGTTGGTGGGACGCTACTTCGCAAGACCTGTTGATTCGTGAAAATGTTGCATTTTTAGGAATGACTGACTGAATGAATAAATATGTATAAAAGTCCAGAATACAGACTTTAAGACATTTGTGTTCACATAATATTGTGGACGCAAAGTTGAAATATTTCTAAATGTAGTGACGTTGGTTAAGAGCAGTAATATGAAGTTGACATAACTCCTAACATTTGAACATTAATATTCAATATTGCATTATGTCATATGTCACTACGGTTACAGTCTAAAGTGGGTGTAAATAAATAGTATTTCGTATTAAATGGTACTTAATCTCAACATCAAAGGTCTGACTTGCAAACATTGCTTTATTTTGATTTATACAGAACTGTATTCTTTTAATGCGTTTTAAATCCTCTTTTAGATGTGTGAAGTCTAGCGATAGTAGAATGTTGAAATATGCGCCAACCGGTTAAACATGCATTAGACATGCGGGGGCGGGGTTTTCTTTGATCTATTCTTTAGTATGTAATCAGGAGTCTATCATTGCAGACATCTAGATCAAACGTAACTTCAAATATTTAACCGTTTCATAATATAATTTCCTTCTCAGACTAGTAACATTGCTATAAATGAATTGATTTCACTCTCTTTTATGAACATAATATAAAGTTGTGCAGTTGCAATCCATATCCCGGACAGTGTCGGTAACAAAATACCTAACGGAATGTTCTGATTTTAAATGCGATGTCATTATAGCTTAAATGCCAACCTGACCGTTCCAACCCGGGCTGTGTCGCACTGTTGTCGTACACGCTATTATTTCATACAATACATGCACATTAGTGTATCTATCATCAGAGTCAATATCTAAAACTATAGTTTACGTAACAGGAATAATTATAACCTCCATCGCGCATAAACATTAATGTATTCCCTTGTCAGCGCCTTTATCTAACAAATATGCAATTTGGGCAATAAAAACGGTTCGGGATGAAAGTAAACTTTATACTTAACCTTGTAATTTCGTTCTATTATTATAATTTCTAGCATTCTAATTTTCGAAGGAATGTTAAAAGCTGATATAAACCCGATATAAATAGATATCAGTTTCTCTAATGTTTTGTACCCATCACGTGACTCTGGGTGAACTGTTAAACCGCAAATATATTACATTTGAATGGCGAGAAACGACTTCAATGGGTATAATAACTATTTTAAACTTTCGGTTTTACAATAATTTATCTAGAGGACATTTTGATGCATGTATTAATCAGTTCTGATTCCATTACCATAGAAAACTCGTACAAAAGCTTTATTTAAATTTTACCGATTCTGATATTGGCGGGTAACGAACGACCATAGGCGTTCATTTCAGTGCCACATATCTTTTCGCACATTTTTTCCCAAGTTTATATCATTCCTCGAGGTTTTATTGTTCGTCGGCAAGAAGAGAAAGTTTTTTTTGTCTTCTAATAAAGAATAATGATACGTCAGACTTGATAACCTCGAAGGCACGTTGCAACCGTGCAGACACTTGATTGAAAAGCAGAAACTGAGATAATGGCGGAGATGGTGGGTAAAATCTCGGATATAATATGCAAATTGGCAAGATTTTGGCAAGATATATTGATGTGATTTTGTAGCGATAATCAATGACACAATCAAAACTTATGTCTGAATTTATTTATTTACACGGAATGTTGGAATTAGGATATTTTGAAGAACCGCAAATTCTTGTTCTAACGATATCTAACCACACAATGCATGCTTGTGTTGGTAAAACGCACAAAAATACACAAAAGTACGACATACAGGAACTTTACTGATCCCAAGAATGTAAATCACAATGTTGACGGGGCAAACAATACAATTTAAAATCACCAGAGTTATAACAGTGATTTCGTTCTTGGGTCATTTTGTTCATGTAAATTTCTGTACGCAAGACAGATTCCGGGCGAGTTTTGTTTAATAAATGTATCATACTTACGTCCAGTAGATCTTTAGTACTATGTTACAGAACTATACGTACCAACGGTGTATATTGTACATATATACGGCAGGGAGATTTAGATAGCTGTATGTTACAGATCTGTTCATTGAGTAACACGGTAAAGTCCTATCCATTGCACAGTCTGTAATATCACCTACTCAACGAGCGAAAAACAGTTTACTAACATAGATAGCTTTCATTTTCTGTGATAAAATATGTACCTGGATTTGATGTCGTGATAAACACAGTGTAAATAATTTGATATCTCCTTAAGTACATCTTTCGGATCAAACTATGACGATATACTTTGGACAACTGTTCTATTCGTATCCCGGTTATCTTACGTTTCGTGTACCGATAGAAAGTATACATAGATATCAAGTGTTTCGTGGGAGGGAGACGGGTAGAGAACGGTAGCTCTAGTCTGTATGGGAACGTATGTAACATCTTAACTTCAATGAGTAGGTATCTAATTATTTCAGAACTGTCTTCCGTAACAGTATCTTTAATACCAGGTTTTAACTTATAAACTAAACACAGGGTATACTTTTAACTCATACAGAAAGTATATACAATTTGATATGCTCGCTACATTAATTATAAAGGCAAATGGATTAAATGTAAGACCATAACATGTTTGAAGAATGGATCTTTCGGTCATCAGTGGTATACAGTCTTTACTTTATCTTATATTTTGAAGAGTTTGGTTATCTCTAGGTTCGTAATTTGATCGGGTATGAAGCAGTGTGTATGAAGGAAATCTCGATGGGGCCTCCATGGTCGAGTGGTTATTGTCTCTGACTTGTAATCACTACCCTCTCACCGCTATGAGTTCAATTCCCACCCGGGACCCATTTTCACATGTGTGGAAGCTGTCCATCTAGCTTACGGAAGGTCGGTGGTTCTACCTAGCTGTAAGCCTTGGGTCTTGCTCCATCGTTAAAACTGGAAAAGTTGCCAAATGACCATGGCTGTTGGTGCGTCGTTAAACTCCAGTGAAGGAAACCTCCTGAAAATAGGTAATTTTGTGTAACACAGTCTAATATGGAGAGTTTATCATCAAATTTATCAATGAAAAGCTGTTGGCTGATGCCAATCAGGAACGGAAATTGTTAACATTAATCCGGACCATAACCTCACAGACGGGTTCTCAGCTGTTTTGTAATTATCTATGTCGATTCGTTTGATAAATTACCCAACGTTAATAAATGTGTATACCAGTCTAGCAAAAACAAATATGGCGAAGTATTAATTATATCAGTCAATATGTTTGGATAGGTTTCGATAGACAAGCCATTGTAATCTCTTTCGGTAGCAGACAAGATGATAAAATACTGAATAGTGTCACATTTTTATGACACATTTATAAACGGTTACTCCACATACGACGGTGTAAAGACATATGATATAAAACGCATGTATCTACATGCATGAAGATCTGAACACAGTCCGTAGTTCTTTTTTAATCTTACAAACTCAAGTCCAGACGTAATTGAAATAATTAGAGTGTAAGTTTATGTACGTTATATTCATAAATGCCTCCAAGAATTACCAGATATGCGTCACACATTTCACAATCTTGGGCGTTCGTAAAATCGGATATTTCAGTAAGAAAATGTTGTTTTTTACTTAGAAAACATTCAGAAATATGACACTTACATAAGGCAGAAGTGTTCGCTACAGATGTTAAGATAGATATGCAGGAAGAGACGTAAGTTCAAGTAGAAAATTGTGGAGAATCTGAACGCCCTGACTTTGGAGCCCAAAGGTGTCTTGCATGCAAATTTAACGCCAGTCATTGTGGTTGTAATATCTATGTCCTTGAACATATTGTCATCGTTAACCAATATAATGATGCAGCAATCTTTTGCATTTAACTGTTCTCAAGTGTATGTCTGATCAGTTTAGTCAAGCTGTTTCTATATATAAGCATACTAAAAACTTATCTTGTTACGTTTATTGATAAACCTTAATTCTATATCAATAGGAAACTATAGACAGGCGTATCTTGTAATTCTTCATTTCTACAATACGAAATACAAAAATAGAATAATTACGATGTACAAATGTAATACATCAATGAAAAACGTTTCTTTTGAATCTTCTAATACTTATCTTTAATTAAACCCAGACTTTAAGTGACAACATAATGTAATCAAAAGACGTTTGTAAAAAAGCCCCTGTCCGTTTAAACTACTTAGATACCAAGTTTTTTTATGGATAAAAGTCCTAAATCGTGTGAATGAAATGTCGAACACATTATTACTTGGTATGTTTTTAGATTACTTAATCCCTCCCTATTTGAGAAAATCAAAGGAGAAAAAAGTGTGATATGTCACCAGGCTTCAAAGAAATAATTTACCTGCCACCTGCCGGGCAACACTTGATAAGGTATAAATATAAACACATGTAGGGTGCAGTTATATTATATCACACGTGCAGCGCGGGGAGTTAAACGTCCGCCACGTGACTTCGGATATACAAAATGAACGTTCATTCTGTTTCCGCCAATTAATTAAAGTCAGGTGATATTGCATGTTGAATACAGTCCCCGTGATATTCTGTTCTCCAATTATTACCTTTGTAAAAACATAAATATTTATTTAATAAATCGTGTTTTAAGTGGATGGGGGATAGTTTGAACAATGCTAAGTTGCCTGATACGGTCGTGACTCTATCTTGCTGTTTTATTATCTATAAGCATACTCAAACCTTTTGATGTTAATTCTAATCATAACATGGTACAAAAATATCAAGTTTTCATGGATGTGTTAATGTCCGATTGGATCATTAATTTTACTCAAATTAGCTCCTCGGCGTATGACCATAACAAACTTTATCAGCCTGGATATACTCAAGGTGTGAAGGTTTGATTAGAAATGTTATTTTTATCGCTATCGTGACAAATGACCAAGTGTGAAGTGGCGCTGTTAAATTTGGTTAAAATGAATCACTGGATGGTTTTATTCAAGCAATGTTTTACTTTTTCACGCCTGAAACTCTGAGCGTGCAGACTATTAACATTCTGTTCTTATCGTCTGCTTCCATTGCTTCTGACGTAAGTCTGTAGATGCTATGACACTTTTTTCTTTAGCCTAAATGTCGCAAGCCAGAGCTAAATTGTTTGAGACTCAAAAAAAATTCTAAAAATAAAAATTATCTAAAACTGCACCCACTAAAATGCTTAAATTTATCTATTGCGAGAAATTGCAGGGAAAACCTTGCTAAAAGCGTTTTTCTTGTGACGCAGAACTTCCTCAAACATCGGCGTAATGCTACCATAAAGTCATTTTTTAAAACATTCGTACCATAGGAATGTTAAATGTTAAAACTGTCTATGTGTACACAAATTTTGTTGAAATACAAATTGAAGTCTTCAGAAAGGAAGATTTATTAGTCATTTTAATTGCAAAGAACTAAAAACACGTGACTAAATTATGATTTAATGACCCTGTTCTGACAGAATAACACTGAAAATATGCAAATTTAGACAATTTTGTATCTATCAAACTCAGGTTTACTTCTGTGACCCGAATTTTTGAAACCAGAAAAGGAAAAGTAAATACAGAGAAAAAAACATAAAAGCTTATTTCTATTTCATGATTAGGCAAATTGACAGGTGCACTGGTTACCTCAATTTGGCGAATTATGGTCATACAATAGAAAAAAGTGTATAATAATTCAAATAACATATAATTGATTTACCGCGAAATCTAAAATTGGATAATGAATGCTATGACATACACAAATTTTGGGTTAGATTATCAGAAATTCATTCGGCGTGTATTTGTACCTCCGCGTTTGGAGAGTTCTTATTTCTGTTTGAATATGTTACCTATAGTTGAGGGCGAAAATTCGTAGTATCGAAACATAACCAGGACTGTTTGCTATTACATGATACATGCATAATTATTGATTTCAAAGCTTCAAGTACGTTTGAAAATCTTTTATTTGCCTTTACTGTTGTTTATATGCCAAATGTCAAACATCAAAAAAGAAAAGAAGTCCAAAGAACAGAAATAATGCCAAAGACGTCTGAATTAAACAAATTTTTTAGGCAAAAGGAATGTGTCAATAATGAACTATTTGGTTTAGTATTGGTTTGGCAGTAAACGAGATAATCCGACACTCTAGTTTGCTGAAATCTATTTTGGGGGCAAATACCAGCATTTTTTGTGCGATTGCGACTTATTCAAAAAGCCTTAGATTCCTTTTTGTATTTATACACGTGTTTATCAATGTAGTAACCTTTCCAAAACATAGAACAGAACAGAACTGAACAAAAACGATTAAGTGCGCAAATACATGTATATATTGACACTCGCACCACAACAAAAAAAAACGGATACCGATGCTTATAACGTGATAAGTATTAAAACTCAGTTTGAAGTTTGAATATTATGTTCTAAAAGTGCAAGTCATGCACAAAAACATTCTTTTAAGTCTAAGTAATATTACGAACAAAACATCACGAGTGTTTAACTGTACGCCAGTGTTCATATTGGTCCGCCGTTTTGGTACACAATTTAAGGACTTATATACACCTCGTTCAAAAAAGGGGGCGAAATTCTTATGAACAATGCAACACAAAACCAACCCGTCGTTGAACATTACAATCAGTATGTGTTTGTATTTGATATTTGTTATGTAGGTCTATTTACATTCCCAATAAGGAAACTTCAAATTAGTTTCAATTCCGACACCGCCCACTATTCACCTCGTACCGAAATGATTCAATAAAGAATTATAACAAACTCTTTAAATGACTTCTCATCATATTTACAATTGAATATTTTCTTCTTTCTCATATAACAAGGCCGACAAGAATGCTTACTTTTTCCTTACGTATCTACGCAGAACAAAATATTTACATTAGGTTCAAGGTGACACGGTACCTTTAAATGTCATATGATCGGCATTGACTGTCAGACTTTGCACGGAAACCAACCTCGGAATATAGACAGTGTCAATGTTAGAAGATAAGAAATGCAAGTTAACCTGTTAATAATTTCTTAAAGTTTATATTCTGTTTTAAAACTCGCGAACATAATTTATTATACATTCTTTTGTGAGTCAAAAGTTATTGTGATTTTTTATTTTAAAAGAATTTCCCGGTCTTGGCATTGGCTTTTCAACCACCTAAAGATTCAAAGTAAAACACTATTATAAGGCCTTCCTACAAAAGTAGAATCGCTGCTTAAAATTTAACGTGAAGTATTAAATAGTAATTGTACTTTGTTTATTTAAATACGTAAACATGTTTTAATCAACAAGTGAATGGTATCGTAGAGTTTCTCTCCAAGTAAACATTACGTCATTAGTACCATATTTCCCGCATTATCTCAGACAGAACGCGTTAAAATCTGTCTTGTTAAGTGCCCTATTTGTGTAACTTAAGATTAGGTGGAGATTATCGCTAAAACGTCGCCATTTAGCTCAGAAAAGTGAGAGTTTAAACAACATAGCACCTTCACCATACAGACATTATGTCGTCGATGACGTCACAGCTTGACAGTATTATAGCAACTGTACGCAAAGATTTTTAACGAAACATACGGGCACTTTTGTTCATTGGTTCAAAGTTTGGCATCAAATCTCAGAAAATGTGTCTGTTTTTCCGTCACTCGACGCCTGTTTAAACTCAACTGTTATAACGGTTAAGAACAATGTACTGTTCATTTGTTTAGCCGGCAACAACCCGGTTCTAATTTCACGCATCAAGTCGGATCGTCACTAGTTTTCGATGAGTTTAGAAGCATTCCGGATCATTAAATATGGCGCGCGACGAAAGATTATTGGACGTATTATGCGTACCTTTGAAAGAGGAGAAAAAAGAACATTTGCCGGTAAATGAAAAAGCAATTAACTGGTAGTTAGTAATTCATTATGTTTGTACCATTGATATTATAGCAATTCAAAATATTACCCCCCGACTGTAGCCGGCATGGAGGTAATGTCTCATATCTGTTTTGCAGAACTTTCTCCCTTCAATAATCGCGTTAATTATCAACATGTCATGCCATTAATACAACCCAGACATCGTTTTTTCTCAACATGCAACATAAGCATTATTCGCAGAGTAAATAATGTTAAAGACGTAGTTGTGCTTCAATTTAATTCTTACGCGGAGAAATCACGAATTTGTTTTACTGGGATCAAACAAATCGTGTCATGTCGATAAAACATTGAGTAGAACTACATTACGAATTTATTTCGAGTTGTTAGGACTATTTTTGAGTCTATTATAACGCGCGGAGGGATGCAAGACTTCCGGCGAGCTCCAGCTGTTGGCGCAGACACATCTTATGACAAAATAATCCCAACAATATCCATGGACGATTTACGCTACGTATGATGCTCATGTGAAATCTTTTCAATAGTGATTTACCATGAAAGTGTCATATAGGGATTCGGATTCCGATGTATTCAAAGTAATAAAATGATGCAAAGTCGAACTGATTAAGTTATTTAAAATTTCGAAACTCCTCAAAAGATGTCGCCCAATTTTTACACAACTTCACGTAAAAATCTATGAAATAGCGTTGAAGCAAATCTTGCGAAAACTGAATACAACTTCTGATTTAATTCACGGCCATTATATGTATGGACAAAGCAAGTCATGTAGCTACAAATTGACACACAAGAAAGTGAAATATTAACATACAGATTGTGCCAGGCATTAATATTCATCCATAGTACTTCATAAACTTTTCCTCAATATGGCGGATGTGTTGCCCCTACGTCTGCATGTTCTTTTTTCAATTATAACGTTAAATGAACGGGATTTACTGTATGGCACAAACCAACCTGCGAGAAATATCCGCTAAAGCTAAACATGTCTTACAGTTTGTATACACCAGTCACAATAAATGAGTTATTTAATTAAACATTTCTCTTGTGTCTGAATCGAATTCATATAATTAAATTTTAAGATTGATTTAAACATTCGATAATTCGACACGAATGGCCGATAAATGAAGTCTGTCTTGATCTACGATTTGTTTTTGATTAATGGTAACCATTTATTCAGTATCGGGGTATCATGTCTAAATCCGGATCCTTTATTAACAGAATGTCCCCTTAAATCCATCATTCTCAGGTAGATGTACTGTTTATATTTTTACTACTCGCTGTTGAAATTGTGCATGTCGAACGTATTTACAGTAAATATGAAAATCTTGTAAATTCTTATTCAGTAGAACGAACTCATTTTCTCATTCATTGTTAAAACACAGTCTACAATGAATGTTAAATGGAGAAAGCGACAAAATACGCATTTATATAAAATAACCTGCAACCCGCCGCGAGGTTTATACTTTTAGACATTCGAAACTTTAATTATTGGAGAAAAACTGCGCTATCTGTAATAGTTGAGTGACAGTACCCGTGTATTTGATCATTTGTCACGTCAAGTCTATCATACGACTATTTTCTATAAATCTGCGGGGTCTTGCAATAACTGATACGGCACACAGTTGGTGGATAACCAAATTTTCATACATCAAGCTGGTTGCCGTCTAATTTGATATTTGAAGCACGCAATATAGAAACTGGTTCGCATTGTGTCAAATAAATTAACCATTCGTTTTATCCGTGTAGCATATTATGTTCTCCAGCGCATAAGTATATTGGTTTTACTTTATTGAATTAATGATGAAAAGTGCAGACAGTTGCACACATCTGCTGCACTTAAATACTGGCATTCTTTCGTCACTTGGCTCATGTTAAAATGATGGTTTTGGACGCATTAATCGAAACAGGTGCCGTGCTATACCTCTCACACAATTAGACAACATTATTTGTTTTAATCCGAGAAGACAACATTGAACTTTAATAAGCAAAAACATTTCTACGAATTAGAATAAACATTCTGTTTGAACGATGCTAATTTAAACAGATAATTCTACCGAGTGCGCGTCATGCATTGGGACGCTTGCCGGGATTAATTGCACGATTCCTTTAGTCCATCAAGTCTAAAATACGAAGCAATTAACAATTTTGTTTGAGAAACATTTCTGGCATAGACGTAATATGGGCTGCTTATCAGAAACGCGTAAAGCTTTACTAAGATTGTTGTTATTAATGTGTGAGTTTAATGTTCATATATTTTATCCTATGTATCCACACCGTATTATTAAAATGGTTACCCACAGTGAGAGACGGCATGGTGTATAGTTTGATGAACGATGTTGAAAAATTTACCAGTGTGAATCTCATGTATTTAAATGACCTTTTTCTATCCTTTCTCTTGATGCTAGTTCAGAGATAGTTCTGACGGTGATTTTTAATTTGTTCCCGTTTAGCATAAATACAGTACTTTGATTGATGAGAAATGACTGTATCCATGATTTTAGGAATTCTCAATTTTGGTATTCATAATGTATTTGTATGAAAGCAATTCGAAGGATGAAAACTTTTTTGTCTCTGTAGTTATATCCATTTTATAGCCTCTTTTACCTGATCATGCATATTTCACTGCATATATATTTTCTTATTCATTTACAATCAGTTGGTCATGCTCATTTAAGGACAATGGGGACATGTTATACATGCTCTCTTGTCGTGCACCTTTTGCAAACTAATGGTAATATCACAGGAACACAATTTAACACGTAAAATCTCAACATGTTCCACGATTTGAAGGGAACACAAACATTTATTCCTTTACAATTTTCACTGATCGCAAATTGTTCTCGGCTAATGCTGACATGAAAATCTAGGAAGTATTTTACGTGTTCTTATCATTATAAATTATCTTTTAACGTGGACACATACTGTTCATTGTATGTTAATATAAATTTCAATCATAGTTTCATTAAAATCAAGGACTATATTTGTACACTCCAAGGATCGACGAGTAAAAACCTGTTGTTTTTTATGAATCAGAAGTGTACAAGTTTATGGTTATATACAAAATATACTTGAAATTCGACATGTTGTCTATAGATATACAGATATTCTTTGTAATAACAATCATGAAATGTTGACCACAATATTTGAAGTGTTTTTACATATGATAGAAATGTAGCATTAATCAGACCTGCATCTATTTCATTATCTTTTCAAATAACCGCAAATCAGGAATAACAGTTTTTTGTTAAGTCGGAATGTTTCCTCTCCTAGTTTACAGTTACATCTGAGTTAGTGGACATATATATTACCAAGTCAACTATTCGCGGTCACCCTCACTTACATGCTATAGGAATAACTGTGGTTTAAGTATTACTGTTCATACGCATGGCAACTCGACAAATTAAACAAAACAACAAAATGTGATGATTTTTTCATGTTTAAAGAGATTCACATTTTTCCACAGTTGTTTTTCGAGTTAAGTGCGGTAGTCATTTAAAACGGTTATAAATGATATCCTAATCCGGAGACCGCTCGCTGGTCTACTCAGATATACTGAAAACACGTTAACAAAGGGTACAAACATCAATGGTACTGATACATCAAAGGGTAATCGAGACAAAGACCGACAAACTATAAAAGTATACTTCCGGTTCAGTGTCGGATTTATTACAAGATCAAATCTTTATGTGTGCACCGGCGTGGAGGATACGGCACAGCTAATTGTTGCTGATTTGAAACACAAATGTTCATTTAATCAGTTAAAGCAATTAACTTATGGTAATTCATATGTACCACTGACACAAATGACAATGAAGCATGTTGTTTTGCAACTCAGCGAGAACTATGCGCAAACGGCTCATTGCGCAGCTAAGAATCTGCGGTTTTTTTGCCTGCTTGTAATCTTCGTGATTCAATGTTTAAGGATATGCCATAACTGCTGTTAAAATTGTATGAATGGAATATTCACTTAGACAAAAACATGACGAAATATTATTCGCTCCTCTTTATAACGTAGATCTTTTAAGATGAAAAAAATCACCTGATTCTATGAAACGAATTAGTTTTTGTAAAGTATTTTTTGTAGCAACAATTAACGGGATAGTTTTGATCATTTTGTCTGATACATGAAAACAAGTGCATGTTTAATGACGTTTTCTACATCAAAAACATTATTTACTAATGACGCGATGTACGAAGTATTTCAAAGAGTCTATGAATAGTTGTATATCTCTTTTTGTGATGGAATATTTTGCCAAAATGCACACTGTTGTTCGTCCTAGGAATTCTAATTAAACAACCGTTTACCTAATAACAAATTTCAAGTGTGTGTGAGCGCATTTAAAACAGTTAGATACAAATATTTTACTGAAACAATGTTTGTTGGTAACTTGTTTTTGCTTGGAGTTTACTGTCGCACCAACAGCCAGTGTCAAAAGGCGACTTCTCCAGGCGTACATCTTGGCCTGAAATGAACCACTTAACTTCTGTTAGCTAACTGGACTGTTGATTACTGCACAGGTGTATAGAAACAAGTTCTCTTTGGCCTAGCAAGATGTACTATATAGACTGACTTAATCGCTCGATAAAGTTCATCTTCATAATTGTACTATAACCAGTTGAAGATGAAATATGAGGAACATTTATCATTTTTATAATTTATCCACAATTCTACATCCAATTAAAGAAACGCTACTACTCCATATGATTTCCACACATCTTATTTTCATCAGCATGTTCGTCTATTCATTTCTTTAGACCGAATACCCGCTAAACCCTAAAAAAATCGGCATCAGTAATGTTCTTTATCAATCATCAAAAACTGTTCTAAAGAAACCCAACAAATTTATCTGTTATATCAGAGATCAACTTAGCGGCCAATAAAAATGATAATATCTATTAAAGAAGACATTTTAGTCCTTAGCTCAATTAACTATTAATTAAATCCTCGGCGTTCAGTTTTGGACTAGAATTCCTACAGTGTGTTGCATGTTAACTAAGTTTATTATACGTTTACCGTTTTCATATGCAGTAAAACCCCTGAAAACCGGACTCCTTGAAAACCGGAATTCTCTGAAAATCGGACGATTTTCACGTCCTATTTTTTTTCTTCTACAATAAATAGTTCTCTGAAAACCGGAATTTTCAGAAAACCGGTCTATTGGATCAGTCCAGAAGGGTTCGGTTTTCATGTGTTGTACTGTACCAGTATACAGTATACTTGCGGACTACATGATTTTACTTCAATATCATCCATAATATCTGTATTCAGAATGGCCTAGATAGCTCATTATTATAATTCTATGTCTACATTTTTATATCAGTTTTAAAATCTTGAATACTTTTCTAGAATGTCGGAGTGTCAGTTGAAATGAAATTGATACCCAAAAATTAACCAAGGACAAGATATTAATTTACATTTACAAGATATCTGCCAATTTCGTTAACTGCTTTAAATGCTTATAGATAAGATCATAGCGAATATAATCGTCCGTTTGTGCTGTAAGGAAATAACGAATTCAATAGCGTAAGAACTGATACATTTTAAATATCTGGTTGATCGGTCTATTATTCCTCGGCTTAAATATTATGTGTTGGTTTAATTCAAAATTGCTTGGTAATAGGCGATGGATTAATGTTCGGAGAGAATCTACCAATACAGCCATACTATTGGTCGATTTTAAAGCGCCGGACCGAGCCAACCAATCAAATTCTAGGTCTTAAGAAAGGATTTCAATCTTAGTTGTTTAACAGCAATACATTGATATCTTTGTACAACTTGTTTTCTGTGGGAGGGTATGATACCTGATATCAGGTAGAGTTGTCCTGGACCATTTATCTTGCCAGAATGTCTTTAACAAAACATTTCGGGGAATAACGAAGTTGTTGCATGTCATGGGAATATCTTTGTTAAACGCATTCTTTTCTTAGATCGCAATACTTTGCTAAGTCTTTAGTCGTCTGACTAATACTCCAGGGGAGGTCGGGTTTTAAGAAACTAATTCTCAATCGAATTATTAAATTACGAGTCGCTTTGCGATACAAAAGTAATCGCTTCATAAACTATGTTTTTAATGTTATTAATTACCAAATAATCAACCGGTCGATATCGCAGAATATTAGGCGTCAGCGCAAACATTACACTCGGATGCACCATCCGGTCTATAAATAGCCATACGAATAACCTTCAAAATAGAAGCTACGTTATATGATTTTGTAATGAAACATGAACACATGAGTTGTATTCATGATTCGATTACAGACAAAATATTAATTGTTGAAGTCCTACACATTGATGTAGAAGCAGATAATACTTATACTTTATAACGCTATTTGATGTTCAACCATCATGTGGCTAGGAAGTATGAAAATATCATTATTTAGTTTGTTGTTGTTGTAAATCGCACAGCATGCTTGATTGTTGAAAAAGATAGGCGAACAATGTTCTAAGTGTTTAAACATATGCGAAAAAATTGCAATCAAAACATCATTAGTAATAAGAATGAAAGCCTTGACTTCAACCATGCGTACTGAAAATGTATTCTAAACACCATAAAATCAAGTCCGAACGTTATTGAAAACCATTAAATTTTTTGGAAGAATAAAGGTTTTTATTGATGTAAGCATCCGAATTATGACCGAGCAGTTGCGAAAATTGACCCATTTATTTATGTAAATGCTATCTCAGGATTCTAACGTAAAGAATGAACGCCGTTTATGTCGATGTAAGTAAATATTTATTGTGATAAAAAAGAACATAGGTTCACGAGTGTTTGAGTGCGATATTTTATACTGTTAATATCGTTAGGAACATTTACGTTTATTGTGAAATTCTATCTGAGCGTATTACTTCTATGTGAAAAACAACTCTAAAAAAGATATGCTTTTCTTATTTCTTATCTTTCAATTAATACCAAATTATATTCACATGCATCCACGTGAAGGATGTTCCCTGCAAATATTCATCATAAAAAATGTCACCCATAAGTTGTAATAATCATTTTTATCCGAATGCGAAAAATCTCATGAATGTTATGTTTCTAGATATTGCCCAATCATTCAGTTTACTCTTCAGAATACTTCAAAGTTATTCGGATTATTCATGATTTTTTTATTTCAATATTTTTTCATTTTTTACGGCAAAAGTTAATGCGTTGTTCAATACGAGCTCTCAATCTGTTGGGTGTAGATTCTCGTCATGAAATCAATTCGATTACGCGGTAGAATTGTTCTAAATAGTGGCTTAAAATTTGTTTTTGAAATAAAAATGAGGTTGTAGGACTTGGTTTTTACATAGTATGAATACCTGGTCTATAATAAGACACGTTCTTTCCCCTAAAACGCCCATAATATTATTTCCAGTTCTAAAATGATGTAAGTTTGTTTACAGGTACAAATGACACTAATCGTACCACAAGCTATCGTAGTAGATCGCACGCAGCCACCTCAAAGCCATGGCAACAATGTTTACCTATCATAGTATACATAATTGTGATTTTTCAGTGTGTCTACAAGCATTCCTTTCAGATCAATAGCTGAAGAAGTGTCTTTGAGTCTCGGATATTCTCTTTCAAGATGAATTACATAGCGAATGTTATTGTAAAGATTTACATAATTGCGTGCGTTGAGTCAACATTGTAAACGTATGGTAAATACTGGGACCATACGAAAAAATTGTCTCTCAAACATAACTTTATCTGTGTGCACAGAAATAACCTAAATAATGTCAAAATTCAAATGAAATAGTTTGATGTTAAGGCGCGATCTTTTCAGTATGTATTGAAAGCGTTGCATTAGATTACCAAAAGTATATTATCCACCGGCATTGGTGTGTTCAAATATTAGGTTCTGTACGAAACGAGGGACGATTTTAATAACAGAACACTGAAATAACAAATTTTTGGCTTTCTTACGATAAATTTGATCCATGAACTCTAAAGATCTGTTTGATTTATGTGTTAGATTACGTAAGCCTTTGATTAGCTGGTGAGAATATGTTCTTGCGTTTCTCATGAATTCTCGCCGAGGTGAGTTCAGTTTTCGGTACAAAAAGTAAGTGACATAGAATAATGACATTGGTACATCACCCTTTAGTCGTGTGTATTTACTCAAGAAACTCGATGCTGGTTCATATCTCTGTACAATACAAGTCACAGTAACATTTGAAACAAAATACACATCCATTTCTCAAACTTTTTGAACAGTATTTCTTACGCGCAGAATGTCATTATTTTTTGTGTGGTCTGGTTCACACTTTTTTGCATGTCAATGCAGAAAAAACGTCGTTTGTTTGCCGACGTCAGCGTAATAGTATCATTGGATCGTTACAGCTTTTAAACGTACAGAAATTATTAGTATGATAATATGGCTTGTCGTTAAATGAATTTCACTAAAATTATTACATGAATATGACGAAAAATAACGATCAGAAGTAAGATACCTCGTTCATCACTGTACGTTACCTTGATACATTACTCGGTATATTCCGTGATTTCAAAACGAGGCTCCGGAAATTTCCGAATAGAGATGTTAAAGTTTCGTGTGGTATTAACAAATCTAAATTATCCCACATAAATCACGACATAATGAAAACTTAATAAAGAAACAGATCAAGAATCTGACGCCGTATTAAATCAAGTCTTAATACCAGCTATACATCATCTTCTTTTTTGTTACAGTGGTCATAAAAAACACAGACAAGGATAAAATTGTTGGTCTACTCGGGGTAATGTTGGTGGCCGTACCGGATGGCGCCGGATTGGACGAGACAAAAGCGGTTGGAAACTTTTCGGTAAGTTGTCAAATATGGGTGGTTTACCTGTCTATTGGAATATATTTATACACGTAATGACATCTCAAACTGTTTTATAGTAAGATGAATGATAAAAACATCATAAATATTGAATAACGTGAAACATTTGAAAAAGTACATAATCTTGTGTATTTTCTCTGTATTACCTTTTCTGAGTTCAATGTACTCTGTTAGTTTTAATCTAAAATACATAATTATAGGTATATGACCAAGAGGTAGTCTATGTGATCACGGCCAATGATTTATGGCTTTTGAATTTGTTAACTCAAAGCATGGCATATTAATTTTGATCAAGACATTTATTGCTGACAAGTTCATAGTCGGAATTTGATACCGTCACGTGTAAAGTTCCAGAATACGGTCAATGAACCGAACTTTCCGTTCGTACATCCGACTACCTGTACTTTAATACTTACAGTCCATTGATGAAGTCCTAATTGCGCTGTCGAATAAATTATATCTTTTGTTTTGTGTACCATCAGTCTTCAATTACAAATGGCTTGTTTGAACGCAGGTTTTATTTTGTAATACAAATGTACATGAAGTTTGTAAAGGAATGCTAGACTTCAATCAACATTTATATTAATTTCAATTTGTCATCATTATCTATTAAACTACCTCTGAAAAGACTGATTTCATTCCATCCCACCTTTATGAATAAAACTTAATGTCAATTAGCGTCTATTAAAAAAGAAATATTGAGTTAAACTAAATTATATAGGCATTTTATGGTATTTTGATGGAGTTTTAAATATTCATATAGATTCGTAACGTAAGAAGATTTCTTGAAGCGAATTATTAATTGCTTTAAAGGGAAAATAGACGCACTTTGAGTGTTTATTGAAAAACCTTGGACCAAAGTTCTGAAGGGCAGACTAATTGACAGCTAGAACAAGTACAAATTGTGAATAACATATTTTATTACATAAACAAACATTGTTAGAAGACTTAAACATTCTGTATTTGTTTATCTCCGTTTAAAAAAAAGATCAAACATTTGAATCCTTCATTTCAATATTACAGTGCAACCTCCCTAGAGTGGCCATCTTTTGGGCAAAACCTCCCTCCAACAACAGCACAATTTTCCCCACTGTACGATTTAACTATAAATTTAACCTCTCTAGAGCAACAACTTGTCAGTATCAACATAATTTTGCTTTGCCCAAAGTGTGTCGCTTTGAAGAGGTTGCACTGTATATTTTACGTGTTTCTTTCAGTTTCCGTCAGAACATGTTAAAAGAGCAGATAAATGTCCCAATGTTATAGTCCATCACTATCTAGACAAGAAGAACAAGGTCAAGGTTGATTGGCAAGCGCCCTCTGGTGGATGCATGGAATTCAGGTAGGAATATAATTTTTATAGCTGTGACGTGCTTGTTTTCTAGAAATGCGGTTTTGTGATATTTCTCGTATTGTTTGCGTCATTTTTCATCTGGAGACAACCTTCCTTTGGAAGAAACTGATGTTATATAAAAAAATGTCATTTCTCTCTTGTTTAGTGTCTAACCTATAACCCCTTGTAAAACGTTCTATTTCTAAACCAAATTAAAAGTGTTAACAATACACCTTACTGTACTGCAGTGGACATGTCACATATTGAGGAAGCTACTAGTACAGTAAAACACGGTATAGTGAATTCGGAAAAAGTGAAGTATTGGACAGAGTGAAATATTTTTTTCTCTCCAACCACGGTGTTCCTCATTTGAATATTATGGATATAGTGAAGTTTGGATGTAATGAAGTAAAATATGGGGATTCCAGGGAATTCACTATAACAGGGTTCTGCTGTATTTTATAATGTGATGCGATATATTTGCTACCTGTAAGCAATCTATCGGATCTAGTTCAAGGAGACAATACTTACGTGCATCTGTTTTGATATCATGTCTTGCTCTTATTATATTTTGGGCGTTGCTTGCTGTACTTTTCAATTAAAACAGAATTATCACACCAGAACTTGACTCTGTAGTACCATGTGTATGTTATCTGTGGTAGTGATGAAGTTTGACGCAAGAATTTTGTGCAATTATAATGCTAAATGGTGGAAGTAAAATTCGAGACATGATAATTGGACATCGTACAAAACGATATGAACCCAAATTGTTGATATAAGTATGAATCAAAGAACTGAAAGTTCCACACTGAGTGTTCTATTTATCCTGAGATATCTTTACTGCTGACAACGAAATTTTCAATTTTAAACGAAAATTGGACCAACGGTTCATTTATGCATGCATTAATTTACTACTCGTATAAAATTCTCTAGCATTTTAACTGTTTCAAAATCTGCAAGTAACACGATGTGTATCAGTATCACTTGAGTAGACTGAACGAATCATTCAGAGATTGTATCATCTAATTTACTGTGGCATACAAGTTTCTGCCTGTAATTAAAACTCTAGTTGTCAAAATCGCTCGACGCCTCTCAGCATATTTTTTAATTAAAAAGGTCTTGTCTCTGTTACATCGTTTCCATTTTGAATTCAATTATAGTGTATAATCTTCCAAAACAAAACCCTTTGGGGGAAGCAAATTTACGTTGTTGCTGAAGGGTCGTTGCTCTAGAGATGTTAAATTGATAGCCAAACCGTAAAGTGGAAAATCAGGCTGTTGTTTAAGGGGGTTGTTGCTCAAGAGCGTGCCGCTCTGGAGATGTTGCACTGTAAATGACGTAATCCGACCATTTATGTTTGTCTGAATTTGTCAATACCAGTTCAAACTAACTATAATGAAACTCCGTCAAGTAACACTGATTTCCTATTCTGCAAAATAGACGAAAGGTTCCACGTGACTCAGTGAAACATTTTGATTGGTTTTCATAGCTCTGTGCAAACACATCGCCTTTAACAAGTAATGTAACTCTTTATTCAAATCCTTTATCTTCTGGGGTTCTTTCAAGATACGAGTAAATAGCGTCAGACGAACTGGAAGGTCAAATATTAAAAAAATGAGTTTCGTGTGTTTAATTATATCACTCTTCCCTCTGGAGGAGAAAAAGAATGTTGAAAATGCTTAATCAGCAATTTTTAATTTCAAATAAATAATCTTCATGTTACGATATTCAATATTATCTCAGTTATTTCAGGGTAGCTTATGAACGATAGCCCGACTTTTATTATTTTAATGTACTTATTATCATATAAATAGATAGTTATCACTTCATTTCTTGTTATCATCATACGAATAGACAGTTATCACCTCTTCATTCGTTATCATCACATGAACATATGTATATCATTTCATTCTAATGGTGCAAATTGGAAATATCAATTGCTTGAATTAATTTCTTGGAGAAAATATGAAATAAAATAATTATAATCATGTTTATCATCATCAGTCAGCAGTTATAACCATCTGATTAAATATATATGTACTTAATTAGTTTAAGAATAATTCTTAACAGTGGGTAACTATTAATAGAATTTGCTCATTTATGAAATAGATCCCCTGAAAACTAAATATTCTACTAAAATAACTCATTAAAGCAATGATATCTAATTCCATAAATACCGTTTTATTACAATTTATTTCCATCAGTCAGCTGTGAACAATTAGCGGATCTGATTGGCATCAAGTGTTCACATTCTTATGATCATTTAAGCTCATTATGTTAATGAGAAACGCTACAAAGAAGTTTCAAAATGTAATCATGTTTCAGTTTATTGTTATATATTGTGAGTACTCCATCTACAGAAACACCGATACGAGCGGCCATAAACTCTTGACTTAAGTTTAAATTAGAAACAATTAAACCCATGAAGAAGTCTTTATTGTTTTATAAATACACATAGTCCTTTTTTGTCTAATTCATTGATTTATTCGACGCTAACAGGCTACATAAATGACGTAAAGATTATTGGCTCGTTTGTGGTCTGTAATAAAATTCATCTTGAACGTTAAAAGCAGGTACTTTTATAAAATGAACGACACGAAAAGAATTTGAGAGAATCAGTATAATACAGTAAAACACGGTTATGGTAAACCCTCGGGATCCGATTAATTACCTCATTGTATCCATATTTCACTCTGTCCATAAAATGAAATACAGACATGCTTTACTTCACTATATCCGATTCTTCACTATATCCGAGTTCATTACAACCGTGTTTTACTGTATACGGTTAAGAACAAGTATTGAGTTATTTAGCATCGTCGACTGTGCTATTGAGATACGACAAATATCTTATTCAATTGACGAAATCTCTCTGATATCATTTTAACAGACATATTTGAATCTAATTAAACACAACATATAGTTATACCCCATTGTGGTATTGTTAACTTGTTAAATAAGGGTACTGTTTCATTTAACTTTTCAAATTTATAAAGATGTAAAGTCAGCCATAACTATTCATAATTTACCACACAGTAAGTCAGCGCATGCTTTTAACGGGGTAGCATACTGCAGTATATTTCACTGCGGGGTGGGTATTCAAGCTATGGGACACCCGATATTGTAGAAAAGCTATATATCTTAATACGATATCATTTCATTCTATGCATTTTATACAAAACGGAAAGGTTCATATTTCAAATAAATTAAATGAAATATTGTTGGAAGTGTTTTTTAGGGGAATGATACATATCGCTAAATTAACCATACAAATAATCTGCATTGGTATGTCTTCCCGCTTTTGTTCCTAGTTGCAAAATGTGCTTTGTCATAACACATGTAGAAATGATCACGTGGATTTATATCATAATGGTGTTCGTCAAATTAAACATCTAAGACAGATTTTATCAGATTGTCAAAGGAAATAAATTGAATACAGCCATGGAAAGAATTTTACAATATATCAGCGTAGAAACTTGATGATAGTTCCAACACATATGATATACCGTGTAAATCGTCTCTGTACATGTATTTGTAAGGATTATAGAATCTTATTACCATTTTATCATGATGGTATACCCTCTACAATTAACAAACTTTACTTAACTAGCGGCTTAGTTTCATTGTTAACGTATTGATATTTTACAATGAAAAAAATGCACTTGTCTGTCAACATACAGACAGTAGAACACGATTATGGTGGAATCCTTGGGACCCGAATAATTAGTTCATCATATTCATGATTCGTAATACACATACTAATGAAATAAAGCCGAGCCGATCGAGGGGAAATAAATACTTCACTGTATATGATTCTTCACTGTATCTGGGTTCACTATAACTGTGCTTTACTGTACCTCAGAGATTTATTAATCTTAATCAATGTGAATACGATTATAATTATCTTAAAAGGTGGTTAGTATTCAAACACATCTTGTGATTATATTTTTTCAACCTAAATGTGGTGTATATGCCTTCTTCATTACCTAAACAAGAGCAATACTAAATGTCTTAACAATTCACCTCTACCATCACATGTCATATAAGTTCATTAATGTATTTTATCTACCTAAACATGACACTACAACAGTAATGTTACATCTGTTGAAACAGACATATTGTCTTAATACAGATTAATGTCACACTGTTATGTATTGTACTGCTGATATTTTCCTGGGTGGGAAGAAAACTAGCACTGTTCTTATTTGCTCAAAGTAATTAACTTGCCGTAATTATATAATATATAACACGTTGATATATATGTACAACACCTGTTCATAATTAAAAACTAGTTCTATTTTCTCCTTTATATATTACGTGTACTGTACTGCGTGTAATCCTTTTTGGTGAATCATGGTATGTGTTTGGACGACGAAACAAATGAGATCCATACATATAGCTCAATTTTTCTCTTCAACAGGAAAAAATGTACTCATACATAGCCAGACTGTTGGAGTTATCATTATGCTTTGGTAAAACATAGCCAATCCTTGAATAACCCACAAGTGTTGTTGATTTAATATTAGGTCAAATACTCTATATATGTCACATGTTTTCGCGATGGACCGGTCACAGGACAGTATTTAAGTAATTTGAGCACTCGTCTAGTGAACTGACATTTTAAATTGTATATTCATTGTATTTGATTTATTTAATTATGTAAATAAAACGTTTGTCTACAATACTTTTCAAATTCTTGAAGTCAAGATTTGGCATAAAGTCAAATTAACGAGCCGTACTGGTTTGAGGTATTAATGCTCCCGACATTTTATGAACAGATGTTGTAGCAAATATGTCATTATCGTGTTTGCTACGTGCTTAATTTATAGACTGTTAAGTCTTCAAAAAACGTTTTAGTAATGATTTATTGGTGTTAATTGTCTATTACTGTCCGGGCATAAAGTGATATTGTACCATAACTGCGCCATCTTGGTTTTATAAAAGACCATAAACGGATTGTAATAAATAACCCCCACTGATTTTCGTTTTCATTTTTGCAAACATACGACATGATAAATGTTTTATGTAACGTTACGCCAAAATGCTGGTGGCTAAGAGAAGGTTACCAATTTTTCTTATGAATGGCATGTGATAGCCGACATGGTACACGTTAGGATGGGTTGTAATCGTGTCAATATACTTGTCTTTTATTCTGTTGTCCCTGACATTACAGAAAATAAACAGCTGAAAAATATGTCGTACAATACAGATCAAGATAAAAAAAATGGATTTTTTGTACATATTAACGAATGCTGGCTATTCCATATCGTATCAGTGTTTCACATATTTGAATACTGTATGCAAGTAATAAAATTATCTGCTGAAGCCATACTTAAGATGCTTTTAACAGTAGGTGGGTGGGTAGGTAGGTGGGCATTTTTCTTTGCGTTTAAACTATATGCTTGTACTGCCTGCGAAAAGCTGGAACACAAAACAAAAAAGTGATCAGAGATTAGCAACAAAGTGTGCGTCCTACAGGGCATTGTGGGAAGTTCCTTCAATAACCAACTAATGTGACGCCATTAAGTGATCGACGATAAAAAGAACCGGTACAAATTTTGTTAAGTTACTTAAAAGCTATGTGCATGCCAATTAATGCTTAGCAACAGTGTCTCAAAGTGATCAAACGGCGTGTTTCAAAGCTAGAAGATGTATTGCGATGACACTTTGCTGAAAGATGTAAGCGGCCTAGGGCAGCCATTTGCATTCTTTACTTAGCCGCTTATGACCTTTATATTTGTTTTCTCCGTGTGGCTTTTATTAAAACTGAATAGCAAATATCTAGGCCGCTATGATTTCTTTGTATGAAAATAAACTCAATTGTAATATTTAATTCAATGTATCGGTTGTATTAAACGTTTATTACCTTCGTGATAACCCCAGGTTCACAGTCTTTCATTTTCTCCTAGAGGTCTTCTTGTAAGATTCCTATATCTCCAACACGGCCAATGAATGTCGTCTGCTCCGTGTTTGCAGTCACGTGATTAATCAAATAAAAAGTAAATTTTGAATGAAGTGTATGACGGTTTCTCACTTGTTATGAGATACTAGGCGATAAGAAATGCAAATACTCACATTAAAATACATTTTATTGAAATTACTTTTGTAAATAAAGCCACAGAATATTTTTGTATCACTAGTCTGCGTGTATGAAAATTTTGGGTTCAAAGTATCATTAAAATATACAATGACTCGGATTTCGACACAGCGTAGTTAAAACACAAGTATTTTAATGGGAATTTTTTATTTGTTTTTACTCACTGATAAAATCAGTTTAAACAAAAATGTTTTGTTTATGAGTTATAATTCTGTTTGTACATAGCAATTCGGATATGAGGTCATGTTATGAATATGAAATAGTTAGCAGACGACTCCTAGAAAACATTAATAAGTTTACCATATTCATTATAAGATAAGAATTCAAATATGAGCATAAACGATAAGCTCTTTTCATAACTAGAAGTGTTCATTAATCACTTTTTTTATTCTTCTTTGAAATTCCAAAAAAAAACACGAATAAATGAATAATGCTATGATTATACAAATATATTTGTACACTGAAACTCACCGAAAATTAATTCTTATTTTAAATGATTAAACTAAAATCCATCGCCAGAGAGATGACAGCGATGTGAAATCTTATTCGTACATAAAAGTATCCCGCAGAAAGTTTCAAATGTTTGAAAGCATTTCTCATGTTATCCAGGAACCTTACTGGTAATACAACATTTAAATTGCTGTCTGCATTATGCAGTTTTCTGCATTTACATTTTTTACACCAACATTGCTTGATAAAATTAATCCTCTTGGTAAAAAACATGGTAAATGTAATACATACTGACACGGTAATTTGCAACAATTTGCATTTTCGTAAATACATAATTTTATCTTCACCGTAGGAACTTCTACACCGTCAAAAAATGGTGCAATTTTGGCAATTCGTGTTCAACAAATGTTTTGTGTGGCACAATAGAACTTTGAGTAATGTAATCATCAGATCGTTAAATCATGTTGAAATATCATCACTGCTGAGTTAGCAAACTCCATGTAACATAATATAAAACCTAATCACGAGCTTTCAGAACAAATCACAACGGTGTGTATGGCGTGCGCTATAAAACTTATGAAATCCTACAGCATTATATATACAGTGCAACCTCTCCAGTGTGGTGCTTTCTCGTGCAACAACCTCCCTTCAACAACAGCATGATTTTTCTCACTGTACATTTTAACTTTCAACTTAATCTCTATGTAGCAACAACCTCTCAACAACATAATTTTGCTTTTCCCAAAAGGTATTGCTTTGGAGAGGTTGCATTGTATATATATATATGATAATTAGATAATATATATATCATATATATATATATGATAATTGGATAATTGTAATGGGTGGACCGAAAATGTTACCATCAAGTTTCGTTCACAACATATTTGATGTAGAGAAATTTTATCCATTTCCTTCAGGATAAACTAATTAATAATTGATCTCCGTCATCTGGTCAACGACACATCGTATATAAAACTGATGCTTTCCCCTCCAAAACCTTTCAAGAATGGTCTATGAAAACATTAGATACAATAAACAATATATACAATAAACAATATATACAATAAACAATATATACAATAAACTACATCATACATCATTCTTATATTATTATGCCTTTATGGGATCAAATGCGATTGTTTAGAAAAATACAAATATACACGTGTTTTGTACGTTCGGGGTGCATGCATTAAATGGGTGTGTTTAAAGTACCGTACCGTTATCATGCAATGCAATTCTTATTTTCTAAACATAAACACGGGTGTTTTGGTAAAATTGCATAACAAAAGTTTGTTTGAAACAAACTGCACATTGATGCTTGTCGTTGTTTTTAAGTATACCATTTACTAAACATTTATTGTCGTGTTGTCATTCTTTAAATACTCGGCAACATTAACAGCTGGTATTTCTACCCTGTTAACACATTTATCAAAGCTTTGTTTTGCCGTGTTTGGGGTTTATTACTTACACTTAGAAAAGATACAAGTTTCTATGTTCCTTCAGCCTCATGAAACAGTTTTGTCCTATAAAAGTGTACCCTATTCTCCTGCGTTATCGACATACGTATTTCTCCCTAGAGGTCATTATCCTTATTGTCTGATTTGATTTTCTTGCATCATACACATTGTCACCAACACATAATTAGCCATTTCGTACAATCGTCCAGACAAGAAAGGCGAACATTTGGCAGGAAATTAAAGTCATGTGTTGTACCAGGCTACCGATATGGGCACTGACCTGAAAACCGCGTAGTACCATTTATACCACCATGACACATATAAACAGTTACATTACAATTATTAACTCATTCCGTGAAAGCTGTGATTCAATGAGTCTGTCACATAATGTTATCATATCTCTCCCGACCTACTAGTGATATCAATACTTAGACAAGGCGTGGTGAACGCGGGTCAGGGTGTTCGTATAACTATGTAATAAATATATAACAGATAAAGGTCATAAATACAGGAAAGTGGTAATTAAGTCACTGATAATAAGAAAACGAGCAGTTTAATGTGGCTGGGTTTTATATGGATTCACTTCTTTGTCATTTGGTAGATACCACGTCTTGTAATCGGTTTAATGTCTGTTTTATCCCCTCGTTTAGTCCACCTGATAATCAAACTATTAATAAATGGTAGACTAGAACTTACGTGAAAATTTTGAGACATTCGGCGTCAGATTCTTTTTATCAGTGTCATCAAAGATGTGTTGTCAATAAGCTTCTATCAACAATACATCTACAACCTGTTCGGCATTTTGTTTTTTGTTTTTTTGTTCATCATTATAGATACTTGCTGTTTCAGCATGAGTGTTTAGAACGGAAACTAAAATTCGTTACAATTTCTCTTATGGTAATTAATGCGTTTAATGCATATACTAATTAATGTTCAATTAGTAATTATTGATCATTAAAGCAAATGAGTGATAACCGATGATATGAATTAATTAAATGCGAATATAACGACTTAATAGTTCTAACAGGCGTTCGCATCGATGGTTGATATGAATGTACCTTTTGATAGAAAATGACGAAGTTGTAGAACACAGACATGAGACGGGAAACGTAAATCCTGATAATAAGTTGATGTAATTAGTATCGGGTCGTATGAAACCAATGAAGAACTGAATTAAATGTTTATTCGTTATTTATTTAAGCCATGCGATATACTTCTAATTTCATTATTGTTCTAAGACTGTGTAAATATTGAGAAGTTCCTTTGATGCGTTTAAAAACGATATACAAATAAGTCTGAGATGAGAGTATGGCTAAACAAGCGAACGAGAAATTTACATACATTTAATTGGTTTTAAATACTTTTATCATTTTCGTCGAAAGTGCACGGATTAAACTCTTGTAACTTTTCCATTAAATACAAATATTACAGAGGAATGGATTCAGGGTTAATCCCAGACTCACTGACAAAGGTACTTTAATATCATCATTAAATGATTTTGTACTCATTATTATAAGTTCATGTCAGGGGTTTAAACTTTTCCCGATGTTTTGCCTTCATAGTATTATCTCTATGTAATCTTTGATTCTGTGGCATGATATGATGTAATGTTTGTTGATTATTATTGCGCATTTTTTTCTTCAAACATCTAACGATATATTTTTTCTTCCCTTTTTAGAGCTACAGTTATATCTGAGGACCCTACTCGATGGTATCGTGATGAAGGAGGCCTTTCGGTGAAGCTTTGTGATGAAGGTATGTGTGACGTCATCATTAATGATAAGTCACGTGACCTGTCGTCTTCCCATCTATAAGTGCGCTTCCTTGTGTGCAAATAAAACGCAGAGTCATTTTACTCACTTTAAAGATACCTTTAAATTTCGTTAGCAGATTTCACAGATCGATTCCCTCATAATGAAAATGTTTTCTTGTTGAATCAAACGTAAAATTACGCAGATAAACAAATAAATTGTTTCATAATGACATTTTTGACACGCGATATGGGTGGGTCCTCTTCATTCTTGGAGGTCCGGCATGTATCGAGTGATGCATCGTTCGTACGAAACACTTTTAACAAGGTGGCCAATATTTTATCTATGTATCAAACTACAGATTGGAAGTACGATGTAAGGAGCTTAAGTTTCCATTCCATCTATTATTCACTCAAGACGTGTGGTGAAGAAAACTTCCAGAGATAATGATAAGGCGAAAAAATATTTGTTTCTGGTTACCCAACCTACCATATTTTTCCACGCGACCTTAGACTTTTTAAGAGGCCCGAGGAACGGTACATCCACTGTCTCACTTTTTTTACCTTTCCGTACAAAAATAATCTTAAAAGCGACTTTCAAAAATAGGAAATAAAAAGAAATCCCTACCTACTTTATTTTAACATAAAGCCAGAAACAAACATTTTTTACGCCAGAAGATAAACAGGAGTCTTATTGCATGTGTATTAAAAATCAGTCACTGGAATCTGACATTACCCCGGAACAGTTTTTCTCGTCTGTAAACTAAATCACTGTCTGTTGGAATGAATGATTAAGTTGTAAAACTGATGCTATCACGTGACTGCGGCTGATCCAATCTCTTGTGCACTTGGTAATTACTGGATTACTTTTAGTAAATGGTACGCAATTAAAAAGATTGATTTGACTGATAAGCAGACTGATATTAGCTTGCCAGTTAGATATCTAAGGTGGTGATGCTGTATCGATGAATATCAAACGACACGTGCGCAGTGTGGGGTACAAGTGATCTGTCGAACCACGTGGGTTAGTAATTATAAAGCGCCAATTGGTTTTCGAATCCAAGGGAGGTAAATCATATACAGAGATATATTACGCGTAGTTTGCGACAATAAATGTTTAATTTTCTCCGAAATGATCAAACTAACGAAAAAAATACGCATATTTCTGACTGTGCGATATGTTGATATGAATAATCATGTTTTGATTCTTCACAAACAAGATGGCAACTATTAAAATCAAATTGTCATTAAATCTTAATAAATCGAACATATATAGTTAGCATTAATACGTATATACAGTGTATTACGTACAAACGCAAAATACGGCTTTTTATATTCTCACACTGAAGAAAAACACAACACGCCGCAATGCAATAAAATAGATTAAATCCACCCGCCTTGTTCACGTACCGTTACGAAATACTTGGTTGGGCGTCTGATTGGCAGAAAGTAACGATTTGTTGAGTGGGTTGAACTAAACACAATATAGTATATTACTGAACAATTAGGGCTCAATTATCCGTAAAATTACGACAATCGCTGATGTTCAATGTACATATTGGTAGAAAATCCGTATTTTATGAGACATTTGTCAGTTATTATATGATTATACGAGCACATGACAAAACTCGACCTAATCTTCTTTATTACTCATCTTGCGTTTTGTCCCGTGGGAACAATAAATAATTTTGTTCATTATTTATAGGATCGACATCATATTACATTTATAATTTTTTTAGTTGAATCGGGACTGTATGATTGTACTTAACTCATTTCTGATGTCATATTACACATAAACGTCTTTTCACGCCTATTGCATGAAATGAAGAAATGAAATCAATCTAAAAAGATATATATTTAAAAGTTTCGTATTTGAAATTAAACATGTAGCAAAATTTGACAAAAATGTCGATTTTTCGCTATTATGGTGAAGTTGCTGGCTCCTTGTGGAAGGGTAAGTTAGTACTGGTTAGAAAAACAGTCCAGGGAAACTGGTTTGGTGAACCGGCCGCCATATATAACTGAAAATTGTCGAAAAAAAAACGGCGTTAAACCCAATGACAAAACATGTAACACTTTATTTGTAAAGTATCTGGATTTAGAAAAAACTGTTTTAGATGTATCTCATGTTATCAAAACCATTCCGTTTATCGCCGTTTATCCGGTAGTATTTACACTGAAATAATGACCACTTTTCTAGTAACTGAATAATATTAATATTCGCATCCCACGTAAGAAATACATGTAACTAATATAATACAGTAAAACCTCGATACATGTCCGCCATTGGCGCCAAAAATAAATGGTGATAATATCAAATGTTTATCAGAAGAAATATTGCTGACCGGTCCAACAATAAGTGGTCAATGAGTGGTTATATTTCATTTTCCAAAATTGTGGTTGACATTTCGAGAACGGAGACACATGCTACAAGATCTTACTGTTGAGAATTTTGTATCGCAGATCCTGACATTGTTCATGAACAAGGCGATGTACCAGCCCAGAGAGATTCTCCAGAATGCTGTGCCTGTGGCGAGGCTCGGTATAGAATGACGTTTAAAGGCCTGTGGTCCAGACAGACCCATCCTAAAGATTTCCCTACCGGAAGACGTAAGTACTCATTAGTTCATCCTATAAACCAGTTAGGCTTCTGTATATTGTATACAGAATTGTTTCCTAATTTTGTTTTCTATTTAATGAAGCAATTTTTGCGAGTGTCAGTACAAAAGATGATGTGTTGGTCGCTTAATCTCTCCTCATTTAATACAAGGACTGGTTTCCAAGAAATAAACCCAGGAGTTATTCGAATAAGCCACGTTTTCATCAGAACTAATTCCGAATATGCATCATACATATAATTTAGTTGAACGTTTATGATTCACAATATTTGTATCCTGTTTGATTCAACCAAAAAATGCATGATTGAATGCATGTTGTTCTATTCTTTGTTCAGAACATTTACCTTCCTTAGATTCCTGTTGGTAATTAAAATGCTTATATGAATGATTGCGTGGTAATCTAATTTGTGAAACTAAACATTAAAATACTTCTATAAGTTTTATAAGTTTAAGCTGGATCCGGTTAGTTTAGTCTAAGAGCTGGTTCGATCGTAAAATGAACACGAGTTTGACGATGCCGTAGATTAGTCGTGCTCGTTGTTGGCTACACAAAGACAACTGTGTCTCAACCATTCGGCACGACTCGGGCGATTCCGTTGCCCCATCTAACGGAGTCGGCCGATGTGCGCCGAATGTTTCTGAACGAACTGGCGATTAGTGCGGAAAACATGGATGAAATTTCAGTCAGTCGCGTAAATACAAGAGCATCCATCAGTATTAATTTGTTTGAATATGCATTCGTTTGTTATCACATTACTACATCTTTGAAATGAATGTTTGCACTACAAGACAAGGTGGTGTACTTTATACAAATGTTACTTCAAATAACGCGTGAAATATTGTTTGCTATGATCGTTTTAATACTATGCTTATAATTCTATCATATTAAGTGCATTCATCTACGGTTTATAATAATTTAAGTGTTCATAAACCGAGTGACCCGAGTTTGTGCACAGTACACTAATTGTAAATAAAGTCACTGAAGCATCAAAAACTTCGTTCTTTGTCGTCAATATATAATTGTAATATGTTTGTAACAGAACTGTTGTTTTCCTCCTATAATGGAATCTTGCGTCTCTCAAATCTAAGCGTATTTTATGTTGGGCCGTAGAATGTGTTATATCCGTCCAAGATTACTTTTTATTATGGGTGACCGCTTTCTAACGTTCGCTGGTTTAAACAGCGCAAAGATTTATAATGAAGATTACTGTTGTAAACAGACGGGCAAATAATTAAGCGAACTATTGTACTTCGCCATTGGTAATCTTGTTTGTTAGTTTGCTGTTATGATATTCTTTTATTTGCCGCATTTTGAGAGTCTGGTGACGTGACGCAGAATGAGAAAGACGAGGCTTAATGGCTCATATTTTTACGCATGTCAGTCTTAAAATTAAATAGAACTACAAGAGCGGGTATGTGCCATTTGAACTTAAATGACTTTGGCAATTATGCCTTCAATTCAAAAGCATTAATAGATTAAACAGCGCCACCTACACCTCGCCAATAATGTAAACATTGCTGTACACAAAAGTTTACCAATTGCTTTTGTACCGATGGGGCAAGGTCACAGTATCGTGAAGTTTATACAGTAAAAATGTGTAAAACATAAAATATATCAAACTTTCAGAGTTTGTAAATAGTTTACTGACATCTGACTGGTTTACATTCATATTGTACCAAACTTGATGAATTAATAACACGATTGCGGAACTTGTAATTAGCATTTAAAGGAGGCTGTCCGTTTTTTGGGGGGGAGGGGAGTTGAATAGAACATTAAATTTTGATGTATTCCCGTTTCTTATCTTACGAATAGCGAGATAGTTTGTATTTCTTCATATATAAATATCATTCACCGTATCATTTCATTTTTATTGTGACGCATGTGATTATAGAAAATAAGTCATTTAACCTTGTAAGTAATTTACGCTTTTTTGTGCAACTCAAACAAAATAATTACATATTTCTTACAATGAGCCAAACCACCAGGTGTGTTTTAATTATTTCTTTCTTCATTCTTTTTAGAAATTCCTGATGTTTTAACATAAGAGTATCCCCTTAAAGGTTCTTTCAACGTCTATTGAGACTAACGAATACGCTTGTCGTATTGGTCAGTACAATATCCTGCAGAATTGAATTTCTGCTCAGAAGCAAATACATTATACAGTAAAACCTCGATAAAACCTGCAGGACCCGAATAATCGGCCGTAACAATGAGATTGTATCATTATAAGGTTTAATCATAGGCGTGTTCTTAAAAGCTGGTCCGTAATTTTGCGGGGGTCACAATGTTAGGTTTTACTGTAGTGAATTTCCGGACACAAAATTTATGTGTCCATTACATCTACATTTATCTATATCCATATTCATGAAACACAAGAGAGTTTTACGAGTAAAAGTAGGTACGTCACTGTATTTGGTTCTTCATTATATCTGTGTTCGCTATAACCGTGTTTTACTGTATACGTACATGCACACATATATAGCTTGGTGCCAGTTGATACTAGTATATTGTTCTGAATACTTTGTACGAAATCATATCACAAATAAATGTGAATATGACCTCTTGAAAAAAAGTATTGGAAATTAAATCATTCATCTATTACTGGCTTGATTTCAAATTAACTGTTTTCTGTATTCCGATATTACCAAAACGGCGTGTTTCATAATGGTAGCCACCCTTTAATGTCAAACGTTTCATTACTGCATGGGGGATAGATTTCTTGGGTGCTTTAAGCGTAAAAACTGTTTTAATTTTGACATGACATTTTTTTCTTCCTGATACCAAAAGTTGCGTTCATTGCATGTACTTGTTGACACGTTCTTAAATAATAGTTGACTTTATTCCGTAACTTAATGGACTTAGTGTGACTTAAATGGCTGCTAGTTAAGATCATCCTAAAAAAACGTTGGTTTGTTGTAACGTGAGCCAACCTTTTAACAGTGGGTAAGTAAGTAAATAGATGTTTTTGTTAATATTATTATGCCTGATTGACAAGGAAATCATGAGTGAAAGGTGTTTTCTTTGCAAATAAATAAACGCGATTATAATATACAGTGACATAAAATATAGCGGCTGCCAGTTATTGGGTAAGCCTGCTTGTTCATGTAAGATCTACAAATTCATTATATCATGATACAGTACAATAAATGATAAAATTGAAACTACGTGTTTTAATATTAGCAAATGTATACAGAGTTAACCGTGTTTCTGTCGTTCGAGTTTTTCAACAGACGGTGTATTAACGGTGTTAGATATTTTCAAACTTCCTCGTGTGATACTAAATCCTTGAAAGAAATATCTAAATATTAAAATAATTTATAATGCAATATGAACAAGCTAAGAGATAAAATTACAGCGAGGTAGATGAAACATTTAAAGTTCTAATAGACCTTGATAAAACATCAAACACGGTCTCCACCGTGTGAGACAAGGTTGACGTCGAGACGACACGGAACAACAGAACATGTGGAATCTTTGACGGATGTAATGCAATGTAAAATAATTCATATTAATGGTATGAAAAAGTTATTAGAGGAGATGCCTTTTTAAATACCGTTACGTTGTTGTTTGGTATCGGTTTATAGAATGGCAATAAGTAATTTGTGACCATGTAATTGTTTTGTACTTTAAAAGTATAATTTTACAGTTTAGCGTCCAATCAAGACAATAAAATCCTGCATTATCATCCTAACAATTTATCACCCTAATGATGCATCAATTTAGTGTAATTATCCTATTATGTCTGTGTTATTTGTGATCATTGTATCATTGTTTTTGATCCGTTGGGCATAAAATTTAAAAATATGAACATTTGCATTTTATTGCATTTAAGTACGTCTCATCATTTGAGCTGACGAAAATATCCAGTATTTTTTATATACAAAGTCACGATGTGGTTGTACACGCATGATTGTGTAAGGAATGTTAACAAAACCTTAAGTTGTGGTAATTACATGTAGTTTTTTTAATTTTAATTACGCTTAATTATGTTTGCGGCACAATCGTTTATCTTGAACTCAGAGACTTTGATGTTAGTCATCGTCGGACCAGTTTTTTTCCGCGACACTAAGTTTTGAAATTGAATTTGCGAAAATACGACTTACTGATCTTCCGATTTCTTACTCAATATAGTCGGTGTTTATCATAAAATTTCTCTCCGAGATATGAGAAAATTAATCGCTGTAACACGATTGTTTATATCCGGTTATATAATTAGAATCTAAGGTGTATATACGCGTGTATTTCAACTTACGTGCGCATTTTTTCTCTAAAATCTAATCAAGATCGACAAAAGATCTCACTACGTTCAATTTTGACTCTCGTTAATCATTTGATTTTGTTTGATGTATTCTTGTATTGTCATATACGTCACCTGTTTCACACGCCATGGTAGACTTAACTAAATATGTGCTAATCAAATAGGGAACCCCCACACGATTATCTATCAATTAAAACTCAATTTGCTTACTGACAGCTATGCTTAGAAAGAAAATCTAAAGGACTTATCGAAATTCGTGTCTAAATCTTGATAAAATAGAATCTTTAAGGCTTTTCAGCTTAGCCATTTTCGAGCCATCTCCGCTAGCAGATTTATCATGGAATGATGAATATAAAAGTGATTGTAATTTAAGCTTTTAACTTAAAATTTACGCAGTAACACATTGTTGCACTAGTGTCAATCACTTTAACAGGGATTCGAGTTGTCTTAACAAACCAATAATAACGATAAATAGAAGAGGTGATACGTGCTGATAAATGGGCAAGTTGTTGATGATATCAAAAGTTCGTATTCACTCATAAAATCGCTATGGTCAAACTTTCTTTTTGACGTCTTGGGGGATTTTTGTTGTCTGAGCCGTTCGAGAAAACTTTGTACAACAATTTCGAAACCTCTTAAGACAAAGAATAATCGTTTAAAAGCGTAATGGCCGTGCTTTGATATGATGAATGATGTTAGCTGTATGAGAAAATTCTATCACTTGTCTTTGTGAAACTGAAGACAGGATACTTTGTGAAACCAGTACTAAATGTGTGTATGTAGAACGCGCTATTGTACACGACCTTACTGCGAGGTGCATACCCGGGATATCTCTTTGAAACCCGAGTCGATGTTACCCTATTAACAGTACAATAGTATGAGCAACAATAGGCTGTTATTACAGTTGTATGCGCGGCGCAAAGCAAATAAAGTGACCATCAATATATAATGAAACACGATCAATCATCGATTCAGTCAGTGTTCATGTAGGCCAGGGGGGCGTAAAATCAATTAAATCTTGATGTTTGATTCAAACATTGTAACAAGATCACTGTATGGATAATTAGACATGCATCGTGACTGGAACGACTGCATGTTGTTACGGCTTTATTATGAATAAACTACAATGACTGACATCTGTACATACCCGCTATACGCATCCTTTCCACCCTCTTATACAAAAAGCACATCAAATGTCGTTATCATTACATAAATAGGTTTTTGTCAACTTGTTATACCTCGTAAAAATTTTGACGTCTTTATGAACGATTTTTTTGTAATACAGTCAAGTTAAAGGTGCAATTTTATCGTTTATGGCATCGTAAAAACACAACCTTCACGCTTGTGATACATGTTTTATACAAGTTATAACATTGTGCATGCGGTGTAAATACACCATGATTTGTATTAAGAAAAACAAGGTTTTGTTCCTATAATGAAGTTTTTTTTAGGTCATAATTCATTCAATGACTGCATTTTTCGTAGCTCATATTACAAAATAAGTGTTCGCTTAATATATCCGTCAGTTCTTTACTGACAGTGAGTATTATGGTGTTAGCAGCGAACTAAGTTGACTCAGATACAGAGATTCATAAAGCCAGAAAAATAGTCGTATTTCCGGTTACTTGACGCCAAAAAGTGGGGTATGCAGGTCGCAAAACTTTTCTTCTTCTAGTCTGAGGTACGAGTCGTCCCCCAAAGTTTCGTAATTCCACGATGGATTGCATTTTTTATTTTGCCGTTAGAAACTTTATGGTTTGCGTCAAAGAAATGGCGTCGGGTAACCAGAAACACGATTTATTTTGTTGGCCTTACTGTAGTTTGTACCGGATGATGAATCATGTAAAAAAGTTACATACGTGCCCATGTTATTAGATATGTACCTGATTTCACTTACGGGATTTTAGATCTACAGCTAATGAAACAAACACAAAAGTAATTTTCCATTTCAAGTTGTCTTCCTTGCTGAGTCGTTTAACTTTGGAAATTTTGACTCATTGCAATTAACTGTGTTTGAGTCGTGTGCAACAAGCTTTACTCTCAACCATGTTTGATTTGAGATAAAATAAAGCAATCTTGTAATTGCATTAATGACTCAGATAAAAACAATGACAGCATTGTCTGAGCTTTGAATACAGACGTCCGCCATACTGAAATGACATCACCTGGCGCCCATGCGCACTTACGTAACTACTCCCCTACGAAAGAAATTGCAATTTAATGATACAGAATTACTTTTCACTGGAATAAGTTACGATATAAGTGCATATAAAAACATATACACTTACAGTGCTAAAGGTTAACATCTAAGAAAAAGATAAGCACAAAATCTAGATTGAATTGTTGGGACGTTGAGAACAAAGGAAAAACAGTAGATCTGTATAAAAACAGTGCACTGAATTGGCTTGAAATACACTGTGGCTTCACTAATTTTCGTTGTCAATTTAATTTGAAATCCCTACGAATAAAAATAACGAGATTTCAGTGAACCACCCGAACTTGGTATATACGAAATTATGTTACTTACGAAACAACTTCCGGATTGTCTTTAAGCGGAGTACTTACCCAGTTTATTTGCAAAAAGACCCATCTATAAAGTTAATGATAAATCATTTAATGTATATCTACGAGTAAAATAATATTTCTTTTCCTGTTGCAGAGGCATATTTGTTACATTGGTCTAACATTGTGGGTGCCACCCATACAGACGATTATCATATCTGGGAGTATGGAGGATATGCCGAACGTGGAGTCAGAGAAGTTTGCGAGTACGGGTACTCGTCAAAACTTGAGAAGGACATGAAACTAAATGTGAGTATAGTTTATGTTGCCTTTTAAAGTCAACTGAGGATGAAATTCATTGTTCTTAAAAATTGATCGATAGACAAAGAAGCGCTTGTGTTGGAATATGGAGAGGGGTGAAATGTTCATTATTAATATGCCTGAACAGTAATATTTATATCATGATCTTTAGTTCTGGTGCTTAGTAACAAATTGAGAAAATCGGGAGAGTTTTTTTTTCGAAATTTGACCATCTACATTGATGTGACCGAATGCTGCGTCATTCCACGAATTTTATTTCAACAAAACTACCAACTGTTCATAAAATGAATACATTTCTGGTATCTCTGTTCGTGCCAGTCGAATCTCTTTTATTGAATGTTGACTTTTTATTTTATTACCGATGTACAAATGTATACAATTTTCAATTACTGATTAAATATTGTATAATGAACCACTTTACCGTCTAAGTAAATATAACTAAAGTCGACGATTTCTTTTATATGTTACTTTGTTAAAATCCAATTATTTCTGTCTGATATTTCGCCTCTCATCTTGTTACAAAAAGTTCAAAAGTTCAAAAATCCGTGTGACAAACACCAGTTACCAGTAACCCGCTTGTTTTCGCGTTTGCGTTATTTTTTTCATACATTATTCATAATCCCTTTGATGGAAGGCAAAAAAATGAAACTTGAAAAGTATACCATGCATGCATTTGAGTGTATCTTTGCAAATGGACGAGTACGCCTATAATATTTGTGACTGTCATTTGTATAAAATCGGCTGTACTGACCATCAACGATCATGAGATTTTTATTTCTACCCGCTTAAAATCGTATAATAAGAATTGTATCTACGTCTATTCCAATGTCAAATCTTGTAGTGCTGCAGCGAAATTAGTGAAATTGAAAGCAATTAAGCAAGAATTGTGTTACTTTTGGTATCTAAAGTTACGTAAGAAGAACAAGTTTAATATTTCGTGTATGAAATTATGCTGCATGAATAGTGCATGTCTGATATATACTTTCTCCGTTGCCTGGATTCCAAAAATGAGGCTGGATTGGTCAAACATGTTATTTTTAAAAAGTTTAATTGCGTGTAGCCTCTTTGAGATTTTGTTACTACGATATTCTGCATGATGTGAATATTTATGTACAGCTCGTTGCAGTCTAAATTATGTGTAGGATGATAAATCCATTGTACTTCGAAAGGAAAATTTACGACAATCGCTTTTAACTTTTAACGACATCCGCATTTTGAGTATGCATGCGCAGTGATAGATCACAGTAAGTTTATCATTTGAAGTTATGAAATTCTTGACATAAATTTTACCGTAAATGAAGGAAATAAGCATATTAATGATTAAAATACATAGTTAGGTTAATCAATCAGATTTTGTCTTTCGTAACGTGTGGTATTATGTACAGTATGTCGCACATTTACCACAAACCGTCAAATGATGAGTTAGGCATGCAACGTATTTATTTTCACGCACAATTGTCGTCGTTATTAATAGTTCGAGTGGTTCGCAATTTTTCAGCCGTCAGACCCTTCTGAACTTAAGAACATTTAATCCAAACGTTTAGGGACAAAGATCATTTAAGGACAAGGTCATTCAGGGGGCTTTAACCGCCTGCTTTGATAAATATTTGTAGATTTCACGGTAGAAACCGTCATTGTCATATTTAGTTATTTGCATATTTGCTCTAATTTAGCAAACATCGTTTACAAAGATACTTTAACCAGATGTTTCGTTCATCAAATAAAGACACAATTCTTTACATTTTTCCGCTGTGAAGTTGATTATGCGGACAAATAATTTTGATATTTTGACACAAAACAGCATTGAATGTACATGGTAGAAAAATATTTTAATATTTGAGTTGGTTTGATAAGTCATGCTTTTTATAACACGTTTGAAAGAGTTAGGATACAAATTGTTGACACTTTTTAAAGGAACTTTAACGTAGATTTATAGTCTTGTTCAAGATTTCTTGAGTTCTTAAAATAAATTGTATTCAATAAAAAAGTTAGGCCAATTTCACAGACTATCTAAGTTGAGAAGGCAGTTTTTAAATTAAATTATCTTGCTACCCCTTTTATTGATAGAAAGTGAATGTCTGAAATAGCAGACCTTAAGCAAGATGTTTCAGACTTGAAAACTGCTATCTCAGCTAAAACATGTCAATGAAACAAGCACCTAGCACCCAGATACTTGGTATAAACTCCTTTTTATGAAATATTGATTCAAATTAGTTTTTAAAACTGACACTGGAACCAACACTGTATAAATGATTAAAACATTTATCGCACATAATGATACTCGTTATAATATACAGTATTTATGTCAAGTTCAACCTCTCCAAAGCAACACCCTTTGCGAGAAGCAAAACCATGTTGTTTCTGAGAGGTTGTGCTCTAGTGAGGTTAAATTAATAGTTAAAATAGTACAGTGAGATAAAGATTATGCTGTTGTTAAAGGGAAGTTGTTGCTCAAGAGAGGGTCGTTCAAGTGAGTCTCAATGAAATTCTTATTTTTTCAAAAAAATACAAAATTATGTTACAAATGTCTCATTCGTTCAGTTACAAGCAAATTAATATTCATGTAGCCGCGACCGTGATCCAGTAGTTTGTTTGCTGGACTTGTAACCTGGAGATCTGGGTTCAAATCTCGGTCGCGGCAGGTCATACTATTGATTTGATTTACTATGATTTGACAAAAAGTCGATTTTTCCCGTACATAGCTGAAAAATTGTTGAAAAACGGCGTTAAACCCAAGTGACAATGTCACATAAAACAAACAAAACAAATAATCATGTACATGTATTTTAAGCTAAATCAACGAAATGACGCCTTTAAACGTTAGCTACATGTATCTCAAATGTTTATGGCTGTGTTTCAATGTCCGGCAACGTGCAATGGTCGGTATTGGTCATTTTTCACGGTTAAAAATGCTACAGATCTACAAACGTTGACATTTCGGCCATTTATTTTTCCATTCGTCTTAATTAACGACCTTTAAGATGACAGAATACAGCATGTACAATCCACGACCCTTTCTGGCTGTTTGTTTGTGTTGTCATGTAATATTGCCATATAAAAGTACATTTGTACAGTCAGTGTTTAATTTATTCAAAATACACGAAAGTCTTTCACTATATGCATTTAATTTGATGGCTTAAGAAACACCCACGATGCATAAGGAATGATGTATTGATGTTTTATGTTCATTCCTATTTCTATTTTAATAAGAACAGAATACTGTTCAGTCCGGCCATTCTTTAACAAAATGTTGTTTTAGGTGAACCAAACTTTTAACAGTGAGTAGTTAGGTAGGGTTATGAAAATGAAAAGCTGGGAAAAGGAACGAAACATCTTTTGTCAAAATTGCTATAAAATATTTCTGTGGAGAGATATTTCAATTAGTTGGTCACATTACAAAACCAGCAATTTTTAACGTTGGCCTCACGTTTATTTTGCTATCAGGAATCGTTATAAAAGATATCTAACAAATTGTATCAACAATGAATTCGTTAATTATATTACAAACTGTATTGACTGCGTCGGGGATAAAGTTATAAAATTAGATGGGACGTGTACGTAGGTAAATTTTCAAGCCAAAATTTCCAAAAAACAGGCTAGGTAAAGCGGAACGAATTCTGTTTGGATTAATCTAAATTGAAACAGGTTGTAAAGTCAGTAAATGAGGCTTTAATTCGCTAAATACACCTAGTGACACTCATATTAAGTTTTATTAGATATTTTAGACATAATATTTAACATTTTCCGAGGCTAACGGCGCGCCAATTATCAAGATACTGCGTTGACTGTTAATATTAAACATTTAAACATATATTATAATATCAACGATTTAGTTTTATTTTATTACGGACCACAAAAGTAAGGATAAATGTGGAAGGGTTGTTTTTTGTAAGGAAGGTGTTTGATATTTTGCTACGTAATGGTATAAAACGAATCTCCTTCAGTATTAAAACGGTTGAAATATTTCTTTCGAGTGCCCGACCACCCGATGCGTGGACCTTTTATAGCTGAATTCCGAACAGGATTGGATATTTAGGGTGAAATTAAGCCTGTCATTGGGGTGGTTAGTTTTATATAGATTTTGATTATGAAAATATACAAAAAGCTGTTTGTTCTGCATGTTTGGTGGTTTTCAATTCGTTGCTATCTTGTCGTGTCACTGAGACGCTTGGTGTCTCACAGTTTTTATACCAACAGTATCCATAGCAGTTATCAAGATGAACTTAATCCTTGGGTGTCAAAAGCTTAAAAGTTGCTACGTAATGCTAAGTACGAATATTTTTATGCCTAATCCTCCAAAATATATATTGATGTCGTAAAAAGTGCACGCAGTACCTCGTTGGTTTACGACATCTTGACTGATCCATTCGGGTGCGCATCTCTGAATTTTGGGCTCTATACATAAAAAAAAATCAAAGGATTATTAATTACAAGTACTAATAATTAATGTGTAGTTCTTGGACCAGAAATCAAGTTTTTATGGTTTGCATCCATATCTTCAAAGCAAACACTGTCGTCTGGCGCCTGCTTCTATTAAACTTAAACGAAGTCCACCTTACGATGGGGTTGTGACTAAGTGTTTTCCAAAATCTTCGACACCCACAGGATAAATACCATAGTACGAAGTTGGCAAGCTGATTAAAACACAATTAACAAAATATTATTGAGATTATTTTTTTTTTAAAAAAGTACCTTGAGCGGTATTATTAAGTAGCTAATTATCTGACTAATGCATCTATCCGATAACCATACAAGTTAAACATGAGGTTTTTTATTGTCTGTTTATTGTCAAACATATTGAAAACAAGTAATAATCTTTATATTTATGGTTAAACAGAAGATTAAGACATAATAACGACGTAATTGATGATAACAGATACAGATAAGCCCTCGAAAAAACGATCCTCCTAAAATGTTTCCAACAAGAATTTGAACCTGAGTTATTTTTATCGGAATATTTATTTTAATGGTTGAATGAAAGTTTAAGCATCTACACTTTGTGGTGTGCAATTATTTCGAGGGTCCCAGCAAGCTTCTACAGATGAAGGATTCCGGCCTTCTCCACTCGAACATGGCTAATAAACAACTTGGGAATATCGCTCGCACCTGTTCTCCGTATTATAAATAAAGTGTGCTAAGTAATTGCTCAGTTATCTTTTATCGTTGAATGATATTTTTGTTTTCAAGATGAAGAGAATTTTAATTGAAATAATACCTTAAAAACCTGTGTTATAATACACTGGAAACATACCAATTAAAAGTTATATTTATGCACCCACTTCCGGTTCTAAGATATTTGTTCGCTGACGCTTACATTTCATGACGTAAACAATTTTCGAAGATTATTTAAGTGCAAACTATTTTATAAGTGATATCCAGTTATTTAGCAATCTTCATATATATGAATTTTAACAAGACAATGTAAATTTATTATTTCAAATTAAATTGAATATTATGTAATTATATGTGAAGTTCAAATAAATCTTAAATACCGAAATATAGTTTTTTGTATGAGAATGTAAAACATATGAACCACTACAAAACAGTTTTTTTATTATAAAACATTTACAATGAAAACAAGGAATTTATGTATGATGTATATTGAAGATGAATTATAGAGGTGGTGTTTAAGATGGGGTATCTGAAATGGAACATCAGATAGGAGGTATTAAGAGAGGAGTAACAGAGATGGATATTAGAGAGCGGATATTTGAGAGTAGGTTTTAGAGAGAGTATCGAAAAGGAGATACATGTACGCAGAGTACTGAAAAGAAATTTAGGTAAGGGGATCAGAGTGGGGGTATTTGGAGTGAGTTTGAAGAGGGGATATCAAAGAGCCTATTAGTGAGCTGAAGTTAGAGGGGGCTATCAGAGGAAGTATTAGTGAGAGGGTGTATCCAAGATGGGGAAGTCTGGGGAGAGACTTGGGGGAGAATGTAAGTGACACGATATTCTCATAGGTGCACACCAAGTGCAAGACGGATGTACATTATGTTAAGACATATACATATATAACATATGTACATCCGTCGAAACATGAAACAACAAACATTGTGCACTTCTGATTGGCCTGAACACTTTTCTATTTCAATCTTTTTGTTAATTTATTCATAGTATATCGCGCATCATGCAATTACAGAAATGGCCGCGTCATTCATAATGTCACACCGTTAATAAATTAAGCCATATGTATGATTTACATTGTTTCATTTTGCGACAGAAAATTAAACTGATTATTGATCATAAAACACTCTGTACGTGGTAAATTTGCTTCCTTCTATTTTCACTGGTTTGTCTTAAATTTCACAGAGTGACAAAATTTACACGGTGATTAAAACCAGTCCAATGTGGCGTAATGTGCAAGAAAAGCGTGAAGCAGTCTTTAAAGTGAATCAGAAAGCTCACCTTGTATCTCTTCTTACTATGGTGGGACCAAGTCCTGATTGGTGTGTTGGTAAGTATAATTTCAAGGTATTCCTTTGTACTTACTGACATCGAGAAAGTGAATGCAGGACGATTGGGTTAAAATTCGTGAAGTTAACAAATAAAAATAGTACACATTCAGTCAATAAGTATTAAAGAATTAATACATTAAATACATTGTAGTATTGTATCATTTATCATTAAATTATTTAATATTGATATTCATGTCTGTGGACACAACATAAAATTGCTTATTCCCAATCTAGTTTTAGTTTTTACACAGTTATTAAGAAAATAAATCTATATTAATGTTTGTAATTTGGCCAAAAATAAGGACTAACTGGTTTCAACTAACATGACCCAAAATATAGGGTCGGCAAAACTTGTTTCAAAAAACATGTATATATCTTTTAGTTCGCAGGTATAGTTCAAATGAAAATGTCCGCAAGAAAAAAAATGTTCGGGACTGAAAACAATCGGGTCGGTCGGGTTAGCAATTTCTGGGACCTTTTTTCACCTAAAGAAACACACATGAGTCAAATAATTGAATTAATGATACGAATGTATAAATCTTTGTATTGTAGGCATACCGTCATTGTCAGTATGTAACGCTAATTGTACGTGGGCAGATGAGATAGTTGTTGATTTGTACCCCTGGGATGCTGGTACGGACGATGGCATTTCTTATATAGTAAGTATTTTAACAATCCTCGATATAGCACAAGATTACACAGGGCTTAAAAGTGAACTATTAACCAATTAACATATTTGCGGATATTTCACCTTGAGCTTTTGGCCCTTGATGAATAGATCGTTAGGTAAAATATTTATTTTGTAAATTAACTGCTGCATCAAACATGAAAAAGAAAACTTATGAATGAAGAAAGCTAACACGTATTTTAACATTCAACACTTCAGATAAAAGTGCGCAATCAAATGCCTGTTTATATATACACGTGTCTGTACATTCATGATTTTTGTATGAAATGCATGTCAAATTTATCTCTATTCATAATGCATTGCGGAACTTAATTACTGACCCTCCCCGGTATTTATTTCAGAATCCACGAAAGATTCCCTCAGATCCCCCAGAGCGTATACACAAGATTACACAGGCTAACGGTAAACTTCACCCGGACTCACCATTCTCCACTAATAAGCCAATCAAACCAATGGCTAAAGTTACCCTCACCAAACTGAAGGAGGTGTGTGGAGGCGAAGGCAGTCAATCGGGTGAAGATAATATGCCCAGTACTGAAGATCTGATCCATCAAATGAAGGAGAAGATGATGATTAACAAGAAACTTGGTGAGTGCACTTTGTTTACTTTTTCATATGTAGTTTTTTTCTAATTTGTTGGACTGGTAGCGGTCCTTGTGTTTTATTATATAACGTTTAACACCCACAAACAACCCTTTACGTCCAATATGCCCAACCATAGCATTACATGAGAGATACTGAACAAGATGACTACATTTGTGAATACAAACGTATGATTACTTCTTTTCAGAAATGATGAAATGCGCGACCAGCGATTGGACTGAGTGGTCCGATTGTAGCAATAATTGTGGAAGTGGAATTAGACGCCGAAATCGTGAACTCCTCAATGAGAACATCTTACCGTCAATGTGTAGTATCGACTTGACAGATGAAGAACAATGTGAAGGCAAATGTATGGCTAACCAACCAAGAAAGATTGGAAGAGAGAAACTTAGTGATAATTTCGAAGTGCGTCATACCGACGAACTTGATTTTAATGATCCTTGCGCAATAACACCATGGTCTGATTGGTCACCTTGCAGTGCCAAGATGTGTGGGCGGGGCGTAAGGGAAAGGTGGAGGATGTTCTTGAGGAAGTCTGCTCAGATGATGAATTGTGGGTATGAAATCATGGAACAAGATGTCTGCTACGGAATCATCCCAGATTGTCGAAAGGCATTCATGATGAAAAACTTCACTGGTGAGTATTTTCACCTTCATAAGTTTGTACAAAATACAACGATTCATTGAAACGGTTACATTTATCATGCACTTATTTAGTTGTATTATTGTAATTGTTACAAACTACCCGATAAGTCCATTGTGTTTTGCTGCGCACCCGATTGTCTGTTTTGTTCCATTTACCGAAATTAACCAAATGTGATTATCTTTTGTAGTGATATGCAGTCTCCCAAAGAATGTTGGACCTTGCAGAGGAAATTTCCAACGTTGGTATTATGATAGCAATATGAGAAAATGTCTACCATTCCGATATGGGGGTTGCCGTGGTAACGACAATAAATTTGAGACTGAAGGAGACTGCCGGGAACACTGCGCGGATTATATGGGTAAGTGCTCGATGAAAACTGAGATCTAGCGAACATAGATATCGCTGCTGAAAAAAATACGACTTGTCATCAGTTTTGACTGTCTGATCCTGCCATTTGTCCTACATCTTTTCTTAAAAATGAAATTTCCATTTTATTAAACCATGCAGGGTATACAATTGATAATTTAAAAGACAGCCTTAACACTATTTTGAGGTAGATATTCAACTAGGATTAATTGCTGAAACCTAGATAATTTAAGAGATATTTTGCGTGTAAATATTGCACACCGCATACATGTATTAAGTTTTGAGCTGCCTCATGTTGCCCTCTTTCTAACGCCTGTAGTACATATCTACGTAAATAGTAGGACTATAATAATCTGGTTTATTCCTCAGATAACCTTGATGCCACGATAAACGCCATCGATCGTGCTGAACTTACTTCTGTGTCACAAGATGAGCTTAAAAGAATGATGATGAAGAAGAAAGCGATGATGTCGAAGAACAAAGGGGCACCACAGTTAGACGGGACCAATGTTGATTTTTCAATGGAAAAAAAGCGAAAGATGATGAAGAGGATGGAAAAGGAGAAAAAACGAGAGAGAAGACGACAAATGAAAGAAAAGAAACGACTGATGCGGGCAGAGAAGATGCGAATGCAAAAAGAACGAATGCAGAATGCAGGCGAGCGAGTAGATTGTATGGTCACCGAATGGACATCTTGGGAGCTGTGTACTAAAAAATGCGGAAAACAGTATGTCTCTAGAAGTCGTATGATCAAACGTCATTCAGAAAATGGTGGAAAGAAATGTCCGAAAAAAATGATACGAAGAAGAAAGTGCAGAATACCAAAATGTCGTAAGTTATTTCTGTTTGTTTTGGTTAATTCTCCCTAAACATCTTATCTAATTTGAAAATAATTAGCGGAAATGCGTATTCATACTGCCATTAATTATGATCATAATGCTTTTGTTTACTGAATTAGCTCTGTTTTGCTCAAGATTACGCATGTATTAGCTTCTAAAACTCCGTGTAATTAAGATATTAATTGGAAGTTTAGTGCAATTGTTAAACAAATGAAGTGGATTGTTTATCTAAAGCTATGTCTAAACATCAGACTACTGAGTGAAATAGTTTCTGTAACAAAATTAAGGATTATTTAAATGTTTAAATTGCTAAATTTGTGAACATACCCTTCAAACAAATTATCCCAGAGAATTTGTTTTGAAAATAATATTTTGCATTGTGTGTTTTTCAGCAAAAGACTGTAAAGTGTCTGCTTGGAGTGACTGGAGTTCGTGCACCGCCACATGCGGCCCCGAATCTGTGCGAGAACGTGAACGTAAAATCATTAAAAAGCCCAAAAATAATGGAATGGATTGTCCAAGTGTAATGGAGAGACAGTCCTGTAATCTTGGTCCATGTAATGATGAACAGGTAATTTTTCTACCGATTCCTATCCCACCTTTTGGCCCTTTGTCAGTATTTCATTCACACTTTATCTCGCCATGATGCGTCATTGCAAATATGTTGTCCTGATTGTTAATGTTCAATATTCATTGGTTCAAGAAATGAGATAAAGAAATTCTTGAGTCACATATTCTGGTTTACATGCATGCATGTTACCACAAAGTCTGTGTTATGATGAACGTGCTTAATTGCCATTGATTCTTTTTCGTAACTAATTCAATAAAATAAACTACTTAGGACCATACAACGTTTATCATCAAAAAGTAATTAAGTACTTACTATTATTATAAATGTGTCTTGTTTGATGTTTATTACAATGTGACTTCCATAATTTCAGGGAATGAAGGAATTTATGGAACAAATGCAGAAGAATCCGCCATTAGTCCGTCATCCTCATCACTGAGACGTCGTTAGTTGAAGTAAAGTGATTATTAAAGTGTTCATATAGATTAACTTCGACTGATACAGACAGTTATATATGAAGTTAAATTCTGTGAACCGAATTCTATGCACTAAAAAGTTCCGTTTGTGTTGTAGAGCATGCAGAAACAAAACATCAGTTTAAATTCACAAAGAGTGATGACGTCATAATTTAATGTTACAAACTTGACCAATCAGGGATCTTAACGTGCCTTTCTGGATTTTGATTTATTTTCCTTCTATGATTCAAATAATTTTATATTTGACAAGAAAGATGCTTACAGTTTGGATGTGTGAGAGATTTGGTGTTCAAATGCATTCACTCAAAACAAAATTTCAACTATCAAAATCATGGTCTTTCTTAGTGGTCAATGTCGGATTATGTAGCGTCTACGCAATGGTGCTGAACAAAGGTATTTATATATATATCTGTTATGGAAATGCTAACCGCCTTTGTCAGAAATATAACGGCTAAAATAACTTTGTATAACAATTGTTTACTGCATACCTTGTGTATGTCAATTATTTTATGTGCCAGTTTACCCCACCCACTTTTTTCCACGGCGATGTCAGATTCATTTATATATTATGACATTGTTTTGTGTTATTTATGTTGAATTTATCATATTTATAATTTTCACTTTTCCATAACATATCATCAGGAGGCAATACATATCTTTTTATGTCTGTATACAAACTTTATTGACGGCCCAACAAGAAATCTAAATTGTAAAGTCTTCATTAAGAAATTTTTTAAATAAATTCAAAAGTAACTTGCATTTTGGACTGCAGAGAATTCCATTTTTGAGTATTCTTTGCTATATCAGTAATGTTATTTTCGACTGGAGCTATTTATCTCTCCACCCCTCCCACCTCCCAAAGTGTCTGTACAGAGGACACGTCTTGGAACATCGAAATCTTTCATGACTGCCAAAAAATACTACCTTTTTCGCATTAGGTCTCTCTCTGTTTATGTTTACCTCCTAGCCACACTAGACAATGACAAAAAACAAACCTATTTTCAACAGTGGAACATTCCATTTCCCGGCAGTAGGTGTATTTGGCTAGAAAACTCATTTAGAAATATTAAAACATTAATATATCAGTCATTTTTACTAACCATGTTTTCTATCAGAAAGCTTTTTTTACTTTTTTTCGAAGTGCTAAGAATGTTTTCTCTGAATTGATTCATTAACGATATTGCCTTTGACATTCTGTTTGTAGTTTTATATTTTTTGTTATAGTTTTGTTATTGTCTGATGTTTTGCCAGGTGCTTACGTGCCAATATAATAATGTTGCTTTTATTAGAAATAGTTCAAAACTATCAATATGACACAAAATACTATCCAAACTGTATATTTTTGATGAAAATAAACGTTTGATTGCTTCATTATTTTCTTTAAAAAAGTGCAATTTTTTGTGATTTGAACACAATTTTCCCATAAAATATTCTTTCTCAAAATGTATAACCTTTATTTTAATGGGAACAAAATTATATTAAATTTGCCAAAAAAAATTAGATCTTTTGCAATCTAGACAAATTTGGTGGGAAATGTGAATATACAAATGTTGGTATGTTTTGCTTTAATGTTAATTTTTGCTAAAATGACTCATATTTCACTTAAAAATGTTATTAAATAAATTCTTTAAACCCAATTTTGATGGTTAACACGTAAAATGCACGATTTCACTTAGCAAGACGTCTAGTAAAAATACAATTTTTTTCATAACTTTTAACTTTTTTTTTCAAATGGAGTTTCATATTTGCTAGTCTTGTTTGTACATATGTTGAACTATAACTGTAACTATGTATAGTATAATACATTCAAAAGCTTTCCTAATATATCAAGGGGACAAATAAGGGATTTGTAGCTCTGTAAGAATTCATTGGTAATTGGTTACAAATTTCCCCATCTATTTGTTAGTCTCAGGTTATACTTTATTTTCATTTTGTTCTTTACTGCTCTGTACTGTTTGTGTCCCTGGAATTGTATACATAATTGAATGTAGGCACTAATACCATTACCACATGTATTTGGAATCTTCATGTTTTGTTATGAAATTCCAGAAAGATTTCTTACGTCAGTGTCACATGTTTGCTATTTATAGTAACAACTGCATTGAATATACTACAGCGTGCTAAGCCTGCTTCAGTTACTGACTAGAAAAGTAGAAAAGCTTTAAATATATCATAAGTTTTCTTATTTATTGATACGAAAGTTGCTTTCTTGAAATTACTGTGTTTGCCTGATGAATTTCAATACAAGATGGAAGTCTTATATCAGAAATGGAAAATAATGACTGGTCAATATATGATAATCAAGAATACTGCTATTGATGGATATTAACAAAAAAAATCCAATTAAGAAAGGATTTAGCGGACATTTAATTCAGACAACTACCAGATTTTGTTACATGTATGGACAATAATGTACATACTGTTCTATAAAGTGTACATAGAATTATGATATTATTATGTTAGTATGTAAAATTGTGATATCATGTCATTTTTAAAACAAATAAAATCAAATAACACCAATTTCTGTCTTTTGTAATGAATACTTGACCAATGAAATCATTCATTCCTATGTTGATATATCTTGAATTATTAAAACACCAGAAATGTAATATTCTGCTAATATAAATGAAGCAAGACATGTACAACTCACGTGTGTAACAGACACTGTTATAATTATGTTGAATTCCACATAGTACATCATAGCAGTCTTAATTAGTGCTCCAGGGTCACTTACCAGTGGTCTAAGCATCACCCACCAGTGGTCTAAGGTCACCTATCAGTGCTTAGGGCTCATACTAATGCTTCCAGGTCATCTACCAGCGCTCATGTCACCTACCAGTACTCATAGGTCACCTACAAGTAGTCCCAGGTCACTTACCAGTCTTCCAGGGTCACCTGCTAGTGCTCATAAGTCAATCACCTTCCATTGCTCTTAGGGCACCTAACAGTGCTCTTATGTTGCCTATTAGGGCTTCCAGGTCATCTCTTAGTGGTTGTTTTGGTCACTAGAGTTCTTTGGTCACTAACTAGTGCTCTCCGGTCACCTACTTAATTATACCAAGGCATTCCTTATTTTATTGCTATGGACATAGTGAAATATAATGAAGTCATTGTTTGGGTCCCCAGAAATCCACTATAACTGTGTTCTATGCCATCTGTTACCACAAAAGTTTGGCTTTACAAACAGAGATACAAAACTGTTCTCGTTGGTTGGGTGCATTAAGTACTAGAAGTCAATTACAGTTGTATATATAACAAAGGCAATCAGCCACTTTATTATCACAAAATAACAAGCATAATAGAGGTAAATAGATGTATTAATATATACCAATGTCTGTAATAATCACTCTTTTTTGCAACAATGGAATTTATTGTTTGTCTGTGCATTAACACAAACATTTCAACCAGCAACTCTAGAATGATAATACAGGACAGGTAAAGCTATTGTTGTATTTCTCACATAAGCATATATGTTGAAACAAATTCATAATATAATCAAAATGCCACTGTTCTAAACATTAAACGTAAAAAACAGACAATGACTCATTACAAAAGAAAAGACCACATGAACATCAAAAATGCACTAGCAAGAATAACAGATTGATATACAAATAATACAGCTCTACAACAGCATGCATTAATATACAGAATAATACATTTATAGTGAACTCAGTTACAGTGAATAATCAGATACAGTGAAGTATTTATTTTCCTAGACCCTACCATCATTTCATTGTTATAGATACAGTGAAATATGGATATACTGAAGTTATTGTATAGGCTCCGAGGGATTCGCTATAACCTTGCTCTACTGTAATCAAATTCATACTGTACATACAATACAGATTAACCTCAAGATACTGAACAGATGTTTACAAGTAACATATTCAGTTACACTGTTCAAATCAAGACACTGGGACATTTTATGAAGTTTGAATTTATATCACCCGTGTCTGGCAGTGATCAAAAACTTGTATTTATGCCATGATGGAAGTAGCGACAAGAGGCTCAGATGCTAAATGAAACCCAGATTTATAACCACTACTCAGCACACAGATATTTAAGTGTTCTCAGCTTAGTGTGAGTGGTGAGATTCGAGTGTAAGTATTGAATGTTAATTACTAGTAACTATATTTCAGGCCCTGATCTTAAGTTTTACAATTAAGTAAGGGGTAAAAAAGTTTTTGGTTTCTGCTAACCCAACTGACTTTTTCTGCTCATCCTGGACTTTTTTCAGTCTTGGACAAATTTCTTCTTCTTGTTAATATTTTCCTTTTCATATCAACTATATCTCCAACCCCAAAAACAATTTATTTTAAAAAAGTGTTCTTCTGACCAACCATTCCTATTTTTGGGGGGTTATTAGCTATTTAGGTATTTTTTGACCTAATGATAATCTACATAAACAAAGAGAGAAAAATTATCATAATTGTAATAGTTAAAAATAAGCTAATCAAAATCAAAACTTAAAAAAATTCACTTTTATGAAATATTTTTTACCAATACTGATATAGTTAAGACAACTATCTTTCAAACATAAAAGAAAGTGTTTTATTTGAGACAAACAATGACTAACAACTTAGTAATGATCAATTTTTAACAATTAAGAAAAAGGACATTTATTATAAACTTCCAAAACTGCATCAAATAACTTAAAACTGGCAATAAAAAATGCAATAAAAATAAAGTGGTGAAAATTTTTTATCATTTTCAGATTCACAGTTTTCAGACAACTTGTTGAATCAACTTAGTTATTTATGATCATTACTGCAGATGATCATTACAGTAGTACCCTTCATTTTGATTTATTTATAATTGCAAGCAGCAAATCACTTCAAAATCGAGTCATAATCAGCTTCAAATTCTTAATTTATAGGATTAAGCAAAGATAATTATATTGTATCAGGTATTATTATGTAGACGAAATGTAAGGGGAAAAATGGGAAAATGTATTATTTACAGCATCTTGTCAATAATTCAGATCAAGATACATAAAAGTCATAAATGTAATGTTTTTATTGAAAACAAAATACATTATTATACCACAGTGATAAAGCTATCAAATACTCCTGACAGAATGTATTAAACTCCATAAATTTTGTCTACCTTTTGAAAGATTTACTATTTAAAAACAGGAGAATTTTAATAGATGATTTTTTTTTTTCGTTTTTTACCTGAAGAATGAAACTATCAGATCTTTCAAACAGTATCAGTTGAAAGTAATTTCCCCGTATTTTGTAACCAGAATCATCCTAAAATTTACATTTATTAACTTCATAAAAAACGTTTCAACATAAATAGGAAACATAGTTGAGGCCCTTCTGGAGGTAGACTGGACATACCTTTTCATGGATTACTGAAAATCAACAATTATACTGATTACCAAGTTTGTTAAAAACTGATTTAGCATATAATTCATTTAGATGTTGTACAGGCTTTATTATCGGGTATTTATTTTTTGAAATTCATCTTTTTAGTTCAGAAATATGGTTTTTAGAAAAATGAAAATATTGGCGAGAAAAAAAATACACCACGATTGAAAAAATGAGAAGAGCAGAAAAAATGGGGTCAGTCAGGATAGCAGAAACCAAGAGCCTTTTTTATGCCATATAATAAATGAGACATAAAACTTCCTGCTAGGCAACAAGTAAAGCAGACGACAAAAACAAACATCTTATCTGCACTCAATACAGAATACAAAGTAATAGTTTAACAAAATTACAATAAAGAGCGTTTACATTCAAACATGCCTTGTGAGTTCATAAATTCGTATCACATTGATTTTGTATCACAGTGTCCCAGATAGGACATAAAACATGCACACAAACATTAGGGAGAAAGTTCATCATTAGCAAATGCCGTTTCAGCTGACAGCCTGGGGTCTGCCCCCTGCACTGCTAATACTGGATACAGGTGTGTTACGAGACTGCTGGGTAGACTGGTACCTGGATGGCCCCGTCGACAGTGAGAACTCGTATGGATCTGCAGTACTGGTTAGTAACCGCATCTTGTCTTCTGAAAACATTAACAAAGAAACAAATTAGCGCCAATAATATACCAGTACATTGAAATTTTCTAAAAGTAAGTTGAAAAAAATAATCAATACAAAGCTTGTAACTTATCATAAATTCTAATTAAATACACTTGTGGATGATATCATATTTGTACAGTGACAATACAAGAGTACATATAGTAAAGTTCTGTACCTTTGTACTTCAAATACTCTTTATATGCCTTTAAGGAACAAACTTCATAAAAGCAAGGTACAGTGTAACAACACTTAACTTTATCAAGTCAGAAAAAAGGAAAAATGATTTTAATGAAAATTAACTGTAATCTTTGACTAATTTGAAAAAAAGAGAACTATGCCATGCAAATTAAGCTTATCATTAAACTAATACTGGAAAATAAGAACTGTGAAATATTAGCACTTTATCACAAACATACAAAGTCACAGACTATTCATTTAGAAACAAAAGATGTAAGACAATTGTCTGTAATTATATGGTTATTATATGATCAAGAGATATAGAAATATCAATTGGAAGTACAGCATGAACTATATTATCACATATAATACATACATTATACACAAACATCTGATACACATATGATGTATTACATAACTGAAAACAGCAGCATAATATGACAAATGTAGGAAAATATCTTCAAAGCCTCCATCCATCTTGTCTAAAACATGATAAATGCAGAACATAACAATCTAATATAGGTATGAAGAATACGCATAATTGTGTTCAAGTTTTTGTGCCAAATTTTGCACAAATAGCGTGAAGTTAAACAATTTTAAAATGATATCTTCTGTCCAATTATTACAGCAACATTAATTCTAAACAATGATAACTTATGGCCATGTTATATCGTACTATTTGCAGAATTTATGTAATGTTTCATTGTAACTTAAACTAAACCATGAAAGAAACAACCTATTTTACAATTGATATCATTGAATGAGAATGTTGGACACACATGTTATTAAACGTACAAACTGACAGTTAATTTTTAATAACAAATATTTTAATAATCTATTGCCAGGGTAGAAATATAAACATATAGTCTAGTTATCCTGTATTTCCAAACTGTTTGACCCGTAATTTTCTTTCGTGATTTGGTGTATTTCAAAGGGTATTTGTATAAAAACATTAAAACTGTAATATCAGTAATCTTACAAGCTGAAGAAAACTCCCAAGTAAGATAATCATACCACAAAGATTTATATCGACTGAATTTTTCTAGAACAAAGGTCAGTTATTTATGATATTCATTTAGATAGGACATAAAAATTGCAACATGTAAAGAAGACAGTGAAATACGATGCAAATGCAGAAAATATCAAAGAGTGAACTTCAAACTCAAGCAAGATCGTGTATCCTTTATAGCATGAAATAAGCGATATAACGACTTTATAATAGACGAATATGCATAGTCAACATGTAGTTATGTAAAAATGCGTTATAAGAATGCCACATAAATATATAACATTTATGACAAAAATGTACAAACATTAATCAGGACCACAGGAGAAGAAGACATAATCCAGTCAATAAAATAATAAAATTCAAATATTAAAAAGGTAAAAATCATAACGTCGGATATAATCATAGTATAAAGTAAAATGTTGATACTACATTTATCCTTTTTTTATCAGCACTGGTAGATTGATCATACTCTACTTATTATACAAAAATGTTCATCTGTAGCAATCAAATAAAGCACATTACAATAATTCATTTTTTTAAAAAATTACAATCTTTCAGTCAATGCAAAGATATTAGTGTAAAGATGTTTAAATTGAAGCAAGAATTTAACATGTATTTGCAAACCTGACAATCAATATATATATATATATATATATATATGACAGATATGAAATATGAAGTAAGTGTTTAACCACAGCTAAGGAAGGCAGCTCACTACATAGACAGCTGTTAACATAGTAGAATAAAACATAACATTATTCTCATGCTCTGCTTTTGCTGTTTTTTCAGTATTGTATGGAAGGAAATAACTGGGTCCAACTCCCATCATGAACAATAGATCTTAGACAAGTAGTCAAACAAACATACAACCAGACCAACACAGAGCACAGACATTGCCAGATAAAGGCACTCAAACACGCACGCACGCACGCACACACACAGACACACACAGAGACAGACGGACACCAGACAGACAGATGGACACACAGAGAAAAGAGGACAAACAGACAAACAAACAGACAGACACACAGACACACAGAGAAACATATACACAGGTAAATCTCATAACTACAAAACATCGTCCAACAGAATTACCACACAAATACAAAAATTCATGATTTATTTCCATATAAAGCCATCATAAATGTATCATTTCTCTACTGCACAAAGTTTGAACTCAGTTTTTGGTGTTTTATAGTACAATAAATTGTCTGTGTGTGTGCAAGCTACTTTAAAGTAGGTGTCAGAATTGTGAAAACATACCAGTACAGTCATTAATTTTTATTACCATTAAAAATGTCAATACATTGTAATAAAGGTAATTAAATGTCATACATTAACAACTTCAATTAATTCATAATACAATTAAGACTCGTTTATCAGAAAAGAACTGAACTGACACCAAGAGAGACAGACTGGTTATTCATAGATGAAGAATAACAAGTTCAAGGTTAAACTCCACTTATCACGTAAGATTCAGGCTCACAATTCAACAAACAACCTACGTACAGCATCTTATACATCATTGCTTAAAAAACTACAAACTGTGGTTCTTTCAGCCAACAAAATGAAACTCAGGGGCTAATTTCAAAGCCATGCCTTAGTTAAGACATTGTACAACTTAAACATCAAGACATCCAGAGTTTGTAAAGATAAATATATTATATGCCATTGTTTGTTTGGTGGATTTTCATAAACTGTTAAAGTCGATTATCCGAAATTTTCAAATTTAAAAAGTGCAAACTTGGCTATAGTATGTCAATAAAACAAAACCTGGATCCCTTAAATTCTGTTTCTGGAATTTCCAATTCTTATAGCAATCTGCTTGAAGGACTTAAGTTCAAAGTTGCAGACTGTAAGATGTTAATTAGCAGTACTTAAAAGGTCATTTAATTTCATTGGTAGAGATACAAAACACAAACACATATACTGCCTCACTATTGTCTACACAACACAATGTGGTCAACAATATTCTAAGTCAAACTCTTAACACAATAAGAGTGCATTTTTTACGCCTGAACCCCCACATTTCACAAACATAGAGTGTACAACTGACCTGAACCAGCAGTATATCGTCTACTAAATCCTGAATATAATTATAAAATATAAAACATCAAACACAATCTAAAGCTATCAGATATATCAAATTCACACCAGCGCAGATACATAAATAAAGCAACAAATGATAAATAAATAATATGGTGGACATTCAAAATCACAAGCACTCGTGTGATCATCACCTTCATTGGTCCTGCACTTTGGACCTTTCTCAGAGCGACACGCCTTTTTGTTTCAAAAGGGGTCATGTCAGTGAATGTACATCTAAGGGATTTATAGTCCCCTGATAAATAATCTGAACCATCAACGTGGAGGGTTCCTACGGTGTTGGGACGTACAGCTACAACATTGATAAATAGAAAAACAAATTTTCTACAGCTGTGAACTAAAAGCATGAGATATATACATGTACTCATAAACAGTATTTATAGTGTTAGGCTCAACTTTTCAAAAGTAAACCAAACTTAGGTTTCCGGTTAAACCACAGGAAACAGACAGAATGGCAACAACCAGTTTGCAAAAATGCAAAAAATCGAGACTTTTAAAGGGCCTTCACATCACATTGATGTACATGTATGCATGTGTTGGAGTACAAAATATGATCCTATCAGATTTGTTCTAACATGAATCACGTCGTTACATCTGAAATTAAAATTTTTCACACCAAAGCAGACAAAGTTTCCTATCCTAAATCACATCAGAGATTTTTTTTTTTGTATATTTTACAGCCCAATATCAGCTGTTTCCCCCAGCCCAAAAAAGTTATATTTTTTCCTAAAAATGCTATATGAATAAGCGATAGTTTTTCAAAATTTCCCCTTTTTCTGATTTATCACGCTATATTTTCCCCTTCAGAAAACCACAGGTAGTTTTGAAATTTAAAAAGAAATCACGATCAATTCACAATTATGGGATAAAGGAACAAAAATAAGTCTTTAACAGTGTTCAAAGAACAATTTCATAACGGGTCATGAAAATATATCACAGAAATGGATGCGTTTGATTAATATTATTGAAGAAATATTCTAGGGTTAATCGAGTAAAGTGTTGTGGATAATATTTGTACATTTCAGTTGAAAATTTTTTCTCTTGTATGAGAATTTTGGTTTGAAAGTTGGGGAAAAATGATCACTATATCAGATTGGAAATGGGTTCATTTACCAGTACTTATCACAAAATGAAACAATTCCTGTTACTATATAAATATATAGAGAGAGAGATTCAGATGCAGGTAATTTTACCTAAGATATTGAGATAATTCAAATGATCCTCTTTTAAAATAATGTCTTCCTGTTTATCAATATAAGCACTATGATGAACAACATAAAACACAGCATCAGGACCATCCATTCAAAGCATACCATAAAACACATTATAGACAATATTAATACAATGATGTATCAGAGACAAAACAACAGTTTATTGAAACACATAAACTAGCTGACATTTCTGTTTAACGATCGTGAAGCATAATAGAACGAGACATTTCTGATATATTAAAGTTTCTCTGTCATTCACATCAAACTGGTTGACAAACCTGTCGTAGAATCAGATGCTGTACATAATCTGTCCCATACTGTACTAGGAACCTTGGCTATAGATAGTGCAGTTAATTATAGTTTCATTTTATTCTATTATTGCTTAGAAAAAAGTAGAATATATTAAAGTCATTTAGTATTTTCAAGATATTAACCCTTAGCAAACCATTTTCAATCCAATTATCATAAACCATAAGTTTGTATGATTCAATACTATAAACTAGCACACTATAAGCTAAGCATGATTTAAAATATAAAACTGTTGTTAAAGCAAGATAACTTATTTCATGTACTCAATTATTATTGCACTACCTAATTGTCAGTTTTCAGTAAGTATAGAGATATACATGTATATATTTGAAACATTTTTTAAAAAATTATCATCAGTATTTGCAAAAAAAGATGTTAAAGTATATGACAGTCAGTATATTTCAAAAGTAGACAAATTGTTATTGACTTTTTTTAAAATAAAAAATTTTAATGCATTCATTTCTTTTATCTATATAAAGAAAATAACGATTGACTACAGATTGAAAGTTGATGACATATTTCACAAATTTTATGTCAATGAATACATATGACTTAACTGCTTCACTAATTGACCTTCTTTAAATTTGTAGTTTAAAAAACAATAAATTATCAGCCCAAATATTTTCATCATGGAAAACATACATAACTTAATGATAAAACAGGGGTTTACAAGAGGTTATTGCATGCATGTAGGGGATAGTGGTAATGTTGTATCAAAATCAGGAAATAAAACAAGTACTTACCTATCTGCTTCTCTGAATTAGCACTAGTGGCAAGTTCCTTCCATCCATTTTGATAGCTACAAATATATTTAAAAAATGGATTTAATTCTAAGGCCAAAAATACTTTCTGTTAACACACCAAAAAATACAAGGTCTGTATGTTGACAGATCCTTGTTTTCTAATACCCTTTTTGTTCACTGATAGGTCATTTCAAAATGAAAATATCTGGAAGAAAAAAACTGACCAAGCCACAAAAAATTTAGGTCGGCAGAAAAATGGGTCCATTGGGTTAGTGGAAGCCAGGAGCTTTTTTCGCATCTAATCAGCAGCATTTTGAAAAAACTATAACAGGCATAAAATGCATCAAATGACAATCCTGGTTCACTGTCTATTCAAGGGCCATAACTCATACCAATTTTAAAATTCATTGTTAATAAAATGGTCATAGGAGAAAGACTTGTTTAAATTAATGAGGAAATAAATAAAAATCACACGATGCCAATAATCAAAAACCATTTGTAATCATTTCTAATACTGTTAATTGATTGGACAATGACTATTGTGAATATTGTTGCATGTAATTTATTGGTAAGGAAAGACTAAGAAATATATAAATATACAAATCATGCAAAAGACACTTACTCATCAAAATTAAGACTAGTTGTCCAATCCAACAGTTCATCAACTTCCCAATCTTCTAATGCATCAGTTCCATAATTCTCCACGGTGGCTACCATACCTGTATATATAGTACATACATAGTAATGCATACTGATGTAGCGTTAAGTGGATGTGATAACTAATTGCATGGTATAAATTGTATGTGAAAACTAGAATGTCCGTTTTAAGTCAATTGTACATACATATACATGTATCTTGGTAATTAACCATACACTGACCCTCCCAATTTTAATAAGACTAATCCATAGTCAAATAAAAGGATTAGTTTATGTCCATCAGGCCTAAAAAAAAAAGGTTTGTTTCCGGTTACATGCTCAAAGAAATATGGGTCTGAAGGTAGCGATTTTTTTTCTTTTATGTTTTTTTACATATATCGGCAACACTGTTGTGAAAATTAAAATATAGCACTAAGATTTGGATGCCATAAAAACTTATGAGTCAGCAGGTAAAAGATGGGTCAGTCGGGTAACTGGAAACAAACCTCCTTTTTTCGGCCTTATGAAAATTATGGATGATATCCAACAAATACAATAAAGCATGGTACATCCATTCCCTTATCAAAAGTGGCAACAATTTGGCAAATTGACCTAATTCAGGGTTTATTACTGTGTATAAAATGCACGGTTATTGTCCTCTTGTACAAAGTTTCAGAAAATAAATGCACAAATTTATACTACACTGTAATAATAAATCATTGTAATGATACAGGGAAGGAAAGTGCTTCATTAAGTAAAATATATAACCAAATAAAAATTAACATCTAATTTTGACAAGTATAATACTCAGAATTAACATAAGATTTTGACAAGTATTTGAATTAAAAAAAGTATTTAAGCACACTGTAACGAGATTATGTCTGTGACACATACAGCTGCAAATATTACATAAATCTTTATACATCTACATGTGAATGACATACTATGTTCAACGTGTTTCCTTGAAGTGAAAGTTGACTCCAGAAAAGCATAAAATGTCTCAAACATTATTTTCAAATATGATAAACGCTCGCCCACGCACCAATTGAAATGTTAATCACGGAGTAAATATGCTGCATGAAAATATCAGATGGACAAGGCTGGCTTATACATTTATTTTCAGCATTGGTAAAACCTGATCTTACAGTCACCCCCAAATACAGGCCATCTCAATTTACAGATAAAATATACCAAATTAATCTCTGGAAAAAGGTCATACAGTGCGACCTCTCCAGAGTGGCCCTCTCTTGAGCAACAACCTTCCTTCCACAACAGCATGATTTTTCCCACTGTATGACTGAACTATTATTTTAACCTCTCTAGAGCAAAAACCTCTCAAAATCATTTTGCTTCTCCAAACGGGGTTGCTTTTGGAGAGCACTGTATTTGAAAAAACTTTAATTCCTGGCCCCTACCTGCAGCAGCCCCTTCAATAAGTTGTATTGTTTCCTTGTCATCAGATTTAGCCTTCAGCATTCCGTCTTTGTACCTACCATAAATAAATTTCATATAATAAAGTCATCAATGACAGACACATTGTCACAAAAATCATGGGGCTGAAAAATCTCACATTGATAACAATTCAAGTACGTTATGTTGACAAAAACAGATAAAAAATTATTTGATAAATGTCTGTAAAGAAACAACGACTCATAAAATAGTAATAAAATAGCAGATTTTACATAAATATGTGCTTTCACACTATAAGTGTTTATGATCATTGAGGCTTTACCATATTAATGATACACCTTGTTGAACTTACTGCGATAATAGTAACAATGACGATTTTTACTTTATCAACACCACAAAGAAACATTGACTTGAATTTTAACATTTTAATGCATCTATTATAAAACGTTCCATAAAATTAGAATTCGCAATCTTAATTAGCATATATGAGAAGAAAGTGGCCATTAAATTCAACAGATATGAAAACAGTTTTCATTTCATAATGTGGTTATGTGAGAAGAAAACTCCAGTCGAAAAAGTTCAATTTTTTTCCCTTATATCCACAACATAAAGATAATATTCCATATAAGAAATTTATGAGTTAAACTGCATTTACGGTCAAATGTAATCGTCTTGGATCATGTTGTTTAATCTTGGTGCACAATTTTAATTGAGAGCTTTAGCAACTATGTGTGAAATAATAACCGCAAGAGTTTGTGATACTAATAAAGATTAAATGCAATATTCTGATGAATTTAATAAAAAAAAGGAGTCTCAGGACATTTATTTAAGGCAGCACCAGTGTTTTATGTTCTCCACACTCTCCTTAAACAAATTTCTCAAATTTGATTCTTACTACCAACAAGAGGGCCAAACTTAATCACAAAATATGCTCACCCAAATTATCTAGTGAAAAATGTATAATAACAGCTCTTCATCTTAGAGAACAGAAAAGGTCTATTTCATCATTTTCTGTAACATCAGTAGTCATAAGACTGCCAAGGGTGATTTTGCTGGTAATCAAACTTGACTGACATATTATACCCCTAAACTTTTGGACCCAGTTTGGTGAAGATTGAATGGGAACTATTAAACTTAGAGAGCTGTACTATTAAACTTAGAGAGCTGTACTTCACAAAACAAATTTTTCTTACATTTTCTTCATCCATTCAATTTTCTTTTTCTTCTTTCTTTTCTCAACATCCTGTTTTCTCTGGAGCTGAAAGTAAGAAATGAAACATCTCAGAAGATTTCTACATGGAGTAGATTTTAACTTTACAAGCATTCTATGAGGAAGATGCAAACGGAATTATTTCCTTAGGTAACAAATAGCTCTAGACTAATAATCACCAACCCCTGCCCACTGTGAATTCGAATCCCATACCAGATCAGAAAAAATTCACACATGGGGAAGCTGTCCATTTGGCTCTTGGAAGGTTAATGGTTCTACTCAGATGTGCACCTGTTGAAGTTGGAAAAGTCGCCAAGTGACCCATACCATAGGAGGAACGTTAACTTCCAGAGAAAAAAAGTAACAAAATAGGTAAAATGGAAACATTGGGACTGCAGGTTGCAACTATTAGACCAAGTCCCATATACAGGACCACTATAGGGTTTGACCATAGGACTTAAAAATATGTGAAGTCATCTATGTCATTAGTTTGTTCCTCTAGTAGCCATTCATGATTATTATCTTCTTCATTTACCACATTTCTGTGTAACAGATTTATCATGAGTCAGCAATATTAGAATAGTGTTTGGTGAAACAGTTGACCTATCATGTGTTCTTGGGTTACCTACCCATAGTTAACCAACACATTATCTTCCTTCCAGAGGCAACTTCCAACATCTACACATATCAAATGAATCCCCTCCTTTAAAAAGCAAATGCCTATTTCTATACATGAACCTGATGACAAATGACACTGAATGAGATTTAAAGAAAGCCAAATTATAAGAATGTACATTCCTCGCTCAAGGCTCAAACACATAACCTAAAACAGTGAAGCCGTCGACTGAATGAGTAAACTAGGCTTCTAATTCAATAATTCATCTACAAACGACTAAGCATATATTTCTTATCAGGTCAATGAAAGAAGATCTTTTCAATATGTGATAATACATGTACTTTACATGCAATTTAATTCAAGCTTTAACAAATGATAACACGGGTCAAACTTTAGAGCTTATCCACAACATCAATATTAAAAAAACTGCAAAATTAAATAAACGTAGTTCAAGCCTCTGTGTTAAAGTACAAGTGTTCTTTAAAAATCATGTAGAGACCACTTGATTGGATTGAAATGTTTTATAAATCACACAGTTACAACATCCCAAGATAAGAAATCAACTTCAAAATTACCATGCATGGAATACAACATGTCGGATCATTATTTAATACAACCATGATAAACTGATACAAGTCTATTTGATATGCAGTGTGCTGCAGTTTATATTCAAACAAAGCAAGTCCATAAATTTCATGCCCAGATTAAATAAATTGGAATGACAAAGTGCACGATAATTTAATAGAGTCTACGGTACTATGATGTTTTGATGAATTTAACATAATGTGGGGCATGGCAGAATGTAATTTTTTTTATACTGTTATTAATATAAATCTAAACAATCTGATGTCAGGCTGCTATATACTGTCCTCTCTATGTCTGGATATTTTATTCTCTCTAAACTTTTTATTATTTGAATGGGCCATCAATATTTCACTGATTTTGATTGGCTAACCAAGAGATTCATAGATTTTAATAGGCTGACTAACTGATTTTGATTGGCTGACTGACTGATCCATAAATTTTGATTGGCTGATCAAATGATACATAAATTTTGATTGGCCGACCAGCTGATTAATGGATTTTAATTGGCAGAGTAGTATTTGAAAATTGAAAGAATGGCACCAGATTTCTGAAGCATTAATACATACATTAGTCAAAATATATCATTTATGTCACAATGATGTTGAGAACACAAGACTTTGCAGCATGGCGTACCTAGAGGAACCAATGACTTGATTTATCAGTTATAAGGAAAAACATATTTCATGATTTGATACAAGAAAACACAGACTAAATTTCCATTAATTCTATAGATAGCAAAGATGTCTTATCATACAAACAGCTGTTGGGCTTTAATTAAACATTGAAAATTACTATAAATGAAAACTGCCTATATTTGATTCAAGTGTCATGAAAAATTAGCAAATATAACTGATAAATTAAGATACTTAAAGTTTGAGTGATAAAGACATAAATCATACGTAATTACACAACAAAGGGAAATCTGCACAAAAACTGGTACAATAACGATGTAAACAGATTATAGAATGATGATATAATACTTTAATATAATGTTTTATGTTCATGGGTGTATCATATCTCAGTATTTGAATACTAGCTGTAATCTAAAACTGCTCAGTCATATTTTTGTAGCCACAATGACTAGAATGAGAAAAAACAATTCTATAATATAAATGATTTTTGTAAATCTTGTAAATCTTAATGCAATTAAACATTCTTCTTAATCGTCAACTTACATCAACAAAATTCAACCAACACAGACCAGATCCTATTTTATCATCAATAGACAAAGGCCAGATCCTATTTTATCATCAACAGACAAAGGCCAGATCCTATTTTATCATCAATAGACAAAGGCCATATCCTATTTTATCATCAACAGACAAAGGCCAGATCCTATTTTATCATCAATAGACAAAGGCCAGATCCTATTTTATCATCAATAGACAAAGGCCAGATCATATTTTATCATCAATAGACAAAGGCCAGATCCTATTGATCCTATTTTATCATCAACAGACAAAGGACAGATCCTATTTTATCATCAACCAACAAAGGCCAGATCCTATTTTATCATCAACCAACAAAGGCCAGATCCTATTTTATCATCAACAGACAAAGGCCAGATCCTATTTTATCATCAATAGACAAAGGGCGGATCCTATTTTATCATCAACCAACAAAGGCCAGATCATATTTTATCATCAATAGACAAAGGCCAGATCCTATTGATCCTATTTTATCATCAACAGACAAAGGACAGATCCTATTTTATCATCAACAGACAAAGGACAGATCATATTTTATCATCAATAGACAAAGGCCAGATCCTATTGATCCTATTTTATCATCAACAGACAAAGGACAGATCCTATTTTATCATCAACCAACAAAGGCCAGATCCTATTTTATCATCAACCAACAAAGGCCAGATCTTATTTTATCATCAACCAACAAAGGCTAGATCCTATTTTATCATCAACCAACAAAGGCCAGATCCTATTTTATCATCAACCAACAAAGTTGGTTCCTTCTTTATCAACAGACACAAGCCAAACTAAAACATTAACCAACTTAGATAAACCTACACATCAACGATGACAGATTATCAGATATCAATGATGACAGATTATCAGATATCAACGTTGACAGATTATCAGATAAACATCATGAATTCCTTATACATGTACCATAAAAATATAAAAGAACAAGAACTGTCTCTGTATGTGACATATGCCCAAGAGTTACAACACAATGGCTGAGACAAAAAAATCCATACATAATGAATAACCTTGAATACGCCCTTGGCCTTGCAGCTTAGAGTCTGTGTCTTGCATGCAATATATCATCTAATGCTGGTGAGAATTTGTGCTATGTTATTTTGAAATCCATGCAGAAATTTTAAAGTCAATGCTGAGACACGAAAATGGGACGGACAGGGGGGGATAAAAATACAAGGAACAAAAGTAAATCAAGGTAAAGTAACATTGAACGATAAAGATAGTGAAAGTAAAAATGAGGCATGCTACAGTCAGTAAATAGTTTATACTTCATATATTGTTAGATTTACCCCCCCCCTTGATACTGTAAACTGTCACCTTAATAAAACTCACAGAAATCTCATTTTATTAGAAATGACTTAAAATCATCTTTTATTTACAATATATATTATGCAAATGTAAAACAGGAAGGGTACATTTACATGGATACAGTGCTTGACAAAAATATTTACATATACTTACTATATAATTTAATGAATTAGTATGCAACAAACTGACTGAAATTTTATAGAAACATTCAAATTTGCAGGTGGCATGACAATTTTGAAAATATAAATTCACACTGAATGATAATTTAACAATTCAAAGGCAAATGACACAATGTAAATTTCACATGTTCATGATAGACCAGAATAAACGATGTACATTAACCAACATGGCTAACAACATGATAAATCTACATTCATATTCAAACTATTGATAATGCAGCAGGAAAAAAGAGTCATAGACAAAACAAAATAGGGTTGATATATTTTATATATTATGTTTATAGTTTTATGTCTGTTTTCATCAGTAACCTTGTTGTATACTGATGGGCAGTTAACAAAATAAGTCATCCTGGATTATGTTCCAGTATCAACCATTTCACCACTAATAACTACCAACTTCTCTGCATGAATGATCAGTAGTGGAGGATAAGAAGCTCTTTACGCAAGGTGTGGGCCTCCATGGTTGAGTGAATATGGTCTCTAACTTGCAATCACTAGCCCCTCACTACTGTGAGTCTGAATCCCATCTGGGACCAAATTTCACATTTGAGGAAGTTGTCCAGCTAGCTAACAGAAGATCAGTGTGTCAACCCAAAAGAAAGCCTGGGAGGTCACACTCCACTGTTAAAGCTGGAAAGTCCCCATATGACACTAGCTGTCAGTGCAACTTTAAACTCCAGTGGAAAAAAATGCAATGTCTTCAATCAAATCATCATCAAACAACATGTGCCACACATGGGATTTGAACTTACAAACCTGAGATACATAGACCCAATGTTCTACCAAATAAGCTAAGTGGTTGGGATTTCAAAACTTGTACTTCAATCATAGCACAAAAATGCAAAGCTAAGAATAATTTGTAGATAAAGAATATGATGACAAATAACAAATATTGATCACTCAGTAAACTTATCAGTTCTGAGGATTTACTGTATATTAAAATATTTAGTAGATTTTAATCAAACTAGTGTGGGAACATTCATTTCAACACCAAGCACATAATGTATTAGGCTAATAAAAATAAACAAAATTTAATCTTCTTAAATTACGAAATTTTTTATCAAACTGAAAAAAAATATTTTTTATGAAATCACCCATACACTGATTTATATTTAACACTATAGATAACAAACAAGTGACTACTGGAAAAACTGAGATCAATTTAAATATCTGACGCTTGCTGTAAGAATCTGTCTGCTCAATTTTTTTTCATTAATATGTTTTTTGTTATCATTTTCGTCTTTTTTCAGTTTTTCAGTTTTGTTCAAGATAGGTTTGTGTCAAGGCCACCCTTCCATGCTGTACAAAATCTTGTTGGTATATTATATGTAAACACACTTATAATGTTATATAATTCAATTTTTAACATACTCAATATGCTTTGAATCAATATAAACAACTTAATAGGAGATATTATAAGTTCCAGTTTAAAGAGTATTAGTATTATATCATTATCTTTTGGATAAGTTTTACAAGGACTGTCCCTTAATTTTGTTATATAAAATCTTGTCAACAAATGAGAAATCTGAATGAATCACTTGTACTGAGAGTTACTCATGTCCAACCTGTTATCTAGATCTATTAACGCTGATCAAATATAATAAATAAACTACTGTAGAGATAAAACGAGGGATATCGAAGCAATATTCAAGTGTTACCTTATCATGGTGATACTCGTATTTCTTCCGTGAGCTTTCCCACGTCACGGGGTCGGACATGATGTGATGTATAAGTCTGTCTGACACAAGACGCCAACCGTTGTTGTCCATACGTTGATACCAGCCACTCATATCTGCAAAAACAAGTCAACAATATAACTAGTGTTATCAACATATATGTTTTTTATTATATAACATCCTTTGATCTGTATTAAATCTTTATTTTTTATCAAACATCAGACATGTAGCTTGTCCCATAAACTTAAAATGATAAAATGAATACACATTTACTATCTCGGGGGCTAAATTTATTTCCTGTAAAACTAATGTTAACCTAATTCGCAAATTGAACTTTTTTTGATATTTTTATTTGAATTCGAATTAAGACCATTAATCAACAGTATTTAGATTAACAAAGTGGTCAGTTAACCCTAGATTAACAACTAACCCATTCCCCCACATTCTACAAACATCTAAAAACTTTCTCACAAGAAGCGGAAATAAAAGTATAGATGAGAAAATATTTTTCGTTGACTCAACGTTGTTTAAGTAGGTTTGATACGATAATCTTGTTTATCCTCAATTAATTATGACTGCTGTTCATTAGATCAGTCAAATGAATTAAAGAATACATAGTACGATATAACATAAGTAAGAAAAAAGTATGCAAACATTTCATTCAATAATTGTAATTAGCAACATACATTTAAATCTTGACAATGCCAGATCAAGATGTATATATTAGCAAACATTTAATATCAAACTGACATAAATTCATTCATAAAAAAGTTTTGTCTGTCTAATGATTATATGATTCAGCTAATAGATTATAAATAGTCATAATTCAATTAATTAATGACAGATAATTAGTAAATTAATTAATTAAAATAAATTAAAGAAAAGGAAATAATAAATCAAGTCCTATTATAAAATATTAGCAATTAAAATACGCATTTATTTTTTTTTTGTTTTACCTCAACTGATATTTTAGTTTGATTGCTAAATACACGATGTTATCATAGGGTTGGTGAACTATAAAATACTGCATATAAATAAAGTTTGGTTTGTAAAATACAAAATTTGTCAGATCATTGAACATTAAAGCATGTATTCAATGACTCAATGGGAACGTTTATATCATATGTGTGTGAAAAACATGACAAAGCTTATAAATTGTCAAATTGTCAAAGCAAGAACTTAAATAATAGAATTTAGTATGGACAATTTGTATGGCATACTATGCAGCACAAAGAAATTTGAATGCATATAGCTCAGTGAATTTTGAGATAACACTTACATACAATACTTTAATGAAAAGTTTAGAAGAGGCATATTTTTGTCAAAATGCAAGTCAGAGAGCTGGAAACTAGTACCGTATATGATGTCATAATATCACAAAAAGCATTTAGTCAAGTTTAAAACATACAGTACAACCTCAATTTAAGCAACCACTTCATCCTTACAACTACCTAATTATAACAACCAATCATTTTCTGATCATTTTCAATATTTCCTCTATATTTCAACTTGATAATGAAACCACCTCAACATTAAGACTAAAGGTGATCTTAATGTTGAGACTTCACTGTACATCTCAAGTCTGTTACTTACATATTACCACACATACAAGACTAAGAGGAGAATTTTGATGATGTTAAAAGACTGAAAATAATTTTAAAGAGTTGATCAAAAATGTTAATTTGAATCTAAATAACTGCAGTAATCTGCTTATAAGTATGCAATAAAAAATCAGCAACAAATGTCTCACAAACTTATCATACAGTTGTAAAAACATTTATACAATAATTGCTACATATTCTAAGTTAAATTAAATGATTCAGCTATATGATATACATGAATACAATACATCTTATTTGTACAACTTTTACTAGAACAAAATTGGAAAAAGAAAAAAGTAAAACCATTTGACAACAAAAATAAGCCTAATCATGTGTCAAATAAAAGTCACCTAAATAATTCAGCAGTACTTATAGAAAGTTTCAATCATTTCCAAATTCCTTGATGTTAGCAGAGCTAAACAATAACGAATTTTAGTGTTACCCGTTTAAGCGAAAAACTCTTCTTGTGCTATATAATAAATTTATAACTAAAGGGAAGTAACTTAGTTTTTTTAATTGAAAATTAGCAAACAGAAGTTCTCTCACTTTAATCATTTAACCATGAATAGACAGATACCTTTTGTGTTGACTTCAAATCTTCCTCTATTGTGCTGATCTTTTGCCATCTTCAATTTAACAGCTGGCTTTGTGTAATCTTTTGGACTGTTGGCACACAAATCTTGTATTGGTCTGTGTGTATAGATCTTGTAGTATATATTTGGAGGAAAACGGTCCTGCAAAAAGTTAATTGTGACACCATTATTACCATGGTCCTTGTACAAACTAGAGCTAATGTAAGCCTAATAAACAAAAACTTAACTAATTTAAACTATTTCTATCCCTTGACTACAAGATGATTACACAATTGCCCCAGTTCTCAGCTATCACACTTCACTGATTCACACAGAATTCCAATATAAAAACAATAAACATAAACTCACAGGATTATCATGAATGCCATTATATTTTACAACACATCAAACATAACAATGAAAAATTTTATAACACACAATTTTGATTCAATAAATGAATGGCATAAGGATCATATATCATATAATGAAACTGCACTAGTCACAAAATTAACATATAATAACTGGTTTTTAATAAAAAAGCATACATTTGATCACAACTTGAGTGCATTTACCTAATCAAAGAAATTAAGACCATACTATATGAACTATAAACTGGCAAATGTCAGATGTTGAGTGATATACAGTCAAACCTGTGAACAAAGGCCACCCTTTGATAAGACAAAGTGTGGCCTTTATTGACATATGGCCTTAACTTGGAGGTCAGTTTGTTCTAATTAATCAATAATGGAAGAATTATGTAAATGACTACATTCATGACTTTATATTACATACCCCAGCAAGTCTGAACTTCACATGGATTCCAGACGCAGCATCTAACATCTTTGCTTCTAAAGGATTAATGCATCTCAACATTAAGGAAGGATTACCTCTTGTCTTAAAGTTGATTAAATCTCTGTAATATCTATAAACTTGTATATCCTACAATAAATATTAAACGTGTATTATAAGGACATACAGGCTGCCAATACAACCATTATTGAAAGCTAAGTCACATCTATAGATGAAGTCTTTAAAAAATATCGAAGACGAAATACCCAGACACAACCATTTTGAAATAATACATAAATACAAAGACGGACCTATACATAATAATAGTATCAAATTTTATATTAACTTAAGGCAGAAGCTGTCTAGAAACAGAAAAGATTGCACAAATAATGTTATGTTTGATCTGCAATGAGACTAAATACAATTATCTATATCTATTTGTATGGCAGACAGAAACTTGTAAGTGAAATATACTAATCAAAACTTGTATTACCTCCTTGGCACATATTTTCAAATAATTAAAGCATTGACAACATTTAGAAAAAAAACATAACTCATGCATGCCATTTACCTTATTTTACACTTATATCTCACTTCCAAAAAAACAATGAACCAAACAATTTTTGCAATGACGTTACACTAAGGTATCAGATGTATGTTTTAACATGCAAGTAAAATTTTAATAGTCTGCTATGTCAGAGAAAAAAAAATTCATCAAAGGAGCAGAGAGCATTAGAAGTTTCTTTCAGTTTCTTTCAGTCTTGGTGCTAACTCATTAGTCCAAAGCCTGGGCTAGTAAATTTCTATTAAGGCTAATTAACTTTCTCAAATTTTTATAGTCGGGCTAGTGGTAATTGTTCATTTTCAATAGACCACTTATAGTTTGGGCCAGTGCTTTAAAAGATTTAGATTGAATGCTGTTATTCCACATTTTGTTCTCTAGATAACTTACAATATGTCTCCTCCAAGCTCTCTGGATCATAGAAGCAGCTTCTTGTATATTCAGAATTCTAGGTGGTCTCTTTGGTATAACAGGTTCATGACGCACCATTACAGGTGGGGGGCGCGTTGTTCTTCTTCTATGAACCATTTTATCCCTCCACCAATCTTGTATGTATGTAGCACAAAAATCTTCAAAACTGTTAAGGATAAAAATCATTACCTTTACAGTTGTACTAGGATATATTTTTTCCAACCATACAATATTTTTTTTTGTGGATTAATAAGTTAAACAAGTCCAAGAAATCTTCCAGTTTTCTACCATTTCACAAAAATTAGCTGCCTTATATGGACAACTAAACTAGGAGTAGTACTTATGATGTATAGGGTGGTAGTGGAAAGGACTTAATTATTATTACATAAGATACTATTTATGTACATTTACTGATACCTGAACTCTAGCAATAGAAAAGATCTAAACTCTACTATCATAGAGGCATGATGCTGGATGAGTAGGCGTGGCTTATAATGACTGACATGCATACAAGTATTAACTAATAAACACTGATATTAAAACACACCATTAGTATCCCCTAACAGTGAAAAAAAAATGTTGTACTGTCCTGCATTTAGAAATCTGCTTGCAACAGCAGGCTAGGAAAGAAAATTATGTTGCGCATCTTCTGTAGCAATTGCTGACATATATCATTTGACAAATTGACAAACCTAGGTAGAATAGCAGGCCTATCACTGGATTGCATCAAATTTTGTATAAACTCTTTATAATATTCCTCAAGTCGTAATCTATGTACACTCTTTCTTTTACCACTCTGAAAATAAATATTATCACAATCACTTTGATTCATATCAATATGTTAACACAGAAATGCTGAAAAAAGCACACTATTCTATCAGATTCAATTTATCAATTCAAGAAACCATCAATAACAAATTCTATGATCTAAATATATGATTATCAGCTGGGGATAAAAATTGCAATCTTAAACAATCATTCTGAGCTTGTCGAGTTCAAATACCTAAAATAAGTGCCATATTGACAAGCTAAGCAATAACAGATGTTTTGGTACAATATGCATTACATCCATGTAAATTATAGACAGGCTGAAAATCCCCAAAATTAATTAGCAAAGTGACTTTTTGAAAACAACAAAAACTAGTTCCTTACAAACATAAAAAATGTTTTACAATGTGTTCACAAACCCCTGTATATCCAGAAAAATCTTCCTGTCTCATCATATGATGTTTGCTACCACTGTATACTGCAGTCTTACTAGCATTTGGCTGTACCAGCTGATATAAATTAGCCCTGAAATGCATCAGTAAATACATATAGGTTACTTGAAGTGTACTCGGGACTGCACTGAGTAGAAATCAAAACTTACAAGCCAAAAATTGTCCATTTTTTAATGACTTGAGCTCTTTCTTCAAAGCATCTTTATTATTGAAAAATTTACATTCTATTCTTATCAAATACAAGTTCATTAAAAAATGCAAATTAGACAGACACCTTCACACTTAATAAGTAAACAATGAAAGTGCTTCACCTTGAGTTGTAACCTCTCCATGCTCTTTGTATTTCAACAGCTGCTGATGTCCGCCCTTCATCACTGGATGGACTTTCATGTATCAATGACTAAAATAGATAACAATACAATCATTATATAATTATCTTACAATTCAGAATTTAATATTCAACATTACAAACATCAATGTATCAAAATATATCAAGCAGGTGCATTGTCTTAAAATCAATCTCAACATTATAAATATATATATTTCAAAGAAATAGTGCTCATGCGATTTTTATTTATTTATTTATTTTTAAAATATACATGACTGTAACTAGAAAGTTATCACATTAATGCATCATAAGTCAACAGCAATTATCCATAAACATATCTAATGCCAACCAAATTAACTCCTACAATAATTGAACATAATTTGATACTAAAAACTCTATATACCTGTCTCAAAGCTTTTGGAGCATTTGCTAATTTTCTATTCAAAATGCTTTGACCTTCTGAAATTAAAGAAAAATATTTGTAAGCAATCAAGTCCATTACAAAACCTTGATGAGAAATTAAGCTAGAAAAATAAAGAGTGTTATACCTTTCCCAGTAGATTTTCAGCATCTTTACCTTGATGCAGATATTCATCAATGCATCAGACATGTGGGTTACATAGGGTGTCTCCTGCATGCATAATTTCAATGCAGATGTTATGAAGATTTTAATTGCCAGAAAAATATGCATCTATGCAGTAATGCTGTGTGTACACTCAAGCTATGCAGAATTAATGAAAACAGGATACAAATAAAGGTTGATGATCCGGTAATATCTGCATTATATATAACAGAATACAAGCAGAACCTGCCTCAAAATTATTTATGAATAGCTCTATAATTTAGGCTAAGTATTGATCTAGCAAAAAATACCCTGGTTTCCACTAACATCCCCACAAAATATAGGTCAGTAGGTTGGCAGAACTTTGCTTCAATTACACTTCTTTTAGATCAGATATACATATAGTTGACAGAAAATATCAACAAGAAGAAGTTACCAAGACTTAAACTTTTTCTCACACCTGTGACAACTTAAACAGATGATTTGAAGAACATACTGGTGCAGCAGTCTTTACTCTGCTACATTCCAGATACATTCACTCACCACAGGATAAGCAACATCATCAAGAACAGACAAGAGACCTCTAGGTACAAACTTTACAGGTTTGTGCTACATCAGAGCCACAAGACAGATTATATATACATGAAGAAATGACTGCATGGGGATACACATTTATCTATCTTCTTAATGGTCAAAAAGCATTTGGGGACTTAGATCTGTTGCATGCCAACTGACAAGATGTTTAATTTGTTATGAATGAAATAATAAGATTGAACAGTGTTTAAAATAGAACAAAACATGTTTGTTTAGTGAGTCACATGTTCAATCTGAGTCAAGGACAGATCAATCTCCAGGCCAAACAAGTTGACAGAATCTGGTGGTAACGTCAACAACTTGAATTTAACCGGGAATGGGGAAGACTTATTAAAGCTGAGTCGAGTAAATATTTGTCTGGACTTTTTTAAACATGTATATTAATTCTGATATTACTGCACTGTAAAGAGTGTCTTTACAATATTCACTGCAGAGCAAATTAAACATCGCGAAAATGAGTGACCCAAACATCTGACATATCTGTCAACATAACAGGTGTCCGTTATCGAGGCTACATCCGTGTAAATATTTTCTGAGTTACTTTTGATATGCAAACCTGATAAATCCGATTTAAAAATAATATCCTTAGCTTCCTTGTCAGTCAACATGATTGTAATTTATTCAATTCATTTACAATCGTCAGCTGTGTTGCCAATTTCAACAAATATGGCGGACAGGGTAACCAGACTGGTACTCGCCGATTTTTATAAAGAACGAAAAGCGATAAGTAACACAAAGCGATAAAAAACAACAGTATTTAGAAAACATAGAATATTGAGTTACGTGGTTCTCACAAAATTAAACGTACTCTCTGACGAAGAATGAAATATTCTATGATAGTAACTTTTAGAAATAATATTTCTGCTATAGCTATAATTTGAAACAAAATTGCTCTTAAATTTACTGAAGAAAATGTTCTAATTTAATTATATTTATCAGTTAATAGTTTCATTGCATCTTAAGTGTATTAAATGATTAACTTGTGTGATAAAAAAGTGATTAAAACATCTGCTTAGCTCAACATATTGATTATTCATCTACAGTCCTTGGGGTCATGAGGTCAAACCCTGGGCATGATGAATGTCCTTTTGGACAATTTAGCAAAAGAAAGAAGTGCTGGAACAGAATCAGCGACATTTGTTATATAAACTGGCCACTGATACATGTACCATATCATAAGTTCTGAAATACTGTTGAATATACCAGGGACTCTACCCTAGCAAACACGCCTGTGTCGGACTGATATCGGCTGGAATGTCGGAGTCAGCTTTTTGACATTGTACTGATATCAGCTATACCCTTGAATCTGAGTGTCAGCTAATTGATATAGGTCCGATATTCATTTTGTTCATGCTGATTAACACTACAAATAATGTAGTGTTCCTGAATATATGTAGGCATAAACCAGATCTTTTCATAATGCATTTAGTTATTGTCCAACCAAGGAGTCACGTATAGTAAAACAACTCTTCATGATTAGTTTTAACAAATATTCCTACACAGTACCTATCATAGTATTGGTTTTTGGTTCTGAGAAAATTGGGTCATAAAATAAATTACAAATGTTTGTACTTGAAATGTGACTACTGTGTCCAAGGTTATAAAACTTAAGATCAATATCACACCTGAGTTTCATTTTCAACCTATTTCAGACCTATTTGTTAATTTGCAGTATGTGAAAGTTAATAGTTACAATGACTTGTACACAGAATTCTGTTTAAATAGTAATACAATGTTATTAGGATTGAAAACACAAATTGAGATCAGAACTGGGAGACCGATCCCCAGTTTTATAGCCACAAAACTTGGTCATTATGGTCAGGTCGTCTCTACAAGTGAATAGTCTCTAGTCCAGGTTTATCTGCAGTCTGAAAGATATGGGACCTTAGAATATCACAACAACACCATATAATGATCTACAATTTATTTCACCCAGTGTAAAAGTTTGCATGAAATAAACATATACCGAGATTCTCCATCAAAATAACACATAAAGCCTAAAAAAACTTCACAACACTCAAGAAAAAAGAGGACCATGACAGCTCTGTCAGCTCACATGAGAACCTGGGGGTAGATCTTCATAAATGATCTTTTTTTCTGCAGACAGTAATTTTAATAAATGACAGGAATGAACATAGGACACTATAAAGAGAAAATGGCAAGACTTTCTGTGATTTCTGTATGACAGCATCTTTGAATGTCTTTCTAAAAGATCACAGAGGAAATCAGTATCTGTAAGTGTTAACAAGGCAAGCTCTTCATCTAATCAAATTCATTTTGGGTCAATCATGAACAATACCACTATTTAACTAATCAAAACTTCTCAATATTTATGAAAACTGGGCTGATATCGCTTGTTAATGGTACTTGTTGACACAGGAATGTTGATAAAAAAGGAAACATACAAAAAAATGAAGGTCAAAACATGGTCTGCCTGAGGGGTACCACCACAAATTGGTCAGCAGCAAAGCTACCGCTGATTTATACTAGTTTGATGGGCCCAATGACAACGGACATAAGTGATCGTAACAGTTCAACTGGAGCATGGTGTGCTCAGTTGATCTAAATATCAAGAACAGTAACAAAAATTTACTATAATGATAATCTAGAAATGTTAACATGCCTTGGAATACAGTATCAAATTTAATGGAATATTGACACCATAAGAGGTATAACATTTGGTACTGTTTCCAATACAATACACAACAAAAATTACAATCTGTAATCTTAGTTTCTAAAGTTATAATCAAAATTCTTGTACTATGCTAAAGCAATATTCAAGGTGAAAAATACTAAAACATTCATAAAGAATGATAAATACATTGACAAAACCATTGTGTGAATTGAACAGTCATTATAAATGCCATATGACATAGAGATCAGCTATTGGATGTAAATATACAATGTACAGTGTGTTACTGATAAGCTCTTAGAAACAATCTTCAGCACAGACAATAACTGTCATTCAGAACAGCAAAATAAATCTAAGAGGCATAAAAATTCTAAATGTTTTTACATCATTGAGATAAAACTTTTTTAAAAAAAGATATCCTCTTCAACAAGATACCACAAAGTCAAAGAACAAGCATCATGTTGAAATTTTAAAACGTGTTACAATCAGTTACTCCTCCAAATTTTTAAATTATTTTAAATCAAAGTGATTGTGTGTTCTATTGGAACACACTATTAGAATCAATGAAATTACTAATAATCACTGTTCAGTACAGTATAGTGAAATATAAACAAGTAAATCATTGTGAAATATGAAAGATCTAGTGTTACACCTGTCTATAAATACTATGTTTGGACCTTTGGTAGAACTAAAGTGGTCTCTATTCAGGGGTTAAAACAAACTGAAAATGTTTGCACTGGAAATAGAGTCATTGGTCTTGACATACAAGGAGCTCAGTGTTCACAGGTGGTCTTTACATCAAGTTTGGTTGTATCAAAAACTAAAGAGCTTGCCTAAGCAAAACACTGTAAGCTTGTGTGTGACAATGAGGTAATACATGTACTAATATTACAACATAGAGAAACATAAACATTGGCTGAATAAAAAACTACAAAGAGTGTAAAAATCATTGACCACAAAAATAATCTTAAAACACATAGACATACACTAATAACTAATACATTGTACTGTTTTATGAGAACCAGAACATACAACAGGGGTGAATCTCTATAACACGTAGCCAGATTGTACAACAGGTCCTGTGAATACCATCTGAGCTGTATGCACTCTTGTATGTATGTCACTGGTGACATCCCTGGTGCAAACCTAAGTTAACACATTCAGAAACACATGCTACCTCCAACCAGAACATTTGTAAAACAGACTATCAATAGAAATTTAATTCACAAGTCTAAAGAAGATTCATCAATGCATATAAAACTACCCTAAGCAAAAAATAAGACAGCTTTTTCATGGGTTTTCACTACATGTAAGTTAATAGTTGAATTTACAAAAAACATCTAATTACAGCAAACTTCACTGTCTTGAACTAATGAACATGAATACAGTCAAACCTCTCTAATTCAAACCTTTCTCTAATCAGGAAGTCTGTCTAAACCAAAGACATCAGCTGGTCCTGACTTTTTTATTTTGTAGTGAAGAGAGAAAAAAATTCTAATCTGAAAACCTCTCTAATAAGAACATTTATTTCAGTCAAAACAAGTTTGGGTTAGAAAGGTTCCACTGTACTACATCTTTGATAACTCAAGGTCAAATATTTATAACACATGATTAATTATGTTAAGGTACAACTTATATTTATATACAAGAATATTTCATCAATAAATACAAGAACAAAAATTATGCTTTTTGGTAAGGTATTGCACATTAAAACCCATAGTACAATCAGAAGCATCCTCCCTATGAGACAGTGACTTTTAGATATAACTTATCTGTTAACTTAAAGCTGTTTGAGGATTAACTGATTCTCTTTGAGCCTAAGGAATACATGTATCAATAAAAATGGAAGTTAGTGATTATTAATCTAAGCATTTCCTCAATCAAAAATACAGAAAATATCAAGTATTTGTTTTTAAAGTAAAACAAAAAATCATCTTCCCTTAAAGAGTTAACTGATTATTCAGCTAAAATATTAAGAAAATGAGATTTTGAGCTATATGACCTAGCAATATGATCCAGTTTAAAGGTCAATGTCAATAGTTTAGGGATGGACACCCCTTTAAATGATCAATTACTTATCTAACTTCCAAGCTCAAATTATATAAAAGGTTACACCTCAGATGATAAAAAGACCTTCAGATACATGTACGTCATATCAAGTGTCTGATAAATATTAACCTCGAGGACAAAAACGATTAATGTGTATTTGCAAGAATGTACAGAAATATATTCTTAATAGAATATTAATTACTGTTACATCATGGATTTAATTCTTGGTAAACCAACCAGTGATTAAAGGTAAGCATTATATTTATATTGTCAACCTATTTCATACACAAACCATTGATTTTAATCACTGTATCCATTAGAAATATTGATCCTATTGTTATTAATGCTTCGTTCCATTGTTATCTGAACAATATTATTGATAAAACACAAGCATAAACCAAACAATGAAAGTTACTATCAAATGATACATATTGAATAGTTCATAGATTCTATTGAAATGACAATCAATAAATGAAATGTAACTTTAGCCTCAATGATCGGCATGGAAGTATGCTTCAACTCTACAGATACTTTTCTGTACATATTTTCCGTCCCAAAAATACCACAAACTATTAACATGATCTACAAATATACTTATACTAACAAAACCAAACTCCTAGACAAACACAAAGTTTTTCATATCAAGTTAATAGTAAAATAACATGATTTTAAATTTTGGACAACCGGCACTAAAAGCTTAGGTCACACACTGCAAAACTAAATCTTTATCTATTAACATATTCAGGAAACTAACAAGTACATGAACAAAAAAGGAATATTGATACTAATTTTTCTTAATTCATGTAAAAATAATCAATAATTATATCCTAAATTTGTCTTTCAAACAAAATAGCATTAATATATGAATGGTGAAATCCTACAAACTATCAGTAATAAAATTCTGTAAAATTATAATCATTCAAAATGGCACAGGTCTCACCATGAAATCTGAGTCAATGAATTTTTCTTCAGAGTAATTTTTTGGTCGATTTAGAAATTTTTTATGCCATGTTTAAATACAGAGTAGAACTGCTTTATCAATGAGTGATCTACTGATAACACTTAAAATTTACAGATCTAAGTTACTGATGATCAAACAACATGGATTAAATACAGTAAAACATGGTTATAGTGAACTTGGGCATAGTGAAGAATCAGATACCGTGAAGTTTTTCTTCTTCTTTGAATGCACCCTTCTTCAATGCATAACTACGGACATAGTGAAATATGGATAGAATGAAGTAATTACTCAAGTCCCAAGGAAGTCACTTTAACTGTGCTATACTGTACTCAAACTATAAACAGAAACCAGACAATTGTTTTCTGACAACATGTAAAACATAGGACAAAAGACAAATATTATGCTTATACATGAAATATGACTTTTACAAGCTGCATATTGGTTTTAAGGAATACTGAATGACAAGACATAAATTAATTTTAAATAAGTGCATTTTACAAAGCAGCAAATCTTGCATTATCACATTTTTCACAATAAATAAATATGGGAAATTTTTGTCATGATTTATGAAACATTAATGAAAAATCTGACCATTTTATTAAGTACAGCTTGAGAATATTATCAAGCCAGCTTAATTGTTTGGCACAAACACATAAATACAGGTTTCTGTCTCCATCTTTGATAATTTGTTTTTAAGAATTTCTTTATGTCCTCAAAAAGCTTCGTACAATCAAACCTGTATTTGCAGCCACCTCCAAATAAAGACCATCCTATGAATAAAGACCATTCTTTGAAAAACAATCACTGATTATTTAGAACAAACTGACTTCCCAATAAAGGCCATCCATCAATAAAGGCCACATTTCATCCTTCCTATGGGTGGCCTTTGTTCACAGGTTTGACAGTACTTCCAAAAATACACAAGATAAAAATATATTAAAGCTTTACTTAGCAACCACCTCAATATAATGACCACTAAATTTTGGACTTGTTCTTAATATTTCCTCTATATTTCAACTAGCCCAAAAAACACCTCAATATAACAATTTATCCATTTATTTAAAGAGGTAGTCTAAATTTCAAAGTTATTCTGTAATCAAAAAAAGTCAAATAATTAAACAGTTGATTTTGTGTCACAGAGAAATACATGTACTCAAAATGTATGGAATTCTGGAATTTTTTATGATTTAATGAACCTAAATTTGATCTTTCATTATTGAGTCTTCTTTTCTTCTGCAGTTGGTTGAGTATTCTCATCATTATCAGATTGTTTTTCCTTCTCCATCCTTTCTTGAAGCTCCTTCTTTGCTCTTTGTAATTCTTGATAATAAATTAAGAGCCTACATGACAGCAACAATATAAACACAATGGGTAAACTCATTCTCTGGAGACCATCTTTGATTTGTGCGTGAGCTAAAATGTCGTTTGCATACAGGAGTATCATTAATATATTCGCTACAATCTTCAGCGGACCTGAAAATAAAATCATCATTAATAAGTTTGCAATAGGAAATGCATTTAAAAGATATATAAGCTTTCCAAACCAAACTTATAATAGAATTATTGAAAAACTATATGGACTGTATTTAAATAATGCCATTTTCAAATAATCATGAATGCCAAAGGTCTCTTGCTAATAAGACCTAAATAATAACCTGGACATTTGCATATGAAAAAAATAATGGAAAACTGATTTGATTTACAAAGAAATGAATGAAACATATCTAAATTCTGCAAATAGGTTAAACTATGTATGTATGTATTCTTATAGAAGATTACTGAGTCATTAATTTTCAGTTTAGTATACAAAGCTCATTGCAGTGAACAGTAGCTACATTCAAACACATGACTACAAAATTACAAGGTCCACAACATAACACTCCATTTATTGGGCTAAAGCAGGCAAACCAAATTTAAAAGGTAAACCATACGAATTTATTTCAATCATACATTCCAAAAAATTTCCTTCAATAGTCCTAAATCTACACAAAGAGTTTAAAAATGTAAAATTTTATTTACACACAACATTCCAATACAAGTAATTTTTATCATTACTATCTAGCAATCACATAACACACCTGGTATAAGAACAAGAACCACACCACATGTCATCTCTGTTGATGCAATCACTTTTCTGTAGATGTGTGCATTTGGTTTCCATCCAGTAAATTCAATCATTGGAAATACCTTGGCCATTCTGATATATTGCTTTCTCTGAAACAAAAATACCATGTACAATAACACTGATCATAAATATAATAACTTTGTCAGCAATCTGGTAGTCATAAGCTTTATAGGTTGAAGTAATACAAAAAGTCATTTAGCAGAGAATACACAAGTCACCAATAACAAGCCTACATAAATGTCATTTGACTTTTTTGACTTTGAGACATTTTTACTTTTATTAGGGTATAAGAATGCTTCAGCTGAAATAGCTGTAGCTGATGAAAAATCATGATTTCCAATATGATCAAATGATCTCAATTTTACACAACTGAAATGTTAATGTAGTATGATTATGGGGTAAGTAAAAAATCATTTTAGTTAAGATTTAAACATCAACTGTTTCAAATGGGTATTTTTTGTGCCAAGTAACACTGCATATTTCGGTTGGGTTTGAGTATATCCTGAACTCACAATTTTTAGAAGATAGAGACGGACAAGTCTTATATATTATTTTGTTCCTCAAACTTCCTATGTATTTAAAGAAAAATTAGCTAACATGCACACGATATTCTACATGCTCATTCACACACATCCTGTAAGTAATTTATAATCAGGGAGATCCATGACTAGCATAATGTCAATGTAATAAGTGTCAGTATCAACATACAGTAAACCTCAATTTACAACCACCTCAATATAATGACCAGTCAAATTTAGACTGGTCAGTTTTCTATATTTCTTCTATATTTGATTTTGAACTTGATTATCAGGTTTGATTTTGAACTTGATTATCAGACCACATCAACAGTAAGATTTCCAAATGGTAGTCTTAAGATTAAGATTTAACAGTACATGTTGGAGATCGTGTCAAAAGACAAATTAATGAAACATGTGTATGGATAACTAAACATTACAATATTTACTGCATCAGAGTATCTTCATGCTAAAATTTATTATCTTGGTTTTTAATGACATGAACAGTCAGACAATATTACCAGTAACAGTGCTGTCTCATTTCATTGCAAATAAGAAAAATGCATAAAAGGAGAGTTAGGATTTATTTTATTTGTTTTAGCCTTGATAGTCAATAGAGCAAAATGGGTGTTAAAACTTTGCATTTGTGCACAATAAATAGGATTTTGTCAAAATTAGCAGACAATTTCCGGTTAACAATCGATACAAGCTGCTACATCAGAAATATTACTGAAATCATGGTGCTACAGGTATCATGGTGGTCCTAGACTCCTAGTCCTACTCAGTACTGTAAATTATTATCAGCTGTATTAAAATAATACATCAACAAGCTATTTTCAAACAAGATAAAATTCTAAACAGTCACAAAAAAAACATATGTATGTATTGATTGTACTAAACATAAAAAAAATAAATCGATATAACGGGACAAAGATTAACTACTTCTAAAATTTTCAATGTAAACAAACTACCCCACCCACAATCAATGTCACAAGCGATAAAGCTTACCATTTCCCGATAAAGTTCCTTATTCACCACAGGTGAAAGTTTCAAAAGTCCTACAAATATGAAAAAGAGTCCAAGTGTAATGGATAGCACTCTGACGACGAAAGACGCCATCTCGAATCGATTTTCTCGAGCAAGCTGAGAAAACAAGAAAAATACGACCGGAAGTCAATGAAAGAGTTAAGTACGAAAGATAACTCTGCTAAGAAAGCTAGTCAACTGGTCCCCGTTGAGTCTTGTGTACAAGATAATGGAACGGGGACCAGTTCAGGAAAAACAGTAGACTGGTCCCCGTTCCATTTTGCAGTGCACCAAAGTCTCTGTACACCAGAGTCAACGGGTACCAGTTAAAGAAAGATAGCAGTGAAGAGTTAGATTTTAAATTGCTGAAATTTATTCATCAATCAAGAGGTTACAAAATGCATTTATTTTGATCATGAGAATTATTTTATATATTCTTACTAAACATCAGCAAATGAGGATTGGGAAAATGTGTTAAATTGCCACTTTTGTAAGACAGCGATTAATCTACTTTCACTTTGGAAAGCTTCATTTGGACGGTTCGGTCTTTATCCATAAAGTCATTTGTGCAGCGTTTCCATCATATTTAGAATATTTAATGTCGCTTGAGTCATTCAACTGAGAGATGAGGTATTTTGAAAATAGATTTCCTGATTTCAGTCCGGGTTCGAAAGTTGATGTCAACCAGGCACGCTGGACCAGCCAGGTGGTACAAATAGCCGAGTCTATTGTGCAGGGAATGCCAGCTACGTTGGAAAACTGTGACGGTGGAATTTATGTTGGAAACGCTGGAATAGCCTATATGTTTTACTGTCTTGCACTGAATGAATCTTTTAAGGACATGAGGAGTAGTTATCTCGAGAAGGCTGTGATTTATGGGAATATTTCTCAAGAATATGTGAGGAACTCGAGTCATGACAAGGCGTCGTTCATTCTTGGTGAAGCTGGCGTGCTGGCTGTGTCCAGTCTGGTTTATGAAGCGACAGGTTCTTCATCGAAAGCTGACAGATTTGCACAGAAGTATGCTGCTATAGCTGATATTTGCTTGCCAATAAATTTTCTACGATGTGGATCTGATGAACTGTTCGTTGGTAGGGCTGGGTATCTTTGTGGAATCATGAATCTTAACAAAAAACTGAAACGTCAGGTAAATATATTATTATACATTGACCTTTTTCAAATACCTAATTATATGCTTTTTAAATGTAGTTGAGTCTTCAGAATTGCTTATTGAGGTGTGGATACAATGTTTTTTCCCAAAAGAGCAAAGAAGCCCTTATCTGGCTGATTGAAACTAATATTATGTGTATAAATATACATCTATTATTGGGATTTTTCTCTTATTGTGATAAAAAATATGTATTTGTTTTGCAAAAATTGTCCTTTTTATTTCTTAATCTGTATGTTTATTTAGGTTGTGGATGAATCTGTTGCACACAAGATATGTTCTGTAATGGTGGAATCTGGACGTAGATATACACAAAGAAATCCAGCAATGCCCTTGATGTATGCATATTATGATACAGAATATCTTGGTAAGAGTTTATAGATAATTTTGTGGTAAACACATGGTTAAAAGTTTTATGGAACCTCCATTTTTCCCCAGGACCGAACCCTACTGGTTTTTATCGTTCCTGCTGCACCAAGGTTAAGATTTCCGTTTTCAACATCATTTTCAACTTTTCCCATGTATACATCTATTTAACATGTTAATGCTGTAGATCTTTAATTGTTCTGCTGTTGTCAGTCTGCTCAGGGTGTTCTCAAAAATGCACAATGAAATTCTGTATTGCCATCAGGATTTATCTGAGAATGTAGTAACACGAAAGTGATGTGAAACATGGAACTTGAAATATAAATCTATCTAAAATATTTATAACAGTCTGTTGTTCTGATATAGTTGATTCTTCAGGGACTTTATAAACACATAATATCAGTTAGGTTGTATTGATTCTTATGTATGAAGGGAAGTAACTGCCTATGCGTAGTTAAATACTAATGTTTAATTTTCTCCCTTGAATAATGCTAACTGATGTATTATTTTGAAATAATCCAGTAGGATATTCACAGCCATGCAGTGGATCTCAAATAGCTTTCTTCTTTTAAATACATCCTGGATTTTTTCCCTTTGTTTCATTTTACAAACTGTAATAATTCTTAAATTGAGAAATGAATCCTAAATTTAATGTTTCTCTGTATTTTTGTCTCGCTATAACTACATACATACATACATAATGTATTTGATTGGCTTGCAGGAGCTGCACATGGGATGTCATCAATACTACAGATGCTTTTAAGCTTTCCATCTTTCTTAAAAAGTAATCCAGATAATGAGAAAATTGTCCGAGCTGGAGTTGATTTCATGTTGTCGCTAGAACAAGATAATTTTAACTATCCACCTGCAATGGATGAGGTAAAAAGGAGACGGCCTGATAGAGAAGAACTTGTACATTGGTGTCATGGTGCACCGGGTGAGTTTCAGATATTTATTTTCAGTGGGTTTAACGCTATACCAACAGCCAGGGTCGTTTGGAGACTTTTCCAGCTTTAACAGTTGAAGAAGACCCCAGACATAGACCTAGGTAGAACCACTTACCCCTTTTGGTAAACTATTTTAACAACTTCCTCACATGTGAAATTTGTCTGGTCCATGGTGGGATTCAAATTCATTGCAGTGAGGGGCTGTTGATTACTGCTCAGAGACTGTAACCATTTGACCAGTTCTCAGATATGATTAATAAATTCTGGATATTCTATTTCGAAAATTGAGATAATATTTTAGATTTCTTCTTGATTACAGTTGAACTTACTTCACTTTTTTGAATTCTTGGGACCCAAATAATAACTTCTTTATATCCACATTTTAGTTTATCCATAACAGTGAAATGAATATATTCAGGAGGAATAATACTTAACTGTATTCAATTTCAGATTGTTTTTAAATTATTTTAAAATAAAATATTTGGAAGGGAGGACACAATGAGATGAATTACACAAGTGGGTTGTGTATCCTTCTCTCTCAGGGTCATCCATGCTTTAGTTTATTTGAAAATATGTCCTAAAGGGTGTTAAAAGTTTCAGTTAAATATGTTTATATTTATAGGTGTCATATACATGCTGGCTCGAGCATATAAAGTTTGGAATGATAACAAGTATCTAGATGCTTGTATCAGATGTGGCGAGTTAACCTGGCAAAGGGGTTTATTAAAGAAAGGTCCTGGTATTTGTCATGGTGTGGCTGGTAGTGGATATGTCTTCTTATTGCTTTACAGGCTTACTGGTAGGTATCACGTTCTGCAATACATTCAGGATCACTTGTTTCTCACCTACAGCTTGTTGATGAATGCACACAATTTATTATTATGCTTCAGTATTATTCATTGCAGCTTGTAACAGAAAAACAGTCTTTAAAGCCCAATGCTTATTAGTAATTGTGAAACTGTCCATGTTATCCTATTTTATTATATATATTTCAAATGTTTGTTTTAAAGATTATGATATTTTATTTCCTCAACCAATGCATAAAATTTACATTTTCAGCCTTATGTATTACATGGTATTTGCACTACTTTCACTTTATACAGTATTATGCATTAACATCCAGTCTGCTTTACTTTTATCCTTGTCCAATAAGCTGACTTACTACACTGAAATTCAAGACAGGATTTAAAGGGGCAGAGCTGTCAAAGAAATTATATTTATGATCTAATTGTTCCTGAAGAGCAAACATCTAGATATCCTGTGACTCACCATTTTTTTCCCTGGAAATGGGAAAATGGCACCTTCTAGCATCCCAACCTGCTAACACTTAATCCTGTATTCATCCCTGACTTAATATGTTTAAGATTGATAAATAATCATCTCCCTTGCATTTACTGTTTATTGGACACCAGAAATAACTAACATCATCCTTAAAACAATGGTTGGCAGTCACATGATTTAAACTTTTAATAGTGGGCAGGTAGGTAGACATTCTTTTTTTAACATTTTATGCTTGTCCTGAAAACAAAAAGCTGGAATAAATAACAAATAATTTCGTTTTGTTAAAATCGCTAAAAATTTCCTAAATTTTTTTTGAATTTTTTAAAGTCGCATAACTGAAAACCAATAATTTTTTAAGGACGGTCTTATTATAGTGTTTAATTTTATAATAAATTATGATTATTTACTTTCAGGTGATCAGAAGTATCTGTACAGGGCTTTGAAATTTGCAGAGTTCTTGTTTAGCCCTGAGTTTCAGACTGCGCGTATTCCAGATAGCCCATACAGTTTGTACGAGGGTTGGGCGGGAACTGTGTGCTTCCTTGCTGATTTACTACAACCAGACAAGGCTGAATTCCCTCTATTTGATGTCTTTGACTGACTGAACACTTCAGATATCTAACAATGATGATGATTCTCTTTGTTGGCTAGCTTTTCCTGTTGTCCAGAAGTACGTGAGAACAGTTCACTGGTACATTTACTGGTATATTTGAGCGCACACTCTCTTGCTGTACATGGATAGAAATGATCTGATGAACATTTTATTAGACGTGCCATATCAATTTTACATTGGCAACAATTTTGCTGAGTTTGTGTAACCAGTGGAACAGTTTTATACATCAGTGCCATATGCATTGTTTGTAGTTTTGTTGCTTCCTGCACGAAAAACAATTAGTACAAGATCAAGGCTATGAAAGTACTGATTAGTTTACAAAAAGTCTTGTTCATGTAGTTCTGCCAAGATGCTTAGTTGACTAAATTTTTTGTTATCTGATGTTTAAATTTTGATTATCAGTATGCCAAGAGTGATGGAAGAAATGAGTTACCAAGAAGTGACATAAAATTGAAGTTATTTGTTTAGATATGAACAATAATGCTTCACTTGTTTGGAGCCTTGAGGAGAAAATTTTAGCATGATCTTTGGAATACAAACAATAATACTTGTTTTAAACTGTGATATTGTCTCTTTTGTTTCTGGAACACACAATTTTGATTAGGATTCAGCTTATGATCAAAAACGGCTTTTTTGTGGACTGTTCATTGAATGTTAAATATGTATTGTATAGCTATTATGGACTTTCACTACTTTCATATTGTTGTGGTAATTGTCTAATTGCTAGCTTGCGTAATCATCTAAATGTTAGTCCTGTGATCATTTAACCTTGGAATGTTTAAACAAGACATCAAACAGGCTGATTGCAGACATTTGTTCCTGTTCCATATCTCACATGTGATTCTGTGTGCTTGCTGTTGTCACTAGTACGGTGTTGAGAATCATGTGACTTGGATCCAAAAAATGGCGGAAAAAATCACTTGATTCTATCCCCAAAGCAAGGTATTTCTATCAAATAGCTGTTAATGCATCTGTCGCTAAATGGTTTGTCAATATAAATACCTTGAATAGAGTAATTCTGTCTCTGTTCATTTTTTGGTGGTTTTGGAGTCGTATGATTCCCCACCATATGATACTTGGGCTAAGTTGTTGTTATATTTCAAAAGAAATGTGTTCTTACTGAATTTATTAGAATGTTATGACTGTTATCATACAAACTATTACCAGTATGTGATTATAACTTTCTTGCCAAAATGTGTTTTATATTTACAACATGTATTTACATATAATGTATACATGTATGCTCCTAGCTGAAAATGGTGATGTATACACTATCATTATATTACACACTGTTTGCATATAGTGTTGGTCTTTTACTGTTTTATTTAATTGATTATTTAAAATTGTTCAATTTCATCTGCGGCATTTTATTGATTTTATATCTCATATCATCAACCACAGGGCATTGTGCTTTTTAAATTCATGTATAATTGAATTCCCAACCTTTATAAACAATATATATGCTTAAGCTCGTGGATATGTCATGTTTTTTATGAAGTTAAGTTTATAGACCCAACATGTAGACTGGCATCTTGTTAAATGGTTGATACCCTTATGTTGCATTAATTTTTAATCATTTTGCTTTAATTTATTTATTACTGATTATCCTATGGATTTGCTTCTGAATGTTTTAATCTAGTACATTATGGCATGGTTAGTGAAAAATTGGATACAATGAGATAATTTTCCCCTACCAAGTTATTTATATGTAAATTTTAATGGATAAGCAAATGATCCCAGTTGTGAACTATGGATATAGCGACCTACACGTAATATTTTCAGTAAAAAAGAATTCACTATAAATGTGTTCTTCTGTATAACACACGTAATGGCTTTGAAGAGTTACATTTAAATTGATGAAATAAACAATGTGCTGTTATTGTCATAGTTCTAACTTACATCCTTACTCTGTTGTTATTTTTATCCAACATGTAGACTAACACATGCATATATCTATGAGTCTGTCTCTTTGAATCACTGCATTTGTTGAAGTTTCTCCACCCTTATTCAATGAATGTATGGAAATTTTTATACGGTTAAACACAGTTATAATGAACTTACATATAGTGAAGACTTGGATACAGTGGCATATTTATATTCCTCGTTCTTTATTTCATTATTATGGATATAGTGAAATATTGATTTAATGAAGGAGTTGTTATTCGGGTTCCCAGGAATTCACAATAACTGGGTTCTGCTGTATTTTATAATGTGATGTGATGTACTTGCTACCTATAAAACTCTACTGTACTTGTATGGCCTCAAGTAATTTATGTCAGTCTGTAGAGGGATTGTGTCTGAAGTCAAAAACATAAGATATATCTCTTAGTTTAAATTTGACTTTTATGTTTTCAGTTCTGGCATTTTCTAACAGTATTCTACATACAAATCAACTAACCATAATGTCTGTTTACACATTGTGCAAATATACATACGGTAAAACCACAATAATGAGACCTTCGGGACCCGATTAAACGGCCGTAAGAATAAGGTGGTCTCATTATTAATTGAATTATTAAAGGATTTGTTTTAACCCCTTGCCTCAGAAGCATATTTTGGACACTTCCAAATTCAAAGCCAATATATAAAACATTAATTTACTTCAGAAAATTGCGTTACGTCTCTCTGACACAGTGGAAAACAGTGGCAAAAGAAGCCATTACTCTTTACAAGCAATAGCTTATTTTGCTGCAATGTTTTCAAAAGTCGTCTGCTTCAGATGCAGGAAAATGCAGCATTATGAGGCAAAGGGTTAAGCCATTCCAAAAGTAAGTGGTTCTAACTTTGAGGTTGTTGCTATATGAGATTTTACTTCAATGATCATAAATAGGTTGAGAACGGAAACACAATTTGGCACACAGACCAATTCCAAGTTTTATAGCCTCAGACTGTGATTTCTGTTTTCATTGGGTTTAATGCTATTTTCAACAATTTTTCAATTATATACAGGGACTGGTTCACCTAGCCAGTTTTCCTGGATTGTATTATTGTATTCTAACCAGTACTTACTGACCCTTCCACCATAAGGAGGCAACTTATCCACATATGGAGGAAATTAGACTTTTTGGTAAAATTTTCGTAGAAGGTTATGACCTCCTGCGATCAGGATTTGAACCCAGATTGTCGGGTTACGAATCTTACACACTAAGCAGTGGACCATACATAACAAGATGCACATATAAATATACTTGTTTGTTATATGTGAATGTCAATATTTTGAAATTTTCAATGCATACAGACTGGGACCAATATACACATGCGTGCTCTATATTCGGGAACCTCGCTCTTGCTGTAGCGCGCCAAGTTAAACAGCGAGGTTCCCGAAATGCGCGCGCATTTCAGAAGGGATGCCGGGACCCACGCTGGATACCATTACTTCCGTCAATCGAAAAAATGTCGAGTGACTTACCTTTTAGTTTTTCAGATACGCAGAGTAGCGAAATGACGTTTTTTTCTTGGCTGATTTGAATTGTTTGATGAGTTAAGATTAAAAATTTATGTCTGTTCGAGCATATAAATCACGGAAATCGAGTGCCTATGGTGAAATGGTAATGAAATCAAAATGTATATTACAAACGTAGTGGCGGTACCAATGTTCAGATGATACTTTCAGCAGGATGAAATATTTCTTTTAGACGTCTTTCTGCATTGATATACAGTAATCAATATCAGATTTAGGAGAGTGGGAGTTGGCGAAAACCCCTTTGCCTAGTGTTAGGAACCATCGACGATTTTTTTCAATTTTTGGTAACTATTGTCGGACCATTAATTCATGTTATAGACATTGAAGGCAGTTTTCCTAATAAATATTTTTATATAAACGTAAATTATACTTATTTTCTTTAAGTGCAAGTTTTCTTGAAAAGCAAAGAAAGCCAAGTACAGAGAATTCATAGTATCTAAATAAATAAATAAAGAATGCTCCTTAAGATTCAACAAGCAATCATCTAAAACGTCTTATGAGTCACCCTCATACTCCGAGATAAAAGTTATTTCAAGCTCATTCTATTGTTTTCACTGGAAGTTTGGTCTTTATAAATTCTATATCATAGTCGTCAATGCTCCAGTGAGTGATATTTGGTTTGGAAGGGGTGATTGTTTTTTGATCGCAGGGAGTTTGGAGACCATAGCATTTACACATATACAATGGTTACACATGCCGAGGGCCTCCATTGTCGATTGGTTATGGTCTCTGACAAGTAATTACTAGCCTAACGCCGCATTGAGTTTGAATCGCACCCGGAACTAGTCAAATTTCAAAAGTGAAATAGCTGTCCAGCTGACGTTCGTAAGGTCGATGGTTCTACTTAGGTATACCTCTGGAGGCTTCCTCCATCTAGAGAAGCCGCCAAATGTCACTGTTAGTACGATGTTAAACCTTAGTGAAAGAATGGACATCCTCCTTTAAGTCAATGCACGTTAACTTTATTAAAAACGCAGAAGAATATATTTCATATCACCATCTTATACCACTTGACATATGGATCTATACAGACTGACTACATTCGTCTCCCGTTTGAAGTTAGAAACAGTCCTAACCCTTTGAAGTTGACTTAAATTGTTCTGCTTAATAATTTATCGTTGTTTACAGCGTTTATATATTGTGGGTTGTCAGAAACCTGGTATAGCCTTGTTGTCAATGTAAATGAGTTACAGTGATTTTGCATGAAACTATAGCAGTACTAATCTTCCTCAAGTTGTTCTTAATTTTACAAAGCAATATAGTTCAAATGATGAATATAAATAAATCGTCGAATTTTCATCTAATTTATCCTTGTATTTAAGTCGAAACATCACAACCATATTTTCCCTTTCAAAAACCGTGATTAAATGTGAATTTAACATAATAACATTTTTTCTTTATTCGATCCGCTTATTTGCTCGATAAAGGGTGACTATGTTTGCAGTCATTTTTGTGTTTTATATTGTTTCTCTGTTTTATCAAGATGGATTTTGAGATTTTGATGACAATGTGAAAATTGGGAACTAAACTATTTGGTTTCTTTTAATGAAAATGTATAAAAATGTAGTCAAAGGTATTATACATAAGAACGACCAAGCTGTATTTGGAAACACAGTTTAAGAGGTGAGTGATTTATTAAAATTTCGGGCATGAAAAAACATTTGTTTTTGAACAAATCTAAACTCGTACGTTTACCGAACATAAATCTACATGTGTTAATCTTCAAATCCAATTGATACATTAAAGGAATGAAGTATAAATTGTTTTGAATCATTACAAGTATTATATTTCCCAAGGTACTGAAATATAGAACCGCTGAATCATTATTGAAGGATAAAAGATTTCATGTTAATATCACATATTATGGGTCCACTGACTTATGTTCCATAATGTTCATTCCCTATATGATGTTTAACCATAACTTATGTGCCCAATGATGTGCATATAAAAGCTGTATTTTTTCTAACAAAAATGAAGAGATAACAATAAGGCTGGTACAGAATATAGGATAATGGCTTGCTTCTAGTCGCAGAAACACAACAATAAAATAAGACGAAAAATGCAAAATTCGCTGATCCTTTGTTTTCCTACACAGCTAGGTACTAATGTATTGTATCTATGTATATACTGGGTATTAATGTGTTGTATCTACGAACATACTGGGTATTGATGTGTTGTATCTATGTACATACTGGGTATTAATGTGTTGTATCTATGTACATACTGGGTATTAATGTGTTGTATCTATGTACATACTGGGTATTAATGTGTTGTATCTATGTACATACTGGGTATTAATGTGTTGTATCTATGAACATAAATTCAAATTACAATGTCACAATTGTCTTTGCTTTCTCTTTCATGCAAAAAACACCAATGTTATTATTTACGTTCTTCAAACATAGATCGGATAGGCAACATATACATAGAAACATTGATTTTTCCTAATACATACTGTATGCAGATCGGATAATCATTTCATAGAACCCAACAGACACATGTCAAACATTGCAGCGAGTTTCACACTTTTTAGAATCACTGTGTCACGTTTCTCGTGCATTTCGCTAAAACACTCATTGGTAAAATTTAAAAACAATTTCTCATAGTTTTCTAGCTGTATACCAAATTTGAAAGCAGCTCAGTTTTTTGTCATTTCAATGATACCGTACTCCAGATTATGCAATAAATTCGTTTTAAATTTGAAAACTATTTCTTTCGATTATTCGAAATATATATCATTGATAGAAGTTGATTAATTATGGCTTGAAATTTGAAACGATATTGTATTCAAAAATAGAACGTTTCGAATCGAGCATTTGTGGTATTGTCATTTTATTGTGAAAAATGCAGGCGTATAGAGACTTCTTCAAAAGGTATTAATTCGTTATAGCTGTGAGACTATATCAGCGTGTTTACACTCGATCAGAACACGTGGATGACCGTGAACTTGATACATATATCATGTGATATATACCTTATACAGTGCAAGTGGTGTCCAATGAATCAATAACTTGCAATTGTTATCTAAGTAGGTAAGATTATGGTGTTTCGGTATTATAGCTGGATCAAGTAAGATCCTCATTAATATTTCATTATACAAAGTGCAGAAATTTTAAGTGTAACAAGATTTTGATGATTATGAAAACTGTATATTTTCACATTCGATAATAGATTAATACATAAAATGATACGATTATCATGTATGCTTCTAAATTAGTAATCTTCTTAAATCAATTAATCTTGGATTGTTGATTAAGACTTGAAAAGATGAAAATAGATAATCGTGTCAGGAGATATATCTACAGCACGTATACTTTATCAGGTACTCTAATGCACATGTATATCACAAAATTCACTTTTAAGGTCATTGTACATTGTACCTGTATGAATAAAGATTATTTTAATCTTGATAATACAACAGTACAAAGTAATATCATCCAATCATTGTTGTCCGTTATCAAACACAGGTCCGATAGTGTAAATAAGTCACTTAACGAATGTAACAAAATTAGCTTAAACTATTAGCTAATTATCTGTCAACAAAGCCAAAATGCACCTCGATTGAATTTAGTTATCTAGCAAAAGGTTACGTGTTGGGCAATTTCGACTGTCCTCTCCGATTAGTTATGGGGATGAATTAACGACCCTGCCCGTCACTATTGTACGACCATCGTGACATATTTATCTATCTATAACAATTATCAAACTGTTTTATTCACTCTTGGCCCGAAGCGTGGACACTTAAGTGGCCGGGACTTTCAATTGATAAAATAATATATCTACATCTGTTGATAGTAGTTTAAGTATTACTTTGAAAAGAGCACGTTGTAATTTGAAACAGTTAATTTGTTGGTCGGTGTTGGTGTAAATTGGATATTAATTAGAATAGTGGAAATATAGTGATTTTAAATCGCGGAAAGTTTGGATTTATTGCCAGAAGTAAGCAACAAGAACAATTACTTTTATAGGACTGTTTTCCAAAATGTAAGCCTGACCTTTTTTACTTATTTCATATGTTAGATTATTGTTTCATAGTGTTAGAACTAAGAATAAATACAATAAATGTTTCAGTCATTCATGTAAGATTTTTTACAAATTTACCGGAGACCACGAAGAGCCAGCCGCGGGGAATACCACAAGCTTGTTGTATTTTTGATTATCTTTGTTATTATTCCCCATAAACCATGCCAGTTCTATATATTTTGTCATATTTTGGTCGTAAAGCAGGTACAGCCAAAATCTGTGTTTGCAAATAGCTCTGAATAAAGGTCATCCTATGACTTAAGGCCATTCTTTGAAAACCCGTCATTGATTGTTTAAAACAAACCGACCCCCGAATAAAGGCTATCTGTCAATAAAGTCCATACTTTTTCTTTCCCAAGGACGGCCTTTGTTCACAGGTTTCACTGTATATGATATATAACATGTATCAAAAACATCTATATATACTGCGCCGCGACCGCCCATGCCTTTGCCTTAATTATCAAACAATTCAATTCGAGATAATAACCAGTTTCATTTCCCACAGGGTTTACTTTCGGATTCAAAAAAGTTCTTCATTTAATGTCGCAACACATATACTTATAATTTAATTTTACTCACCTGTAAACGGATATGAACAGTTTGAATTATCTTTTTTTATGAATATTCTTTCTATTTCGGCGTTCATGCCATTCAGGAAAAGGCTGTTGCCGCCTATAGCCTGTCTGCTTCTTTAACACTTCATTCATCAAGTTAGCCAATCTAGACAATCTTGATACAATCTGACCACGGCAAACTGTCATCTTTTTATACAACGTACAGTATTAAGATTACAGAGACTTCGAGTAAACTGCCACATTTTTCACATGCATTATAGCTATGTCCACCAGTGTTGTATTTACGAGTACTTGCTCAACGAGTGCAGTAAAACCCAACATACCGACCATCTTGATATTACAACCATCTTTTATTATAACAACCACTTATTTCCGGGTCGGCTTCAATATTTCTTTTACATTTCTACATGATAATGAGACTAACTTCAATAATAAAATCGTTTTTTTTAGGAAAGCCATGGATGGTCTTGATATTAAAGTTTTACTGTACTGATATCGGTATCAGTGACATGGTAAGCGGATGGGTTCTAACAAGCAAGACCGACAGGCATGATTAGGCCGTTGGATGAATGGTCACCTTTCAAATAAACGAATAATTTCGAACAGTTTTATATCAAAGCATTTCCAATCACGGATATTTTAGAACGTTTTTATAGCATTGTTAGTTGTAGTAGTTTTATAATTATTCTCTGACTAAAGAGTTCTAGGCCTTTCAAATTTACCGAGCCTCGTAATAAATTAACATATAGAATACTGGTATGCACTAGAATTACTGGTAAGATAACCTTAATTTACTAAGAATTCGGAAGTATTACAATGGTTTTGTGTTACGTTACATTTTCTTACATTACTGTTAGGACTGACTCACATAACAATATTTACGTTGAACGCCAAGGATTACAAATCAAAAAGAATAAAACAGATCCACAGTTACCAAAGGCATGAAAGGTGGCTAACGTCATAAATTTGTCACAATCTGTACAGTTACACTATCGAAATTGTATTGTTCTAAACACGGATCGCTGGGTCCGGTAAAAAAAAGAAATGTTCAAGTAACTCTTTCATTGGCTTGTATTTTATCAACCCACTCGATTATAACGATAATGTGGTGCTAAACGCTTTTGTTTTCTTTATTGTGCAGAGCGTAGGGTCGTCATTAGGGCCAATGGTTAGATAATATTGTATTACTAGTATTTTACGAACAGTAATAAATATTACATAGTGTATTAAATGAATAATCCTTTACGACTTATTATACGATCGAACAGTGCCGTTCATTTAATGTTGTGTGTGCGCTTTGTCCTTAATATAGTGGAGTTTGTCAATAAAATGTAAAGTTGAAGCAGAGGTGTAAAATTTCCCATTGAAAATCTGGCTTAAAGAGACCATGCTATTGTTATTGACTACATATTTAGGATTATTTTAGTCAATAATGCACAAATACCATCAATATAAACAGTGGATAAGCAAAATAAATATCTCAACAAACCAGGATTAATTTCTAGCTTCAAGTGTTTACATTTTTATGGGAATAAAATCAAATCATGTAGATTAACCAAACACAGAAGGACTTACCCATTGAGTCCATATCAGAAGCCCCATGTCATGTTTGGGGCTAAACGCGGCTTCAGGGTTCAACCATAAGGTAAGTGACCGCAGTTTGGGTGGACAATAGTTAGATAACTGCTGAGGAAAGTACTTGATCGAATAAATAATTATAATAAATCAGTTCAATTTAATGATTATCTTATCACGTGACCTACCGACTACATTATATATGGCACAAATGAACAGCTTCTGTGCTCTTTGACCGGGTTTTTTGACATGTTTTCCGTCTTTATATAGTGGGTGGGATGGGGGCGATCTCAAAAGCCAGAACTAAAATGCACCCATAGACGTATATGAACTTGTGAGTCTTTACAAATTTAATGACAAGCTTGTTCAACAATGGACAGTATTATATCAGGATGCTATGCCTTACAAACTATTATAGTACCGTACATGTACATATTTTAAAAGATCATTTTTATACGTTTAATGGGAAAGAATCTTCTTTATATCATAAGAAAGATCGCAGCCACATAATGAACATGTTTGTTGTCAACTGGTGAGTTGTAGAAGTGTCAGGCCTTGTTTTTAAAATTTGAAAATTCTATGAAAATGCATATAACGCGAGGTCTAACTGCGTCTGCGACATACAAAAAACAACCTGAGCGTAGGAATTTTCATTGACATTCATTTGATTCATATGTTTTCTTACGTTAACCGAATATTCTTGTACATTTTTTTTTAAACTGGCAATGAATTGTTTTAATCATAATGTATAAAACTAGATTCCAATTACAAAACTGAAAAAAGTTTAAGCTGCCCAGATAGTGTGACAAAGTTATGAAATGACCTCAAGTCAAATGTAATTAATTGATCTACTGTTTCGATGAGCTAACAAAAGTAAAAACAACCAACCTTCTATACTAAATGAAATATTAGTCATTTGAGAACGGTAGAGTGATACAGTGCTTTGATTGTTCACCCATGGAACGCTTCTACCGTATAAGTCACTTGTTCCATTTTCTAGGATCGGTAAAATTTGGATATCCGCCATCTGTCTCTGTCTTACATGCACCCTTAATGTCAATGTTTTATTTGACTGTGTCTTTTTAATCTAGTATTTCGTTTAAGATATTAATCTGTTTTATTGTATTTGTTTGTAGCGAAAGTTAATTGGATTTCTTATTAATCTACAAGTCAGGCCACTATGACCTGGCATTATTCGGTTTGTGGTTGTGATGTTAGTGAATCATAAAAATAAACCTTTTTTTCACATGACCTACAAGGGCCTGTCCCCATGCTCAAAATATGTTCGCTCTGGCATTTGTTAACATCAGGGTCTTTCAAATTTGAGTGACCCTGTTAACATTAGGTATATGCACTTTTGAGAAAAGAGCACATTGTTCAATATTAAGAAATTTTGTTTTACTAACTGCCCAAAATGAATGTATGGTAAAACCTTGATATCATGCCAACCATTAGGAAAAAAACTCAGTCTTTAATTAGGTCTCATTGTCAAGCTGAACTATAAAAGAAATATTGTACAAACTTGTCAGAAAATTTGTAAATCTTGTATTAGATCGTCTTAATATTGAGGTGTTTGCAAAATAAAGTTTCACTGTACTGTTTTTGCTTTAAGTTACATAATAAGTAGAGATCAGCTGCTCAATATACATATAAAATTTTTGCCCATAGAGAGCTCGGGTAGTACGGGTAATGTATTATAGTGTATTTGGGTCTAAAATTGTCGGGCATTCATTGGTTGCTATTTTCATTTGGAAAAAAAAAACACTTGGTTTAAAACATGATAAATTTGTCTGTCCTTATTTAAACTTATTGACCACTGGTATAGATTAAATCTGTTTGTAATTAAAATTGTAAATATGTATTTATAAATACAAGTAAATGTGAAAAAAATGTGATGCATTTTGAGTAAGGGTCTAAGATTATAAAACTTGACATCTGTCTCTATTCTCATATTTTGACATTTAATATTACTAAGTTAATTATGATAAAACATTAATGAAATTAATTCTACATTACTGTATTCGGGAAAAATAGGTTTGTTTCTGAATTTACCCTGACTGACCCAATCAACCCTTAAAAGTTTCTGATACCAAAATATCATAAAACCATTAAACAGCAATAGATTTTAATTCAAAGACTAAGAATTAAATTGAGATTATAGATTGTTCTCAAATTTTTATAACCTCCGGGTCACTGGTGCCCATGATATTGATGCTACATGTATTTATTATGAAGATTTACCCTGCGACCACAAAAAAGAAAAACGTCATAATGTTTTGTTTTTTAAAATGTTAATTTGATTTTAGAAAGTATTTAATGATTTGTAACACCTGTTTTTTTATTGAGTTGACGTGAGTGTCAAACATATTTTGTTACTAGTTTGTCCGTTACATACTTGAGTAATTCTTAAGTGTTTTTGAGTATCGCGTTAACATAATACAAATGTGTATGGGTGTGATTTGTCTTATCTCACCAAATATCCACTGACTTATTGTGTCTTAAAATATTTCCTTTATGAATTTGAAAAAGAAAATAAACAAAATAGTAATAACTGATTTATTGTTTATTTACTCATTCATTTTTAAGACAACAATATAGATTAGAAGGATTGGAACATTGATAGAGTTATGGCCATTCAATGTAATAAATAAATTGACAGTTATCCATTGGTTTATGTTTGATTTATATACCCGTTTGTTGAATGTCAATTATTTCATGGTCATCTGAACAGTTACTAATAAATATAAACAGAAAAATATGAGTCAATGGAATCTTTTACTTATTGATTCATTTTTTTCATGATTTTAGCAGTTTTGTGGGGAAATTTTGATGTATATAAGTTTTGCAAGTAATGCTTTATGACAAATTTAATTTTGCTTGGAAGGAATTGAATTTAGTAAAATATTGCATTAAAACAGGTTCAATTTTCTGAAATAAATTTTGAAAATAACATTAAAAACTATTAACTACTGAATTTTTGAAATGAAGGTTTTTATTATAACAGAAATTGTTTATTTTCCAAATTAGCCTTTTTAGTAATGATAAAATGTAAGAAATAAATTTACATGAATCCATTTGTCATTTAGCATTTACATTAGAATGGAATATTTTCTTTTTTTATTAATGTAGAATTTTAAGAGCTATTTTATCAAAACACTGTAAATACTGATCATTATGCAACAGTCAGATATTTCTGGCAAACTAAAATCAGATCAAAAGTGTGTAATTGTTGTCAAGCACCAACATCTGTACAAAAAACAGAATCACTAGTTTTACACACTTTTATCTGACATATGGTACAAAGGGTTGAAAACCCAATCCCCCGCTACCTTTATTATTCAAGTAATGTTTTAATTTGACATTCATGTTACCAATGGATGTCAGATGTGATGTGTTAATTTCTAGATTTTGTTGATAAATTTACTTTTAAACATAAGAATTGATGTCATGCCATATTGAACAACTTAGATAGCATCTTTAGTTATTGTGTTATACCCGTATAAAATAAACATTGGAATGTTTTCATAGCTGTATCTGATTGGGAGATTGTGTTGTAAAATTTTCTTTGACAGTTATAAATATCATACAAATTATCACATTTTCTTTGCTTCGTTTAAGGCCAAACATAATGTTTTTTTCCAGCCTCAAAGACCTTAGGCAAATATATTAATAAACTTTTGTCCCTTTTACTTAATCTGCTATGAAATGGTCATTGTAAATATGAAATGATGCAAACATACGTGTAAATTTATATTTTCTTTTTTGCGATTTTAAAATGAAAAAAACATATTTTTTTCTTCCCCTGATGGCCTCACACAAAATTATTTTTGGTATCTATTAAAGTTTTCGGGTAAAACCAAGCATATACATATTTTAGACATTGATTAGGAAGCCTTAGTTTCATTGAAAATTGTAAAAATCTGTTACTCTCAAAGTATAAAAAATGTGATTAATTCTGCTAAATATTAGATGGTTCTGTTTGTATATAAAACAGAAAATTAATGTCATTTGCTTAATTTCATGTGAAGGAATTATAAGAAAAAAGATCTACTTTCTATTTGTTTTATAAAATATCTTTTATTACCTCCAATATTGAAGAGCATATACATATCATGAATACATAACTACAATAAAAAGGTATTGAGGATAAAAAAAATGAACACCTGTCTAAGCATATTATAAAATTACAGCAAATTGAATTTTTGAGGGATACAGATCTCAAGGAACAGTTAATTAGTCATTAAAGTAACAGAAATGTGCATACAGTACAAAGTTGATCAATTCTTTTTGTTGTTTTAAGAAATCCATTCTGATTTAAATTCTGATTTATCTAAAACCCTTTAATATAATCCTATTCTATCTGGTTTACATAAATTTAAATTATCTATGAAAGATCACAAAATCGTTGATGAACTATTGTACTTTTAAATTAAGTTTCATTAACCTTTGAATATAGAGTTATCTATGCAAATACCATTTACTCCACCCAGTTTTACAACATGAAGATTCTCAAATTTAATTCGTCTTTAAAGTAGGTTTTAAATTTGTTTTTAGTAAATATGCAGCTATTGAAGGCAAATAGTTCACTAGAATGAGCTAAACTTGAATACTGAAACTACATTATCCTTAAGATAGTGATAATAATATGTATAAGAGGCCTCCCTGGTCAAGTGGTCATGGTCTCTGAATAGCATTCACTGGCCCCTCACCGCTGTGAGTTCGAATCCAACCCGGGACCAGATAAAAGTTACATGTGAGGATGCTCATAGTCCAGTTAGCTTATAGATGGTTGGTAGTTCTACCCATGTGTAAGCCTGGGTCTTTCCCATAGTCAAAGTCGGAAAAGTTGCCAGTGGCTGTTGGTGCAATGTTTAACCCAGAGGAAAAAATATGTGTATTGTGTTTTATTATCAGCTGTTTTGTAATATCCAAAAATTAGATCTGCTTACATTTTCATATAGTTTAATATCAGAAACAAAAAGAAGTGCTCTTAATGGATTATCAAATTTGTTACAGAATGTCTCAGAATACAAACAATATGACATAGGACTTCGTAGGATTTGCTACATCCCTGATTTAAAAAAACAATCATCCTGTCTGACCATTACTGTGAAATCTAATGATGTGTAATCCTTATGACAAACTATGTCTAGGTTTTCAATTTCATGTCTTCAATTCATTTGTCATACATATTTCGTAGGAAATTTCTTTTCACACAAGAGATTAGGTCCTGTCTATCAAACGCAGACCGTCACAAAAAGAGCTTTTAACTTTATTCTGTTGCATTGCCCTTCATTGATACAGCTGATTATAGATGTATATCTTATAACACTATTAAAATGATCGATACTCTGACATAAGCTCTTTTCTACCACAAACTTATTGAGTAGACATTTCATTAATGACTACATACGTTATGAGGGCTCATATTTTGTCTTTTAATATTTACAAATTAATCATGGTAAAATAATAATAATGTTGATCATACATTATATTCAGTAAGCATAATGAATCTGAATAATTATGTATTTTAACATTGAACAGTTTAGATTCCAAAATCTTCAGTATTGTAACTGAGATTTGAACCTAGAGATTGTTCTAGGTTTTATAACATTGAGGCCAGACTGAATGTTGTCCCTTATTATTCAGATACCTTTTAACAATCGGATCCGAGCTGAGCCTTCCAATCTGATCCAAACCAAACTGAACCAATCTGATTCAGTCCAATCCATACCAAACAATCCAATCCAAACTATTGTATTATGGACATTAGATGTGACCTTCTTGCATGGACAGGGCAATTCATTAGTATTGATTCATCTTGCAATGATGAGACAATATTCCTTGTCACTGTAATCACTGTATCAGTTCCCTTACTTCTTCACTGCTGGACGCCATATTAGCTTGTTGGTTTATCATTCTATCTTGTGAATCCCTGCTGGTTAAAAGGATGTTTTACTTTTCTCTTCATCCTGTTGTCAACAATGATGTTTTCAATTTTTAGCTATTGGTGTTTTGGTTCTATCTCAATCAGACCTTCCCTGGACATTTCCTTTTTATCATCAGGCTAGACAAGAAACAGTCATGTTTATGGTGACTTTACTAAAATTAATGGGGTAGAAAGGTTGAAAAACTTTCAAAAATTTCAGCAAAAAAACACTGCAAACAAAGGGTTGGTTGGGTAACCATAAACTTGACTATCTTTTTTCTGGTCTGAGCACTTTTTAAATTCAAATTATGTACATTTCTCTAGAAGGTGATTATACATATTTAACGCTTTGAAACGGAATGTAAATACATGATTGTTTGTCTAAATAATAATATGCCTATTCTTAAGGCATAATTACAGAACATTACGGGGTGTCCGTGATTGAGTGGTAATGGTCTCCGACTAGTAATCACTAGCCCCTCACCTCTGTGAATTTGAATCTCACCAAGGACCAAATTTCACATGATTGTGACAAAACTGGCCAGCTAGCTTATTTAAGGTCTTTGGTTGAAAAGAAACTACTCATGAGTACACCTGGGGTCTTCCTCCGATGTAAAAGCTCAAAAAGCCTCTGAACAACCCTGGTTGTTGGTGCAACATGAAACTAATGAAAAAAATTTAGAACTTTATGGTCTTTACCTTAAATTTTACTCATGAAATTAATTCTGCGATTAAGAAGGATTTATGTACACTGCATCTAAAACCTGTATTCAATTTTAATATCGCTATTTTACATTATTCTAGCAAGATTTTGGTTGACTTTTAAGCAATTTATAGTGTTACCGTGACTATCTGTGATAGAAATCTTTATTTATGATGACAATTGACCAAACTTTACTTTTATACAATGTATTTAACCTAACCACGAAATGTCAGACCCTAAGTTCAAACAGGGCCGCTTGGGTCAAGCTTTTATCATAAAATGCTGTATTAATAAACTTATAAGATCATAAAATGTGATTTTCAAAGACTACCTAATGATGTTAAAAGCTTATAGCCCGGTCATGGTGGACTGATAATGCATCTGGTGAATTTTTATGCTTACACTAGAGAATTAATACATTATATTATACTGGTCACTTTGTATATATGTAATGATCGGAGAGCTGATCTGAATGAACGATAGGATTCTTATGTGAGAAATTTCAAGATTATTGCCTCGAGCTGTACGGAGTGTTCTTTTATTCGATAAACAGAGAGCTTGGACTGTTGTGACGATTTAACAGGTGACAATTTGGATATAACAATTGTAACCAGTGAACTAATTGATGGTTGCTGATAATAATGATTAATGTTATATAATTGTTTGATAAATTATTTCATTTGGAATTTTACTTCACAGGGTCATCAATGAGGATTAAATTAATTCTACGAAGGTAAAAATATGTGTTCAGATAAATAAATCTTGCTGTTGATATGATTCATGTGTCATTAATTCATTTTGCTGTTTCTTATTAACATTATTTTAACAATATATTTTTTTTATTTCTTAAAATTTGGATTTTGTTAATCATTTCATTAACTTCAATTAAATAAATTTATGTAAAAATTGAATTTTTTACTTAAAAAGTCAGTTTCTGCTAATTATTTTAATCAGTATGTGATTTTTGTAATCTTTATGATACAGTAACTGACAATTTATCATAATGCTGTATATAGTAACTGCAATATCTTTGCTGATAAAAATCCAGGAAATTTGGCCATTTAATTTCAATAGCTTATATATTGTCTAATGACACTTTCAGCTTTAACTAACGCTTATTTTTTAATGTTTAATTGTTAATTATCTCCCTTTGTTGTTGAAAGTTTAACTACAGTTTCCATAACTTCCTTGCATGTTTTGTCACAGTCTCTCTTGGTTATTTATTGTTGTCCCCTATGGTACCATCCGCTTAGGATTATTGTTAGTTGCCTTTATTTCATTGTCATTATCTCTTTGCGTGAATGTCATTACCCTTACTTCATTGTCTTATTTCATTGTCTTTATGTCATTAACATAACATCATTGCCTTAACTTCATTAACCATCCTTTATTGCCTTTATTCCATTGGCCTTATTTCATTGTCTTTATTTCATTAACATTACATAACATCACTGCCTTAATTTCATTAACCATCCTTTATTGCCTTTATTCCATTGGTCTTATTTCATTGTCTTTATTTCATTAACATTACATAACATCATTGCCTTAATTTCATTAACCATCCTTTATTGCCTTTATTCCATTGGCCTTATTTCATTGTCTTTATTTCATTAACATTACATAACATCATTGCCTTAATTTCATTAGCCATCCTTTATTGCCTTTATTCCATTGGCCTTATTTCATTGTCTTTATTTCATTAACATTACATAACATCATTGCCTTAATTTCATTAACCATCCTTTATTCCATTGGCCTTACTTCATTGTTTTTTTATTGTTCTGATGTTTGGTGTTAATTAACACATTTTGAATACCTTAGATTTCTTTATAACAATTCTTGTTGCTAGTGGTGACCTGACCTGTGATACTGTTAGGCCCCTAAGACAAATACTCGGTTAGAGTTAAATTTCTGCCTAATTGGAGGTTTCATAAAGTGACCTTCTCATTAGGACATAACCATGTTGCAAATTATGCTTATTATACCCTCTTCATTGTATATATTTGGTGAACACTTATACCTCTGCTTCTATATGGTTAACTACACCTTTTACCCTTCCATCAGAGAGGCACATAACATGTATAACAATGAACATAAAATAATCTGTATATCTTAATAAACTAAAAATTTGGATTGATTTTAGATAATGAAGCTGACCGATTTTGATAATGATAATATATGTACCATAATGAACCAGACAAGATCTACACGTGTGTTAACTGATAAAACAATGTACATTAAAACATGGTTGTAGTAAACTCAGATATAGCAAAGTGTCAGATAATGTGATGTAATCATAGGCATAGGTTTGTACGCACAGTGAGGCACTAAGTGCTAATGGAGGATGGTGTGGGAGGGGTTTTACATTTAGGTCGTGGAATTTTTTATATGTACATGCATATTGTGCTTAATGGGCACTATGCCCATGGTAATTATCTTTCCTTGACAGAGCCCTTCATTGTTTCATGTACAATCAATTTGGTGTAAGGTTATACCTTAGCGAAAAAAGTACCAAATAAATCAGTGTTTGAGTCATATAGACATTATACCTTGATACACAATATAAATGTAAGATATATATGCACTAGTTTAAATAGATAAAATATTGTGCCTTCACTCAAGGGTCATTGTCATGTTAAAATGGTCTTAACGTTCTGTAGGTGATCAGGATTGAGATTTATCATAAGTACATTATCTTATTGTGATGATACATGTACATGGTCATCAATGCTTATTCATATTCTACTTTAAGACCTTATTGATCAATTGCATGTCATTTCTCAACATAATGGCAAAAAAAATAAAGTATGACAGAATTGTAGTAACAGTTTTTGTGTGGTAGAGAAAAGAGCGCAATTCTGACTCGGCCTTGTCTATTCCGGCATCTGTCTGTTTGTCTACCCGTTCAGTTGTTCATTTGTCTGTCTTTCTGTCCATTCATCTGTGTGTGAAAAAAAGATTTTTCAAATTTATCATTACTAAATCACTGTTGGGTCTGGAATACCAAATATGATAGACAATTATCAGTGCCTGATGTTTAGTTGGCTATAAAAATCAGGCATCCCATTTCATTGTCATTAAGAGGAACCAGACAATTCAAAAGTGATCTTAAATACACATCAACACTGGAAAATTCAACATTGTCTCATTTTCAAATGATGTTAGTTCTTTGAGTCTGAACAACATCACAATGGATGAAATTACAGCTTCATCAGATAAGATAAATATTCTATTTAAAAAGCCTCAATCACTCTTGCATTCTGTCAACCACATATCCTTTTTCATCTTCTGAATGACCTTCGTGATGTCATTTTACATTTTTGTGTTTACCACTGCACAATATTGTGATTACCTGTATCCATATTGCATTGTTTGGTCAGTATGATGTATTACAAAAAAAAACAAGTGACAAAGCAGACATGTTGAGACTATTCCATAAAACAATGTTATGAGCCACCATTTCACATTTTTGTCCAAACCACATTTATGTCTTATTATTGATTCATCTTACCTTGACAATAAATAGGTCTTATGTATAAGGCCGATAAAAAATATTTTTGATTCTTATTCCCCTCCTGATTTTGTCCTACAACACTTGGTCACAATCGATCTGTATTAATAATGTGAGGAGGCTGTCCATCTAGGTTATGGAAAGTTGGCAGTTCAAACCAGGTGTAAGCCTAGGGTCTTCCTCCACATTTATGGTTTGAAAGTGTCCATGTGAGCCTGGCTCTTGTTGCGATGTTAAACTCCAGTGAAAATAAAAGAATGAAGTAAAGTAAATATTATTGATAATTTTTCTAATTTGGCACCATTTAATTATAACAGGTGTTTTTTTCTGATTTATTTTTGGTATGTTTTCACTGATCTGAACCTTTTCAAAATAAAACTGTGAAAGGTCTAAATACTTGTAATAAATTAGCTTTTTTCTTAGACTATACAGATGGTAAAGGGCAAATGATTATGAAAAATATTAATTGTAATAAATGATTATATTAGTTTTATGTAGATTGATGACTTGATTAGTATGACACATTGAATCATGGTAATTTAATGTATAATATTGTGTATATATGGAATTATTGGTGTTAATCATGGCAGTTTTACATGTTTATTATATTCATGTCTAATTATGTATCTACATTATCGATGAACCACCCTGAGGTCTAACTCATTAGGTATGTTCTTGGTATGTCTCATTTGGATGAAAGATATCGTAACTATTTTTAAAGTTCCAACATAGAATTATCAAATATTTTTCATGTTTGCTGAACATAAAATATTCAATGAGCTCAGCATTGTTGTTATATGTGGTTTACTTTAATAGACTAACAGCTGTGATTTGCTGATGGAATCAGGCTGTGATTCAAGTCGCTTGTTCTAAGTCAGCGACAAATAATGTCGTCTGAGACAAGTCAAAATTTGTCATTATTCACATTACATTTGATGTGAAATTTCAAATTTATTACCATGAACATTTTTTTACAACTTCATTCAAACCTTATCGCATGTACTGTGAAAATGAATGTGTTATTGTGCAAAATGATGTAAATGACCAGTATTTTGTTAATGATTCATTATCAGCCACGTTTTATATGAAGGCATATCTCTCTTACCCCCTAAGTAGATGCTAAATGTTCTTTGAACCAGATGTAAATTAGCTTCAAACTAGAAAATGTTTATAGAAAACTAACAATGGGTTTTAATGATATAATTGACCATGATGTTTACCTTATCTATCAATGTATCTGTACCTGCTAGGACTTGGTCCATATAATTAAGTTTCGACAGAATCTATTTATCTTTATTGCGTTTGAAATGTTAAATTGAAATTGAAAATTGTAACCTTGCCACACTTGAAAATTAGTGTGGGGTACGCTTTGGCTTTGTCGGCAGGATAAAGATTTGTCCAAAGTATGCTTATGAGGCAAAAGGTTATATATACAAATGTACAATAAGTTTTTGTTTTTATGTGGCCTTAGTTAATTTAGGGGTTTTCTTTACATTATTATTCATTTTTCTAGATAAACAAAACTGCAAACCACCATTTTAACCCTTTGCCTCATAAGCATATTTTGGACTCTATCAAATTCAAAGCTAATGTACAAGATATCTATTAATTTAAAAAAAAATGGGTTATTTCTCTCTGATAGAGTGGGAAACTATTAGTCATTAGTCATTACAGGCCATGGCTTCTTGTGCCACAATGTTTTCAAAATTTGTCTGCCTTAGATGTGGGGAAATGTGATATTATGAGGCGAAGGGTTAAGAAAGCTTCCTTTAACCCTTTGCCTCATAATACCGCATTTCCCTGCAGAGTTTACAGAAAATATAACCATGGTTAGCATCAAAGAATAGCCTAAACATGATTGTCCAAAGTCCAACATGGTTTAACTCTTGGAATGCCATCCACAAATTTGTTCATTGGTTCATGGCTCACTTAACCTGTGCATGTGTACATGATACACTGAACTGCAAAAGAGACACCCTTCATTAGAATTTTTCAACTTTATTTACAGTCCACACATTTCATTTATCAATTGCAAATATAATCAATTTATTGTTCTTTGCCTTGATTGTGCATGTTTGTTTATGAATATATTAATAATCTGTTGCCGTTTTTTGTATTTCCAAAGAATCAAGCAATGGGTTTCTTTTTTGGTTCAGAGTAATACTACATAGATGTACATATTTCCAGATTCAGTGAGCCAAGTGCCTGTGAATCATTTAGGATCTCTGAATTTGGGATTTAAAATTATGCTTTAAACAATCACAACCTTTAGATAATCAGTGTATAGTGGTCGCAATCAAAAAGAAATGGCAACATAGAGACTACATTAATAGCTTATGTAAATGACAGGACAGATGTATTGCATAAGAATCCTTTCTAGAACTTGAGGCGACTTATTTACCTGCATACCAGTAATTACCTGTCTCCATGATGAAGAGTCATGTCGGTGATTTACTGTATGGTAAAGGTCAAGCATCAATGTCGAGTTTATGTAATAAAACATGTCACAGTAAGGTAAACTGTTTGTAAACAAAGAAACTGAAGATGTTGAACATCTACTAATCTGTACTAAGGTGCAAATATGTACATCGCTGAAATAAAAAGAGTTACTGCCCTTTTATTGAGAATGCATATTGTATGTATCACATAATATCACTATTTTGAAGCTGAAGATGTTGTACTTCTACTGGTATTTATCTGTACCAGGGTGCAAATGTTTACAGTTGAGTAAAAGACAGAGTTTTTGCCATATTATTGTGAATTCATATGTTATGAATTGCCTAATAACCATCACAGTTCATAACAATCCTTATTTTGTCACAGTGCTTTTAGCTCTTTGATTTGAATTTGGGGTTCAAACGTACTGTGTACATAATGTATATCTTTTGTGTTAACTTTGATTTCAAAACCAAATTATTGTAAAATGATGCTAATTTGTTGATTGGAAAATCTAAAAAATTTCTTGATTGGGTATATTGTATTAGATTATATTATAAAACTTTTTATTCAAGAATCTGAAATGAAATTCCTGAAAAAGGCTGAAATATCAGCAATGTAGTGATTTGATTTGATACTGGTACCTGATACATTTTATTTAAACAATGACTATACGAATTTAGTTTCTCAGAATTGAAATAAGATTTTACTGTTCATTCTTTCAGTTGGGTGGGGAAGATGGGTGTAAGTTGAAGAAAAGGATCGCACAAGCCATGATGGAGTATAAACAGATCAGCAGTTATCGCGCCATAGTTGCCTCAACGACGGCCATATTGAACGCTGACCACCATGGGGCTAAGGAAGGACTGGATGAGATGGAAGGTCAAACATACATAGGTATGAACTTTCTTATCTAGATTAAAATCCTACTTTTTCTTAAATGAATAATTAAGCAATTTAAGTTTCTCTGCTGTGTTTTGTTATCTGTAGAGGTGTACAGAACAAACAAAAAATTAATTGGACTCTTTGATTGAAATTTTATTTGAGAAATTTCTGTTTCAATATGGAATGAAATGTAGATAGAATTGGTTGTTTTCATAGATCTAGTGAGAGAGGCACGATCATTTGATGCAGTCAAAAGCTACAAATTTCCGGATATGTTTAGTTATATGATTTTGCATCAAACTATGAGCCTAAAACACTACATAGGCTGGTGTTCTTGTATTTGTCACGTCAATGCTGCACTGATTAATGCTTTTATTCTCAGAAAGAATGATAAGTCACTTTATGTACAGAGCTAGTTGCAATCAGCTTGAATTTGATTGTGGTACAGGGCAATAATCAAGGAAAATTTTGGACATCAATTGTTCAGATAAATTATTTCACTATTTAACCATTTATCTCCCTAAATCCTGACTTGTTTTACAGTTAAGTATTATAATTATATAAATACATTTCCACAAGCATAATAAAGTCTGACATTCCAAGGCTATTTTTGCTCTATACGTAAAACGAATGATAATTAATTGGGATTGGACAGCTTTTATTACAATTATGACTGTTTTCTCCAAAATCTACACAACACAACAGTGATTGAGTATGGACAAGACAGTATTAATTGTCATTCTGAAGGTTCTAGCTAAAGAGAGGATAAGTGTCATTTATTGCTGTATTATGATGTATTTGTACATATTTAGGGACGAATTTAGTGGTGTCTAACCTCCTACTGGCAGGTGTATCCTATATTTGCTCAATTTACTGGTTAATTAAAAAAGCTAAACTTGCTGACCTTACAATAAAGACCTGTTAACAATAATAACTTGCATCATAAATTGATTGACGAATCATAAAACTTTCATTCAAAAGTAATTGACTTTACAAACAGTAAGCCTTTTAAGACTGAGGAATGCATGTAAGACACTGATTGGTTTGTCATATCTTGTGAGGCTGAGTCATGTGACTACATGTATACCAATTTTATGTCACCTTTGCCTATCCATTTAGGAAGCTCTTCAGTTTTGTCCGCATTTATCCACCAGCATAGATTATGATTTAAACAACTTATCTGTCCTGTCTAAAATTGCAAACAGTCATATTGTATAATTGATTATGTCTTAATAAACATTTCACATGGGAAATGACTGTATGCATTGGTTTTTTTTATCAATTCATAGTTACTTTTGCTTTTACTTTTGACTCAGTAAAGGTGAACAAGATTTAGATCTTCAAAATATAGTATCTGTTTGCTATCATGGCTGGGTCACAGGACACTAAATTTTGAAAAAAGTGTTTATTTTCTACATGTAGCAATTCAGAGGAATGGATATGCTTTAGAATATTACTCTTATTTCGGTTTGGTATGAAAAAAGTAGTGAATAGTATTCACCATATGTAACTCTAAGTACTGAAGAGCTTTGCTGTCTGGACACTGGAATGTCATTGGTGTTGCTATGGTTTGTTTTGTAGATCATCAATTGTTATTTCTCAGACTGTTCTTGAAGGAGATTTGTCAATGTTTTCATGTCAAGTTCTCAGATTGTGTCTGTCATTTGTTAAGTATTGATACAAAAATCAATAAAAGCCTTTCCTGAGATATTTCTACTTTTAGGCCAAAAATTTATTTCTGGTTTCCACTAACATGTCTCAGAATTATAGGATTGTTAAGTCAGACAAAACTTTTTTCAAACGGATTTTTTAGTTTAGAGATATTGTTAATAAAAAAATGAAAACATCTGCCAGAAAAAAAATGACCGAGACAGAAAGCAGTTAATTGATTAGATCGGTCAGGTTAGTGTAAACCAGGAACTCTTTTATGCCTTACCTGTGTTTGTGAACAACGACAGTCTGACCTAAGAACACTGACCAGGATGTTTACATTTGAACAAAATATTGACCACTATTTTTAACATCTTAATTAAGGACTATTTGTAGGGACTCCTGCATTGTGGTAATTGTATATTAAAGTAAAATAGTCCCTATACTGTATTGTCAACCTCTTTCATAATGTCATTGATCTTGACGTAGGGGGGGTGGCATGTTGAAGGGATGATGTATAACAGTGTAAATGCATAAAATGGTGGGACAGACCAAACACACAATTACTGGTCATTTTAGGAATTACGCCATTATACACCATCACTTCAATGCACCAGCCCCTACTGGTTTCACTGCAACTCATTTTTTTCTGACACTGACTATACAATAAAAAGGTTTTGTTTACGTGGATACATCATCTCACTATGTACATACTCAATTATTATTAAGTAATGGATCTCAGTGATCTATCCTCACTATACTGTTTCACAATTTGCATTTCTGCTGGTTGTTGTTTAGATAGGTAATAGATTATAGAGAGCACCAAAACCATTCTCAGAATGCAACATTCTCATTGGTCAATTTTTAAAACGCATTTGGAACAACCAATCAGTTGCTAGTAGTGGGAGACTGGTGTCCAAATTTGTTTAGAATATGGAAGAATGTGTCAGATGTGTATAAAAAAAATAATATCACTGAATGAAAGTCAGACTGTGCATTATTTTGCATGAGTTTATTTTATTTACATGTATATTGTTTCAGCATTAGATCACAGAATGTATATTGTATCAGAAATGTCCAGAACAGAGAAGGAGTATTTTGCCCATCTACAATCAGTATTAGAAAATTATGCTGAACCTTTCAGGTAACTATATCTGTATTCTTAAGCATTTATTGACATTATTTAGAATCCATTTTGCATGAATTCTATACAACACTGATTTAAATCATACACATTGTAAATAGCTCAACAAATCTTCAAATCAAACTTTAAAGTGCTCAAATCTCCACAAAATTACATGCAATAAACCATGAAATAGCAACTACCTCAATAGTATGACCACTTTGTTATAATGACCACTTATTCTTTTAACTGGATTTCAATAACTCCCCTTTAATTCCATGTGATAATGAGACCACCGTATTATTACAAGGGATTTTTTGGGTCCGAATTTTTGAGGTTTTATTCCAGAAACAAAATCTATCTAAAATGCTTGCACCAATTAAGTTCCTGTTAATATGTTTGATGAATTTACAAATTCTCTTAATATTTAACTATTTTACATGTACTTTTATTACACTTATGGAACATTTCCGTTCTATATAAGGCAATTAGTGTATAAGCAATTTCAATCCTGAAATGAGTCAGCTACAATTAAGATTATTGATGTATATATTTATAACCTTTACGTTTATCATAATTTTAATGAAAGAGAGCATGTGTTGTACGTTTAAATTAACTGAATTAATCAAGCATGACATTTAGAAATTAAACTTTTCACACGCACTGATACATTTTCATTATAAAAATTTTACATTTACTGAAGAAAATAACCTGCTCTTTCTGTCCTGTTTTGGTTACATTGTTAGATACTTGTTTGAAATTTTGAGATAAGATTCATGCCAGATTCATTCGATATATTTTTGCGCTTACAAAAAAACCTTTTAGCTATTTAATCTGAAACTAAATTTCTGAACATTTTATTTTCAAATTTAACACATCTTTATGTACGAAATGTAAGATCGTTTAATTAGCATGCAAAAACCTGCAGGTGCTTGGTGCTTTCAAAATATGAACATCAATAAGAATTTACTGATTCTTGCATTGATTTGAACATTAGTGCTGATATTATCATGAACAAAAAATCGTGATTTTGTACAAATCCAAACCTGTATAGATGCATATGTAATATTTGAATTGCAAGCAGATAGAAACATACTGTGATTTGTTGCTCATGTGATGCAGGCCATTAAACCAATTTTTTAAAAATCTTGAGATAGTTTTACTGCTGTTGCATGAAAATAAATAGGGCCAGAAGAAATAGTTGTGTTTCAGATCACTGGACTGATCCTAATTTTTGTAGCTGATTATAAAGTTTCTAGAAGTCCATAGTAGAAAAACAATTAAAAATGAATCGGGCATTGTGGTTTTGCAAAAGGTGTTTTGAAAAATATAGAGAAGGTTTTCCAACTTACCTACCCTAAATCTTTGGTCAAGTCCTAAACATGACTATTTTTTTCTGACCTAACATGTAAATAGGTATTACAGTTTCTAAATTTAGAAATCCAATGTACACACTATACAATAAAGTTAATATGTTGAAAGTATTAATTAATATTGATTTTTTTCTATATAGGAAGTTCACGTCACTGTCAGCTGAGGATCACAGAGTATTGTTTGTTGGTCTTGAGCCAATTATCTCCCTAAGTGCCATGATTGGATCAAAGGTAAGTATTCATTTCGACAAAAATCTTCACAAGGGAAATTACTCTTGACCACCACAAATTTAAGTTTGGTGATGGGTTGTCTCCCTTTGTAATACTTATGTGACTGAGTGCAACAAAGATTTACTGTTATTTTTTGCAGCACATATTGATTTTTTATGATAAATCTTTCAATTTGTTTGAAAATGTTTTAAGCTAGTAAGATCTATTTGAACCAGAAAATGGGTTAAATGTGTGAAATTATTGAATGATTTTACTTTTTTGTGATATAACTTGTTCAATTTTTATTAAAATTTTTGAATGGTAAAAACAGCATATCCTGATATAGATTTCAATGAATTATTCAATTTTTTGCAACTAATGGTTTTATGATTGCAAATTCAAACATTCGCGATGATGTCTTAACCAATGAGTGTGTCATTGGTTCATACTGTCATGAATAAACAGACAGACTTCATTAGTAGACACTCTGTCCCTCTGTCTACCTGTCAGTGTATTATCACTGAACAAAAATCTCAGTAAATCACAGTTATAGTGAATTTATATATAGTGAAGAAACTGATGCAGTGAGGTATTATTTTTTTCTGAGAAGGTTTTTCTTTGTTATGCATACCGTGAAATGTGGATATAATGAAGTACTTGGGTTGCAAGGAATTCACTATAACCATGTTCAACTGTACAGGTTATTTCACTGGTAATGTGCAACCATGTTATCACTTCATGAAGGCAACAAAGTGGTCCCTCATCCAAGCTTTAGTGAATGATATATGTATATACTTACTGGACGTCCAATTGTGTGTAATCACTTTTGAGTGTCCAGCAATAAATATAAATAAAACAAACAAATATCATTTTGGTTTATAATAAAAGTATTGTGGTTCCTTTCAATTAAGTGTCACTTTTGTGGTGTTACATTTTTCAAATAAATTGAAAAACAAATTCATTGTGGTTTGAATGTTTGCCATCTGTAGCATAAATAAAATGACTCTCAAGTACTTTTGGGGTCAATCCTTCCACTTATGTTTATACATGTACAATTTAAAGGGTTTATTTACAGTTGGTTTGGATTTCATTTTAAATGGATTTTAAGATAATTGGGGTTTTATTATGGAGTATTAATGGTTTTGATGGTCAAAGTTTTATTCTTACCTGATGAATGTATGATAGTACTTTCCTACAACATCACTAATCAATCACTGATTAATTTGTACCTTTTTTAATGGATGATTACCAGATATAATCATTAAAACGATATTTTTGTACCTAAATGTTTGAGTTTTTTGCCCTTGAACTGATGAAATTGTTTTTCTATCATCCTCAAAGGTTTGGTTCAGTTTATTCAACAATGTTTACATTAGTGTGTCCTTATTTGTTGTGATTTTGTTTCGTTGTCCACATGTCAACATCTTTGGCAAGAACATGTTGAAAGAAAACTTAAAAATACAATCACCAGTGATTTTATAACTGGATGAATCGTTTCGCTTGTTTTATAGTTTGTTCATTAGCTTTAGTTTGCGCGCAGTTTTTGTACAGTTTAGTTGGTCATGAAATTTTGCTGTTAGCTTGCTCAAATTTTGTACGAAGTGTTTATCTTCAGCTTAAAGTGTATTGATACATAACATAGGAAGATTTGTAAAACATTTGAAATGAGATTGGATAATTCAATTTTTGGACTGTCATGAGCCAATGACTGGGTTATTCTTGGTTGACACGTTGTTGCATATGCACTGTATCTGCCTGATGATGCATTACATGAAAATTAGGAGTGCTTTGTGTCCATAGATGTTGAAAAGATATTATTTCTACCTCCAGTGATTGTGTTACATCAGGTATGTTGTCAAAATGTTGTTGTAAATTGATTTCTGGTGTCCTCCTTCATTATATGGCTTAATTATATTGCAACAAACTGTCTGTTTATAATGATGAGGTGAATCATTCTTCTCATTGTGTTATAAAGTAGTTTGTCTGTGTTTAATGTTCAGATTCTTTGGTCATATCCAGATAGTGACCTTACTTATTTGACTAGGGAATTAATCCTATCAGTGTCAGACACACATTGTGTACATAGTACACTGTGTTGCCTATGAATTTTTAAGAAATGACACCTTTAACCAATTCCCCAAATGGGTATACCTGTTATGTAAGCAAATATGTAGAGCTTTGTACAGATAGGTATACCTATCTTATTGGCACTGATATGGTTAATTCTGAATCTAAGACAGCCCATTGTGCGGGATGGCATGCAGTAAAAATATCTAGCCAGCACACTGTCTTATTGGTTTGACTAATCCATTGACTAAGCAAGATTGTGTGCTAATTAATAAATTGCACTATAAAATCATGCTCCTTAATTTACTTCAATGTTTATAATTATATATTTGTTTGACTTTTCTAAGTTGCATATGGTTGGTAGATGTGGTGTTTATGTCGGTATATAAGTATGTGAACAGTGAATGTGATTTTACTGTTGTGGTCATTTTGTAGCATTATTTTTTGTTGACTTGTTGGCCTGCTTGATTGATATAAGAGTGTTGTTCTTAGTTCAGACCACCTTTAATGTTCATGAGTGTATGTGTGTGTAAATGCATTTTTGACCAATATTTTAACTCAGTAATTTTCTACTGGATAATTTTATGCAAAATATGCAATTTTTTCATCATCACAGTTCTGCTATGCAACATTGCTTTTGGAAGTCCCATCTCATCTACAACCATACACTCATTTAGTATTCCCTCAAACTCCTAAATTTGTGTTCTTTGTGTTAAATATGTAATGTCTAAATGATATATCTCTAGTCTGTTATTTACCTTAATGCACCTGACTACCACAACAGAACAGAACAGAACATATCTTTATTATACTTAGTTGATAATACAGAAATCTAACGAAAACTGGTTATAAACTGATCATTACATACAACAGAAAAAAATGTAGATAAATAAAAAATCAAGAGAGAATTTTCAAGGTTGATAGTAAAATTTCCATCAGCAATTGTTGAGAAAATGCTTACAAGAAGAAAATTACCTGATTACATTGCTATGAAATCCAACAACTTGTGAATGAGGAAATCAGATCAGAAGTTCAACTCAGTTCATACCACTTCTATGGTAACTTCATACAGCATGTTTCTTTGCCAACACCTTCAGGCTTCAATATATAATGAAATTTTTAAATACGTCTGATTTAAATAAATTACTTTTTAATTTTTGAACACCCATGTGGCTGATCAGATTACAACTATCTGTATGCATATAATTACCACTGTCAATTTCACAGCTTGCATGTTACAGTCTAATTATGAGTTCAGTCTGTCATATGGTTAATACTAATGTTTGTAAGGTACATTGATAGTAGCTTTGTCTAAGCTGTGGAAGGTCATATCTGTTACATTGCATTGTACAGAAATGTGACAGTCGAATTCCAAGGTCACAGGTACAGAAATATGAAAATCCAATGGTCAAGGTCGCAGTATATTGACCACCCCACATAGTATGTGTCTTTGTGTTTTCTCATGTTCAGTAATGAGAATTTGTTCAATGTACATTTATTAACTTTTTAGGTAATTATTTAGGCTAACATATTGTTACCATTGCGCTCCAAATAAAATAATTTGTGTCACTAATTTCAGAACCAGTCCCACTATATACACATGATAATCTTTTAATTTGTTACAATTTTATGGCAGTTACAAAAACTGAATCCTATCTAATAACTACAGTAAAGTTGATCGGATGAGTCTCTAATTCACAGCCTGTCATGCATTCTTAGTTGTTAAAGTCATTTATCATTTCTCTACTGATGCCTAGAACATGTGTAAATTGATCTACCAGATTGCAAATACCTGTAGAAATAAATTCTTTTAAGGGTCAGATTTGATAACAATTAATGGGAATCACCCCAGGCAGATCCATGTGGTGTATTTGTTGAAGAATTCTTTGATCTAATGTATATAGGTTAATGTAGTTTATTGGTTACCTTGACAAGTTGATATTTAAATAAGTCATAAAAAATCCATTAACAGCATTTCATAAATTTTGAAAAATTAATTGAAGTAAATCATTGGTAAAATGATTTATTTACTTTATTTTTGTATAAATTTTACATAAAACAAATTCAACAAGTGGTATTTCTTATGTTACCGGTATATAATTTGCTGTTCATTTAATAATCAAATTTGATGTAAAGTTATTTTTTGTTACAACCAGCTCATATTTGGTCCTTATTAGGTAAGCATTGAGGTGGGGTAGAAATCCTGCTGCTTATGGAATTTAAACCTGTGATATCTGGATCAGGTGTGCGGCACTCAACCACCCAACCACTGATACAGCTTGGTTTATAAGTTCCATTGTGATCAATATCCCAATTTTACATTTATGTGTTTATAGTAATAGTTGTCAACATTTCTGGACATGTATTTGCAATTCAATTTTATACAGATATTCAATTCATTCATTTAATTTCAAAAAGTTTCTACAAAGTTTTTATCGTCTAACAATATGACAGGCTGGAGTACCAGTATGACTTCTTATATTCTTTGTTAAGATATACAAAGTTAAAATAACATCTTGGAAAAATATTGTTCTATTCTATTGCTCTTAAGTTAAGTACAGTTTTAGATTTAGGATGACCACTTGACTTCTGTACGTTTTATGGTATTTGCCTTTGAAGTTGCGACATATATCAGTTGTATGTGACTGTACAGCGGTACTTAAATAGCTGTAAACTTAAGGCATTGGTTACGCAAAGAGTTATTGTGGATAAACATTTGGAAAACTTCATTAGTGGGGACTGGAAGTTAAATATTCTTAATTGGATTAGTTGATAATGTGTGTTATATACATGTACATGAATAATTAAAATACTGTGAAAGTAATACATAGCATATTATGTTTCTTATGAATAGCGTTTTACGCAAATTCTATTGATGTAGAATTTAGATATAGGTACCAAATTATAACTGCTTGAACAATTCTTTTATTGATGAAAAATGAATTGAAACACTGTTTCATTATTTTTGAATATATAGTTAATGATGCTGATCAATATTTTATTTGTATTGAAAAGTTTACTTTATGCATAACCAATGCTTGAGTTCTGATTTATACAAACTAATTGAAAAATATAATTACACACATTTGATTTAAAATTTAACTGAAAATTGCATGCTTTTTTTTTTCTATAATTAGTAAAATTATTTTTCCTTTCACAAAATATGAGTTTAATGGGAAATCATGAAAATTCTGATTTCTTTGATAAATTTAAGTACGTTCCAGTGGCGTAGCCAGACCCATATTTGAACAGACAATCTAGGGGGGCCTGGGGGCATGCTCCTCTGGAAATTATTGTTTTACTAAAACCAGCCGTTTTTCCTCCATTACCTGCCCAAATTTTTGTCAAGGCACACGCTTCGGTGTTCTGCAGTGTAGCTATGGTGGTAGGCTCGGCACTACAGTCGTGGGAACTTCATGTATAATGATGGCTGTTTCTGTATTTTGGTGAAATTGTCCATCTTCTGATGACTATTGCGTTATCTGAATTCAAACAACTTTCAACTTAGCCTTTTTCTTGATTTTAACTTGGTTACCACTTTTATCATATGTTTGGTCATCCACAAAGATTCATATGACTCCAGATACTTAAAGCTCTAATTAAGGATACTTTCATCAGCTGTATTTCCTGTACACTTTACTTATAAGACACTGAAGTTGCTATAACATCCAGAGTCACATAGATAGGTAACTATGTGACACTGAGTCACTCATATTTTAGAAAGTACACATGGTACTTACTTTTCTTTTCCATTGGGTTTAACTTCACACTGACAGAGTCATTTGGTGACTTTTCCAGCTTTAACAAAGGAGAAAGATTTTCAAAGTATACCTAGGTTAAACCACCAACGTTCTATATGCTACCTGGACAGCTTCCTCTCGTGTGAAATTTGTCTGGTCCTAGGTTGGATTCAAACTCATAGTGGTGAGGCCGGCTTGTGTTTACTACTTCGGGACTATAACCACTCGACCAAGAAGACCCCCCTCCTGAATTTTAAGTGTTTCTTTGCATCATACAAATTTTATTCTGACTGTAATATTTGGCTGAATGTTGGTTTGTATGGTTGAGTAAAGCTTTGAAATGAACAAGATTTAGGAATGCATCTTTCATCAACAACTTCCTGGGATCATCTTAAGTCTCATGAATGCAGTAATAGCATAAATTTTCTGATTAACACTAAGAATAAATGTGTTTATGTGGATCATTGAAGTTCATGGTTGATTTATCATCTCATGTGATCTGTCATGCATTTTCTATGAAATTGTAATTACATTTATCAGTGCATGTCATTAGTGAAACATATTGAGTCAATTTTATGCAGTTTAATGCATTGTGACAATTATATATCGGGGTATGAATAAATACATAAATGAATATGTTTAAAGTGCTCTCTCTTCAGCATGTCTCACAGATTGACTGTTCTTCATATCTGATTGAATTATCTACCCTGATTTGTTTTATTTTAGAAATCATCATCTGTTGCCTTGTTTTTGTATTGATGTAAATGTCAATGAACCTTTTCTGTTACTTTTTGTCAGAATTTCTCTTTGATTATCTCCCTTCATTCTTAAAATAAACTGGTTCTTGTTGACTCTGTCTGTACAGATGCACAGTGCAACATAGAACAGGGGCTAGTTTTTATCTTAAAATTAAACTGGTCCCCATTCCATGTTGCAGTGCACCAAAAGAACAGGTATGGGCTAAATTATCTGGCGCTCTGATTGGTCAATGCTTTGATTGGCTGTCCATTCGTGAAACATCGGGGATTTCCATGTATCTGTTAAATATAAACGAAGATGTTACGGATGCCTGAATATTTTAGATACAAATTGCACCTTTTAATCAAAATAAAACGGTGAATGCTAGATTTAGTGACTCTACATAACATAAGGTAGAGACCCTGATGTTTTGATCTATTTTTAAATTACACGCATCAAATATGCATCAAGCGAAAATATGCGAGGCGTTCCGAATGTGAAGAGTCTCGCGAGATCCTGCGGGCAGAATACTGCCCAGATTTCGACCGCTATTGACCAATCAGCATCCAGGAAATTTTGGGCCATACCAGTTGTCTCTGTACACCAGAGTCAACGGGTACCAGTTTATCTTAAAATAACACAACAGTTGTCTCCCTTTCCATCAGTTCTTGTTTTAATGGATGAAATATTAAAATGATGACTGTTTTTTTCACAGACACTATTTTCTCCCCAATAATTCTTTCTTTCAACATATATTATTGACATGTGGTATGTTCCGTGAGTGACTGTTATTAATGTTTTCATTTTGAAATAATTTTTTTGTGTTTTTTTAGCAGTTTATTGTCCGTTTGTAATGGTTTGTTTACTCTATTCTCCAAAGGTGGTCAAATAATAAGGCCTCCATCATTCACTGTATAATTAATGTAATGAATTATGTACATTATTCATGTTAATCTTACTCCAATCTAAATTCCTAAATGCAACCACTGTATGTTATGTCCTATACTGTGTATAGACAACGTGAGTAATTGATTGTTATTTTACTAACGAGAAAATATGAATTAACGTCTTACTCATTTTTACGGAAGTATTATTTCTTCCCTCTGGTATTAATTGGTTTTTAATAACTTCACTACATTGCTGATGGTGTACCGTAGGTCGAGTTAGCCATACGCTTTTTTATATTGCTTAGGTTTTTTTCGCATCTATGTGCCACGAAATTTTATGTTAAAATGTTACGTTGACAGGTTATATGATGAGAAGTTTCCTATATTGTAGATTTAAATTAGATCAAGACATTAAACTATTGTCAAATTTTGAAGGATGGAGATTTTGTTGCAGGGCGATTGTAAATTAGAAACTTGAAATCTGTCGTTGGAACGTGATCTCGTTAAATAGTCAGTTTTGTATTTTCATTTAAGCTACAGGTGTCCTATTAGTTGGAAATTACTCGTACACTGTAGCGTAGTTGACTTTCTTGGGGGATTTCATTCGTGCTTGTGTTGCATGAAGATTTTATATGATGAATTTGTACAAGATCATTGCACGGGTGCTGAACATGTGGACGGTTTAGTTGATTGCCTAGTTTAAAAAATTGTGGTATTTGAAATCTGAGAATTGATGATAGCCAATAACCAGTCATTTATTGTTGAAATTGGATTAATTTTAAGTAATTAGTCACTATAAAACGTTATGAGATACATGGATTAAATTTAATGTAAAACTGTTTACTAAATAAAGGGGATTGTCTATGAATGAGCACATGGATGTTATGGATAGATTGTGTAATGAGACAAAATGATAAACTTCAGCAATGACTCTAATTTTCAGTGTCACATAAAAATTGTGGTTTTAACGATGAATTAGAAATATATGATTTTTTTTTTTCGGATTAATTTTGCTTCAAAAATGCAAAGTAGACTTGTTCGTAAGCTAAGTCGGAAGAAAGCATCTTCTCTGAAGGCTTCGTATGGACCTGGAAAAAGAAAGCTTTCAAAGAGTTTCAGTGTAAGTTATGTAATTATTATCTCTCCAGCTGTTTGTTACCTTGGTATGCTAGAGTATTGTTTATGAGAACAATGTGTTAAGTTTGTTTTAAATCTTTTGTTTCTTTTGTTGTAGAAATGCTCGGCTATTATTAAATCTGTTTGTTTCACATCCTTTTTGTAAGCATACTAATTCAGATTTTAACATGAATGGAGACAAACTTTAAGCAACTGGACTATATAAATGGTAGGATTCATAGTAAAATATGATCACAGTGAACTTGTACGCGGTCCAAGAATTGATTATAGCAAAATAATCATTTTTCCCTGACCATTAGCCCCCTTTTATTTCAATATAATTAGATACAGTGAAAGTTGGATATTTGTGAACAAAGGCCACCCGTGGAAAAGACAAAATATGGCCTGTATTGACAGATGGCCTATATTTGGAGGTCAGCTTGTTCTAAATAATCCATGATGGTTTTTCAAAGAATGGCCTTTATTCACAGGGTGGCCTTTATTTACACAGGTTTGACTGAATACAGTGCATGATTCATAAATGTTTGGGTCCCCATTATCTCACTATGATTGTGTTCTGCTGTACTTGACCATCTCTTACTGCTTGCAGCAAATGCATGTCCTTCAAATAAGTGAAAAAAAATTGAAAACCAGTCTGAAAATTAGTTGTCACTGTAATGAGATTTTCTATATATTGAAGTGGTTTTACTGTATATAATGCCTCTCTATAAGTACATTACCCAAAACTGTGTGAATGCCATAATTCTCAGGTTTCTTTATAATGAATGGTTGGGATCCCACTTAGATACAGGTAAAATCTAACCCCATAAATTTGCTGCTATTATGTTAATATAGGGTAATTACAGCATCATTAACTTGCATGTCTATATACCATAACATTTTAATGGTCTTTTCAACAGGATTCTGAAAATTTTATAGGGTTACTCCACCACTGAATTTTTTTGGACATGTTGACATTTTTAAGCATGAGCTGACATTTTAATGAGATCTAAATTATATTTGTGTTGATAACAATCTGTAAGATATGTACGATATGTTCCTTTTATGAACAGAACTGATCCATTTCTTTTGACCATCATGATCATCAAAGCTCAGTCATGTGTAGTAGTAGTAGTAGTACTTTTGAATAGAAATTTTATAGAAAACCCAGCTTAGAGAGTCTGGTAGTGATTGTTAGGCTATGCAGTATGCCAAACCATTGTGGACCAGTGTATTGTAAGATAGGGGTCCTTGTGTCATAGAAGTTGGTCAATAACCCAGGTTTGATTGTATGTACTTTTGTACATTTCTGTTTATCAACATTTATCAGTTGTGTAAACAATCACAGATTAATTATGCTTATTTGGTCATTGAATTGCAATGTATGATTGCAAATTAACCCATTTGGTATGCATTTACTTGCATTCTGTTATATTTTATGCACAGTTTACTGCTAAACTATTAGTATCATTAACATTGTTTGTTATTTGTTTGTTTTATCATTTCAGCTTGATGATGCGGTTGAAACCTGGGATCCTGCCAATACGAAAATTGGTGAGTAGTTATGAATAGTTTTTGTTCACTTGCTTCTTTCACACCGTTCTTTCAAGATTTTTTTTGTGACTGACTGGTTAATAGAAATATCACAAGCCCTTCACTGCTGTGAGTTTGAATCCCACTTGGAACTAGACTAATTTCACATGTGAGGAAGCTGTCTAGCTAGTTTAAGGAAGGTTAATGGTTCTATCCAGGTGTACACCTTAGGTCCGTCAAAGTTGGAAAAAATCATAAAATGACCCTGACTTGTTTGGTGTGATGTTAAACACCAGTGAAATAAAAATATGTGGGTATAGTGGTACACTTGACAAGGATGGTCTCAATTTGTTCGACATTTCAAGTGTTACCCCAAAAATAGAAATAAAATGGTTCAATTGATTAATGCATAATATAAATATTTTAATTTTCTCCATTATAACTATTGTCATTCATATTTGAAACATAAAAAGTGCTGACTTGTGTTGACCAGGTGGTCTGAAGGACTCTATTTTAATCTTTGGCTTTTCAAGGAGATTCATATTGTGTTTTTATTTGTATAGTGTGGGCTTACAACATTTTAGGGTGATATACAATTGTCATTGTTACAACTAGATATGAAATATTGTATCCATATATAATTTATCTTGATATATGTGATTTATGTTCAATAAGTCTTATATTATCATTCATATTGCTCAAATACAAGAGTGGATGGCTCAAACAGCAGTTTTGACTTGTAGAATTATTTATCTGAACACTTTAACATTTTAAGATGAGACAAGAGTTCCAATGACCGTGATCAGCAGTAATTATCTGCCCCTGAATTACATAATGTTTGACCTTGGTTATTCATCCACCACCACTGATCATTCATATGGGCTGTTACTTATAGTTGAAAACAAGCTTAAAAATAAAAGAAAAATGTACAAAATTGAAATGTTTGAGCTTTGTGGTTTGTGCTTCCTCTTGCCTTTTCAAATTTTGACTATGGTCATATTATGGGACATTTAGCTTCAGTCTGGTCGTATACTGAACATTTTTATAATCACAACAGAACATCTAATTGAGTCAAGAAAGCAAAACAAACAAAACATAATTTGCACTCGACATAGAATCCAATACAGTTGCTGTTAGCTTAATGTGAGTGAATGGGTTTTGACCCGGGAACATTATGTAAATACTGCGAAACACAACAGTCTTTGATGACTTAAATGTTGAATAAGACTTGAATTCTTGAAATCATAAAATGCTGAATTCGACCTCATGAATGTCTCTTATATTTCACCATAGCAATAAGTGTAATTACTTTACCTAAAATGTATTGTATAAACTCATATCCTTTAGCTGGTTTTAAGTGACAGTATGAGGGTATTCATCTCTGAAATGAGTATCCTATGTCAATATTATAACACCATCTTTGTTATTTATGATTATCCCTTCCGGGTTAATTATAATATACAATGTAATATAGCATAATTATCTGTTAAATAAATACTGTAACTTTTAAATGTTTTGTCAGAAAACTTAATGATAAGATAAACACATACTATATACTAATGATAAAATTGTGTAGAATACTTATTGAGGGAAACTTAAGATCCTTATATTTTTTTCTTTCTTGAGGAAACTGCATGTTTATTTGTCAATGCACTGGGGTCATTAGTTGCCCAAATAAGGAGATATGATGCAAACCAGTGATTTGATCTTATGAAAACAAACAATAAGGGTACGATCAAAAACAGGTTTGTATGCTGTGACAAAATAGTTTTACTGGTCTACTGTTGGTGAAAAGATTTCTAGTTATTCTCAGTTTTAAAAACTGATTTAAAAGAAATTGAATATTCATGTACATATCAATATAGTTTCAAAATGTATCAGATAATAGCATTTATTTTTTAATGTGGTCTTACCATGAGGAAGCCTGCTTGCTTAGCGAAATAGGTAGAGTGTCAGGTCAACAGACTTTGGGTTCATGCGTTTGAACCCTGGGCACAATCCCTGGTCTATGTGACGATTTTGTTAAAGACATTGTGTCCTAAGGGCTGTTTTCTTCCTCCACTGCTAATAACCTTTTGTGGGTAGATGTTTGCAGTAACTTGCGGAGAACAAGGTTCAAGTACCAAACCTCAGAATTCAGGAAAATTGATTACGTTGACTGCTAGCTGGTATATACGTGAAATGCTGTTCAAACCAGCCATAAATCAGAAAAAAAACACTTAATTTATTTGTCATTAAGGAATGGTATTGCTTGAATGGTTTAAATGCATGAGATAAAGAATACAAAGCAAAGAATGTGTGTGTGGATGAACAGATGTTATATTTATTATTTATATGACAAACATATATGCGCAGATATATAAGTTTTGAAAAAACAAACATTTGGATAGATTTTATAAAACTTGAAAATGTTGATGTATTTTCTGATGTTAAGAATTCCCGTAACATTTTAATAAGAATGATAGTCAGATAAATGGAGTCAAATATCTTTGCATAATTTAAGCCTAATCTCAGATATAATCAGAGAAAATCTGCATATTGCCTACAAAATGAAGGGTAACTTGTTCACCGACTTTTAAATAAAAAATACAAAAACTTATTTGACTGATGCATTTTGTTTTCAAACATGCATCTTGAGATCAGATAAATATTTTATTATAAGTTGAAAAAAAAGATATTAGATTTTGCAAAAAAAGGCAAAACTTAAATGTGTTTTATTTAACATGTCTTGCATATTTATTTTTGAATTAGTATAAAACATATATTTATGTCTTCAGCAAAACTCGGTCACCATAATTTAAAAATCTTGTTTGAGTAAATTTCTCTGTACAATGTTATGAAGATATGGTTTAGGATCTATGTACAATGCCAACATGCATTATTTTCCACTTCAGTTGCTCTTATAATTTGTTGAATTTCAGATAAGTGGAAATTTCATTTTGTGCCAATTATCCTCAGACAAAACCGTGAAATTTCCACTTTTCCATCACCCATCCAGACATTCCCTGTTCTCTGAATGTAATGGTAATTGGTACGGTTGTCAAAAGCTGGCTTGGTTATAAATACTTGGTTCCTATTTCATGCAGCCCCAAAAGCACAGAAATCATTGTTGAATAACAGTAATAAGCTATAAAAAATAACATGGACTTTTAACACAAGTTTTGCACTATAGGTATATTTTGCCAAGTGTAAAACAAAATAATTCTGTAAGAATTGCCAAATCAGGATGTTTACTCATATTGTGAGTTCATCCTCATGTATTTAATTTTTTTAGAATATTTTGCCTTTAAAAAGAAGAGCTCCAAACATGAAGTCAGCATCTTATATTGTCAATAGACAGCATAGAGTATAGTGTTTGACATTAAGTGATGTCATTGTAGGATCTGTCAACATACAGAAGGGCAAGTCTGACTTCTCTGACATTTAAATCTTATTTTTACACAAAATTTCTACAAGTCACATTTTTGTACATTTATTGCATTATTTACTGATGAATCTTATAGTTGTGTAACTCAAGAGTGTTGTCTGAATTTGACTGCAGTAAAACCTCAATACTCAGACCACATTAAGGGCAAAATTAATTGGTCTTCATTATGAGGCAATCTCAAGATCAAGTTGAAAATATTTAGAAAATTTTTATCAATTTTTAACTCTTATCAACAATTTTTTTTTATTTAATTGCAGACTTTTAAAACACCGTGTTTCAATTAGATTCAATATCTGTCCTATTGTAGATAAAGATTCTTATCATCTTTTGAAGTACCAAGTATCATGTAACTTCCTTATATGGTTCAGTAATGAATTAGTCATGTATGTTTTGTATATCAAAATACCCCTCCCATTATTACTGTATCTTGACTCTGGTTGTAAAATATTTGTACAATAATTACCCCACATCCTTAGGATAATAGGATCAACTTTGACTACTGTCAATACATTTTCATGATTTATTTGTGGCTAAATAACAACATGACCCCTTCAGCCATTATTTATTTGCTGCAATATTTGATTGATAACATAGATTGATAAAATATGTTAACTAGTAGGTGATGTTGACTTTAACACCACTGATATAGATCTTGTAGTTTCAATATAATGTTTGTGTTTATTGAAGATTTTTTAATCTGCCATTTATTGTTAGTAGAATTAATTTATAAAATAAGTCATTGAATTATTTTGGTTACCATAGATTTGTTGGGGGTTAGGAGCAATTCAATTGTTTTTTTTAATAATTTAATTTTATTATAGATTGTTAGTAGATAAGAATGGTGCATTTAATAAATTAAATATATATTCATCATATTATGACGCTTGGTACGTGTAATATGAGATATGAGATATGATTATATTTCAGCTTAGTATGTGTAATATGAGATATGATTATATTTCAAGCATGGAAGCTTTATACACTTCTAATAACACGGCCATCATTTACCCCATCCCCCTCCTCCCCAAAGTGACTCAAAGCATGGTTGGCCCCTTCAAATTTGCGGACAAAGCTCTGACTGAGCGAAATATTTAAATATATATAAATCATTGTAAGCTTAGTTAGTATGTAGACTCAATAGTATGTTGTTATTAATTCATAATATAATACCATCACAATGCTATTATTGTCCTTTATCATTGCTAATTGATATCCATTGATATTGATATCCAACTGGGGCCAATTAATATCCCTGGTCTTTCTGTATACGTATATGTACATCCAATAGCTCCTAATTACAATCATTAAAATTGCAAAGAAGCATGCTTTGGTTTCAGTCGTACAGTTTTACTGTATACAGTGGAACCCCTGTAAACTGGTCTAGCCCGGGGCCAGGTCACTTTGACCAGTTTAGAGGGGATGCCAGTTTAGGGAGGATTTTTGAATTATATTGTAATGAAGTCGAGACCAGAACATTTGGCCAATTTAGAGGGGAACTGGTTTATAGAGGAACCAGTTTTAAGACCGATTAATGAAAACATAGCATGGTAAAACAGTACAATGACTTGTATGAATTAATCAGGTATAATCTATCACTTACTAAAGTGAGCATTAATAAGATTAAGTAATCAAAAAAACGCAGCAGTTGACTTTGTCATTAACGGTCTGGTTGGACAAAATCCATGGCCTTCAAAATCTGTTATTACTCATTAATACATAGTTAGACAATTATCAAACTATTTTATATTGTGTATCATTCCTTTATAAAATTCAAGACTGACGTCTGCTGATGTAGCATTTTTGGCAATCTGGACCACCCCACCCACCCAAAAATTACAGACAGCCTGCCATGATGTATAAACCCTGTTTTCTACATAAAAAGGGTGGATAATATAATTATATCAAACTGCATGGTTGCAAGGAGCTTAAATGTTTCAATGAAATCATTAACAATGTGTGATTGACAAAGTTTGCCTATCAATCATTCAGTAATCAGAAACGTCAGATTGTTGTGTAACTTTATCGTTGCCTATTGTTGATTTCGTCAATAAACAAGGCAAAAATTGGGTGACAGTTACGCCTATAATAGATATATCTTGTCAATATCATGGGTCAGTGAGCATATATTAATGGTCATCACTAGGTCAACTCTGGTCAGAAGTTTAATTATAGTGACCAAAAGTTTTTGATCAATCGTGCGAATAAATGTTTAATTTAAAGTGGAAGGATTTATCTGATGTAGTTTGTTGGACATTTTTATCAAGTTATCTATTGTTGCTGAGTTTGAAAACTGTGTCTTTGTGTCTGAAGCAGATTTTATGATGAAAAAAGATTTTTAATGTTCAGCTCATTATTAGTTTCACTGAAGTAAGAATTTGATATTTAATGCTTGAGTGTTAATATCATTGAGTTATTTTATTTCCATTGCGGATTTGATTATTACACAGCAAAGACATTTGACACGGATTTATAATCATCATGGTAAACTAGTTGTAAGTAATTGTCTATTATTTACTTTTTCATCCGATGATGTTTATATCTTATTGATTTGAATTTTATTCAGTTAAAGCATTTAGGACTATGGGTTGACTTCATGTCTTGTGTATTGATAAGTATCCAACTTGGTACTGTATTCATGTACGCGAATCTTCCACAACATACAAAAAAGCAAGAATATCCCACTTAGCTCAGTTGGTAGTGAGTTTGGACTGCAGACCTCTGGTATGTGAGTTCAAAGCCTGAGAGTGCCACATATTCTCTTGGATGATTTTGTTGGAGTCTTTAGGCTATTTGTCCTCCACCCCAATTTATTCATGGGGAGGATTTTGAGCATTTACATGCAGAAAATAGGATTAGAACTGGTGCAGAATCCAGGGAAACTTGTTTGGTTATACATGCATATATGAAATTATAACTGATGAAATCAGATGTATAAAAAAAAGAAATCTTCTGTCAAGTAGCCTTATTTTATTTAACTTTCCAGTTGGCTGTTTTCATAAATGAATTCGGATGGGCCATCCTCTCAAGAAAATGTCTCACAGTCACAAACAGTCTAATTAGTTGGGCTATCTGACAAGAAAATATTTCAATACATTTATCCAATAAATTCTATTACTGTAGAAGCTAGGGAGCTATAAATAAGTTGTCATATTTGTGGAAGAATGCAGAAATAATACCAGTCTGAACCAAAAAAGTACTTGGGATTGTACAGCAAACCTTTATGATAAATAACAAGCTGTATTGAACCACTGTCCACAATAATCCCACTATTCAACACAGTATGTTTCAGTATTGTCTGATCCTTCTGTTTGTTAGGACTTTTGCATTATAGGCCATTTCAAATACTGTTCATGTTAGAGGTGTGGTTGAATGATGCAGCCTGCAGTGGTAAAAGTAGTGGGTTCAATCCCTGGTTAGGACCACCAAGTTTTCCCTCTTTCAAATTTACTCTTTATACATTATCTTTTTATAAGCTTTTTTTTACATTATCTTTGCCCTTGACTTTTTTGTTGATAAAAAAAGCAAATAAATCCTTATTAAAAAGCTGCTATACTTAACATGTAGAACATTCATGTAGAGCTTTTTAATTTTGTTTGTTTAATACGAAACATTTGTATACTCAAACTCTTTGATAAAATTTCTCAATCTGGTCATGTTTATTTCTTTTTAAAATATACATAGGGTGCATAATGACACTAGGAAATAGTGTTTTCATTCAGGATTTCTTTATAATATTGAATATTAAATGAAAATGTCAATATTTTTCTCTGATTTTAATTGATTGATAGAATTGACCAATCAGACCTTTGTTATGAGTGGTCAATAGTGGTGAAAAGAGAGTTGTATTACATAAAATGATATTATAACATAGGAAACTAGGATATGCATTGTCATACCAATTACTAATTGCAGTTTAGGGTGAAAAAATCGGTCAATTTTTTCTAAATACTTGACTTATAATCCTATCTTACTATGAATGTACATGTCATGTAAGAGGATTTATGTGCTGGTATTGTGGAATAAATCCTTATATACAAATATGATATTGAATAGTTGCATAATCTCACTAGGTTATCAAAGATTTCTGATATTTCATTCCCATGATATCAAGGTGTGACGAAACCAAAATCAAGTTTTACAGCTTCATTGCGCTACTTTTTTTTTGGGGGGGACTATTGTTATACCCCATGGTTACGTATGTCTTGACTTCTAATTGCCAAGCACTGCCATTGTTGGGATACTAGCTGGTTAAATATTCTACAGGTCTTTAAATTTACCGATACTACTAATTTTATAATGTTAATTAATTAGTATGTTTCATGTATGGTCCTCTCTGATTGGAGGAATATATCGCTGTTACATTTTCTTTTTGAAACATTGTCACCATAATAGGGCTCTTGAATGTAGGTCATGTACAAAATGAAGACTGGGTCATTAGTTCAAACTCTGGGCGCAGCACATGCTTTAACCTAGTGCTTAAAAAAAATAAAACTTATCCATACTGAATGGTAAAGTGTTACCAAAGGCTTATAGAATCAGTGATTTGACCACTTGTTTACATGTAAAATGTCCTACATTTTAATCATATACAATCAGACTTGTTAACAAAGGCCACTAAAAGTAGAGTAAGGCCATCATGGTTAGTTGGTCTTTTTCAGTGATTTATTTTATTATTGTACCTGTAGTGTGGCCTTTGTCACAAGTTGACCTTTGTCACAAGTTGGCCTTTGTCACATGTTGGACTTTGTCACATGTTGGACTTTGTCACATGTTGGACTTTGTCACATGTTGGCCTTTGTCACATGTTGGCCTTTGTCACAAGTTGGACTTTGTCACATGTTGGCCTTTGTCACAAGTTGGATTTTGTCACATGTTGGCCTTTTGTCACAAGCTGGCCTTTGTCACATGTTGGCCTTTGTCACAAGTTGGCTTTTGTCACATGTTGGCCTTTGTCACAAGTTGGCCTTTGTCACAAGCTGGCCTTTGTCGCAAGTTGAACTTCGTCGCAAGTTAGCCTTTGTCACAAATTGCCCGTTGTTGCAAGTTGGCCTTACTACACAATTGTGAATTTTTGTCTGGTAGTGTTCTTACTTTAGGGTATAAGTCACCTTTATATGATACAATAATATTTTACTGCCACCATAAATGTTTTAATATGACAGTTTTTCTCTTTATAAGTTATCATATACACCTTCCTCAGGGTAAATGGAATATTTTATGGATTTTGGCCAAGTCACAAAATTGATTATACATGGATGCAGGTTGTGATGATTTGACCATTTTTTTTTATTTTGACTACTTATTATTTGTTTTAAGGAATAATGCAAAGTTTTTAAGCATTTTATAAAATTGTGACTCCCATTGTCTGAGGGTATGGGAAGTATCTGATCGATCTGGAGTGATAGTTAAGAGAAATACGGTATGTTAATTGAAAGAATTTAATCTGAGAATGAGTCCCCCCACTTGATTTCATTGGTTTTTCATTGACTTTTTATTCGCCACCGTACAGCGACCCTCTTGAAAAAGAAGGCTGCCTTAAGATTTCGCTTGTCATATGACTGAAATTAATTTTCTGTATTTATTTATCTTGTTCAATAAGATAGGATAGTGTCAAGTTCCTCTTTGTCAAAAAATGACTGTTATGTTCTGGCACTTGAATTGTTGACGATGAAACCTTCAGAATATTGAGATCATTTTAATGTAAAAGAATTTTGATATAAATGAAATCTATAGTTATTCAGAGTTTCCAAATTAATGTTTATTGAAATATGGCTATTTAAGACTTTAAAAGATATGAGGTGTGGCCTGAATTGTTAATGATAGTAGGTTAGAAGGCTTCATGTTAATATTTATTTAACTTTAAGATAAACTGGATTTGATTTTTATTCTGTTTTGATGTCGGTTTAGATTACCTGCCTTTATTGTATAAACTGTAATTAAGGTCATTGTAACCCAATTCTGGGTCAAAGTAGTTGTTTAACATTTCATTGTGAGCATGGCTCTGTTAGAGACCATCAGTGCTTTGATTCTGCTAGCCTGTCTCATAAGGTGTGTTTTTAGCAGGGAGAAATGTTTGTAAAAAAAATATTTATTTGAATGAAAATTATACAACAGGTTTGTTTAATATTTAACAGGGTTTTTTTAACATACAAGATAAATTACGAGTGTTGGAAAATTGAAAATTGAAAATGAATTTGATTGCCAACATGGAAACCATATTACAATATCTAATTTGACAATAAAACATATTGTTTTTTTTGTATATAAGTCTTTTCTATCAATGTAAATATTAAATGTTTGATTTTCTGTTTTTTTTTCAGGGAATTTATTTTCAAGTAAATTCTGGAATCATTATGATGACTATGCTGATCGTTATGGTGCAATAAAAGGGTGAGTGTCAATATTCTGATGAATTAAAAAAAATAATGTCATAAGTAACATAACAAATGTATGTCATTTATGACCAAGTTCTTTTATAAAATAGTTTTATGTGGCATATGAATGTGTGCAGTGCAACTTCTCCAAAGCTACACCCTTGGAGAAAAGCAAAATTACGTCGTTGTTGAGAAGTTATTGCTGTAGAGAGGTTATATTAATAGTTAAATTGTACAGTCGGAAAAAGTCATGCTGTTGTTGAAGGGAGGTTGTTGCTCAAGAGAGGGCCACTCTAGAGAGGTTGTACTATATTACTATTATGGAGGGTAGCCTGGATTTAAAAAGGCATTTGATGATGGCACTGTGTCATTCCAAAAAAAGGTCTAGCAGAAACACAGTATTCTATGATGTCAATTTGTTATATTGTGTTACATTGATTTATCATTGTCAACATGTACTGTGGCATTTTTATGTATATTATATATATACATGTATATATGAATGTTTGACTGTTTAAAACCCTCAGGCTGTGACATGTAACTGTTAATAGTATGTATTACGATTTTCAATTGAATATTTAGAACTAAATATACCAATTAGAAAACAAGTTTATGCATTGTTTGACTGCATATGAACAATCAAACATTAAATTCACAGCCATTTTGTGCCCAGTGTCACCTTTGTCGTGGTGCAAAATTCACGGATGATAAGTTCCTGATTGCTATGATTTTTTAACATTCTTTAGTTTCAAGTAGATTTTGATATTGCCATCTCTTAAATGTTACCATTTGTAAGATGAATGGCTAAACCCTGATATTATGACTACTCGTGAGCCTAAATAAACTCCGTCTTTATGTCATTAGCAAGTTGATATATGAAAGAAATTTTGCAGAAACTGGTCTAAAAAATAATTGATGATGAGATTTGAGTTTGGCAACTAGTCTCAAGATGTATGTGCTTGTACCGATGTGGCTTAACTGATTGCAATGAGGAGTGAACGACTGTACAAAGTCCCTTTTGCTCAAATAAAATCATCCACCAAAGAAAATTACTCCATCTATTAATTTGAAAGTTATGGAGTGGATTTTGTCCAACTTGTATCGAAAGGAATTTTATCCAACTGGCAAAAAACACAAAGGGGCTTTCATCAAGCCAGAAACCCTGAAACACTAGATTTCTTAATGTATGGTAAAAAAACAATTTGGGCAATAGATAAACAATGACATTGCATGATTCATAAAAGTATCATATTTAGTTTTATGTATGTGATTTCATGCTATTATCTATTAATTGTATAATTATCCTCAAATTTCTCTTTTACAGAACTTTAGAAGACAAATATATTCACGACGATTCATTTGTTGAGTTTTTAGAACTACGCAGAGGAAGTTCTGAATTTACTCTAGAAGATTTATTACAACTTCCTGTAAGTTTAGTTTTTGTATTTACACGTAAACAGTCAAATAATTATGGTCTGATTATTATTAAACATTGTGACTGCGTATGTTGTAGGCAGCTTATGTGATTGTTTTGATTTGAATTCCCATTTGTGAGGGACCAGTGATTATTATGGTCTCTGGCACTAGTCCCTCACTGCTGTGAGTTCAAATCCCACCCAGGACCAGACAAATTTCACATAGGAGGAAGTTGTCCAACTTGCTTTTGGAAGGTCTACTCTAGTGTACACCTGGTATCTGCTTCCATTGTTAAATCTGCAGAAGTCACCGAATTACCCTGGTTGTTGGTATGATGTTATACCGCTGTGAAAAAATGAGTTCTAATCAGAAACTTAACCACTTGACCACACAGGCCCAAGACATGAAGAAATAGCACATGTGTGGAATTTCAATGGTTCTTCCCATGTTTTGTACAAGAGAGCAAATTGTTACAACTGATTGAAAATGTAGGTTATGTAGTTTTTGGGTAAAAAATGTTGTAATTGCAAATTCTGGATTTTTTGTTTAGAATTAAGACAATAAATATTTACCCTTATTTTATCAGTTGATTAAAAGTATGGGCAGTCATTCAAATGCAGAATGTTAAATCACTTTTGAATGCACACATGATTTATGCCTTGCAGAGCCAAACACCCACCTATGTTTTATCAACACAGGTGACCTATGACTTTTGTATTCATTAATTATTTCTTGAATTAATGCCAGAATATTGAAATTGTAAGCTTCAATTTAACCTCTAACATAAATATAACACATATGTAAAAAAAATTCTTACAAAGAACAAAGACAAATGTGAACACAACAATTTGTGCATCATTACCTATTTTCCATTACCTAATTAAAAACAAGTTTTTATATTTTTTATTAAACTTGAAAATTTTGTCCAGGTTGCTGAGGTCATAAAACTTTTATGAACCTTAATAATTTGCATCACAAGTTTTTATCTATATTTAGATTCTCAACAAACTATAAGAATGATTAACTATATAAGATATTTTATTACAAAAATTTGTTTAATACAACTCCTTGTGATCTATTTGATGGACCATGTAATTTAAATCACCAATCTGTATTAGTCACCAAAGTTCATAAACTTTCACAATCTATTGGAAATTAGTGTTTATCATTTTAGATCATTCTAACAAGTACCTGTTAACAGTTTTCCACCTTAATGTTAATGGTACAAGTAATAATATTATAATACCCAGTATTATTACAGTTATAACTCGACAAAATTATTCATTGGAAGATGAGTTGAACCAGTTCTTTCTTAGTCATTTAAAGGTAAAAATCTGCTCACTTCTGACTGAGCAGGGTAATGCATGCTCATGCTCTAGTATGAAAATGATGATTTTATTACTGTGTACTTAATAAAGATGTAAAATATACAGTAGAGTACGCTTATAGTGAACTCAGATATAGTGAAGTGAAAATTCTTTTATGTCCTCAGGACTTCACTATTAGCATGTGCTACTGTACTTTCATTAATCTGATCTTTTGAATCTTTAAGACTTCACAATGTGAGTACTACTTATTAAACTGTGAAAAATTTTGCATGATCATAGCTAGTCTTTTACTTCTCATTAAACTATGAAAAATGTTGCAAGACCTTAGCCAGGCTTTTGCTACATATTAAAAACTATGAAAAATGTTGCAAGACCTTAGCCAGGCTTTTGCTACTCATTAAACTGTGGAAAATGTTGAAAGATCATAGCAAAAATGTTGAAAGATCATAGCCAGGCTTACTATAACACTGGAATGTGTTTGACACTCATGTTTTGCTGTATACTGAAGTCAAACTGCTCCATACATCCCAAACATCTGCAGCTGATGCTCTTACTTAGCTTCTTAATGTCTGTATCATGTTGATACCTGTGAAAAAACTGGTATTTTATAATAATGTGACATTTTCTATATGTTACATTGTATTGTGTTACAGCATAAAAATGATGAATGATTTTGTCTTACGTATAATCTGACCTTCATAGGATCTTCAGACAGTCTATACAGAACTATTTAATATTGTGTGTTGTCATATAATCTACTCAAGTCTGGTGTCTTTTTAATAAGGTATAAACATCCTTGAAGTTACTAATACATACATAAAAGCATTGTGCAATAGGAAACACAAATGTACTGTCTTGGTGCTTAGGAATGGGGGGTTCCTTTAGTAATATCTGGTTTTATGCACAAATACATAATCCAAAACATTGGTTTAATTAACATTTGCATGAATAGCAAGTTATAGACCATCACTGAATGAAGAATTTGCACATTTTTTTGCACTCAATAAGACTATGCCCTGTATCATAGGGGGCTAGCACATTGAAGGGATGGTGTAAAATGCGCTGTATTACTGGATTTACATAGTTCATGAGGCTTGTGAACTCTTTGACTGTTTGCTTCTATTCAAGTCAGCTGGTGTTGCTCATTTTTGGGTTGAGAAGCATTTTGGTTGGGCTTTGAAAAACATTGTAAAATACTGTTAAATTGTCGTATCAGCCGTGGTTGAACATTTAGGAACACAGTGTTAGATGACATTTGTCCCATCATAGCAACAAGTTTGTTACATATTATCATGTTTAGAACCAGATACGGCTTTGTGGCATGATTAGCATTGTATGCCAAATATTTTCATTTCATGTTGATGGTTTTTTATTTCATTAAATAATCACTACTATTATGTTTACTGTTACCATAAAACCAGAATTGTAGAATTGTAATTATATATCAATTCTAGACTCTCTACTTTTTCTTTGGTACTTCAGTGTCTGTATGATATGATATAACATGTATAGTGAGCTTACAATACTGAATAAATTAAGTTTTTACACACATTCTTTTGGTTTCTGTTACAGCACATTGTCTGTTTACTGATAAATTTATGTTGACATTTGGAAAGTTTGTGCTAATACAAGGAACAGTAAGAATAAATACTCTTTACTCATATGTCAGCTATAAATCGTCTGACTGATGTAACGTGATGTAATATTTAGAGATGGATTATAAATACTAGTGTGATTAGAGACTAGGGGCCTGTTTCTTAATCATATCTTTAGTTTTCAAACATAAATAATCTTGTTAATGGTGTGTATTTCAGACATTTACCTTTAACAGTCAACAACAGATTCCTAAAACAATCAATGGGATAAAAAAAATGTTTACAGTATCCACAAACAAAGGGGTAGTAGTGACTTTAAATTTAAGATCTGCTAGCTAAGCTAAGATGTATCTGTAAAACAGGCCGCTTGTACTAGACTGTGACATACTTAGTAGCAAATGAATACTTATGTATTTTCACAAGTTTCAATCGGTGTCTTGTGTTGAAATGTATGTAGTAAGTTTATTTTAATTAACTAATTTAATGAGTAGAACATTATGACTTTTCTAAAATTCAATTTTTCCACATATTGGATTATTTAATTGTTAAGGAGATACTTGAAACATTATTGAAGGTTCATGTTCAAATACATAATGTGGTCAAATTACAACTTCATGAAAAATTCTTCTTTTAAAAAAAATGTGGCTTGTGGATGGTTTTTCGTCTTTTGAAACCTGATCGAATTGTGGTCAGTAAAATTAAACGCTGTGAAATTTATACATTCATAGATATTTCCACTTTGTATTAAATTTCTTCAAACATGTGTGGCTGACTTAGCACGCAATGTTTATGTTATGATTGATTACGTATATTTCATATCTGATACCACATTATGTGACAGCAATCATGTACACACTATTATTCCACTAAAATATCCTGTACAGAAATTTTAGGGTTCAGTGCGTGACCCTTAATGTTTTTCCTGTTTGGTGTTCTATAACAGTAACTTACATCATGCCTTGCACACAAGAATGTTTGGTTTCCTCAAAATTGTATGAAAAATACATTTATGATGTATGTAAATAAAACTGAGTTTTTTATCAAATATTCTTTGTAGTATTGACTTACCGTTTTGATAAGATAACTAGAACAAGAACACATAGAACATGTATTAGTTTACCATATTAGTTTATAAACATCTGTTGTGTTTTTTTATATTCTTAACATGTTTACTCTGTCATAAAGTCCTTCCCTAGATTTTGTGACCATCGTCCTCCTAGGTTTGAATTTCCTCAGTTTTGTTTATTGTTAATCAGATTCTTCCACATTTATCATTAAGGTATTTGTGTGTAATTATATATTTTGCTATCATATGTGGTTGTACCCCTGTGTTATCCCCTATATGTTCTGTTCTTGGCATACTTACAGTATTTACCTACATTTTATTGTCAATATGATATCATTCTCAAATATCATACGATATGAATGCATTAACTTACTAAATGTTTGCTGAAATGTTTTGTGTAAAACCATCAGGGCAATTATTAGGGTATTTTGGAAAAAGAGAACAATTTGCGACATTGAAATAATTCATCTTTGTGTTTATGTAATATTGATGGATCTTTCTTATCTTTCTAGTTTTTATGTGGTAGTGTTTGCATCGTAAATACCTTGTGCTTCCAGTAGTTTGTTAATTTCATTCAAACATTAATTCTGTACTTCAGAGTTGTTGCAGTTTGAGTTTATGAATCATAATTAAGCATAATTATGATTGTGTGAAAGTCTTTTTTTTCTATCTATCTAGCCTCTCTTTCCCTTTTTTCTATCCTAACACCACTTTTTTTTAGATACGCAGGTCTAATGTGAATGTAGGCGTTACACTGGGTACATACCAATCATGATGTGACGCAGATCAATAACTTAGATACTGCTGAAATTACTTGAACCATTTAAAACTAAGTTAATTTTCTCTAATCTCAGTGTAAGGTTACCTTCTGTATGATTTGAGTGATCATTTTCAGTTTATCAAATCTTATACCCATATCATTAAATACCCATAAATTATATCAATGATCATCATTAAATATGTAGTTACATAAAATAGAATTTTATGTCATTTAGTAAAAGTTGTTAAACTTCATTCTGGTATGTAACACAAACTGACATAATGAGAAACGATTAATTGGTAAAGAAATATTTTATATTCATTTTAACTGTAACCTTTATGATCTGAATATATATATTTGTCATCTTAAAGTGAGGCTGGTATAAGGAAGTTACCCTTTCTCTTCCAGTAACATCATGTCCTCATATATTAACAGTAAAACTTCAGAACAGTATAACCCCTCAGAACAGGATCTCCTGAAAACAGGAATTCTCTGAAAATTGGACAATAACATACTTGAGTATACTGAAAGTATGGATCATTATCAGAAAATAAGTGGTTGTTATAATGAGGTGGTCCTAATATTTAGGTAATTGCTGGTGTTGTTATATTGTATGTTTTTCTATTGTTAATTGTTATTAGACTTAGAAAAATTTTAGCTTGATTTTTTCAAATTCTGAAGTGTAGAATGTCCTCCTAAATAAGACATGCTAATGCATATTTAATTAATTTTGGTGTATTATCTAGCGTACATCCCAGTTTGAATGGATGCACCGACTTGTCCGAAAGATAATATGTACGAAATTAATTATTTTTGTGGTACTGTGTGGATTAAGTTTCTGTTGAAATTAATCACATTTTCTCAATGTGTATTGTTGTTCTTATCAGACACGGTTTATATTGCAGTGTACGGGAATCTTGTGACACTGACACTTGCGATTTTGCGACAAATGTTGTATTGTTGTAAGTTTTAACAGGCTTCTTAATGTTTTTATCTTTTATTATATATACAAACTTCCTGAAATCCATGAAAATGTGTCCTTTTTTTATTAATTATGACCTGAGTGTATGGCAAAATATCATGGCGATTAGTCAAAGTTTTATCAAGCTTAGATGTTTGAGACTAGTATTATAAGGGAGGTAATTCATGTAGATCTGTTTGAATACTCATAGAGTTATTTCCCTTTGATGGTAATTGTATTTTGGTTAATGACTTATAGTCGGTAATGTATTTTATTTAATATCACAAACATAAATGCGGAATGCTTAATAAAAAAGGATGGCATAACTTAATTTGGAGAGCAGTATGTGAAATGGCTGACTTGAAGTTTTAAGATTTTGGAAAAAATCTTTTTGCAGAAAAAAAACCCTTTAGTTCAAAGTGAAGATATTCAGTCAGAATGCAGGCAATACACGAAATTTAAAATGTCTTGTATGTAATTATCTTGTAATTAGCAATTAATGGAGACAAATTTGATTCAGATGAACCATCAGTGATGTAATATATAACTATCCCTATAGCTGTACCATTTACATAATTACTCCAGCTCGCTGTATTTTATCAACACTTTATATCTTTCATCAGTGTGTATTATTTTACATCTTTTATTTCATTGGGCGCTAAATTGTCGTATGTCCCGCAAACATATGTAATGATATATAGCCGTTATGCGTCAAGAATACCACAATCTGTGACGCAAAAAAGATTCAAATTTGAAAATATTTTGAGGAACGAAAATTTGACGAAGTTTCATTTTTTGATTGATCTGTTGTTTTTATTTGTGTCTAATGCGATTCAAACTATTGGACATGCCTTTACGAAGGAGTACTTCGGTATACCTTAGTAAGATCAAATTTTCGGGACTACAAAAATCCAAGAAACCTAAAAAGGTATTTTTTAAAGTTTATATATCCATAACTATATGTGTCTCTATGTATTTTTATGCATTGTAATAGTCTTGATGTTAACAGTGATATGTATTTTAAAGCTTTTTTATCATTAATTCGTATGAAGGTGTGAAGTCACTGATTTGATGCTGTATGTTTGTGTGTCTTTCTCTCCATTCAGCACTCTCCTATATATTGTATCTATTTTTTCTCTGAAGTATTTCGTTCCTACATCTGTCAGAAATGGACTCTGTTATTGTGTTGTATGGTTCATATATGGCCACAAAACAGGTACCCCGGTCATGGCAGGTCATACCCTTGTATGAAAATTTCCATATGTTGAGAAATAGCTAACTCCTTGTCATAAAGTCTGACACATTTCCTTCAATGGGTGGGCCATCAAGTAAAACATCAGTGTTATAGTATAATATATGTGTAAGTTCAAATTTTATGATATATGAACTTAACATTGTATTGTTCATATTAGTAATATCATATTTTCTTTTTTTTTGAAAATACTTCATAAAACTCAATGAACTTTTAGAACGACCCTTTAATTTAACTGATTAGCATACAGTCATGTGCCTATATTTGACAGTTGTTAAACTGGGGGAGATTTATATTCACTCAGTTGGAACTGTTCCTAGCTCATAAAAATTCTGACCATTAGAATTTTTTAATTGAAATAAGGTTATAAATATGTCCTAGCAGATTGTATCAGAACTTTTATGAGGACACACATGTTGTTTGTAATTTCTTTGTGGTGTTAATGTGAGAATCATAGACTAAAATTGTTCTTACAATGTGTGTGGTATCCTGTAACTCAGATATTTATAAATTAAGAAGTACGGTAAAATCCCGATATAAAGACCACGTTTGGAAGCAAATAATCACCAGTAAGTCTTAATATTGAGGTCAGTCTCATGATCAGGTTGAAATATAGAGGAAATATTGAAAACTGGTTCATTGATAAGTGTGTGTTATAATGAGGTCTAATATTGTGGTGGTCACTGAAAGTAAGGTTCAACTGTAAATTGATACATTTGTGATATCAGTTTCATGATAAAAAGATACCTATTTGATATATGCAGTATTTCTAAATGACCATTGTTGTATGTATAAAATACAATATAGTTGACTCAGGTGGTTGGGTGCAAGACTTCGGATCTAAAGGTCACGGGTTCAAACCTGGACATGGGTCAGGTTTCTCTGTGATATTTGATGACAGTCAAAGCCAATCATCTATTGTCTCTGATTCACACATTATATGGAGAAGTTGCAAATTTCATGCGTAGGATTGGGTTAATACTGGTTGCTAACCCGAGAGCTGGGTAAGGTCTTCTGACTACACTATATAATTGAAATATGACTTAATAAAATGTATTAATTCCAACACTAACAAATAGTACAATCATAGATAAATAGACCTCATAACAATTAATTGGATAAAACACTTTTTATTTACAAAATGGGGGCAAAAAGGTTTTTAAATTGTAAAAACTGCTATATCTTAGCTAAAACATGTCTATGAAACGGGCCCTGTGTTACACTGTACTGTGATTGGTTTGGGATTTATAGAGCAGAATGGCCGCAGCCGTGGTCCAGTGGTTAGTGCACTGGATTTGTAATCAAGAGATCTGGGTTTGAATCCCAGTTGCGGCAGGTCATACCCTTCTATGAGAATTTGACAAAAATGTTGATTTACCTCCATATGTGGAGGAGTTGCCAACTCCGTGTGGAAGGGTAAGTTAGTTCTGGTTAGTATACAGTCCAGGAAAACTGGTTAGGTGAACCGGTCACCGTATATAACTGAAAAATTGTTGAAAAACGACGTTAAACCTCAGTGACAATAAGTCACATAAAACAAACAAACAATATAAAGTAGAAACTGCAGTGAAATAATTAATAAGTTTGCAATTACTTTGAACTTTATTGTAAATTTACATGCTTTTGTTTCCTTGACAACATAATACATCATGTGTTTTTTTAGTTGTTAATATTTCATTTTAATTTATTTGTTATGTTTTACTTTCATTATGTTGATGTATGGTGTATATATTTTTGTCAGGAATTTTAACATTTTGTTATAAATGACTGTTCAGATTTAAATTTCTTTGAAGTTTTCTACTTTTGTGTCTTGACTGTATACTGCACACTCAAAAAAACCTGAGAGTTAATTCAAAACTTTGCAAGTTGAGATAATTGTTTTTTGAAAATTTGGGGATGTTGATTTTATCATCCAGTTCTTTTAATTAACCCTTTGCCTCATGATACCACATTTCCCCACATCTAAGGCAGACAACTTTTGAAAACATTGCAGCAAAAGATGCCATTGCTTGTAATGAGTAATGGCTTTTTTTGCCACAATGTTTTCCAGCTGTTAGAGAGAAATAACCCGATTTTCTTTAATAAATTGATGTTTTGTATATTAGCTTTGAATTTGGAAGAGTCCAAAATATATTTATAAGGCAAAGGGTTAACTGTTCAGATTTTGGGTTTATTAGAAGATATTTTGAATATTGATAATGACGTTTAGTGTTTAGTGACTGTACAAGATGTTTGTGGTTACTTTTACTTGGACTGATCAATGTGGACAGAGATTAGAAAAGCTACTTTTATCTATATTTTTTTCCTTGGGGTTTATACCTGTTTAGAACAGTATTTTTGTTATATACTGGCGAGCAGTTAACCTAACCACAGTTTTTCTGCATTCTGCAGTAGTAGTAACCTTGTTCTCAAGTAACTGCCATCTTCTCCACAGAATGATCAGTGGTGGAGGATGGAATGCTTTACTCATAATGTCTTCAATTTGATCATCACAGATAACTTGTGCTAAGTCTAAGGTTCAAACTCACAAATGAGATGATTAAGATTCAACATTCAGCATTCTTTATCAACAGAATAACCCCGGAAAACCGAACTCCCTGAAAACCAGGATTCTGTGAAACTCGGACAATTTTTATGTCCCATTTTTTTCTTTTCTATAATCAATAGTTCTGTGAAAACTGGAATTCTTAGAAATCCAGACTTTTTATCCCAGGCCAGAAGGAGTCTGGTTAGCAGGGGTTATACTGTATAGTCAATAATATGATATATTGTAATTTAATACACCATTAGTGACCATTTTAAAGATTTTTATTCATTAAGCAACATGAAACAAATGATGAAGTGATGACAGATGTTTAAATATGTCACTCAGATTTGTGTCGGGGATGATAACCAAATGTCACCTTCATTCCACCATACTTTTTGTTGGATAATTTTGAAATGTTTGTTACAAAACTAACTGGAAAAAAATTATTCTCTGCCTCATTTCACCCTGATGGCAGTTATATGTAAATACATGTGGCGTGAAATATGATGTTGTATTACATATAAATGTAGGTATGTGGTGAATGGAGTTGTATATATATATATATATGTATGTCAACTAAATGCATGGATGGGACTTGAAGATGTGTTTTATGTTTAAGAAATATGAGAAGATTTTGTCGCATGAAATTATATACTTCTAGGTCATGTCACAGCGATAAGCTATGTAATGTGTTTATATAATTATATGGTAATATTAAACTTCTCGTTTAGTGTGTCAACTTATGGAAGTAAGATATGGTGTCCTGTTTTGCCATCACATTAGCCTGATGCCAGATAATCGGATGGCTTAAATCGGAGAAAACCAATGATATGATAGCTCAAAGGAATTGAGTAATAACTTGATCATATTATGATTAATTCTAAATGTACTATTATTTTCATAGGTTTTTAGTTCAAAGCTACAAATTTGGAGGTCCTGATTGAACACCGTAGTACATGCTGCTTCTGATGGGTTAGTTGGACGGTTCAGTTTAAAACTCAGTCATGGTAAATATGCTGCATTGTCAGTATGTTCCGTAAACTTATACTGTTATTACTTGTATGATTGATCCTAAGACATAGAAGTTCAAAGTACAAGTGATAAATATTCAACATAATAACCTTTAATTATGAAAATATAATGACAGAGACACACCCTTTGATGGTAACATAATAGTCATCTTTCCTATCTGTGACTGTGAATGTATGAGCTAAATAGAATCTTTCAAATTTTAAACAGAAATTATTATTTTTCAATACTAGGTTTTTCTTCAAATATTGATTTTATAATTGACAAAACACTTTGCAAGACGCAAACAAACGTTAAGCTGATAATGGTTTTATGGTTTCACAGAATATGATACCCTTGTGACACACCCTTAATTAGATCCCTTTTTACAGTTGTTGATCTATATTTGGTACTGTTTTGTTTATTGAGTCATGGAAGTGTAGAATTATGTTTACTTACTAACTTAGAAAATAATAAATTGTTAGTAATTTTGTTGATAATGAAAATAACTTCTCACCTATATGGAAGATTATGTAAACTTTAAACAGCTTGAAGATGGGACAAGTTTTCTGAATCATCAGGGGGACTGAGTTTTCTGCTGATTTCTTTGGCTTTGGATGAGGAGGGGGGTAATTTGTTCCAGTTACCAATCACTCCCCAGAATCATTTATCCAGTGACCAATCACACCTCAGAATCTTTTATCCAGTGACCAATCACTCCTCAGAATCTTTTATCCAGTGGATAATCACACCTCAGAATCTTTTATCCAGTGACCAATCACACCTCAGAATCATTTATCCAGTGACCAATCACGCCTCAGAATCATTTATCCAGTGGCCAATCACACCTCAGAATCATTTATCCAGCGACCAATCACACCTCAGAATCATTTATCCAGCGACCAATCACACCTCAGAATCATTTACCCAGCGACCAATCACTCCTCAGAATCATTTATCCAGCGAACAATCACACCTCAGAATCTTTTATCCAGTGACCAATCACACCTCAGCACCATTTATCCACACTGCTGTGTGTTTGTTTATCTTAATTACTGTCAATTAATGAAGACAATTGCTATCTCATAAAACCAATTAATATAACAATATGTTTCCATTTAAAGCTTGTTAGACATTAAGGATATCAGGAGTTCATTAACCTATTTTTTCACTCCGTAAATAGGTCTTGTTTCAGATTCTGTCTGATCGGTCACTTAATGGTTTATCATCATATGATCACCATTATCTTTTTGTATTTGTTCTGATCACTAAATGCATAGATTGACCTTTATTATGAGTGTTGGTACTTGTTGGTTTGATCACCTTTGTGTGTGTACTCAAACAAGTGACCTCCCCTTTATTGGTACAGTTTGTGTGTTTGAGTTACTGCCCTTTGATATGACATTATTGACAGCTCATTAGTTTTTGAAATTTATGCTATCTTAAATGTCACTCTGTGAAATAAGTTGTCTCCCTTTCCAATAAAATACATTTTCCAAAAAATGAGTTACTGCCCTTTAATATGACATTATTACTTAAAAATGGTACCTGAAATGTAAATATTTTACTAACACTGTATACTTTAAGAACACAACAAATACAGACAATTTAGTATTAACTATACTTGCGGACAGTTCAATGGTAAATTTTCTATACAAATAGCTAAATAACTTTGAAACTTTTCTAAAGGTGTAAGTTAAAAATATTCTTAAACATGCAAGCATTATCTTTCACAGCCAAGATTTTTGGTAACTGATAAATAGGAAATATGCTTACATTCACTATGGTGTATAATGTTATTTGATATGTTTGATCAGTTCATTTGAGGTTCTATGGCTAAAGATAATTAACTTTAATTTTCCGGAAGTGTTTTAAAAAATATATTGATGTCTCTTCTTAAATTTCACAAAACTAGTGATTTAAATGGTTTTGCTTTATTAAGGCAAAAAAATAAATACCTAATTCCTGCTATTATCCCCCCAAAAATTAGGGTCGCTAAGTCAGCAGAACTTTTTGCTTCAAATGTGTTTTTTAAGGTCATAGGTATTCTTCGTATAAAATTTAAAATATTGGTGCAAACAAATTTGGCGATGTCTGAAAAAAAGCCTCAGGTTGTTGGAAAAAAACAGGATAGGTCAGGTTAGCGGAAACCAGGAATTTTTTAGTTCCATCTGATCTCTGTATTTTAAACTAAATGTTTTATTACAATAATTTCAATCACTTTTTGAAGACAAAAATTTCTTGTTTTAACTTCCTGCACATCTTGTTTGCAGTAAGTTTACAGTAACCCTCTCAGTACATAATGTATTTCACGCTGTAAGCATTGATCAGTTAACTGATATCGATGGTTCACCATGCAACACTGAATTACAATTTACAACTGAAATAAATGTATTGTGTTCAACCATTTGTTGACTGTAGAAAATTTTCAACCAAAATATGTCAGAGAAATGATAATCGTAATTTATTAGCGTACGGTAATGGTTCAGGGACCGTTGCATTTATACATGTGCCACAAAAATGTTAATTATCAAACCAAGAGTTTTGTGCAGTGACTTTTCCTTGCTCATTTTTAGATTTGAATTTTAACACTTGATTCAGTAACTTTGTTGTGAATAAGTGAAAATGATAGTTTCTGCATAGAAGATAAAATTAGTGAACACCAGTGAATGACTGGATTTGGATCTGATTATTTTATATTGTGTAAATAAATTTTGAAATCTTGTGAGCAGTCAAAAAAATGTTTTATTCAAATGCAATTTGAAAATATTCTGCAGGTAAAGGTGGATACTCAAGCTACATTTATTTTTAAAACCTGAGCTCAATCGTATTATACATGAGATGTTACACTGTACGTATACACATCTTCTATGTAAGATATGTTGAAATAAAACAATAACACAGTCATGTATTATATTATAATAAATAATGTATGTAAGATAATTATTAAGATTCATTCATTTAAACTATCATATAAGTTGTGTATAATAAAATGCTGTGAAAACCTTAATATTTATGGCGAAAAGCTTATGTTTGCTTATATATATGTACACATAGATAAAGAAAACTTAATATTTATGTAATCCTGTAACATATTAATACTCTTCAACAATGCCCTGCATCTGTGATATCTAAATAATGTGAAATGTGAACCGCCTATCAGTTCAAACATTTTAAACAGTTGTAGACCATCATGAATTTTACTATACAGTCAGTCTGCTAGAAATTCCTGAATACTGGTAAGTTTCTAAGTGATGTCGAGATAGACAAACATGCACTCTTTGATGGTAATAAATTCACACTGATGTCAGAATGTTGGAAATGTCTTATGTAAGAAGTTAAACTATACTTTGTATAAACTTCTTTAAGGATATTTGTTCAAGAGAATGATAGTGATTGTCAAGATCTAGTATTTAATGTTATACCTACTGTCTCATACTCATCTATGTCAGTGTGTCTTCACTCATCTATGTCAGTGTGTCTTCACTCATCTATGTCACTGTGTCTTTACTCATCAACTCCACTGTGCTTCACTAATCTACATCACTGTGTCTTCACTCATCAACATCACTGTGTCTTCACTCATCAACATCACTGTGTCTTCACTCATCTACATCAGTGTGTCTTCACTCATCTACATCACTGTGTCTTCACTCATCAACATCACTGTGTCTTCACTCATCTACATTACTGTGTCTTCACTCATCTACATTACTGTGTCTTCACTCATCTACATTACTGTGTCTTCACTCATCTACATTACTGTGTCTTCACTCATCTACATCAGTGTGTCTTCACTCATCTACATTACTGTGTCTTCACTCATCAACATCACTGTGTCTTCACTCATCTACATCACTGTATCTTCACTCATCTACATTACTGTATCATTGATATGCACATGAAACATGTAGAATGTATTTTTATTTGTGCCATTATACTTGAAATCTTTTATAAATCTCATCCACCCATATGAAAGACACAGGTGACACCCTAGATGACCATTAAGATTTTAATAAATTAGGTTCTGGGGGCAAACCGTCATTCTGACTCGTCTAAAATTTGATTTACTATGAGTGGCGGACATACTGTCGTCTTTTTTGATGCTACTGAGGATGTTTGTATCAATTATAAGTCATCTTTTGACAATTATATTAACTAAGTATGATATTTACATTAAAAAAGTAAAATACATTAGAATTATTTTCATAGCAACAAAACAAATGATTATTCAACAGTTGGTTCTTATGATGACAATACTGGCTAGAATATGGGCATCTTACTCTGGATTATATATACAGTAGAACACAGTTATAGTGAACTCGGATAAATAGAAAAATATGGATATTGTGAAGTTATTATTACTCCTGATGAAGTTCTTTTATCTCAATGCAATGGTTAGGGTGAAATATGGATGTTTCAAAGTATTTACACAGTTTTGCTTTAACTGTGTTCTACTGTTCTCAATTAACATTGTCTGTATTCTTACATTTGTAAATAGCTTGCAATGAAATAAATGATGTCAATTTGTCAAGTAGGCGTGTTATAATGACTACAAAAAATCGCAATATACACATGTTGAGTACAGTGCTGGTTTCAAGTTTTGTACAATCTTATCTATATAAAATGTAGGATTTTTCAGCATTAAAAGTGAGAAAAGTAATTAAAATGTCATCATTGTATGTTGTCGATATGATTGATCGTATATTGAGTTTTTTTTCCTTTGTCCGAAATGTATCATCGTAGCATAAAATCAACAATTCATAAAAAGATACCAGTAATTCTTCTTTTGATAATTTTGTTGTGATACAAAGATGGTTAAACTACATTTTGTATGATATCCGCAACAAGTAATAGCATTGTATTGTTAATATTGATAGACTGGCTGCGTTCAATATTTCAAATCAATATGTTAGTATTATCTGCTTTCAGATTTCAGTCCAACAAAATAATACAAAAAAAAACTAACAGGACCTTGTATTTAAGGATGATTAGCTGGTCAATATATATATACTGTACAGTAAAACCTCAATTAGCAATCACCCCAATAATACGATCACCTCATTACAACAGCCACTTACTTTCAAGATAATTTTAGTAATATTTTCTCAACATTTTAACTAAGAAAACCACTGATATGGCATACAAAATGTCCTTAATGATCGCACATCATATTTTCAAATTAATGTTTGTGTAAATGTTTTAGTTATAGAAAAGTTTCATAAATGGTTTCAATGACAGTGACATTAAATTGGTACTTTTTTTAATTATTTTATAAAAAATTACATTTTTGCTCAAAATAATCAGAGATCCTGATATTATCAGTTCCTTATTTCTATAATATTTGAGGTATAAACAAATTATAAGCATACCTGTGAATCAGTGTAGTTAATACTTTGTATCACGTTATAAATGTAAGTATGTGAAGTCATATTGACCGATGATATCATACCGGGGATCAGATTTGATGTATATTACAGTGATATACCTCATCAGTCATTTCATGTTTAATATTTTCCTCTCATATGTAAATACCAACATTTTAACCTTATTTATATTTGACCGGATTATGCAAAATATGTTCTACCTTACAGCTATAGCTTGATTGTGTTGATTAAAACTTGGTTTGTCATTTTTGAAGTTGCTATCAATTTTTTAGCATGGGTTTTTGTTTTCAATCAAAGTTTTACACATTTACATGTCCTCAGTTTGTAAATTTATTATTGGTTTGAAGTGAAATAGTCTTATGTTTCGATATTTGTTCTTATTTATTGTATGATTCTCAAAATTGTCTGCTGCCTAGGAAAATCTGTGTGTAAAAATCTTATGTTAAAGAAAGTTTATGACTTAGGCATGGATTGAACCTACAGCTTATGGGTTGCATGGCAAACCACAGGTCTATCAGTCGCACAATCATACCATTCTCCCTCTGAAGGCAAAGTTCTGCAGTTACATAAATATTTGGTAACCAGATCCGTGTTACAGAAAAGTATACTGTTTCATTTTACATGTCTTGTCTTCATACTTGACTATGTATGATGGGAAGTTAATCAATCCTTTTGAGACACCTGTAAACTATTTACCTTACAGGGTAGATGTGAGCAGTGGGGTATTATATCCATGTTGCTTGTTCTATGTATATGATACATTGAAATCCTATATGCATGAAGAAATTTATAGCTGATAGCGATCATCTATGACAGAGTTCTGACTGAAATCTACCCGCTGAATTTAATTTAATGTGTGATAACATTTCATTCTTGATGTTAAATAAAAGTCAGCTATGACTATGTGTCTTCCATGTTACTGGTTACAGATGTGACTTAAATACAGTCTATGTCGGTCAATTTAAGGATTGAAAATATCATGCGCTCGTATTTTATTCACTCTGTTGTGATTATTACTTTCAGAATGATATTTTGGATAGTGTCATCTAAGTGTACGTAAAAAAATTGTGGATCATGTCTTAAAGTTTATATTACGAAAAATAGCGTTTGTAAATGAATGAACATCTGCTCTCAGTTTCTATGTATGACTAAATATGTAACTATTTGGGCTAACAGTTAGGGTTCAGAACTTTCGATACAGTCGCTTGTGGAGATATGTATTTTTTAGAGCATGTATTATGTGTATATGATGGATTAACTTAATACTATGAGAACTGTGATCTTTTTGGTTACCACAGTGATACAACCTCATTAAGTGATTTATGCAAAAACTTTTAATGAATTCTAAATCTTGTCATTTTACGAATAGTATTGTAGGAATAACTTACATAAATAAATTACAAACGCAAAGGAAGAAACTAGACTATTTATGTGATTGCTTAAATACAGACGTCTTTCAAGTGTGAGGAAAATAAACACTGAAAATAACATTCGAATTATGAAAATATTTTACGTCTGCTCATCTGTAAATAGTCTTTGTGTGAAATGTATTGAGACGAAATAAATTGCATTCATTTGTCATTTTTGTGTTAATAAAATATTGTAAGATAGAATAGTAACAAACTAATAGAAGTGATGTGACAATAGAAGGTCTGTTGTTGAACCATTTAATTTGTTTACAGAATCAAGCATAATCAATTCTTATAGTTATTTATACCTTCAATTTGATTTTATTTGTTCGGACATTCTTTCGTTGTTTACTTAATATCTCAGTATAATATCCCGTCAGACGTGAGATGGCAAAAGCATTTAATGATAAATCTGTCTGATTTAAGTCAAAGTCATAAATGTAAAACTATACCAAGGATGGAAATAGAAAAAAAAGTTAACGTAAAACACTTACAGTGAAATGTATATGACTTTTCTAAGTGAGCGACCAAATATAATGCCGTAGAGGATTACTGGATTTATGTATTGAATAGAGCCTCAGCAGAATATTTTCAAATTTGTTGGATAAAATTTTTGATAAACTCAATACATAGAGTAATACCTGCGCATTGGACTAGATAGAGTGACGTTAACACGGATACTTATGATGGAGTGATACTGAGTGGGTGTCATACTGAAAATTTTGCTTGCAATCCCGTTTTTATGCTATTCATACAGATTTTAATTTCATGCCTATGTGGGTTTAGAGTCAAAATGTCTTAAGTCGGTTTTAAAGATTGTAATGCATTGTGGTAATGATCAGATTATGCAAGTTTGTATCATATAAATGACAATAAAATGTCACAATAACTTTCGAAGTATTGTATGGGATATTCATAAATATTGGAGGAATTTGGATTAACTTAATAGGATAATTAGAGCACTGATTTCTAGTTCATTAGAAACTGATAATGACATTTATTGGACCAACAGTATTTATACGATTTTTTTACAACTAAATGTTGTTTACATAAATACAACTTGTGAAAACTGTGGATTTTAGGATTACAAACTGTCCATTGGAGTTGATTGTAACATGAATTTGCTTTGTGTAATCTGTTGAAATGGGTCTTATCATAACAGTAATTTAATTATTTGTACAGCGAGTGTATTATATTGTTACAATGGATGAGTACAGCGGTAGAATACCGGTGTACAAATCTACACCAGCCTTGAAATTCTCTGGGTCAGTTAGGAGTCACGATCCTAGAGTGATGGATTTATATGATGGTTTTGATCATGATGATGATGATTTTGGATTTAAATCAATGCCTGAATATGCACTTAGGAGATTGTTTGCTGATGATGAAAATGATGAAAAACTTGGTAGGCGGAAATCTCAGACATTGCGCATTTCAGATCATAAGCGCGCTATTCCTAGTATGATCATAACCCCTGACTCTCCAGCAACTTTGAGAAAAAAGCGTCGAGCACCAGATCCACCTTCTAATCTCGCTACTGCGCGAAACAAGTTTCCATCTAGTGATGATATTATTAATGACCAACGGCTTCGTGTTGGAAGGTCAGCGTACGGGGCATCCCTGAGGCCATCTAGCATGAGTCCGAATAAGGCAAATACAGACCTCTGGGATGAATTGTTGGTAAAATTAAAAACCAAGTCATCGTCTCCAGCTGGTTCACCGAGAATGACTCGTACAAAAACCATTCTTAGTAAATTGAAATCACCACGAAGTGCTCATAAGGGGTCACGAAGAAAGAGAACAACCTCAAAAGAGGATGAGGAAGCCGGGTTCAAACCGACTTCACTAAGTAATAATTCTTCCTTTGATGAACCGGATGGTGGGTTTACCAATGATACCATATTCTTCGGTGTTATACCTGTGGATTTTAACAAAGAAACAGAGTTTGAGGTTTGTATTACGAATATTTCTCTAAGAAAATTCTTGCTTTATGAAATCAATGCCATAGAAGATACAGGGGAGGGGGTTATAATATACATCTCTATCAAGTTTATGTACCTTTTGATTGTTCTTGTTGTAACACAGGAGAGATTCCTGTTTAAATTTGGAAAATTGGTTGTAACACAGTACTACCATATCTGATAAATTGCTGACAAAAATGAACATGTACAATATGAATTTTGTTTTCGTGTGTACATAATTATGCGTAACTTTAGACATCCATTATGGAGTAGACACATAAATATTTTTTTCGTCTTACGCATGTTTTAATTATTTGTTATTATTCATCACATTCCTAGGTGTATAATTATCATCTCCCCGCCCCGATGCCTGTCCAATCCCAGTTGTTTCATCATACCACATGCTGTACAACGTACCTTGCCAAAATCTTACATGTCCTAAGTCTTAAAGTGTATATGTCATTTCAAATGGTATGTTTAGATAAAACACATCGCTCAAATGAAAATTTGACAAAGTACTTAGCTTGCGTAAAAAAGGAGCACCTTACTAGGACTTGCTAAATTTATTATTTGTTTCCTCTTGAAAAGTCCTTTGTAATGTATGGTACATTGTATAGACATATCTTAGCTTAGATGACAGTTTTTAAACTTAAATATCTTGCTAATGGCGTAAATTTCAGACACTTACCTTTAACAGCTGACAACACTTAACCTCTGAATAAGCAGTAGGACAAACAAGGGGTAGCAAGATTTTTAAGTCTAAAAACAGCAATTTTATATGTTTTTGAAACACAATGTTTTAGATACAATTTGATAAATTTTAATTTGACTGCAACATTTCCCCTGCATTTGTTATATTTGATGAGTTTCTTATCTCGGTATTTAGGTCATGTGACTTGATGTAGGTTACCCCAGAGCTTAACAAAGAATCATTTGGTGGTTCATTCATGCTCTAGGTTTAAAATGTATATATTATATAACAGTTTTTTGTGCAACCTGAGAAGTTTTACAAACTTTAATGTTTGCTTTTATCTTTTCTACAATTAGATATGTGTGAGTGATCATTGGAGATCACCAAAATTTTATTTGTCAATTAATTCATAAATCACCATTAAGAGACACTGAATAGTTGTATATATAAATATATACAATAAATGTACATGTTTTGTCAAAATCAATATGTTATAACAAAACGTTATGAAACAACTTTATGAAATGTCATCATTGTCATTTTATCAAATTAAAAGATGGCATAGTTGGCAAAAATATGGTAATTACTTCACTGTGTCTGATTTTTGCGATATCAGAGTTTACTATAACCATTTTTCACTGTATTTAGTTTTTTATTATTTTAGTAATGTCCCCGTCAAGTACTAATGTATTTGAACACTTACAGTAATAACGAAAGAAACGCTGTAAAATATTAGTTATTATTGCTTGAAATGAATGTGACAAACCTTTTAGGATTTAATACACAATATCAAAAGTTTATATTAACACTGATGGATGAATGAATTTGAACTAAGACAACATTTTTTTTCTATGTATAAATTATGATAAAGTTCAACAACTCTTGTACATATGTCATGTACCTGTATATAGTTACACTGTAAGACCGGACAAAAAATAGATATGCTTACAGTTTCTGGACTAACCATGTTTTTTGTGCCAAACATGAAGTTTCTTATAGGAAAATCCAAAGTACAACAAAATGTTGAGAACAAATCATACCTCCAAAGTACAAAAGTGTGTTCTGAAAAATTAGATAAGAAAAAGTTTGGTGACCTTCCCTATCTTTTTTTGGTCAAGTAACTGTAAATATGACTACTTTGTTTTCTGGCCTAATAAAACAGATGTTTTCTTTAGTTTTATAAACAATTACTGATTACAATGTCATATTAATACTAAACGATAGAACATTTTTAGTAATAATCACTGTTTTATGATTAAAACAATAATTTGTGGTCATGTTTCCATCTTGTTCTTCTTGTAAATTAAGATAAACTACTCCTTATTGTGTGCTTGATAAGATATTCTAATATTTCCCGACTATGAACAGTTTCTGTCCTTAGGTTAAGCAATTTTTTTTAACTGGATTTATTTTTAATGTGTACTATTTGTCAATGATGTTTATGATATTGATGAGGGGAAACATTATTTTTTTTATTTTACTTCTGTTTTTATAATTTTGTTTATAATCTGCTGGGCAGTTAACGTAATGATTTTGTCATGATTCTATACCAGTACTAACCTACTTCTCCACATGAATGATAAGTAATGAAGGACCATTTATGCCCCTTAGTAGACTCAATGTCTTTCTTCAAATCATCATAGATAATAGTGCTGCACAAGGGATTCAGAGTAATAATTCTGAGGTCTGTAGACCTAACACACTACCAATTTATGGTGCTGAACAGGCAGGCTATGTTATTGAAAGTTCCTGTTGATGTATCAGACATTTTGTTACTCTTCAACATGGGAAGAACATCTTTACTCTCATTTACAAATATTACAAGAAAACAACACGTTAATTTTCCAATAAAATTGACTCATCTTCACTAATATTTTGTCAGGCAAACAAAATGATAGACATCTATCTTTTATTTCCATGTCTGAACCTGGTAATGTTTGAAGTTTGTAACATATTATGATGAATGGAAGATTAGTTTCCATGGTGATGATAAATGTTCTTTTATGTATGTATAAGTTTTCTAATATCGCGTGTGCTGTATTAGTATACGATTATATTACAATATTTTGATCCTTCAGTTTGTGATTTATGTGTCATAAGGTTTATACACCAAACATTTTGGTATATAATAGGAATATAAAATGTATGTCGAATGCATCATATATGGTAAATATCTTTGAATAAAAAAGTTATGATACATGCATGGTTGATCATGATACCAGTAACGTTAATCAATTTTTGAATTCTTAAAATATTTTCTACCCTTCCTTTGAACATTTCCATTTTACATCATGTCACTTAAATTTAAGATTTCAGTAAATAAAAAAAGTACAAAAAGTGTTAAAAACAAAATAAAAAAATATATATATTTTAGACTGTTTTAAGAAAAATAGATATTTCAGTTTAATGCAAGCAATGCATTTATCATTTAGTGTTTTTATTTCTTTGTGTAGAGTTGAATGCCATGTATAAAAGATATTTTGATATATTTTAACATTTTAAGGACATAGCTAGTAATTTTTGACAATGAGAGATTATTGTATACTTCAACTTTTTTCTGTGTGGGCTTTAATAGAAGCATATTAGATTCATTAATTCTTGCTGAATTACATTTTAAATTTTATTTGGCCTTAAAGAAATTCAAATATTGTCCCGTATTAGATTCATGTTATCAATATGTTTGCTTAGGAATAGTGGAATATTTGTTGTTTGGTTTTCAATGGGAAAATTTGTTTGTTTTTGACCATTTTTATGACACTATATGATGATTTAGTGATGTGTATCCTAGCCAAGTATGCATCAGAAGACAACTCGAAGCATTCTAAAAACACATAAGAATATGGTTTTGATTTGCTGAAAGTGTCCCAAGCATTTACTAGAATATTGAAAATATGCAAATGCAGACCATGTCATTTTGAGTTTGTGGTTTACAGCAAAAAAAGAAAAAAGATGTGTTTACAGCAACAGTCTGATAACATCTCAGTGGGGTATGCATAGTTTTTTTGCTAGGTCTTTTTATTTTGTAAAATCATTTTTACCGACTTCAGTGATTCATCATAAATTATTAACTACTACCAAACAATTTAGACTCTTTGTTCAAAATCTAGGGTCAAGGGTTTTCTGTTACATAAAGGGTTGGGTTTCGGTCAACACACTTTTTGGCCTAATTATAACTAATGAAGATGATGTTAACATGATACACATACTTTGATTAAAGACTATTTGTAGGTGATCATGTAATTAATAATTATTGACGCATACTTTGAATCCCATGAGATTTTGTAAATTACCTTATTTTCAATATTGCCTAAAACCTTCTATGCACAATTCTGCTCATTTGTAAATCATGCTCAATGATCTGTTATGCACATTTACAATCCATGATCAATTATGCTCAACAGATAATTATGTCATTGTTAAATGATTAGTGATTCTTAAAGTAAATAATAAATATGCTCAATATTTCATAATGCTCAATATTGCTCAATACAGAATAATGCCTATGTATGCTCAAATATCCATTATACTCCTTCAAATGAAATGATACAATGTTGCAAAGATCTATAGTTGCAATATAATCGTGATATAACTATTAAGCTGGGTAGCATATTGCAGACTTGTTTGAATTATCACCTATAAATGGGTAAGCCATGATACCTGTTGAGTTATTGAAAATTTGAGATTTAGATCCAATATGTTTGTATCTGTATATACATGAAATATGGTGTACAAATATTACTGTCCTACATGACACAGATGTCACATTTACAGTATTACCATCCTACATGTTCGAATTGTATTATAGATAATATCTCACTGGACTACATCATTCTGCTTTCATGAGATTTATTACAATGTTTAAGAAAATTGTTCAGAAGGCTTTAGTTACTTACATAAAAGCGCAATTTTTCAACTTGCTTCGAATAATCTAGCTTTTTTTTGGTGTGATGCTGTTTGCTACTCTATTCAAGAAACTTTTAAAAAATATCTTTTTTTTGGTGATTGAATTTCTGTTGTAACAATTCTTGAATTGTCCTTTTGCTGGTACTGCTGCCCGCAGTCTCAACAAGGAAGTTTTGAAGACTAGTTAGCTATCAAATGTTAAAAACAGACCACATCATTATTTAAGATGTAATAAATATATTCCCATATGTTATCGGGTAATAAAACATATTCAGGAGTTTGGTTGCGCAAGAACTAAATTACCAGCAAAGGATTGCAGCCAAACAACTGATCATATTTAAAAACAGGCAACTATTTCGAAACTATAACCTCAAATGTAATGTGCAGTCACACTTTTTGACTTGCAAAATGCATTGAACTATGTTTTCAGTTGGCTGTTAGATTTTCCTCCTCTGTATTAGACAAGTGATCTGTACAGTTATTGGTCATTGTAATTACTTAGTTACTATCATATGGGTAAAATGGAACAGCTGTTTGTGTTTTATCATGAAATAATACATAGGTTAAAATCTTATGATGCTTGTATTGCTTTACACAGTTAGGATAACTCATTGACCCCTTTTTTGTATTTGTATAGTTTTCAGAAGTTTCCTGTCCAAGTGTGATAATATGTGTGATATAAAGCTTATTTTAGTAACCAGGAAAAAGTTGTCACATTGCCATAGAAATTTAATATTGTTAGATGACATAAAAAATACTAACTGTAGTAAATGAAATTGATGTACTGCCACATATCAACCTGACAACCATAGATACTGTTTATTTATTCTATAAAATCCTCAACTTCCTTCTTTAAATATGCTGTTACTCAGGTGATGTATAAGGTTGTGGGTTATTTTCTTTATTTTGTATTTGTCATAATTGGTGACAATGGTAAAATATCGGTCAATCACTGATATGTGTCTCTGATAGAAACTCTTCATTTTGGAATCTGTTTTAGTATGATCTACTTTTTGTAATCTTTCACTTCCAAATACCGGTAAGAGTAGTTGTGTTATAGGGCATGGTGTTGTTTGCTTTAAATAATCACTTGTTATAAATTAGACGGACCACTAAGGTCTTGTTCGCATCTGCTCAGACAACATAATGTTTATTCATGGAAGCTGATTAAATAACAAATGCTTTCATCACAATAGGACATCAAATTTGTAAAACAGTTTGGTTAAATGTCTTCAGAAAATTCTATAGAATTTAAGGCTGTATGATGATAAACAATAAAATCAAAGCACTGGGTGGACTTTGTCCTCAATGACCACTCTTTCCAAGACTAATATTAACAGACAAAGAATGTTCGGAAATATGCTGTCTTAAAAAACAAAGATTACATTTACCATTAATCAGACTTCAGCTATTATTGTTTTTAAATTTTCTGAAATATTGCTGTATTTGACAGAAATCAGAACAAAAGGAAAAAAAAGACCAATTATGTAAAACACATTCCTTGTACAAGTTAAGTACTGAATATGACTTATCTGTAGTCAGTGTTTACTGGAGTGGACTTATTTCAAAAGATAGTAAAAAACTTCAGATATAATATACGACTATGAATATATTAACCAAAAAGTTGATGTGTAAATATCATTCAAATGTAGGACAGTATGTCTGCTCCACATGAAGTTGTTAACTTTTGTAATCTTAAGTATTTGTCTTGTACACATATCAAAATATGATACTCTCATGATCCTTTGTATGAGTGTCTTGCAAGTAGGGGATAATTAAAAAAAGGGCAAATATTTGATTTTACTTAAATATCTAGTATTCATAACTATGTGTCTGTATACCATTGTTATTGTCACATGATATTAAAATCAAGGATCATATGAATGATGACTTAACTTGATATGATACATTTCAGACAATTATTCATTTTTCTCTCTCTTTTTTATCAATGGTTGACATGAGAGATAGTTTCTGACTCTTGTTTATTCATCCAGTTGCCATGGTATTCTCTTTCACCCCCCCAAAAAAAGAAAAGTATTTATGATATTTATTACTTTCCAAAATGAAACAAAAAAAAATACGAGTCTGGATATACATATATATATAATGTACAGAAATCTAATCTTCATGTTGGTATGTGGTGTATTGAATCTTCTGCTGGATTGTATTATTGTAATGTAGTGTAAAATTAATTGCAAGAGTGTCCCATTTTTATTCTTTAATATTTCAAGAATGCTTTGATGTAATTTCAGCCTTAAGTATCTCTTATTTTTTTATGTTTTTTTTTTTCTTGAGTAGCCTATGTAAATAAACATTTGTTCATACTGAAAAGCTGTTATTTTACGACAAGTAGAAATTGGCCGGGTGGGAGCCGTGGAGGACCTGCTCCCGAGTTGATTGGACATCCCTGACCAGTTTCGTTCAGCAGTTGTGAACTGCCGTCAGAGGTTTTTGACTGTTGTAAGAAACGTGTTAGAGCACTTTCATAATCAAGAAAGGTCCTGGAATTACCCAAAACCAAGTTGCCTCTTTACAAAGAAGCATGAATGATCCTCAGTAAATATGAATACTACTGGATCCGCTAGCTTCATGCTCTCCATCCAATAGGGATCGATATTTTAGGTTAGCATAGGAATCCCCCAGCCATTGATTATTATTATTTTATTACAACTCAAGGATTTGACTACCTTTGTGATATGCATAAGAGAATTCATAGTGACATTGAACATCTTTAGGCCATTTTACAGTCATTTCATTTCATGTTTATGTTTCAATGTACCAAAATAAATCTGCAATTTGGTGAGATTCATAAATTTGTTCCTGATGAATGCATGGTTAAAAGTTTCGCGGAATTTTCCAGAACCTCCGGTTTTTCCCAGGTCCATACCGTACTGGTTTTTATTCTTTCCAAGGCACCAAAGCTAAGATTTATTATATTATTTTATTATATTTAATATTTATTTTATTACATTTAATATTTATATTATATTTATATGATTTACCCTTTTTCTACTAATTTATCAGTTGATATTAAAGAATCTTGCAGAAAGTCATCAAAGAAAGGGGATATACTTATAATGATGTTTTTTGACAAAAAATCAGAACAAATTTAAAGCTATGTTTGTTTCACACTGAGGTAATTATAAATTGTGCTTACACACAATCGAATAAATGGTGAAATTGATTGATATGTTAAGTTTTACATGGAATAATGGATAATTAGAGAATGTCGTAATAATGTTGATAATTGTTTGGAAATAAGTGGCAATTTCTGTGACATCTTTATACCTGTAATATGAACAAAAACACATAATTGTCATTGACAAATTGTGCCGAAAGAATTACAATTAAGCATTATTGTCTGGGTGCCTTAGGTATAATTAGTAAAAATTAATTACCTATGTTTCTTTAAACAAGTCACAACTGTGTAGATATTTTTGTAAAAATGCGTAAGAGTGGATATATTTGTTATTTGTCTGTGTTAGAATTTTCAGATATTGCTGTCTGGTCTGCAGTTACTTTGTATAAAATAGTCATTATTTTTCTAAGTTTGCAAAAAACTGTACAAAAGTTTTTGATCCATTTTTTTTTGGATACATAAGTGATTGGAATGATTTTTAAGTACTGTATTTGATTGCATTAAAGTTAAAATGACAAACTTGACCGCCCGAAGTTATACATCGGATATGTTGGATTAAATGTATGTGTTTCTCAGTTTGAAAATATATTTACTAGGTATGTTGTACTTATACTGTGAATTTTGTTGATATTTATTTACAATATTGTTATTCTGTTAATCTCAAGATATTTTGTGAGCCAATATCTCTATTGTATCATCATATACAATGGATGTAGAAATTTCTCAGATGATTCAACTTTATGAATTGTCTCCCTTTGATATCACTGAACATCAAATTCCTTCACTTTCAGCTTCATTTCATTTCAATAGAATATTTTATTATCAGTTTACAGTAAATGATATCTTCACCGGGCTGTGTTTATCACAGCAATTTAATGTATTCATGCTTAACTCAATATTCTGTTTTCTATAGTTAAAGTAAACATGTTTTAAATTACACTGTATTTATGTCCAGCAATAGCCTGGACGTTGACACATATTTTGTGGTAAATAATGGGTCCGGTACAAAAGATGTCGTTAGATCTAATGGTACTCAGCTCGTACAGATCGTATCAAAATATGGAAAGCTTAGATTAAACTTTCATCTAAACTGATGTTGATTAGTGTTGAAGTTGAAGGCAGATAGCATTCGTTATTTGAAATTAAACATTTAACGATATTCATCAACATTTATTTTGAACTCCTTCATGTTGTGAATCAGACTTTTTTCTGATTTCGTACGTTTTTGATTGTATTTCCTTCACATCATATTCATTCTGATGTTTATGAATGGTTCATAGATTTTCTATCCATTTTAGCATACATTATGTTTAGGGGACACTTTGATGTAGTTCCCTTTCAAAACACATCTTGACTTTTGAGTTTACTAGTCAAGATCTCAGCAGTCTTCTTGATTTATCTCACGTAGGAACCAGCCTCAGATGATGACAAATTTTGTTACTGACATGAATGTTATTATACTGTCTGCAACTCCATAAAGATTGGTACTTTATGATTAATATTGACTATAGAACTGTGTATGTAACATCACTTGAGCTATGATATGTCTTTTGGCTCCCTTCAATGACTTTGATGAATGCTTGTTATAACTTGGAAACCCTTTGATTGAAGCATTCAAATTTAGTTTAGCAATATTTTAGGATTAAAAGAACTTAATCAAAATATTAACCAAAACCTGACAAATTATCATTTCCACCCACACACAATTACATACATCACGCTGCTTGTTAAGTGCTCTACTGATACACAAGGACAACCGTCATGGATAACATTTTCTTCAGGCACTTACAGTGTCATACAAACCAGGAAAAATGAAGAAAAAAAATGTGAATTTTAAATAACCAGTAGTCAAAGAGAAATTATCTAAAGTTTATAGCTTGAAGAATAGTTGTCACGTTTAAATTAGACTTTATTGTTGTTGTTGTATTCAAAATCATCCGTCATCTTTGTTAGTCTTACTCAATCAAAAAGTTAAAAGTTCAAGCCAGAGTCTCACCACCCACAGTATCCTTGGAGCATTGTTAACATTGTCGGTCATTTCATGGTAGGGATTGTTATGTTTCTGAAGTGTAAAATTAAAAGATAACATCATCTGTTAGTACCATAATCATCATAGTTAACGGAGCTTGAAAGTCGTTCATAAATAGAGACAAATCTTGTATTTCTTTCAGCGACGGTCCATTGTGGACATATCCTTGTGTTTAGTTATATTACGCTGTAAATGGTCAATGTGGTCACTCAGTTTTATGGTCAAACTACTGGTCAAACTATACATGTACATGTATGATAGTTATTTTGATTTCAAATTTGTTGTCCTTTTAATGGATGGTTTGAAATTGACCAATATATATTCTAGACTGTTGAAATGTTTTTAATTTATAATATTGACACTTAAAGCTCAATATTTACAGTAAATGAAATAGAATGTAAGACTTATATTTACTTCAATACATGTAATACAGAATCACTTACCTATATTTGTTTCATGATATGTTTTAAAACCTTCTTGGGCTCTCTTAAAAATCACTTGCTTTATATACTGGTACATAGATTGGTATATGACTGCAGACTGGTGATTGCAGTGATTTTTGGGAATTGGGATAAATATCTTTATTTTTAATTGGGACGGGTCCATTTACAAGACCCAAGCAAAAAAGGAAAACAAAAATCACTGGATTGGCCCCAGACTGGGACTAAAACTGGACTTATATACCAGTAAGGAATAGACATACTGTACATTTCTTGCTGTTTATGGTGTAAAAAAGCAGTTTGAGAATTTATTTAACCTCTGGTGATTTTCTTGAAGTCACCAAATATTTTAGGGCATGCATGTCAGCTGTGTACGATGAAAAGTTAAAATTTGAATTAAGTTACAGAAAATAGTGAGAATGTTTCCTTTTTTGTAATCTCTTTAAATGGAAATCAATTGGTATGAATGGATATGCCAAGAATCAATCAATAATTTATTGATTGGTTGACCCCAATTTATCTATGGTCTGGTGACCCTCAATAACCCCTTAAAGGGTATTATTGACTATAAATGAACACGATTATTGAATAAATCCCCTTAAAGTGAGTGACTGTTGCCACAAACTTGAAATTGTAAAAGAACAAGGGAGTTGGTTATGAATGGGCATGGGGAGACAAATTGAGACCCCTGGTTGAATTTGGCCTTAATTTATTTGTATCTGCATGACTTTTCTCGCATTTATACTTTGGAGATAGACTTGTGAAAATGTGGATTTTATAATACTACCTAAATGCTATAAAAGGTATACAGTTCTTTCGAAGCTTTGATTTTTTAAAAAAAATTATAATGAAAGTAAAAGCATTTACTTTTTGTATTTATTATGCAGTATTCATCAACTCCCGCGATGTTTTATTTATAGTGGTAACTTATGTTATTATTTCTACCAGTAAATACATATTATTTGTATCTAGATTTGAATAATGTATATGGAAATATAAGTATATATTTATTCAAACTGGGACTCTAATGTTTTCATCACAATTATGTATGCCATTGATTGCTTTGATTTTCTGATGCGAGGTCAACTTGTTCAATCACAAAAAACTTTTTGATTTAAATTATAGCTGTTTTAGTTCAAAGAAAAAACTGAAGAATTATTTTTTAAAACTTTTGTATGCTTTTTGAACCTGTTGTAACATTCTATTAGTTTAAATAAAGAACAAATTTGTGCGGCTTAATATTGCTGTAGATTCAGAATGTCAAAGGGGAACTACTCATGTATTCAATGATATGATACAGCATAGTATTACCTCCCTCAGTTTGAGAATTTTTGTAGCATTATTCTGACAAGAAATGCATGGTTATACATTGTTGGTTCTTGAATACATATAAGGAAATATAAACCAGACAGAAAAGTGCATATTTTTTGTGCAGAGTAAAAGACTAATTTTACTCTATCAAATGATAAATGATTTATACGTGAATATAAAATAAAAAGAAGTGATCATGTAATATTTGCATTGATGGTCAGAATGATGACTACTCCCAACAGTCTTGCTGTTAACGTTTTAGCAATGTCGTTGAGTGACTGCATTGTAATGTGATGTCTTTTGCAGACAGCGCTAATTCAGTTGACACAGAAATATTTAAAAATTAGGATGTACTTTTACTTGAGATCTGCTTGAAATTGTTAAGAAGGAGTGTCTGTGAAGACTTCATTGATATAAAGCTTATTTCATTCAGTGTGACATTCTTATACAATACATTATGTTTGACCGATTTATTAAATGGATCATTATAAAAGAAAATAATTTATACCCAAAGAGAGATTTATGAAACATAATTCAATGGAGGGGACCAGTAGTCTTATACAAAATGATTTCAATGTTTCTTAATTTCATTTGAAGGAAGATCAAATAATACCATAATGTCTCTCTTCTTATATTGTACTTTAAATACAGCCATTAAGTCAATATTTGATTATGGCATATCTCCCCCACACATGCTAAAGATCTGTATAAATCATTATACACTTAACTATCTACAAATTTATGAATGAGTATAAGAAAGTATTAGTGTATTACTCTGTAATTATTGTCTGAAGTGGCTAGTTAATGCTAATGTCTCGCTTGTATTAATTTAGTAAATGGATATAGCAGGCAGACTAGGGTATAATTGGTTGGAAAATTTTGAGTAAATTGTAGAAACGCTCATTCATAACAAATCAGTCATTGATAATTTTGATCATTTATACCACCATGTTGTATATCAATATTTTTTTCTGAAGGAGGACTGTGAATGTCCCCCACTGAGCCCTCAAACAGTTTGTGTGTTCAATTGAAATTTAACTTCAGTTGGCACGCCTTGAAATTGTTTGATGATATTCTCAATATGTTGAAATTCAGCAATTCTTCATGGAAAGTTTCATGGACGTGACTGCTTAATTCAACTGAAGGAACAATCTATGCCACCAAGTTCAGTTTATGTAAATTGTGGCAAAATATTTTGTTGCTAACAAAAAATGTCTTTGAAATTGGAGAACCCCGAATTAGATGTTACTGTGTCTTTCTAATTCTTCAGACTATCAAAATCTACTTCTTATTGTATAACAAGCTTAAGTGAAATTTGCTTCAAATTAAAATTCGAAATTTAAGCCAATTTCTTTAATTTCTGCTTTCAAACTGTAAAAAAACCATCCTGACATTCATTAACATAATTTATAATTAGTTCAAAAAGGTCACATCTTACCCCAGGCCACTGAGCCATGTTTTGATAGGATATTAGTTAAACTATTTGTATTTTGGAAGGCAAGTAGTTAGGTGCACATTTTATTCACACTGTTGTGAATTTAGCTTATATCCCTACCCCATGTGACAGAATCAGTCTTAGAACGACTGTAGTTCTTATGTATATTGCCAGTATTTTTGTTGGAATGTGAATGAGTCACTTTAAACACCTTGATTGACGTTTGACAAGCTTGTGTATATGATCCTGAAGATTTTATGTTGATGTATATTTTTATGACATTAATTAAGTATGCACCATGACACTCAGACAAGACAAGTTGTATGATCGAAGCAATTTAAAAAACTTGGGCCTCTATCTACGTAATTGTGCTGGTTTTAGTCTTCTTTGGCAGATTCACCCTAATTGGCTGCAAATAATTGCTTTCATTTTGACCTGGTATTACTGTACAAGTGTATTTTTATACATAATTGTTTTGTGACGTTACATAATCATTATTTCCAAACAAGGACATAGTTGTTATAATGCGCCGATAAATATAGGTATAGGATTATCAAATCAACTTGTATTTCATTATATCAGTATAATTCTTATGTCATCCTTATATCAAATTTATCTGTCATAAATAATTTACTCCTATCATCATACGCTTCAAAATTTGTAAGAAAAGTCCGTTCGTAATAAATTTATCCAGCGAGTATCTTGTATCAAGTTGTTTTATATTTTATTTATCTATCATTTTAACATTTCTAACATACAAATTGAGTTTTGAAGATGTAATTTTGTGATAAAAAGATCAAAATGTCAGGAGCATTGAATACATATTAGAATTCCAGCAGTTATTTATAAGATATGAAGACTTCTGTTCTGTATACAGATTATAAAACTTGTATTTGTTATGGTACTCCCTATTGGGAGGGGTAAATTTCATACTGAATATCTCTTGTTATCCTGTCTGAGTTCGATACAAATGCGAAAACGATTTAGCGAAGGAATTTCATTTGTAAGATCTTCTGGTTTGATTAACTTGATGAAAAGAAGGAATGAAAAGAGCACATGATACTCAATGATTACAATTCAAATTACTGACATCTTAACGCCTGCCTGACATGGAGTGAAGGTGTAAAAACACATCACAAATTAACATTGACATCTGGTATCATACACATGCAGTTAAATGACATCATAATGGTAAAAGATTTGTCCAGAGCTGATTAATTCAATGTAAGCAACATAGAGGACAGGTATTTCTTTTTTTTAAATTCTGAAAATTAATAACGCGAAAGCTCAATTAATACTGTAGATTTTTCAGAATGGTTGGTGTGATTATGCATGGGAATTACAGTATTTATCCCAGATATGATTAAAGGTCATTTTGTATCTCTCTGAAAATTATACAGTATATAAAATTTGCTGTATTGCTCTGAAACATTGCTCCTTTTATCACTGTCTTTTTCAATCCATTACTGGTTACTTTAATTATTGTGTGTTCAAACATTTGAACTTTAATATAAAATTTACCCCACGTTTTATGAACGTATTGATTGGCATACTGACAGTGTTACATAGGTTTTGATAGCCATTATAAACTTTGTGTAGCCTTTAATTAGCAAAAATGTATTAATCAAATCTTTTATCCGTACCTGGTCATGTGGATGTCAAAGTTTTTGTGGTGTAGTTTTACGTGACAAATCAGTGTTAAACAGCCTTTGGTTGTTAAATTCGGTTTTAGTTCAATATTTCTTGGAATTTTTTTGTGGTAATAAATTCGTGACGAAATGGATGTTAATTAGAACATAGTGATTAATTATGCAGGGATAATTAGAATGCATTTTTGAAAAGTCATGCGTACGATATTTGAGAAAAATATTCCTGATGAAATAAAAAGTTTATGTGTCCAGGAAACAGTTGCTCATCTCCAAACTTAGAGTTTACTGACATATAGCTAACTAGTGATTTAACTTTAATTAATGATAAATTGCTTAGTAATAAATTACTAAGTAATTAAGAATAAGTTTAATTCAAATATTATTTGCCTGTTTACATAATTCTATACATGTAAAGGTTATGTTGTTATTAATCTAAGTTCTAGCTGCAGTATTCAAAGCCTGATTTCAAAGTGGCTCAATGCGTTTCTGTCCTTCATATATTTAAGAATATCATATGTCATTCTTTATCCTCAAAAATGTCAAAATGTTCTCAGTAGATGATTAAGTTTCATTCAAAACATTTACAGCGTTTTATTTCTATTACTGTTTTAAATACTATCTGAAATGAAAGAATCATGTTGCCATGGTATCTATTCACAGCCTAGTCCACTTCAATCAGTTAAATATACTTTTTTATGAATTGCGTAAAATTCCTACAGTGTTCTTTTTTCTCTCACATAATGGATTTTTAAAGTACCGCTTCTGCTAATAAACTGGTTATCTAAATAATTTAATATGAAATTTGACAATTTCTTATTTAACGATACTGTTTTTGTAGAATTCTATTCATAGCCTTGTGCTCTGTTTAGATCAGGGTTATGTGAGCTGCATGAGAATGCGCTCCAATGAAGAAGATATTAATTAAAGTTTCCAAAATTGTGAAGTGATTCGGTTCAGTTCGGCTAACTTGTGCTGTTCTTGTTATTACGAAGTAAGATTCTGTAAGGCTTTAAGGTTACTTTTGCGATATTGCGCTGCTGTGGTGTTAATTCATTATTTTATGATACAGATGAGAGACTTTTGTGATTATTCTTTATTCTTGGATGATTTTTTTAGACAAACTTCAAAAAAGGTTTATTTGGAAACTTGACAGATCTTACTAGTCAGCATGATGTAACAGTTTGTACAAGTGTGACTTACATAGGACACTGAATTATATGTAGGTTATACCTACTGTGTGAGAATTTGTTTTGTTAGGAGTGGACATATCTAACATATTCACCTATTTTATTTTCTTGTTAGAGAGCTCTCCTGTTGGTATGGCCGACAAAGATTTAGGTCAGGCCTAGCTGTGTCACCTTCATCTGGGGTCACTGCTATTATAGCGGACTATATTTTTGATCAAAGGATAAAGTACTTATCAGTTTGAATGATATAGGACTTTTTTGTTCAAATTTTCAGTGATTTGTTTAAGTATATTCTTACAGTGCAAAAAAAACATGTCAACACAATGCCTTGTATGTAATTAACTGTTTTGTGGTACAGGACCATACCATGACGTAGCCAGCTTGACTATCTTTTCCAGACATTTGTATTGTAACACCTTTATAATTTTTATGAGCTAAAACTTTTCCTGTTCAAATGGTGAAAAGCAAGTCTTTGTGAATGAATTAGCATAAATTCAATGTACTTTGAAAGATTGATGAATCACTCATTTTGATATTTTGTGGGGTATATTGTAAGACAATATTTACCTTCAAAATGAGAAGAGTATCTACGATGCCAGCACTGGTATGTATATTGTTAATTGCTTATTAGGCAATATCTTTTATTATTCTAATTGTGTTATCTTTCGGACAAAAAGAGTTGATTGACCAAAAGGCCAATTACGCTAATGTGACAATGGTGTTCCCAATATGCTTTGGATGGCTATGCACCATGTGACCATTGTCAGCCCAATCGAATGTTCACATTGCATCAAGAAAAATTAAATTTTTGAACAGTCTTATAGTGTAATATCTGAAATTGAAATTTATAATGTACGCAGAATTACTTTCATGAACATAATCTGTGTTTGCCAGTCCACTAAAACCAAGGTTGTTATATTGGCCATATTGTAATATCTGTTGCCTTGTGACTTGTATCAAAGTGTTTATCAATGCTCTGTGACGTCTTTAAGGTGCCATAAATGGTAATAAACTCACTTAATTGGTGGTTGTCTGTACTTTTAATGGACTGAGAACAAATTAAGAATTGAGTCACTTAACTGAACTCATCTATTGTTTGACCAATTCTTCTATAATTTCTTGCCATGTTTTGAGGTCATTGTGTATGTATACCAAAGCCTTTGTCTGATGTTACCATGTATTTGATGGATATAATGCTGCAGAAAAGTCTCTGTTCATTGTTTTAAGTTGATACAATGACTGAAAACTTGAAGTCATTGATGTGCAATCTCATTAGTGAAGCAATTCAATTGATGAAGTGTTGTTTTCAAACTATTCAAGGGAAGAAAATTCTCAATATGTTCGAAACTTTAATTTAAAATTGGCAGTTTGATCAGTATTTATGTTTTAATTATTGCTGCTGCAATTATCTGTAGAAATTTTTGTGTTGATGAAAAAAGGATTATTGTAAAATTGTCCACCATGTTTTATGATATGCATATGTTGGTTGAGACTGTGTTCCGTTTAGATAAAGCGAATAAAACCATCAAAGATGTCAGTGAAGTTGGAAAAATTGGGATTAGAACTAGACAAGATTTCTTCAGTCAGGTAAAGGGTTTTGTAAAGAGCCTAAAAGGGCTTTTAGGGCCCCATCTTTAAGAAGATAGTATAATATTCTTCTAATGACCCAAAGTGATACTGGTTTGTCACGAGTATTGATGATTTATAATGACATACTGGTATTGTTATGTTTTTCTTATATACAACAACAAAACTATTTATCAAAATGTACTACAAAATGTCTCCCAAAAATTACTGATTAAGACGAATGCTGCACATGTTTTTTTCTTAAGATTACCTAAATATACTTAAAGAATTTATCAAAATGTCCAAAATATGTTCAAACTGTTTATGTTAAAACACATGTGCCCACTTCTTTGTGATTATTTATCATAACCCCTCAATAATCTGCCACCTGACTTCAGGTTCTGTACAGGGCTTGACATATTTGTTATATTGTATGGTTACCCCTGTATGACAACTTCCCACCCACACAATGTGAGCAACATGGATATGGGGTCAGTGTCAAAGATTGTGTGAGAATTTGTTGTGATAATGAATTGGGTTAATCTTCCACTCTTTATTACATCCTTACTGAAGAGGGACCTTGCTTTACTCTATATTGAAGAGGAATTTTGATTACCTCCATATTGAGGAGTGATGTTTTGCTAATTATCCCTTGTTGAACCCAGCTTGAGTTAGCCTGCTGATTTATATTCTATGGAGACCTATGTAGCCCTTTATTTCACCTGTGTTACATAGTATTATCATAACAACTATTTCCAAACAGGAAAACAATGAAGACTTAATAACAATGTCATTATTTTCTATATTTTCCTTGTTTTGACACACACAAAAAACACACACACATTCGGAGGTTACATCATACATGTTTCTATTTATTCCTTAAGCAAATAGGGATAATTAGTTATTCCTAAACACTAATTAAGACATGTTTTCTGAGAATAATCCTGGACTAATGATGTAGAGAAGTTAAGTGTCCATCATGGTTATAAACTTACTTGTTTACTTGCATAGTGGTGATAGAAAGAAATAAAACATATTTTGTGGTTGCATTAATCAACATCGAACATACAATGAATTACTATCACACGGTATGCTTGATTGATAGCTGACTAGTTTATATTACCCTCTAGTGGTATGACGTTCATGTAATTATTGATTTACGTATGTTTCATTTGAAAAACAACTTATTTCACCTGGTCAGGTGAGGCAATGTGTGATAGAAGTGATGTCATAGGTGTAGGTTATAATCAAAATATGATCAATTCAATGTCAGCTTCACTAATGATATTCATATGAACTGTTTGCCCTTGTTTTAAACCTACATTGATATACTGTAGATATGATGTTTAATTTACATGGCAAAATTTACCTATCATAGGAGAGAAATGTACATATATTTACCAATGCATTTTTACCTTTTTAATATACAGACGTCAAAGATAAATCAAGTTTTCCAGCTCGTGTCTATAAAGACTGGAATAGAATTTTATACAATTTATGAATAAATACATTTAACATGTTTTAGTGAACATATTTGTGGTTTTCACTTGAAAAACCACATCAGAAATCAGTCTTGTTTATTGCATAGCTGTTTAACTTGGGTGATATTCCGACATTTATTTATGTCAGTTTTTTGCCATGTGACATGTTTTAGCATATTTTTTGTTTTAATTGTAACATAATAATCAGTAATGTCTTGTCAAAATAACTTCTTCTGTCTTTGTTTGTCATTAATTCTTGAATTTCTTCTTTAAATAGAGCACATAAATTTCATGAAAAAAAATCCAGCAAAATTTACATTTTAATATAAATTGTAGTAAATTTGCTTTTCATTTACAAATACAGTAAACGTTTGCTGAATGACCACCTCAGTATTACATTTACTCCATGAAGACCACCTCAATTAAACAACCATTTATTTTTGGACCAGTTTTCAATTTGCAATATGTCCTCTAAATTTCACCTTGACTATAAGACTCCCATAATATCAAGACTATTATTTGGTCCCAAAGATGGTTGTAATTGCAAAGGTTTAACCATTAAATGTATTTCTTTCTGTTCAGTTTGGTATAATTATCTCCTGTCTGGATTCAAAATGCAATACAGTGACCATCAGCCAGAAAATGACCAAAACAATTGATAAAAATACTAGATTTGTGTATAATTCAGATTTAGTGCTTCTATTTAATGGGACATCACGCTTTTATGTATAAAATGTTCTTGAAGTTGACCCAACACATCTCCATAACATTTTAAAGGACAAGCAGAGAATGTACCATCATCTCCACTAGGTTGTAGTTAAAGTACAGTGTGATCTAATTTTGAAATAATTCTTTGTTGCTATAATACATTATACTAAGATCTGTATCAAGGTAAAAATGAAATTATTTGTGTTTGTCCTAAGTGCTGGGTGGTTGTTTGTATTGAATACAAACCATGCTGTTTGGATATTGACCTTATTTAATGAGGCGTATATCAGGATACCAAACTAAACTGTACATTTTTATGGGTAATCCAAAATGTTTGCATTATTGAGTTCAATGCCAGGTTAATCATGTGACTGCCTATTTAGAATTGGGTCAGAAAGAATATTTTGAAATTTTGAACAGATCATCTTGTGAACAAAATCTTGAAGGTTCAAAAACGTGTACAATACACTTGTGCCAAAGGTTGGGTGGGGTGAATGCTCTAATACATGCAATGATTGTTGAACTTGAAATAAATTCTGGTTATAATGGTCTGTCTGTTGGATTAAAAAGTTTTTCTAATTACTTAATATTTTTTGGCACATTTCTTTGGAGTATGGCTGTTTTAAACTTTCCCATGATTGAAATGTTTTTATATTTATGTATATATATACATGTTATATATATGTATATATTTCCTATTATGGGAAACTTAATTCAAATGCCTAATTAAAATTGACATATTTCTGCCCAGACATACTCATTCATACAATATAGTAGTGTACATTCAACACCATTTGTGTACAGCAAATACACTATTGATAGTTCAAAATTGACATGACATTGCAGAATTCCAAAATGAAATACAAATTTGAAAAAAAATTCATTTCTTATATCGGGACTATTAGTCTTGTCTAGGGTTACAATAAAGCTTATTGTTATATGATGGAACTTAACTTCTGTTCCTAACGATGAGCTCATGTTTGATTATTCTATTTTTATATCCAAAGCACCTAACACACTCAAAATTACTTCTTTAATCTCTTGATTATATTTATAAACTCAATTTTCATGTGTTTTATTTTATCTTATTGCAGGTTCAAAGAATTCCAGAATATGACAAATATCTGAATGAGCTTCTGCAAGAGACTGATCGTGATCATCCGGATTATGAAAATTTGAGTCGTGCAGCTACCAAAGTCAGACATGTAAGTTTTTGACCCTTTATTGCTAATAATAAATGTAATATAAATAGGTTTTATTATACTGATTTACCTATTGGGATCAGAAAAATTTCTTAGTTAAGGAAGCGTCCAGCTAGCTTATGGAAGATTGATGGTTCTACCCAGGTGCACATCAAGCTGGAAAAGTTGCCATATAACCCTGGCTGTTGGTCTTGAAACTCAGCAAAAAAATAAATGACAGAAACATTCATCATCACAAAATTACTATCGTACATGTATATGTAACTCTTATACATTTAGGATACCCCAAATTAGTGATTTTTTGGCAATTTGGGAAAGGGTCTGTGTCCAATCCGTAGGAAAAATGCACATTGTAATGCCAAAATTGGGAAATTTGGGGTCTGAAATTGGGAAAAATGCCTTCAATTGGGAAGGGTCCGTTTACTAGACCCAACAGAAGAAGGAAAAATATCGCTGCAAATAACCAATTTATTGAATAATTGTTAGATGGTTTTTTGATGCAGTGAAAAAGATATGAAGATGTAATTAAACATTTATGGTGCGTCACAATTTGAAAATTATCAAAAAAATGTTTTTACAAATAACGTTAAGCAAGCGGATACAGTGAGAAATGGAGAGTTGCCTTAATTACTCTTTAACGGCTAACAAAACACTATTTGCACAAGACTTAAAAGTAATTTTGTTTGAGATTAATGACGTATAAATCTTAGGTTTAGCTGAGTTTGTTAACATTTTGAACAAACAGAGTAAAATCGTGGGTGGAAGTTGTTGAATACATATAAGTTTGTTTGAAGCTCAAATTATGAATGCTTTTATCTAGCATACATCTGTACTTGATGTACCCTCTGTAACTATTTGTTTTAAAATCTAAAAATGCGAAGTTTTCGCCTAACTGTCCCACTTTTGAATTATGTCAATATATAACTTTTATGAAACTAATTCATTTCATCTTAAAACCTGAGGTATTTATTGTTTAACTTCAAAGAAAAAAGTTAACAAAAAATCCCTTAATATGTTGTCTATGCATTTTTTTTTCTTTCATGTTAAATAATTTTATACAAAAGAAAAAAATGCGAGATTTTTAGTCACCAGAGTGTATAGATTTTTTATAGTTTTGTGTGGAATAAATCAGATATACTTTATTGTATAATGTAAAAGAATTGCATTAAGCTGGTGCTAATAGTATAAGTATGTAGAAAAGTATTTCTTTTTGCAATTTTTTTTATATACATGAAGTATATTTAATGGGGAGATTTTCCCAACCCAGCAGAAACTTTCTGTTAAGATCTAGTGTGAGGTATGTTCTAACTTAATCTACATGATGCAATGTAATTACAAATATAAAGAAATCATTTCTATAGAAGCATTTGACACATTGGATGTTCAAAAAGTTTTTAGTGAGGCCATAGTACAAAACACTTTGAGACGACCCTGATTTTAATGTTTTTTCTCAGCTTGTGGTTCTTGTATTTTATAATGCTTATTGAATACATATTGTGTCTATAGAATAATTCAATGATAACTTTAAATACTTGCTTCTCATCACAAACATTTATTTCACTTAATGTACCATAACAATTTGTTTGTAATTCAACATTCAAAATAAGTTCAAGGTTACAGTTGATTTAATGCATGTTCAACTATGTGACATTTCATGACATTAGAATGAATTAACCCAGAATGTGTATGATTTTGATTATTCAATGTATAAAATGACTTAAAAGGGAGTTATAAATTTACAGATGCCACAAGTGCACAAAAAAGTGGTTTTATGTCAAAATAGAATAAATGTTCCCTATTATAGAGTTTCCTTGAGATAATATTTTACCAATGACAATGTAAAAAAAATCTATTAAAATTCATAATAACTTAGGTTTGCATTTATTCGATGATACATTGCATTTATCAGCAATAACTTTAGATACAACATTCAGAAAACAATTGGACACTTTGAACCAAATTTATTTGTTTGGTAACAAATCTTTTATCTCCTACAAAGGAAATCGGTTTCAACAAATATGTATATATTCTTCATAAAATCCTTTTATGTATTTTTTCACTGTGTTTTTTGTTTTTCATCAAATTAAATGTTACAGTACAATGTTCAGTCATGTTCACATTTCCATATTTACATAAGGTCAGGAGAAAAACTGTTTTTCCTAGCATAAGCAGATCATTTAATGGGTATAAAAAACAGGTCAGCTGTGGGATAAATAATTTTCCATATTTTACATTCACATCTTCTTTTATGAATCTTTTATCTCCATTAAGCAGGTGTAATGCTTTTTTCATCAGTTGCCATTGTTACAACAGATTTTAGAGTATTTAATTTATGTTATGGAATAGAGATTTAGCATATATTGTGTCTTCTCCTGTTGTTGCTTTCATCAGTCCTTGATATTATTTATGGCTTAAATTGCAAAGAAAAATAACAGTTTTGTATCATTTATTAGCATGACACCTGTTTAAAACCATCAGGTTTTGTATCAAGCGCACTAAAAAGTCTTATGTCCCATAGGTTTTTGAATCAAATACTCACTAAAGAATGTCTCATGTGTCAGTTTCTAAGCCAAAAGTGGAAAAAAGTGTCATTATTTACATAAAATACACATAAATTAAAAAAGGAAATAACTCACTGTTCCAGAATAACAAAAAGTCCTCTTAAACTGTGATAATAATATTACTGTTTTATCCAGCAAGGACAGAATTTTTTAATTAGCACTTTCAGTACTTTGATTTTACTGGAGTCCGAATCCAAACAGTCACTTGTTATTAAATGAGATTCCAGGAATTCCAGAACATCGTTAGACTTGATAAAATGTCCTGATGGAATAAAACATTAAAAATTTATGATGCATTTTTTAATCTTTATAACAAATCACTTAATTAGTGTAAATAATTAACTGAATATAATTGTATGACTAAGAGACCACTTGGGATAAAGTTTGTAAGACGGAGAATCAAGATGAAGTCTTGGAATGCTGGCTTATGATTGGTCAATTTTAAAAGATTAAGCATAGAAATGGATAATAAGATATTAAGAACTTAGGTCATGGTTATAACACTTGATGTTAGTCTCAAAGCTCAAATCTCTAATTTTTAATGTTTATACATTATTTTGTTGAAAAAATGATGACATCAATGAACCATAAATGACCCATTTAACAATGATGTATTTTCAACGATTATAATGAAATTGAGATTTGAGCTTGAAGTCTGTCATCAAGTTGTACAACTTCGGGACCACATCTCCTAAAACTTTGTAACCTTTAACTTGAGTTTAAACCATGTCACTTATGTGCTATTTAAGTTACTGTTATTGTTCTTTAGTCTCATTAACCACCTTACATCGTCTTTCAAAGACTACATGTTGTGTGAAGCTTGATGTCTTATAAAAATACAAAAGCTGGTAAAACCTACTGTTCTACATTGACAAAATTTTTAGATTTTTATTGAATGAAGTCATATATGACCCAGTTCTGTTCATAGATTGACGAGTGTGACACTTGTCACCCAGATCAGTATGTTTGACATTATAATGTACCTGTATGGGTAGTGTAAGTATGCTCAATTACATATATGACAGGGGTATAATACGTAGAGAGTAATTATTGACTGTACATTGTGACCTTACTCAGAGGTTACATTGGTTTGGCCGCCATGGTAACATGTGCAGAAATGATTCAAATTTATGTAGAATTTGGACGAAATTATACTGAATTTATTTTGAGATTATCTTAACTCAATTTCCAATCAATGGTTGCTATGTCTCACAGCTCTTTCTCAGAATTCCAGTGAATAAGAACATAATAATAATAACTTATGTTTGATCTTTGATCTGCATTGGTGACTCCATGGTTGAGTGGTTATGATCTTTGAATGATATGGTCTTGGTTCGAATCCTACCCATAACCAGAAAAAATTCACACGTGAAGAAAGTTGGTCATTTGGATAATGGAAGACTGGTGTTTGTACCCAGGTGAATGCCTTGGGCCATCCTCCACCTTTAAGCTGAAAATGTTGCCAATGACCCTGGATATTGGTGTGACCCCAGACAAAAAGAATTGACTGTGCTAATGATATAGATACTGTTTCATGAAGACATCTGGTACATACTAAAAAAAATGTTTGAAAATCAATTCTTTATTGTTAAGAGCTAGAGTTTATTTATTGATTGTGCAGTCATTTAATTACATCATATTGTATAGTATAAACTAGATCCTGTTTTTACAGGAAATAGGTCTCCTGTATTACTGGTAGTGATAAATGATACACTGTTGATAGGGGCGTTCTGAAATATTGTAATAGTATGACTGAAAAAATGCTACTTTTTCTGTAAATCAACAATTGTTAAAGACCCACCTGTTACAAATTTTCTACACCCAATTCTCTCTGAGATCTTTTTAGTAATATATGCATGAATGAATATTTATGTGCGCTGTAATATGATGACATTATCCCTAATGTTTTTATGGTATATATTGATCAGTCAGATTGCACATGCACCTATTACTGGGTCCCTAATTGACAAATTACATGTATTTGACTTAGCTTAGAAAAGCCAAGATACATATTGACTATCTTACAGAAAGCTGCAAAAAAGATTGTAAGACCTCACAGACCTGGCAAAAACTTCGATAATGTCAGGTAAAATTTAGAGAATCACTGGCTCTCATGTTTGGTAAAATTATATTGATTTTAGTGAAGATTATGTCAATATCATGTATATTGTTGGTCAGCCCGTCCAGTAATGTTTTCAATTTTGTCAGTCCTCTGGTCCAGTAAGAGTTCATTGACTTAACCTTTAACTTTAAGAGGTCTCTGTATCCCAAAAATGTTGTCCAATGGTTTAATGCTTCATCTGGTTTGGATAAAACACCCATTTGGCTGATATAATTGTTTTACTCATACTTAACACTTCTGCCTTATAATTGCATTGTCAATAGATCACCTTGTCTGGTAGTGCCATCTGTTTCAAAAGATGTTACAACAAGTCATGTAGACAGTCAAATGAATAGTTGATTTTAATGAAAGTAAAAATTCATTGATATGCATTGATTGAAGTATTTCTACTTATTGATACAGATTTATGCCTGGCACAGGGAACTGTGATCATGTTCAATAACTGTGTGGAGTTATGCTTTGTAGAAATATGGATAATTATAGAGTTGGCTAAAGTATTGGATAAAAAAGATTGAAAAAGGTCGATGTCCCTAATGTAACACTTAACAAATCTGTGGACATTATGTTACAATATGACTACATGCCAGATTATTCGATTTTATATATATACTGGCTTCTGTTAGTTGACCTGTTGTGGGAAATTCTTTCACTGAAGGACTAAACTTTTCAACTGTAAGAAATACAGAGTCTAGAAAACCAAAGTTATGTGATAGCCGGAACTTGACTCTAGTTTGCGGAAGGGAATTAAATAACAATTTGAGTTAAAATTCAAATTTGAAAATATTTATGAATTTGAATTTTAAGTGAACAGATTTTAAAAAGATGCAAGAATTTTATACTGGTAATTCAAAAAATAAAATGCTGAACAGTGATTGGTGGATAACAAATTGTTGAACAGTCTGTCTGTGCATAATTTATAACAGACAGGTGTCAACATGATTGAAGAAAATCAATGTATCAATCATGAACAATTCTCAATGGAGAAGTAAACCCAATATTTGTAACTCCATCTGTCTATAATGTAATCGTCATAATGACTGTAGAGTTCTATATACTTAGAAATAGCTGGTTAATGAAAAAAAAGTCATCACCACATTGCATCAGTTAACCTGATGTTGGTTTCATGCTATTTGAATTATAACCAGAGCGGAGTTATGGATTTATATTTATGTATTTAAAGAATTTCTGTTATTAATAATTGATAACACTTACCAGAATTGTGCTTGAACCTTAAGACTCTGTTTATGAAATATGCATTGTGGAATTTTTGTTGAAACAAGACTCCAATTTACAGATATTTTGTAGGGCGTTGTGCTAATGGATGAAGGCATAGTTTGTTGTGTTTTAGAATGTTTGTCAATTAAACTATTTAATTAGAAGGGCAATTTTACCTGAAATAATGAATTTGTTCAGGTAGCTCATAAAGGCTTACAGTTTCTGGAGGAGCAAATGCGATTTGAACTTGAGAATGTTTCAGTTGCACTGTAAACTTTTGTTGAAGCATTTGTTAATGCTTGAAGTAATTAGTGCATTCAAATTCTCTCATTAACACTGGAATTTATTTTTGGAATATTTCTATCATTCATGATAATCCTGTGGATTAATTAGTGATGTATGTACCATTGCAATGAATAATGACTGTAGATCAGATATGATAAAATGATCAAATTGAGCTTCAATGATGGCCATGATGTGGTGCTTTTTTGAATGAGTTGGGTAAAATTTCTGACCTTTTTTATGGTGTTTCTTTCTGATCACATAGCTGAAATATGTTGAAGTGGAAAGTGCAACAACAGGTATGTTGAACAAGTTAAAATTTATTGCTGGTGGATTTTAAAACTGCACCAACAGCCAAAGTCATGCGGTGACGTTTTCAGGTTTCAATTGTGGAGGGAGACCTGAGGCATACAGCTGGATAGAACCACCAAACTTCCATTATCTGTCTCAGGACAGCTTCCTTATTTATGAATTTTTTCAGGTTACCTGTGGGATTCAAATTTACAGCAGTTAGGGGCTAGTGAATAATTAAATTAGAGACTTTAACCATCAGGGTATGATGATAAATAAAACATGGTTTATAATATGGTTGCATGTATTTTTGTGATTTGAAAATGATTTTAGGATTTAACTTACAAATTCTAGTGAAATGTTTCACAAATGTTTTAACATGCACTTTCAAAGTCAGACTTATTGACTCAAGGAACATTTTTAAAGTATTTGTCATTTCCTGGAGATACTTATCTTCTTTGATTAATTCAATGATTGATTGGTCAATTAATCATTGAATTAGAAGAATTGATTTTAAGTTCGGCTTATTTTTGTCAGTCACTGAGTGTATGTCTTTAGTTTATTTTTCATTAATATCAACAATAGAACATTAACGTATTGAAAAATATATGACTAAGGTATGAATATATAAGAAATCAGCAATTTTATGAAAGATTGTATCAGTATAATTCTGTAAGTAGATTAACTCGACAGTTTATACCATTGACTTTAAAATGAAGCTTAAATACAGTTATTTAAATAGACTTTTCCTGAAATGAAATCCTTAATGATTGTAACTTTGTGTCCATATAAACAGTTTTTGACCTGCATGGTAACATTAGACTGGATTTTAATAGCTTGCAGTCATTTACACAAAAGTTCATACATATTTTTGTTAGCAGAAATTCTTTTTATTTCATCATATTGTTGCTATTCAAAGATGGAAAATTGTAAATACTTTATTTGTTAAAATAGTTTATGTTATGACTGGTTAACAATGATTGTATTATAATGTTGTAAGATGTTATAAAAGATTCGGATAAGTTCAGTCCAAAAAAATGGATAGGAAATGTGATATGAAATGTTATCTTCTACATAACCTGCTTGTGAGTATAAGTTTGACTTAATTAAGTATTAAAAACTGACCCAAATAATGGCTGACTTAGAAGTATCCAAAAAGGAATACATTGTATATTGAAAAAAAATTATTTGGTCTGTGGATCATTTTGACAGGTATAAAAACTGTGAAGTCTATGAATTATATATGTAACAAATTGATGTGAATAAATTGATGCTTTTAGTGTTGATAAGCCTGAAGTGCTGGTATTCATATAATCTGACATAAATGCCACAGAAATGTTTTGTATTTATTATTTTTATTACCTTACCACATTTTTTTTGGGACTCTGTTCATATAATATTATTTTTAAAAGTGCTTTACCATAACATTCATGAAAAACAGTTAAATAGTAAAATATATAAAAGCATACATAAATCAAATATAGAAGTTTAAAAATGAAGTTCTGATTGAAAATTACTGCAGAATCTCTTAAAATCCCTCATTTTGTATGCTTCTGTGTTGTGGGTGGATTTTAAGTTGCCTAAGGACCCTGGCTGTCGGTGCAATGTTTAAACCCCGGAGAAAAAAGGTTTGGCCTTACAAGGTTTTTTAACCACCCCAAAAGCTGTCAACTTGTAATCTTACAACTTACAACTGTTCAATAGAATCTGTATTAGGAACACTTCCCATGTTGAATATAATTTTTTTCTCCTTGATATTCAGTGCTCTTAAAATCATTCATCAAAACTGTCTACTTTAAGTATATGAAGTATTTGTATCTAAAACAAATCTTGACTTCACCACAACACAGCCATTTGGTTATAAATCATATTCCAAATCAATTTTGTGTGATTATTTGTACATGATTTTAGTTATTGCAGTATTTTTTGTTTGAAATTTAAAATACAGTAAAACAAGATTTAGTTGTTTCCTTAAGACTCAGTTGATTGCTTCATTGTATCCACTTTTCACACTATCAATAGCAATGAAAATAAAGGACGTGACCCGGGGGGAATAACCACGGTAACTGATTCTTCAGTATATCCAAGTTCATTTTGACCAAGTTTTACTGTAGAAGAATTTAATTCTAGCCAAAGGTATTCCCATTAAACTAACCTGTATGTACAAGCCACAACCTTTTATAGATCTTGGTAAAGCTTTTTTCTTCAAGTTTACCTTTTTCCTGTCGTTGTAAGTCCTTGCAAGTATGAGCTCATTTTGTGGAAAATGAAATGTTTTGCTATGTAATATTCATGAGGTTGTAGATAGTTAAAGGAGCCTTAAGCATTTAAATCTTATATCAACTGATTGGCAAGGTCATTTGTTTGACCTTGATGTAGTAACACAACTGTGAATTTATTTCTATTTATGTTTTTTAGCAATTTGATATTGAAATCTATCAACAAATCAATCATCATTATATCAAAAGGCTGAATGAAAAAAACAATCAAAAGTGACCTTGACATTTATATGTATTTTCAGATGGTCAAGGAAAGGGAGGATGAACTGGGCAACATGGACAATCAGAGACGTATTGAACGTGTACAGGACAAATTTCCTCATGATGATCTTCAGTTACGTGACTTTGAACTTCAGGTAAATCTACATACTTACTTATTGATACAAATATTTTGTTCCTTTGTCATTCTGCAAACCTTTAACTGGTTTGCTTCTTATGTTCTTGTTAAATGTAGTGCCATGTGCATCAGAATCAGCTGAGTCTCAAAGTGCTTCTATGTTTGAACAAGTTGGCATTGTATTGCTGTTGGATATATTTGTGCTCTAGACTTGCATGAATAAACGGTTAATTTATAAATTAAATTTACTTTATTGCCCTTTTACTGGCACTTGATTGGCTGGAATTTGTCTTCATTATTGTACCAATGCAATATTTCAGTAACTATTGTAAAAGTTCCTAATTTGAATTATCTCTAAATTATATGGGTTGTCCATTGTCACAGACTTTTGTTCTTTTATCACATGATATCTTTTTACTTGATAATTTGACTATTAAAGTTTTCAGGTGTTTATCTTGTAATTCAATTCAATTCACAGTCAATGGATTATTCAGATACCCTTACACACATTTTATCAATACTTAGACACAAGTTATCCAAGTTCAAGTATGCCATTAATATGCAAGTTGTCTTTAACCCAATTACCCGGTAAACCCCTGTTTGACCTCATAATAACAAATTGTTCTTTCAACACATGTTCAGGTTTTGATGTTTTAGCCCATGTCTTATACATGTTCTGATCTTCTTCAGATATTTGAAAACAAAAGCAGTCTTATGACTCATTGACAGATTGTACCATTGCTGTTGTTTTGTTCTTTCAGTCCAATTGCTGTTTTTGTGCTTGGCTGTCCTATTGATGTTGTTATGCTGGGCTGTCCCATTGACGTTGCTATGCTTGGCTGTCCTATTGATGTTGTTATGCTTGGCTGTCCTATTTATGTCGTTATGCTGGGCTATGCCATTACTGTTGTAGTGCTTGGCTGTCCCATTGTTGTTGTTGTGCTGGGCTGCCCCATAGATGTTGTCATGCTTGGCTGTCCTATTGATGTTGTTATGCTTGACTGTCCCATTGCTATTGTTGTGCTTAGCTGTCCCATTGATGTTCTTATGCTAGGCTGTCTTAATGTATGATTTTACCTTAGTGTTGTTGCTTACTATTTAAGGACAACCTTCAAAAGAGTAGGGTCAATGAAAGTTCATGATTCAGTGAAATCCCTTAGGATTTACTTACTAGGGTGTTACAAGATTAAGGGACTGTTGATGAAACAAATATTGACAAATTGATTAATTTTCTGTCAGATACAGTAAAAAAAATCAGGGATCAGCCACCTGTATCTTCAGATGTTTTGGGGTAAATTCTTGTTTCGATGGCAATAGGTATGGTATTCAAGAAGGTTGATACATTATGTGTTTGCTTTGGTTTGATTATGACAAATATAGTTAAGTTCTACTTTTTATACATTTTGTTCATTCTTGCTTAAGGGTTGAAATGCATTGTACAAAATTATGTACATCATCCATGAGACTTTTTAATGATCTGTTATCAAAGGAATAAAAATTTCATTTCCTCATAATAAACACTTTTTGAAACAATTTTCTAGTTAAGAAAGCAGTAGGTATATTGTGTCATTATATCTCGGGTATAAGATGTCACAAGTTGAAGAACATGAACCTAATGTCACTGCTTGATATTAGTTTAAATTTTTGTCATTTCTCTCTTACCACAAATTTAAGGATGGGTTTTTTTAACTAATGGAGATATTCACAAATACATATGTAAAGCGTTAATTCATATCCAGGATCTATCTCTTGTAAATTAAAAATGCTTGTATGAAAATGTTGACTGTGTCATCTGTGAATGCTTGAACAATGGTATGGATAATTTATTCATGAATTTTAATCTTATGCAGGCACTCAAGGAGAACAATGGTACACGTTACCGATCATCGTACATACACGTTTAGTATAATTATAATTCACAATATGTGTAGTTACATGGGGGACCTCTTATATAGCCGATATATATAAGGATTTAAAATTCATACATAACCCGCTAAGGTACAGTACAGATTTGGTTACATAGTTAAATCCACAATGTTTGCCATGGATTAACCTGATCAAATCATCGACTATGAAGTAGCCCATCGTTTCACCTTCTTATACCTCTATTAAAAGGGGTTTATTCCACTTTAGTGCACAAAAGAAACCTGTTAAGAGACTATGTATACAATTAATGAATAGTAAAACGTTTTGTCCCATCGATGTTTTATGAAAAACTACCAAGCATGAATTTTAAGGCAGAGAATTTATAAGAATGCTTCAGTCTTTCTGGAGTTCTTTGGCATGAGTTATGATAATTTATGTCAACCTGTCAACCCATCAAGACTATTTTACACACATGCAAACATTACATATCGGAGAGTTGTTATATATGTATTTTAATAATGTTTAATGTGATTCGTGTCCCAAGCATAAATGGATAACTAACTGTGCGTCTATCAGTATGAACAAAAATACCACCTGTGATGTAAAATCTAAATTTTGTGTCCGGATAACCGTCTTCTGGCTTATTTGACTTTTCAAGGTGTGATATTGTTGTTTAAATCATCATTCAGGTGAGTTTTTAGTATACTTGTTATAGTTTTATGGTTTAATAATGGTGGCATCATGCCATCTTTGTAAATTTAGGTCAGGAATGTTTCAAGATGTATCTAGGTTTATGACTATGATTTATTGTGTAGATATATTTATGTTTATATTTTGTTTAAAGTGTTGTCTTGTCTATACTTCATAAAAAGATGGCACTGGGTTCCTTATTTAGTACTTGGTAAATAAGACAAGTTGTAATATGGGCTCAGAAACTACCATACCTACATGTTTCATGAAAATTGTTTTTTTATATTTTTTATATAGAATTGAAATTAGAATATTTTCTGTTGTATTTATGCAGCAGAAACCTGACATAATACAGAATTAATATCAGTATTTATAGATAAATTAATTAGATCAGCTGTGTGTTTTATTGTTTGTTTACGTAAATATGTCAACAATCCATTCGTAATTCTAGCAATCATTACAAAAATTGAAATATGGCTTGCTTTTTGCCAATCCAATATATATTGATAATCCAGCTTTGTTTTGTGACAGTGTTGAAAAGTGTCATATGATTCACTGGTGTAATTTGCACAGTATGAGTTGTTGTAGCTTAATCGACCATGTGATGTTCATTGAATAGGTGTGAATAGTGTTATTTGCTCTCTGTGCTATAGGTGTTTGTGGCTATATGAGTAACACTGGGTGTTAAGCAAATTGTTAGTCTGTTTGACAGTTATGGCATTTCTCTTTTATGTGACCTTCCAGAAATAAGTTTTTCTCTTTATTTCTTATGTTCCTCAATGTAATGCAAAGCTGTCAATGCCCCAATGAGATTAAAAGTCAGATTGGGGTTGGTAGGGGGCAGCTGTCCCTAAGGTGGAGCCAACGAAGCCTATGGGGAAACAAATTTCAACAGTTTGGCAACTCTTCAAAAAGACTAACAATAAATTAACAGTTCTCAATATGACCAGCAATCCTATTGTTGCATTTTGGAAATGAAAGTAATCGTGGTAACTTGCAAGCATGAGTCTTTAAAGGTTTGCTGCATTAAGCTTGAATAGCTGTGTAGGTTGGGTATGGTACTGCTGATCAATGTGTTGAGTTGACTTTCTTATGTGTTGTATGTTTTCTTTGACATCCTGACTGTCAGAGGATACTACATGACCTTTGTCTTATGTATTAGTTACTTCTCATCCAAAAATCATTCTACAATCAGTCAGAGAGCTTGGAACGGGAACAGATTTAGTTTAGTCTTAGTTCTATCCCCTCACCATTGTGTGTTCAAATCAAGACCAAGTTTCATGTGTTAGGAAGCTATCCAGCTAGCTAATAGTAGTTCTACCCAGGTGTATGTCTTTGGCCTTCCATCATTTAACCTGGGGAAGCCATCGAGTGACCCTATCTATTAGTACAATGTTAAACATCAGTGAAATATGAAAGAAGAAAATACTGAAGTTTAGTGTAAGTTAATGATGTTCCAAATGTTTAAAGTAAAGTTCATGGTAACCTGAGCATACAGTTAGGCCATTTGTTATTACAGATTTGCACAAAGAAGTTAACACGACATCATTCTAGCATGAAGCAATAAATGTAACAGTTATCATAGCGTCATATATTCTACTGAATGTTTTAGATCTTGTCAAAATTAATGTTCCATACAAGGTTTTTGTGCCATTAGAGTTTCATTTGTATTAGGTAATATTTTGATGATATTCGAGGCCCTGGTGTGTAGTTATGGAGCCAACTGTATAGTACTAGTAGAAAACAGCTGTTTGTCCAAAATTGTATTCCTCTGGAGCAGACAATACCCATCTGATTAAATTTGTGCGAATAACACCTCTATGGTGAAATAATGTTATAGTTTATGATTGTTGTTCTAATTACAATTTTTCTGCCAGTTTGTCTGTTTATTGTCATTTTGTCTTCGACTGCTCTTGGATATCTTTCGATTTTTTCTCAAGTACTCTTGGAATTGTTTAACATTATCTAAATGTTATTTTAACAAATCATCTTGCTATTGTATAGTGTTCTTAAATGAATTAGATCAGAATGTTAATGTTTTAAAAAACGGATGTGATATGATCATTAAGTTATGTACCGGAACCTCAAGTTTGGTATTTCATCATTCTAATATTATATGGTGATAAAATGGTTTGTTGGAGATATTTTGCAGTGATTCTTTTATGTATATATTAAATGCATACTTCAAATAAATGTTTTGTCATTCATTTTCATGTAAGTGGTGAAATTTCATCTGGTTTGAATAAAGAGGACTATTTACAATGTCTTGCATTCAGTGCTAGAAAGTTTTCCGAGAATATCCTGGAAAGTGATGAATGCTTTGAATTTGAAATATTTGTGAAAATATCTATATTTTTACTAGCTTTGTATTGTCTACACTTATGCATGAACTGGAAAAAGAGTGATTTTGAAAATAGTGAGAACAAAATTCTGGTGTGTCATGAAACCTCAAATGGGACTTACAATATTTATGAATAGAACATTTGCTGAGAGGCTGTGTTGACTTTAACGATGAATACATATCATTAAAGGACCTTCAAGCTTTGTATTTATGACTGCTATCAATTTGTGTCCAAATTGTGTTTGTTGCAATCTGTAGCAGAATTTATAGACTAATCAAGTTTTTCATTCAAGTGTTTAAACAAGATATCCTTAAAGAATAGTTTTATGAATCAAAAATGTCAACTCAAATATCTGGATTATCAGTGGATACTACTCTTGAAGTCTTGTGAAATGATAACTTTTGTATTTATTAAACAAATTTACAAGTTGAGTGTTGTATGAGAGTAAACTGAAGGCAGTTTTGATGGACTTCTATAACTTGACCAATTTTTTTTGTGATGGAGATTCAACTGTTATCATAACCCCTTCAGACATTTAATATGCAGGTTAGCAGTAACATGACTGATATTGATGTTCAATTCTTGTAAAAACTACATAACTGTATTGATGAGGTGTTGACTGGTGAAGTTGAGCATTTCATGATGTTACTTGATAAACTGCTGTAATAATGGATCATTGAATTTCTGTGATGGTCTTAATTCTTTACTAAGCACCTCAAGAATGTAATGCTGAATGGTACAGTTTTCTTTCTCAAAGAAGCAAGATGTTCCGTAACCGTACTTCCTCGGTTAAAAAGCAGTATTTAACGTACCGCAGTAAAAGTTTGGATTTGTTTGAAAGAACAGAGACTTATACGTTGATCAGTTTGTCTCCAACAGAAAATGAGGTTTGTAAAGTTGTTCTTCTTCATTCAGCATCTTTAATGTCTGCATTCATTAGTTTTGAGTAATGATTGTCTTTTGTTTCAGTGCACAGTGTGCGCATAGAATCGAATTATTGGGCTTTATAAGACACTGGCTGTAATATTCTCCTAATCTTCTGACTTCATTCAGTTCCTGTAACACTGTGCCACATATGCATATTTTGGACTCTTCCAAATTCAAATAAATATACAAAACATTGAGTTATTTCTCTCAGACAGTCTCAGTGGAAAACATTTTGGCTAAAGAAGCCATTACTCATTACAAACAATGGCTTCTTTTGCCACAATGTTTTCAAAAGTCGTCTGCTTCAGATGCGGGGGGGGGAAATATGGCATTATGAGGTTAAGGGTTAAGAGGGGCCTCTATGCTCCAGTGGTTATTGTCTCTTACTAGTAATCACTAGCTGCTCACCATTTTAAGTTCGAATCCCACTTGGGACTAAATTATCACATGTGAGGAAACTGTTCATCTAGCTTACAGGAGGTAGGCAGTTCTACCTAGTTGTATGCCTTGAGTCCACCTCCACCTTTAAAGCTGGAAAAGTCACCAAACGACTGGCTGTTGCTGTGACCTTAAACCCCAGAAAAAAAATTGAAGTTAAGAGTTGAGTAATTATTAAGTGTACAGGACAGTGTTTGAAAATAAATGCTGTATTGCCTTGACCTTGTGGAATAATCTTTCACGAGTTGTCATATTGGTATGCCGTAAAATTAATTGACATTATAATGATTTGATCTAATGGACTTACTTATCTGGAAATGATAATCCTTTACATATTTATACAACCGCTGAATTGTGGTTGATAGAATACATAAATGTCATATTTATACTGACATAGTTTGAATTAAGTATCAGAATTTACGATATCATTCTTCATGTATTGATTACGGATTAAAATCGTCCTTGTGTTTAAATAGCATTGTATTAGCATTGACAATATTGTATTTGATCCTCATATGGTGTAATGTGTCCTCAATATCGCCAGACAATTCTTATCTAATTAGTGATTTGTTGAACATGTGTTTATAATTATGATGTCATTGTCTGTTTATATTTTATAATGCTCTACTGATTGACCTTGATTAGTTTGGTAAAGGCATCATTGTGCCATGTTTTCCACTCTGTCAGAGAGAAATAACCTGATTTTCTTAAATAGATTTATGTTTTTTAGAATTAGCTTTGAATTTGGAAGAGTGCAAAATATGCTTATGAGGCAAAGGGTTCAAGCTAATCCTAAGGTCAGAAAATAATTGTTATATTACGGTTACTTGACTGACCCTATTTTTGGTGCCGACCCTAAACTTTCAACAAAATCCCATGTTTGAAAACATTTGGAGACAAAGTGTACCTCCAAAATAGGAAAGGTATATTTAGAAAGAAAAGTTTTACGACCTACCTACCCTGTTTTTTTTTGGTCAAGTAATCGTAAACATGACTTTTTTCTTGCCCTATGCATCTGCATTGCCTTGGGGTAAAAGTTCAGTTGGATTTGAATTATCATTTCATATGTCTGATATTATGTGTTTTATCTCCATTGTTTTGTATTATCTTATTATTACTCACGCATATACTTTGTTATCAATTGTTTCACATGTTACGGTTTGGTTGATAATTTCGCTGTGTGATTGTACCAGCCATGTTTTAATACACTCATGGTTGTATCAGTGTGTTGCTGTAACATCAACTGACAGGCACAGCCCTCTCCGAAAAATGTCAGTGTTTCTTTGTACCCTGATTGATAAGATATATATATTGGCTCCCTCTAGTCATTTATCATGCCAGTGCTGACCACAAATATTTGCTATTTATCAAATTTTATCAATCCATGTTGACTAAATTGTGTCAATTTAACTAGAAACAATGTCATGATTGGTTTCGTTGACTGAATTATTATATAATGTTTGTTTATGAACGCTTATCATTTTATTTTATGGCTGTTTGTTTTGTACGATTAACGCAGAGGCGACATACTGCTGCGAGTGTACAATTTACTGTAAACTATAAAAAATCTTGCTACCCTTGTTTGTAAATAAAAAGTGTTTTATCTTCATATAGTTTTGGGGATCTATTGTCAACTGCTAATAACAAACATTTGATATGTATTCCATTATAAAGCAAGATTTTAGCTTAAAGACTGCTATCTGAACTAACTAAATATGTCTATGAAACAGGCCCTGGTATCTACTAGCGCCATATTTGTTGAATTAAAAATTTACTGGCACTGAAATAAAGCTTCAAAGATGGGACAAGGACATTAGATGACAATTTTACATCTTGTATGAAAATAGATGTTATTTGATGTACACTTACATTCTTAAGTCATGTAGGTAACTGAATGTCACATGTAAAACTGTGACAAGTTACCTTAATATTCTTAAATGCTGGCTACTTTCAATTTTATGCGATTTTTTCACTGTAATTTTATATCTAAAATTTTTGATCACATCATCAGTATGACCATTTAATTTTATTATATGCTAGATTCTATAGTATCATACCCACATACAAATGCTTCAATACCTATTATATAAATCATTTTGAAATCAAAGTGCTGGTAGAAGCAAAAAACATATCATTGAACATGTTTATGACCATCAATTTAGATATTTTGTAAATTGCTTAAGTTGTCAGTACAAATTTAATGTAAATAGTGGAAACTATACACTAAGAGTTATTTCCATTTTTTACTTTCTGATAAAATTTGTAGATAACTAAAGATTATATTTAACCATTATCAGATTTGCGCATATTTCAATTTCTTAATTCCTTATTTATACAAACGTGGTGGAGATTTTAATTCTCTCAGGTCAAGAACAGACATTGACAGTTCACGTGGGATAATACAATTACCACAAAATACAACAATAGTTATCATACACTGGTTGAATTTACCTTATCTCACATCACGTGTGCCGCACAACACGCATCAACAGATCGTCTGGATTACATCAATCTAAATACGCTTAACTATTTAGAATATTTTTCACTACATTACAATTATTTTGTGCTATTTCGGAAATATTAGTTACTTAATGGCTGTTTTGTTGACAATTTCAATAGGGTTTTCAAGTCGTGTATTGTACTGGTATGCTTCAATGATGATAGTTATCTTCGCAAGCTCGTATGCATACAACTTGGTTATTGGTGATTTTTCATGCATCAAATTAAACAACTGTCTTTAGTTTGTTTTTTTCCGAAATGTTAGATGAGACGAATGACTCAGTGAGTGAATAGTTTTGTACCATTAACTTTAGTGATGTGTTTTTCTCATTGATTGAAGTTTAATTATTTATTTGAATATAACTTTAATTGATTGTGTAATGTCTGTAGTCTATATTTGTATTAAAATGTTTATATACCAGATACATTATTCTGTGGACTGTTGTCATCCATTTAATTTTACAGCCTTAGCCAGTCAGCCAATCCGCCAGTCAGTCAGCCAGCCAGCCGGCCAGTAAGCTAGACAACCAGTTAGCTAGTCTGTCATCCATTGCCAAAGAAGAAAATACATATAATCAAAAATATTTTTATCTGTTTAATCAATATTTTCTGTAACATTGATATTGATAAATTTATCTTAAAAGTTTATAAAATGTTTACCATCATAATAATATATGGAATGAAATGTTTTCAAAGATAGTAATTGTTTTATCCATCCTCGAAAGAAGCATTATCTGTCTAGTCGTTCCCAGTTCTCTGATGTTCAAATATTTGTTGACTGTATCACAAACTTTACTGCTTGTAAGTGCCAACAACATTTGTACATTCATAATGCAATCTGTCAGTGTTCATGTTTAATGTAGTGGGTGGGGAAGAAAGCGATATGAAACTCTTTGATCTATGTTCATGTTTAAGGAAAGTTTCTCCATGTCATGATGATATTTATTTATCATGTAACTCCTTGACAGTGATTAGGAAGATGGTGGGAGATTCACAGTGTTATGTACATATAGCATGTTTCAAAGTTATTCAACACTCACTTATCTTTGTCAACATCTTGTAGAAACATATGTTTAACACGGCCATGGTGAGCTATATGATATATTTCACACTTAGTCTTGTTCTAGTGGATACATTCAGTATCTGATGTATATTTTACATGTTTTGGCATATTAATTACAAATTTTCCATCAGTTTACAACTTAACGCATGTGACAACTATTTGGGTGTATCACTGTAATGTGATCAATGAAAATTCTGACTTTATGAATAAACCCTGTACATGTACATAATGTCAGATCTCCTATACATGGTTCATGATTTAAATAGAAAGAGGTTTTTTTATCCACATTTGTCACAATTATATTTACTGTTTAGTGATTCAAAAATTTTGCATGACACATGTTCTCTGTGGCAATTTGATTGAAAGCCATTCGTCCTTCACTGCTGGTTGTTCATGAGGAGAAGTTGGCAGACACTTGCGGAGAACAAGGTTAATCCTGGTACAGAATCCAGGAAAACTATGGATAGGTTAGCTGCCTGCTGTTATATAACTGAAATATTGTTGAAATCAGGTGTAACACCCAAACAATTGTTTTTTAATGATTATTATTATGTTTTCTATTTGCTTTTTTTAAATGAGAGTGCTGAGGACTAGATGAGATTAATGAAAAGGTATTTCATTGTTGACTGGTAAGTTAATCATATATTAGTGTGGAGAATTCATTCTACAGATAGTTGGCATATGATATTATATCAAGTGTAACACTGTATGGTATGTGTGTGGCTTTGTGTCATAATTACAAGTATTAACTACTTTGGCATGTTAATAGATTAAAATGGATTTTCTTATAATCCCAAATGCTGCATTAATGTCAACCATGTTATACCAGAGATGTTGTCCCGTCAAATTATTGTCTTTTGGTGAGATTGTTTGTGTCTTTGTTTGTAGCATCATTTCCAAGCTGTTGTTCTGTGTTTGTATGTTTGGATTTGTAAAGAAAACATGATACTTAAAAGAGTTTGAGATTATTGGAATTACCTCCCTTTGATATGAAAATATGAGCAGATCTGTTTGCGAAAGGGAGATCACTCTGTGATGATGTGCAATCAAAATGTCATGAGAAAGATCACCAATGGAGATTTAAATTACGCGGAAATTTTAGCATTACTCGGGAAATCTGCCGACTGATGTAAACTTTTCGTGTGATTAATTCGTGTTATTAGTCAACTTAATTAGGTAGAGCAAAAAGATAACACTATCCTAAATGTTAGAATCACGTCATCTAATCATCATGTGTCTCACATACCTTCCGTTGTTGTTTAATTCCTATCGGATGTGGGCTTATCTCATACTGCAACATTTAGTCACTCAGTTGCGTAGCTGAAAGAATTCTTAAAGTTGAATCCCTATTTAAGGCATTCATAGTGATACTGAGGTAGATTTTGGGGAGTTTTTTATCACATGACATGTTTGTCATACTGTCAGATTGTTTGAATTAGAGGTAAGAAAGTAATTTTAAACTTAGATGATTTTAAACTGCATCATTTCTATGTTGTTTACATAATTGGTAATGATCATTGCTTTTTGGTTAATTTAGAATTAGTATTATCAGTTTCTGTATTACATCTCAATGATTGTCCTGGTGCCATTTATTTCCAGTTGTCTACTTGTCCGTGTCCCCTCATATTTGAAGTTGTCTACGTCCCTTCACTTCTCAGAAGAAAAATGCGTTGTAGATATATATAATGCTTTTAATGGATGTGAGTGTGTGAGTTACAGTTTCGATAAATAGAACAAAAATGGAAAGGGGATTTTAATTAGGCTTCAGTCAGGAACTTGGCAGTGTCATCAAATTAAAACGTTGAGGTTTTGAATCATACATCAATGTTTCATTGATAATTATTGGTGATAATTGGTACCACAAGGAGATGTATTTCATTGATGATAATTCTTGGATTTATGATAATTTGATATAATTATTAAGCCTGTGTGCAACGTGATCACTTGGGTTATTGTTTTATCAGGCCTTTATCAAAGACATGTGTCAATGAATGAAATACTTAAAGTTCTGTTTTCACAATTTTATTACCAGTACATCTGATTAATCCAGATATCTAACTCGCTAACAATGGGACTTTGTCCTAATTTACATAGTATTGAATTTTTTCATCATGAGGTATGGAAATTGTAAAATTACCATTTTCTATGTTTGTTTTACAGGCTCATTCTCAAATATGTGACATTTAGAAGTGTTACATACTTTCTTGTTTAACAATTGACTAAGGATTGACTTGAATTAACGATGATATATGATAACATTGCTCGTCCGTGTTTGATCATGCTGGGCTCTCAATTATGAACAGTGTCACAGTGATAAAGTACTGCCTTTTTGTTCATACTTTTTCTCGACTTCAATGTCGTGATTTGAATTCATTTGTTGAAAAGTTACTGTTAGCTATGACTGAAAACGACCCTGTTAAACACTCAAAACTGTCTTGTGTATATAATTATCATATTACAGAGGAGATGTTGGTGAAAGACTGTGTCTTAATTCAGATTTTCTGAATTCAGTCCATTCAAGTATTTTCTTATTAATAACTAAACTGTGAATATAAGTTCTCTGGTTTCAATAAGGCCAAAATATTTTAATTACTTTAGTTACACACTTTGGGTGATACACAATTAATTGAGAAAAAATTAGTTCACGTTTGGTGATATGTTACAAAAAGCTTTGGCAGCATTATACTGGAACAAAATTTACATTACCTTCGGAACAAATTGCCTAAGTAAATGTCTTTATATACTATATGCATGAGATTGTATGAATTAAAATTTTGTACATGAACCTATGACATAATCAAAATAAATCTAGCTTAGCCTTAGGTGTCTCTTTTTATCATGTAACATTCCTTAATATTTTAGTAAACTCATGTCAGTGGAATCCTAAGTTTAAATTTGTTATGTCACATGATTACGATTTATTTTATTGGAATAAATTTAGGTAAGAAATTCTAAGTTGAGTGTTTGGTGTACGTCTCTGTATGTACTATCTGTTTACATTATTGAAACACTGACCTTACATATGGCAGTTTAGGAAAACATTCTATTTGGTCTTTGTGTAGAAAAAATTAAAATTGTCTGCATTCTTGTAACATATGAATGTCATATTGAGTTCCTACATAAACATGAACTGAATAGGGTTGGTTTGTTTAAGCCATTTGACTGGGTTCATACCTCCCCTGCTAGAGGTTAAGATGGGTCTATAACTAAAAAAGAAACATTTCATTACGGACAGATTAAAGTGACAGCTAGTGTTATAATAAATGTATTACTTCATAGAAAATATTTGGAAATTTTCATAATAATTGAATGAACATAGCAAATACCATGACTTGTTTTTAGTGTGTGTAGTTTCTAACTTATACCTGTATCTATCAGGGGTAGGTTATCACTATCAGGGGTAGGTTATCACCACTTAATGTGTTTCTTATTTTTAAGCTGTTTTTTTTTGTTTTGAAACAATCAAGCTCCATATTTCTGATGTTTCATGTGACTGCTGTGTTTAATTAAAGCTATCTAAATGATTTTCAGTCTTGCTGCTGTATTCATTAAAACATCACCTAAGTAATGTTCAATCCTACAGCTGTGTTTTATTCATACTCTCTCTAAGTAATTTTTAATGTTACAGCTGTGTTTTATTCATGCTCTGTCTAAGTGATTTTTAATGTTACAGCTGTGTTTTATTCATGCTCTGTCTAAGTGATTTTTAATGTTACAGCTGTGTTTTATTCATGCTCTGTCTAAGTGATTTTCAATGTTACAGCTGTGTTTTATTCATGCTCTGTCTAAGTGATATTCAGTTTTACAGCTGTGTTTTATTCATGCAAGCTCTAAGTGATGTACAATGTTACAGCTGTGTTTTATTCATGCAAGCTCTAAGTGATGGACAATGTTACAGCTGTGTTTTATTCAAGCACTATCTAAATAGTATATAATAATATTAATATAATATGTATATAGTCATATAATGTTATATTCAATGTTTCAACTATTGTTATTTCATGCCCATATCTTTTTCCTTCGTTTCACTTGTAAACAATTTTCATTCATATTTTCAGAGAAGACAGCTGGCATCAAGAAGAAAATCAGCCCCAGGGGCAGTTCTTTTCAAGACCCTTGGAAAGACCAAAAGCTCCAACAATATTCTGTAAGTACAATTTATTTGTGGAAAAAAGGTGAAACATTTGTGTACTAAAAAGTGAATTTTTTTTACATTTTTTAAATCTTTATTTCATTTATTAATTGCCTGAATTAGGGAAATGCTTGTCTAAGATGCTGACTGCCAACACTGTGGACACTGTAGTTACCGACCACCTCTGGTGTATAGTCAAGTCTGTCTACTAAATACTCCTTTCAATTAATTCAAATGTATTTTCTTACATGAAAATATCTTAAGGGCGTACTTCAGCTACAAAAAATAACAGTAAAACAAAAATACATAAAAAAAGAATTAAACATAACTTTGTCCTTTTCTTGTTCGGTTGACTGATCTTAAACAATTATGATAATTTTATGATGCAAAAACTTCTGTATAAATACATCTAACTGTTGTGTAAAATTCAAATTTTATACCTTCACTGACTGAAATAATTTTGATACATGTAATAAACATTTCAAAATTTCCAAAAATATGAATTTGATGTAAACATTATCTTGACACGATTCTTAATGGATTTGTTACATTTGAGTACAATTATTATGTAAAAATGGGATTGTCCAAAATAACAAATACCTTATGAGGGTGTTACGGTACCATGAATACACATTAGTTGAAGCTCCATTAAAAACAGATTACAAACAAGTTTATTTTTTCCTGTGTCCTATCCTATCTTGTGATATTTTTTAGATTAAGAGAAACTCGACCAGGTGTGGTTTATTTTGAACTTAAAAAACGTTTGGCCTATTTTATTATTCTGAATGTAATTATAGTAAGGTAGAATTTAATAGTAGAGTTTAATATTTCTTTGTTGGGGTTATATTATGGTAGAAATGAGAATGAAGTTTTTTATAAGTTCAATTAGTTATTAAGAACATTTAAGGTGTATTTTTTTATTGCTTTTGCTATGATATTGTATCGGGACCCTTATCTTAGCTATGATTACAATTTTTTACTTGAATATCTTGCCACCCCTTATATGGCAAGGTAAAGTAAAAACATTAAATTTTGTTTGACTGTGTTTGTCTGTTATTGGCTGAATTGTATGCCATCCAATTTTTCAAGGTTTTCAAGTTTATAAAGTGCAAAGGTGTGTCTATGAAACGGGCCCCTGGTTTCTTTAAAATTTGGGGAATTGTTGCCTCTTCGTCTGTCTGGTTTGTAAATATATATAGTCTGTGGTTTGTGAAATAAGGGGGCTTTTGGTAAACCATGAATAAACTGTGCACATAATACCATTAGGTACCTCACATACAGCAGAACATCAATGACAAGACCACCTTTTGGACCAAAGAAGTCATTGAATACAGTTGAACACTGTTATAATAATGAGTGCCTTGAAGACCCAAATAAAAGTTCACTTTAACTGTGTTTTACTGTATTATTGTGATTGCATTATCAAGTTGAGAAATTGAAGAGATATAGAGCTGGTCTGAAAAAAGGCCTGTGATGTAGCCATTTTATTATTAAATTGTTGTTTAAGTGAGGTGTTAGTATAATGTCCTCAATGTCAGATCTAACAAACATCAAAATATAGTTCATCAACTTGGGAAGTCAAAATATTGTAATTTATACACCATCTGTTTGCGACATTAATCAGCAATGTTGTTTTATTTATTGCGTCATGCTTGACAATATTTTATGTTGTTTTGAAATATGTGTGTCAAACTCTGAATTCTTAGTTAAAGTTTTGATTGCCATAGTTTCAGTATAATGCATATAACCCTACTCAATGAATATCATTACCGAAAAAAAATACAATTCATATCATTTACTTGAAAGATACTTAATGTTTAACAAACATCCATATCACCTATTTTATGCACCAAAGTTTGTCAGTATGTTTCAAGTTTGTCAGTATGTTTCAAGTATGTTTCAAGTTTGTCAGTATGTTTCAAGTTCGTCAGTATGTTTCAAGTTTGTCAGTATGTTTCAAGTATGTTTCAAGTTTGTCAGTATGTTTCAAGTATGTTTCAAGTTTGTCAGTATGTTTCAAGTATGTTTCAAGTTTGTCAGTATGTTTCAAGTATGTTTCAAGTTTGTCCATTTGTTTCAAGTTTGTTTCAAGTATGTTTCAAGTATGTTTCAAGTTTGTCAGTATGTTTCAAGTTTGTCAGTATGTTTCAAGTATGTTTCAACCTTTTTTTGTTTAGGCCTAATTGACTCATACTCACAAGGTCCTGATAAAAAAACAGTGCACAGACACCTGGAAATCAAACTATTCACAGTTTAACTGAATTTTAGCATTTCTTGAAAATAACCTCATCTTATTATACAGTGAGAAGGGAAAGTGTGACAGCTTGTCTAGACACTTCTCAAATCATATACATGAACGTTTAGTAACACATATCACTTGTTGACAATTATTAATAAATAAATTGTTAAAGGCATCGTAGTTGGACTACATTACAATTTCATGGTTGGATAAATGATTGTACATATTTTACATTTTAACGAAAAAAAGCCTAGATCACCTTAGAGATGAGAATGTTCCCACAAATCACATTATGATAATAAGATGGGTGGTTGGGTGTACTATGTGAATGAAATAGCTATCAAATTGTCCGCCAAATTTGTTCTATATTAGATAATTATATTTTATTTACAATTTTGAACATGCCGCACACTTTCATGAATAATAATGTTTCTACCACCTTGACACAAGGTTGCATTGACAAAAAAATTATTCTGGTAATTGCTATGTATTTACTATGTACCAATCCTTAAAAATTGTCCACTGAAGCAAGTCTGAATTACTAAATGCCAAAACTTTCAGAAGAAACACTTGCCAGAAACGGAATACAAACCGATTTGTCTATGTTTATGATTAATATGTAGAAATATAAGTTGAATTGACCAGTCTTGGAAAACTATTACGTAATACTTCACTATCCAATAACATAGCACATGAAACTTTCCCATTGACTACATATCAACGAAGGAGGCATTGTGGTCTAGAGGTAGAGCGTACAACCTCTGATCCGAAGGTCCTGTGTCCAAATTCTGGCTTGGTTCATGAACTTCACTATCCCATTTTTTGGATGCAGTACTGGTGTAAGTGTCCAAGAAGCAGGCTCGAGCATGATTAATGTAAGCAAAACTGCCTATTTCACAAACGAGCTAAAACGAAAATTGGTATAAACTAAATGTAAAGAACATACATTAATAAAAGAAATAGTATTTAGTGAAATTGTTATAACTAGATCAAGGGACTATAAGAAAGGGTTCTTGATATCTAAGTGGTGACATTATCAAGTTGAAATATGGAGGACATGTTGATAACCAGTCCAAAAAATGGGGTCATAATATTGAGGTGGTTGTTTAGTGAGGTTTTACTCTAGGTACAAGTCGGCTGTATAATTATCTTAAAGTTAAAGCTTTATAACTGTAAGTTTCCCGTCTATATAAGTTCTTCTAGCAGTCAGGTGCCACCTGTTGACTTCTGTGCAACCCTGTTATCTGCGAGTTCCCTTCCTATCAAAATTGGGCTCGATGCCAAATCGGTGAGAATTTACTATTAACAAAACTTACCGAAATATATTAACATAATCAATTTTATAATTTCAATGTGCTTTCCCTGTACATTTTTTTTCAAAAATGTCATTGTACTAAATGTTACCTGTAATTTACTACAGCTAACTTGTATTACGCTCAGTAGGTCTGGCTCATTAATTTCATTGAATTACATAATTCTAGGTGTTCTAGATATTTGAAGCCATTTAAATTGCTAAAATTATCCAAACCCATATGAATTGTCATTTAGAAACAGAAATATTTCCATTTGAGTCATTTTTAGATGTCGCTCAGTGTTAATGCCCTGTCTGATAAAATTTGAACATCAATAGCACTCCTAAATGTGTTAAAATCCGTTATAGTCATTTAATTGCAATTTTAGATAATCATACATTATGACCTACTAAGTTATGGGTAGCGCTGTAATACAGCATTAAATTGTGCTAGATATTTCATCTATGCTTTGCTGTGAATGTTTAAGACTTTCAAAATTGTCTTTTATAGTTCAATATATTTCACAAAACGTATGGTGAAATTGTATTTTTGACAGAATAATTTTGATATTTTATAAGTTGTTTTGAAGAGTTCATTTTATCTTTTATAAAATCATGTCTGTGGTTCAATGTCATAAAGGTTATAGTATGAGCAGATTTTCTATTTTGTATTTTTTTTGGTGCATTTTGAGTTTTATTGTAATTAAATATAAAGAAAAAATGAGACATTTTGTTAATAAATTGACAATTTTTATCAATAATAAGTTCTGACAAATTTCGTTGCCATTCTATTATGGAAGTGTGGTGTTGTTCACTGTAGTGTTAAAATTGTTATGTCCAAAAGGCCCTAACTCACCTCTTGTCACCATTTGTAACCTTGTTCTGCTACGGGTCTCTGTGGTCGAGTGGTTAAGGTCCCTGACTAGTAACCACTAGCCCATCACCACTCCAGAAAATAAAAAATAAAAATGTTAGGAAGCAGACCAGCTAGATTATGGAAGGTTGTACCTAGGGGAATGTCTGGAGTCATCCTCCACTATTTTCTGAATGACCCTGGCTGTTTTGGTGCGACTTTAAACCCCAGTAAAACCGTTCTGCTACAGTTTCTGTTTTACAAACTAGTAGTACTATTTCCTTATTGATTGTAATAATTGTTTGACAAAACAAAACCATTTATATCCTGTAATATTTATATTCAATGTAACTTTAATTACCGTTTCCTTGTCATCAGTTAGATGTTTGTATTGTTCATAAAAACAAAGATTTATGCTAATACCAGGATTTAAACTTTGCTTGTACACCACAAAAATGTTTAAACATCTTACGTGTATGATATGTAAGTCAAGTCGTAATATCGCGAGTGCAGATATTTTGTATTTCATAGCACATTTAGCTCATGAAAATTTTATTATGTATAGCTTATATAACTGTTTAAATTCATAAATTGAGCTCTGACACTTTCATGTTTAATTATATTTTTATTGGTTCTCCTAAGTTTTCTTGAACTGTACTTCTGTATCTATTTGTAATAAGGACATGGGACTTCACTTCATTGTATAATCTTGCTGTCTTTTATTTATATGCCTGTCTCAACAGAGCTTTTAGGGGGAAACCTGCTGCAGATGGGTGGTATAAATGACAGTTGTCTGCACTCTAAGTTCAACAGGTCCCATTCTATCTTTACCAAACTTTGTCAAAATGTTTAGGCATGATATCAGGCCAAGCTTGACAATCAGTAAAATTCCCCATGCACTCTTGAATTACGATAAATTTACCTTGTTTGCTCTTTTATAAGCTGAGAGGTTCCTATCCAATCTTCACCAGATAATTTTACTGACCTGTTTTATGACAGTTTGACACTCTTGTTGCCATTACTTTGATAGTTAGTGACCACCATCAATTGTACACGTTTATATCATACTCAGAGTCTTCATTTCCCCTGCACATTGAACTTCTGGTCATTTCCAATGTATTTGAACATATAATGCAAAACATCAGTTCACTGATTTGCTCAATCATTCAATTTTGAAATCGTTGTCTATGATTTTAATGTTTCAGTTATTCTTACTGTGTTTATATTTTCAGATCACATTCATCAACTATGGGGAAGAAAGATTTGGAGTTTTCTCGCCCCTCCAGGCAAAATAACAACTTCAACAGGCAGTACTTAATGGAAGGCATTGTTGAGTTCTCAAGAGTAAGTACTGGTATAGAGAGCATTCTCATTGAGGGTAAAATATTTCCCTCAGTACATGGTACCCTGTCTGCATATGAGAGCTCAGTATGTTTTCTTCTAAAACTAAGGTTAATTTGTTTAATTGCTTCTCATCTTTTTTGATTAATGAAACATTTTCTTCTATTAATCATCTTTAAAATAACAAGACTACTAAACTAACAGCACATAATACGTGTGGACAGAGGGCAGGATGAACTTAACATCAAGGTTATTATATCACTATACGTCTGGAGAAGTTTTCAGTTGCCCGTCATTAGACCAAGATATTAATTGTAAAACACTCAACAAACCCTGATAGATTAACCTTGATGACCTTCATTAATCTTTACACCCTTATCATTCTGCTTATTACTGAACATAGTTTCAAATTTGCTAATTCAGAAAAATGAAGAAAAACGTTTTATAATTATCATTTATTTATAAAGCATGAAAAATCTTTTTGGTTTCTCTTAACTGCATTGGCCCATTTTTTATTGCTGACCCTAGAGGTTTTTCTTCTATGTCATGACCTATATCTCTGAACTGAAAAGATATATTTGAATATATGCTGACCTACTAACCCCATATTTTAGGAGATGTTTGTGGTAATCCAGATTTTTTTCTTCAGCGTTGCTCCCCATTTGAGCTGTAAGTAATGGGGTGGTACCTGTTTTGAACAAATATTTATTTTTTCTCCATGAAGGATATTGAATATTGAGAATGGTAAGGGTTTCTGATCTTTCATTTATGACAGCAACAACAGTGTACCCTAATTATACTTGTACAATGAAGATAATTATGGAATAGTTGCAGCGTTTTCATTTAATTCTTGTACTGTTTTTTTTTCAGGGTATGCAGACACAAGATCGTTACCTCTTCCTGTTCAGTGACTTATTACTGGTTGCCAAACAAAAGTAAGTTTCAATTTACATGATACGTTTATTACCGTATGTGAAGGGAAATACAGACTGTCTGAAACATGTACAACCTTACATTAACAATTGGTTGACAGTAAAACATCACATAGGGACCACCTTAGTATAACGCCCTTGTTTTTATGTACACTCATTTTTCGGCCCAGCTTTCAATAACTCCCATAAAATTCAACTTGATACTGAGAATACCTCATTATAACAACAAATTTTCAGGTCCCAAAAGTGGTTTTATTATCAAGCTTATACTTAGTAGTTTTGATGAGATGTTCTGTGTAGAAATATTTTTACAGAAGTGCAACATTTTGACTCATTGCCTGAGTTTCATTGTATCATTTGAGTCTTCCTTTTTTAGTCATAAATTGGGCATTCTGCACCCACCTGGGATATATTGTATTTCAATCCCATTGGCGATGTGGTTGACATTTCTCAAAATACATTTATCATCGACATGTTAATGTTCAACTCTGTGACTCAGTATTCAATATTACAATAATGTACTCTGAAATCTTTGATGGTGGATTTACACACAAGTACTTTATGTATTTCCTGGTTCTCCATTTAATGACATGGGAACTTTTGTGGCAATTGAGGTTTTTTCGCTTGATTGGTGCTTACATATTTCACCTCATATGCTTACAACCTGACAATCAGCAAATATTTTAATAAGTGTGCACTTAGAATAGTGGTGACCGACAATCATTAGTAGGTGTTTTTAATGTGTGTGTACTTTAGTCAAACAACTTCTTGTCTCCATGATGCACCTCCCTTCCTGTCACTGATGAATTATGGGACATTTGTGTATGTTTGGGCATGGATTGTTTGAATCATGTGTGGCTAATGTTCTAATTTAACCCTTTGCCTCATACGCATATTTTGGACACTTCCAAATTCAAAGCTAATGTACAAAACATCAATTTATTTAAGAAAATAGGGATATTTCTCTCTGACAGAATGGAAAACGTTGTGGCAAAAGAAACCGTTACTCATTACATGGAATGGCTTCTTTTACCACAATATTTTCAAAGGTCATGGGCTTCAGATGCGGGGGGGGGGAATGTGGTATTATGAGGCAAAGGGTTAAGATACAATCATCATACATCTACGGCTCATTTCACAGACATACCTGATCTAAGATAGCAGTTTTTAATCCAAAAAATCTTGCTACCCCTTGTTTTAAAATAAAAAAGCATTTTATCCTGTTCATTGTTTAGGGGATCTATTTACAGCTATTCAAGGTAAATGTCTGAAATGTATACTGAGATCTTTATGTTTACGAACTGCCATCTTAGCTAAGATATGTCAATGAAACAGGCCCCTGATCTTCCTCTTATAATGCAAGATGTAAAAATATCATTATTTTTTCATTTTTGAAGTTGGTTTAATGTAAGTAAAAAAAGCATCATTATTTCGTTTGAACTTGAATATGCTATTTTTTGGTCTGTTATTTTGTCTCAGAAGTTTCAGAACTTCAGGCCGTTGGGAGTGATAGTTATTCTTCCATGTTGTTTTATCAATTTGTGTATTGACAATAAATTGCATTCAGAGGTTTTTGGTGTGATATGACATCCAAAATGAAGAATATATTATAACTAAATGTTTAATAAATCAAGACGCTTTATGATAATATCAGCATTGGTTTCTTTTAAATTTATAGCAGTAATTTTTGAAAATGTATGACATTAGAATTTTGAAGAAAATGCATGACACTTGAATGTTTGAAATTTCTGAATTTTGTTTTTATTGCAATGTCTTAGAATCTTTGGGTTTTTTTGTTCATTTTGAACTCAATTTAATACAAAATAGTTGTAGAAATAAGGTTTGTGATCAAAACGTTATATTTTCATTGTGATTCAGGTAAATTATTTGAAATTTCTGTTTTTGTAGATCAATGAATTACATGATCATTTATAATTCATGCTATTTTGATTGAGAAATAAAAGATGTCTTGCATTAAGTAGACTTTCATGTTACAAAATTTGTGAATAAAATATAAACATATCAAAGAAACTGAAACCACACCCAGAATATCATTTGTTAAATTGTACATCTGTCATGCTTGTTTTATGGCTTGCTGCTGTATGCCTGGGCAAAAAAAAATATGTTTTTAGGGGAACCTGACATATTACTTAATTTAATCTGCGGCCCCAGATTTCCTTTTCAAATTTTTTCAAATGTGTGGTTGTTGTTAACTGATTTATACTTGATGTCAGTGAAACACTTTTGCCAAAAAAAATCTTGATGCCTGTAACCGTAGCTCACCTGTTTTCACATGGTTACCATTAACAAAATTATTTTTCTGGGCCTTGGAAGGTAAATACAACATGCGTAGGCCTGAAAATATGTTTTTCTATCTGTTGAAGATGGAGAGTTGATTGTGAATTAATTCCAAATTGATCCGTACCATTTGCTTATCATTGCCATATTGTTTCAGTTGTGGACTGAACTTCCTCACAAAAGAACCTTACTATTTTCAGGTCAAATACAACATTTAAACTAAAACATCGAATACGAGTCGGTGAGTTATGGATCTCGGACTGTATCGATGACATCATAGAATTATCCCGACCTGCTGAGAAATCATTTGTGATTGGTTGGCCTACCACAAATTTTGTTGCTACATTTAAAAGCATAGAGCTAAAGGAAATTTGGCTGAACAAATTCAGCGAGTAAGTGAAATTTTATTGCGAAATTTAAGTATGTAGAATATAGAATGTAGATAATTGACTGCGTACAATGCAGATTTTTTTATGGTGAGTTTGCAGAATTCATTTAATTTGCATGCTGAGGTAGCATTTTAGGTGAAGCAATTTATTCATATGATTGACATTGGAGTTAAAATTTACTGTCAGCTTATTACTTTTATCTTTTATATTTACTATGTTTTGTTAAAGTTGTGATTTAATTTGTTATACGTAACAGTCTGTATAAGATGATGTATCTGAATGTCTTATATATTGTGGTAGTATCATTATTATTTGTGCAGGACAAATTTTCATATATTTCGCATAAAGATCATTTTGGTAATTTATGTCTGTGATTACTTTCTTTTGTGTTTTTTGTGCTATTGATGGTGTTTTATAAATGAAGTTTCTAATGCACGACTTTATGATCTTCGGAAAATGTCTTTTTTAGTGTTTGCGCAAAAAATTCATGCCAGTAAAATTAAATGATACGACAGCATGTATTTGGCATATTGATGGTATAAGTGAGTTTGCGATATACCGGTTAAATATTGAACACTTTGTTTCTGGAAGAATACAATATATTTACACCTAGTCTGATTAAGATATTTCTGACACTTCTTATCATTTGTTGTGGTCCAAGTAATTGTAAAAAAAGTATCATTCTGTGTAATAAATTGGACGTGTATCATTGGAGGGGCAAACTCATGACTAAGAATGGATTATTGATAATTTTAATTTAAGAATTAAAGCGATTTCTTTGATAACCAAGATGATGTTGTATTATTATTACATTCAGTTAAGTTTGAAGATTTCTTCCGTGTTTGTGATCAAGCAATGAATGTACAGTGATTATCATTTTGTTTATGAGGGATTAGGGGAATACCTTATTGCATATGCTAGACCTCCACTGTTTACCCATGTGATATATCTTCCTATCACTGAAGGATATATATTCCATGCAGACCACAAAGTGTTTTTTTTTAAGATATGTTTTTACAGTTGTAGGAAGTAAGTTTAATACCAAAATACAGTGACGTTAAAAGGTTACTTCCTTGTGTATGATCAAGTATTGAATATTCTGTAATTATCACTTAGTTTTTGTGAGTTTGGGATTTTTGACTAACATCTGTTTCCTTAAGACAAAATTCTGTTAGAAATGTATGAATGTGGTTTAATTTAACCTTGTGTATGCATTTGATGTGATAAAATGATCAAGTTGTAAGTGATAAACAAATATACAATACTAATGACCCTCTTATTCTATTCTAAGGCATCAAATTTGTTGAGCAATTATTTTTATTTATGTGTCACATATGTTGTATTTTTTGTCTGTATTTGTAGACAAATTCAGGAGGAACGTTCCAAGTTGTTACCTAAGACACTGACGTTGGACATACAATATAAAGAAAGTGACAGGGTATGTATATAAACAATATATGACTTATACACTTTGCTGTTCAACAAGAAAAGTGGGGCCTCAAGTGGTTATGGTCCCTGACTTGTAATCACTATCTCCTCACCACTGTAAGTTTGAATCCTACCCAGGACCAAATTTCACATGTGAGGAAGCTGTCCAGCTAGCTTACAGAAGGTTGGTGGTTCTTGGGTCTTCCTCCACTGTTAAAGCCGAATGACCCTGGCTGTTGGTTCATTGTTAAACTCCATTGAACAGAATTAAACAAGAAAACATTGAAACCAGACCATCTATTCACCAAAAAGTTAAAAAATTACAGGAAAAAGTTTTGGTTATACACCAAAAGGAGCTTTGTTATAGCCATACACAAGTTAGGTACCATATATGTATCATTGAAAATTCTTTTTTGACTTTTTAGTTAGATAGCGATAATGAGTTTTTTTATTCAAAACAGACAACACTAAATTCAGGTAGACTTTGACCTATACTTTATATAAACAATTATTTTTAAATACATTTTGTCTCTTTTATCTTGTTTGATAATTACTCCATTGATGTAACAAATTGCTGAATGTGATAATGAAAATATAGCTGATAAATCAACTCGGATTGGTGTCCCATCTTGCTGATAAATTAACAAATGATCTTCATGTAATTTATTGAATTATTCAATGCTTATTGCATGCAAATTTTCTGCCTTACTTTATTTATAAATATTTGTGTATATAAATATGCAAATATATTATTATTGTTATTATATGTCATATTTATAAAGCACTCTTTTGATGTAAGAATATGCATTCAAAATTACTTTACAATAAAATGCATATATAATGCAATATATAGTAAAAAAGTTTTACATAATATATGTATACATTCAACGAATTAATAATTAAACACTTTCACACAATTTGAAAACACTTGCATTATGGTATTTTCACAATGATTAATATATTGTTGACGTAAATGAACTGAAATTATGTAACAATTATGCTAAATAAATGTTTACTTACTTCATTTGTTGACTTACATCATACAAAATGTTATGAAACACTCACACAATGCCCTCCTGCTATATTTGTGTTATTTATTCTTCTGTCTGATAATGTGTCTGTGTACAAGACAATCAATAAAGTTCTATTCTGTTCTGTTCTTAAAGGACTCCATTCAATCATTTAACTTCACCAATTTTTTTTGGACAAGTTCTCATGTTCTGAAAATCTTTGTTTTTCACACTTATTGTATAATTTTGTATTCTCATGTATTATTGTTCACACCTTTGATTTAAGTGTGAACAATCAGTGTTAATTATACTAATGCATCAAATAGTTGAGTATCTCATGTCCTGATTGAATCAAGTCAATAATTACCATGTATTGTATGATAATAATTTGATAATTAGTAGACAAAACATGATCTCTTATATCAAAGTGTATGAAGATTGCACTGATGTCCATATTAGGTGAATACTTCTTATTGATATTTTTAGGAAGTAAAAATTCTCGTCTTTGATTTATTTTATATATAACATATGAGAAGTTATGGTACATGATAGTATGAAGATGTCTGTGTGATGTAAAGAGTGGTGTTTTATTTATTAAAAAATATTTATTCATATGAGGAAAGGATTTTAAAGGATAGTAAGGGTATACTTCTAAAAACAAGATGGGACTATCCACCTCAAAGAATTTGGATAACAGAAATGTAATTATCAATGAATACATGATTTCTGGGGTAGATAAATGCTCTGATGTTAGATTAGAATAATACAGCATTTCCCCACATCTGAAGCAGACGACTTTTGAAAACATTTGTGGCAAAGGAAGCTATTGCTTGTAATGGCTTCTTTTGCCACAATGTTTTCCATTCTGTCAGTGAGAAATAATCCAATTTTTCCTAAACAAATTGATGTTTTGTATATTTGCTTCGACTTTGGTAGAGTCCAAAATATGCTTATGAGACTAAGGGTTAAGATACATATATTTATACCTTATTCAGTTGTTTTCAGTTTTATACACAGTACTAACTGGTATAATAATATGCATTTCTCTTGCTACTTTTCTTTAAAATTGTTTGACAAAGCCAACCAGAGTGGGATCTGTACACTACCAGGAGAATTTGATATTCTAACAAATTAGAAAGTAATAATAAGTGTATGAAATGAGTTTATTTCAGGCTAATTGAAAGTATTGATTTTTATAATTTCCTTGTTTTCATATTAGCTTGTTTTTTTTCTTTCAGAGTTGTCATGTGGAAGTAGAAACAGTGACAGATGTGTTCTGTATAATAAAAAATTGCCTGGAACAGCTTAACATATCAGTAAGTGTTTATTTTTTAATTAAAACCAGTTTTTTCTATGGTAGTATCAATTTAGGGTGGAAAACTACTCCAACAGACAAATTTGCAACACTTTTGATTTTGATTTCACTTAGAAATATTTATTTTGAAGACAAGTTACTGCTCTTTAAGATAATATTTGGTCAATTATGCCCTTTTAATTCAAGCACAAAAGTTGTTTGATATTCAATGCTCTTCTGATATGAAAGGTGCATGTAATATATCATAAACTATTTGTAATCAAGATAAAATTGTTTATTTTATGTGTGCATGTATCCATGTAGGGATTATTCTGCAGATATCACACTTGGTTATACAAACCACTGAGTATTTATTGTGTGATATGTAATCTGGATGTCGCATATCACTTCAGTGTATATATAATCATAGAGTAATCATTGAGTAATATCTATCTGAATACTTATATATATATATATTTAGTAAAGCATGCCCTAAAATGGTCAATATTTTGTGTCAATATCCCTCAAATTACTATGATCCTTGTGTTGACTGGTTCTGTAGGTTATTTTAAGTACAGTGTACAGACAAATGGGACTGTGGAATATTTTGGTTAATATTAGCAATTTTCACAAAGTGTTATTCTTATGTGGGCGTAGTATTTTTTTAAAATAAATGTTTGCACTGAGTGTGATGTTAGTTGAATAGGAAACAAATTAAAGGTAGGCTTTTTCTTGCATTTATAAAACTGTATTGACTCTGTGTATATAATACAGATAAAATACAGATAGGACCTCATTGTCCCTTTTCTGAAGTGTCATTTCAAAAGAACTAAGCATATTTGAAGAGCACTGTAACTTTTTATTTGAAACTGAGTTGAGTCATCGTATTGTCAATATTGTTAGATTTTTTAACAATACAAACATCATTATGATACTTGTATCATTGTTCATGATTGTACAGTGTGTGAAAACTTTGAATAGAATAAGCGTTTGTTTATAAGCTATACACCAATAAACTTGGAATTAAAACAGTGAATTAAGTATGATATAGTTTAAGCTTTCATTTTTAAACTTTACACCAATGAATTTTGATTAATGATAATGTATCATATTTATACGGTATATATAATATTTTAAATTGTAGAAGTATAAATAGTAATGTTCTTAAAAATGGTAATCATAATGGTATTTATAATTCAATCGGCTTAATTCCCAGGCCAACCCAATTATAAATGGGTATAAAATTTGATTATAATAAAAGTGCCATCTGAGTAATTATCATAAAATGTTGATAACTAACTTTCATTTTACTCCCAGACTAAGTGAAGGTCTGGTTTATACATGTAGGTAATAAATAACACAGGAAATGTTGTATTGCACAAGATTTGAACAGAGCTTGGTCATTCTAGTGTCATTTATACCAAGGAAATGTGTTTATGTTTTACAGCCAATAAAATTGTCAATGTTTTAATGTATTGCTGTCAGTTAGGATGACTGTAAAATAAACAAACGTGATGTCAGTATTGGTTTAGAAACAAAAGGGGCTGTGTAGGGGTCCATAGTCAGACCTATTAGTTGTTGTATAATGTCAATTATAATGATTGACTTTTAAGGCTCTCACAATGTAAACAATCATATTGATGAAAGTAGTTTTAAGGCAAGTTGTGTCCAGTTTGATGCAAGTTCTGTCAGTTATATATTATGTTTGTTTATATTTTTGTCACTATCTTGTAAATGGATCTGTCATTTGTGGTCACATGACAATTGAAGGGGTCAGTGCAAGAATGTACTCATTCCTTGTCAGGATGGATGTGGACTGTTCTTGCACTCGCAACTTCAATAATGTTTATAATCATTCGCAAGTTTTGTAAAAACAAATTAAAGGTAATAATATTCTCATCAGTCACATATTTGTTTACACACATACAGCTATCTGACAATGCTTTAATGGTGTAAAAAATTAATGACCGATTTATCAAGACATGAAGATGCATCTTAAATACTATTTTGAAATGCATAAAATCCTGTGGCATTAGGACAGTCAATGTTGGGTTCATGAATTATTTTACAATAAATCATGGGAACATAACATTTACTTATTGACTGGAAGTATGGCTTAATATCACTTAATGAATCCATGATGACAAGAATACAGTAAAGTCTCAATGATAAGACTTAGTAAGATTTGGGTCCAGAAAAGAATTATCTTAATATTCTGGTGGTTTTATTATCTAGATAAATTATTGAAATAATGAATAAAAATGTGCAAAAATAAGTGGTCGTTATAATGAGATGACCGTTATAATGAGATGGTTGTTATATTGAGGTTGCTTCTTTATGAAGATGGTCCTTTTATCACAGTGACCATTGTCAAGATGGTCATTTCAATGATATGTTATCACACTGAAATGGTTACTTTGTGAGGTTTTACTGTATTTTGTTAGTACTTCCACCCAGGGGACTATTAGTAAATGATTTTGACTCAATCAAAACATTTTGAGATTGTCTCACGAAAGAATGTGTTCTTATAATGACATAAAGTATGGCCACATTTCACTAGACACTGTAAGCATGCAGGACTGTTAACTTTGGACCAATTACTGACCGACTGACCTACAGCATGATACATCACTTGTGTTAGAGGTCTGACTACATTACAGATACATTTTGAGTGCAAACAGTTTCATTTGACATATCTCATTATAGTCTTGGTGGTTGTAGGACAACTGTTTGTGATTGATTCAGTTTGTTCATGATGTGGGCAAATATTTGCACCTAAAGTCACTGAGTAGAGTGCACAAATAATTATTATCATCTTCCCATCATGGTTCAAGGTTATGAAGTTCTAGATTGATCTCTAAGTGTAAATCTCAATATTCTAATGTTAAATACAGTAAGATTTTGCATCTTTTCTATCAGTAGTCTAATAATGAAGTCTTGAAGGGTTGTTACAAAACCAAATTTCTTGTTTCGTTTCCCCACCAAAATATACCAATAAAGTTATTGTCGACAGGTTTTGGAACACTGCAGAGCTGGTCCACAATAGTCCTCTCAGTGCTTTGATTTTATGATGACAAGGCAGCTTGATGGATTATGACTGAAACAAACTTTAACTGTGTTCTTGTTTGTACAAAATCCATCCTAAGTACATAGGATGCAGTATATCAGTTTTAGACCTAATTTTGTATCTACCCTATTTTAATGTAAGATGGTATTGGGTTCTTGAAGTACAATTTGCAACTCGGTGTCAAAAGCACATGTACATACACATCATACACTAGAGATGGAACTGGCATACTTGTCACCATCAACTGACGTGGATTTGACTCAGTTTTCATTTTTTCTGCTCAATTTTTCATCCAATGAATGAAACTGAACTCTCCCATAATGACCAGGTTTGTTGTACTGTTACTGTGTGGGTATATAAACACAAGCCCATGTTATCAAACAGTTAATGACTTGATTATTTAAGCTGGTAAAGGAATTATATGTTAACTTTGTGATAGTAAGCCTATTTTTATCATTCCTTTGATATTGTTATATAATCTTAGTAATGTTCTATAATATATATATATATCTATAATATATATAAGAATACATTGCATTAAATCGAAGTATTTACATAATCCAACTCTTATTATCTGTTATACATTAAGTTATTCTGTTTAATCGTTTATAGTATATATTATAATGATATTTTAAAAAAAAAATAACTTTGAAGTTGTTTGTAATTTTAATCTGCTTATGCTGGAACGATTACATTAAATGTGATAAAATATCTTTCTCATGTATAATTAACAATAAAACTGCTGATGTACAGTCATAAAATATATTAATGTCCTAAGCACCAGAGTGGACAACCTGCTGTCCAGGTGTCGTATTTTATGACACTGACCATTAAGACAGACATTAGCACATTGGACATTGATAAATACACTGGCTAAATTAATATTAGGTTTATTAATTCAAAGCATAGATATCAACAGTTATTGATGCAATAACGTGGGACAATTGTATGTATTGCTTTGGGGGTGTTATGAAGGTGGATCGGGTAAGAGTTGAAGTGCATGTATTCTGATGTCCATTTGCAGTTAAAGATTTTCGCCCTTAGATATTAAGTCTTGTGTACTGTGGAACATGGTTATACTGAAGTCTTTGGCACTTTAAGAATTTCTTCACAATATTCACATTTACCATTATTCATTATACTAAAATAATTAAGATTTTGGTTGGGAATAATAATTTCTTTATATTACCCATGTTTTATCCATGACTTGAAAACAAAAAAGAGCTTGGTTCACCATATCCAATGTTTCACAGTATTTGAGTTCACTTTAACTTGCTTTACTGCAATAACTTTTGTCTTATATATTGTCTTCTAATATCTGCGTATAACAAGAAAACAACAAGATTACTGCATGTTCTATATAGGAATTTCTAGTTTGATGCATGATGGCTTGATCCACCATATCAATTGTTGTTGTTGTTGTTGTTTTCAGGAGACTGAAGTAAAGGAATATCAGTTATGGGTGAGGCTCGGTCCTGATGAGGCACCATACCCTCTTTGTGGTAAGTACCAAAATAATTCCTAATTTGAGGTATAAACTGTCACATTCTTTTACAATGAAAATGATTTTATGAAAACATCAGCTCTAATAACATAAAAATAAGCATTGAAAAAACGATGGTGGCATTTAATCTTATGAAATGAAATAATTGAAAAGAACTAGATGTAGACTAATTATCGATGGTGTAAATTGTTAGTTTAACTGGACTAAATTTTGCTCTTCATTATTTATACAAACAACCTGACAGGAATTAAGATTGACTGCGCCAAGTTGAGGAATTATAAATTTGCCTCATGAAAGAAAGTTTCTACGTCTGGTCCATATATTTAAAAATGCATAGTAAAATCAGACAAGTGTCTTAATTCCTTGTTTTTGTGTTTTGTTATCTTCTTAAACTTGTCCTAAACTACAAGATTAATGTATTAATGATCATTTGGGAAAGCACATGTTAAATAGATTGAAAAACCTGAATTCTGAAAATTTGCACATACCATTTTTATCTATTGAATAAAAATGTGTGAAAACAGGAATTTTAAGAATTTAATATCCTCTTGTTTATGTGTGAAACGAGAATATAAATGAGGTTTGAATCAAAATATCTGCATTGTTATTAGACACACTATTATCAGTTTCTGACAGAAACGTGACTATTGTACAATCTGCGATGTTGACAATGAATACCATTTTATTTGTTATGGTTTGACTTCAATGCATTTTTTACACATTTCATTCTGTTTCTTGGTCTAGATCATTTATTGAAAGATAAAGAAACTTGAAATGTGCATTTAATATAAATGAATTTCACATTGTATTGTTAATGGCTTTTATGACACCAAAGCTATCATAAGTGCATTTTTACTGTTATACACACATGTGCAAACATACAAATGTGCAAATTGTATAAAGCTAGCAAACACACACACCTACATGTTCAGGAAAAATTGACCAGTTTGTTAATATGAAATTAGTACTTTGATGTGATGGAACATTTCAGTTGACTGGTGGCATTAAGTGACACCAGAAGTTTTACTATCAGAGATATTTCAAGTTTAACATTATCATATTATTAAACACACACCTCTTATCATCATCAATGTACTTAGTGGAAGATTACAATCAATTTCATGCCATAAATCTCTCTCATATTCTTTTGTTCATTTAATCCATGGTTTAAATCCTATATTTCAAAGACTTGTTGGTCAACGTGTGAAAATTTGACCATATTTAATGATGATCTTATTAACAATATTATCATGATCCTATTGGTCAGAAATAATCAGTTACCATGATGTATTATCAAAATTCCAACACCCTCTTCAAACATTTTTTTTATAAAACCTGACAACTGAATTCCCATACTTTAAGCTTATTTTATGATTAGCACTTTATTTTATTTCCCAGCAACCTTGAATCTTTATCGTTATATTGACGCAAATGAGTCCAAAGGAGCATGAACTTCCAATACTGGATCAAAAGCTTGGTTTTAAATAAAAATTTGCCTAAGTCTAAATGCAAAATTTTTTACTGTAATTTTTTCTTGCAATAAAATTTGGGTCTATTAAGCAATTTTTGACATAATTCTATAAATTCTATCAACAGAGCTGAGGGGAGTTTTTTGTATTGTTCCTCTATGTTAGTTTGACACTAAACAAATATATCCCACCCGAAGATTGTAGAATTGTGGACTATCCTTTCATTGCCTGAAGTTTCTTTATGTTTGGCTCAACGAAAAGGCCATGGTGTGAGTTTTAATTGCTTTTCCTAGGGTTAGGGGTGACTAGACTTATTTCATAATCAGTTCATTTTCATTGGAGGATGGAACAAGATGTTTGGTACCCAGCCTATCTAATATGCCCATAATAACAGCTTTGTACAAAGACACAGACCATGAGTTCTTGGATATTTAAGAATAGTGAGACTACAAAATTCTTTTTCCTTTGCTATTTGAGAATAATTTTGCTTCAAATGTGAACTTGACATTATGTTAAGGCCTCTGTATAAGTTATCAAGATTTCATCCTGATAGTGTTGGTTAGTGTGTCTTCTGGATACAGTCTGTTTCACTCATTTTGGCTTCAGTGGACACAGTCTACTTAGGGCTACATGAAATTCAAATGTAAATATTTTCTTTTTATTCCAACACATTGACTGTAATAATGTTATTGACATTGTACAATATTCTATATACCCTAGTAAATATATTATTTTGTTAGTATGATATTGCTACTCTAACTGAATTTTAAATGCGATATGAAAACAAAACAATGTATTGACATGAACTCTTGTTGATTTCCTAAAAATGTCCATTTATATAGAAATATTTATTGTAAATTGTCTATCTTAACCCCCTGTGTATACTGTTTACGTCACTGAAATATTAGTTTCCATGGAATGTTGATCCCACATCATTGTGACAGGACCCTTGGGGTTTTGGAAAGACAAGCCCTTCCTTTATTGGGCAATTAAGTGGTTACTTATACACTTGGGGTGCGAAGGGTTCAATTTGGACCTTATTTCAAGGAACATGTTGGTTCTTGTTATCTAACATTGTGGTCAACTCTCAGACTGGTTTGCTTATTTAAACCTAAGAATTATTGTGTAATGAAGACTCAGTATCATAAATTCAGCCCTCCATCGGTGTACTATCATTGATACAATATATAACATATAATTGTTCTCACAATGTACTTAATCTCTAAGTGTCGTTGACTCTTGTTTACTCAAATTTAACTAGCATGACTAACCAATGTATAACTGATAGATCTATTACTGTATTGATACAGTTTGAAAAAAGAGTCAATAAAAACTCGTCAACAATTCGACCGCATTATTTGTATCATTTCATAAAGAGGCTCGAAATGTTGTTTTTGAACATTTCTGCACTCGTTGAACCTATGAAGTATCGATTGATCTCGTCAGATAATGTGAGTTTTGAGTAAGTGAATGGCTCGATTTCTGACTTTGTGTATCATAAATTAATGAAGTTATCTGATCTTTATGATAAAGGCGAAAATATTTTGGTAGGTTTGTACTCCACACCTTTTTTGTGTCACTTGATGATGTTTTAATAAGGAGAAAACATTAAGACGATAATAAACTGAAAGTTAAGAATATGGTTCACAAATACCACACATTCAAACTTAGTTATAGATCTTAATTTTTTTTTGTCAAATCAATTTTTTTAGCATTATTGAACATGGAAAACAAATTGTGCTTAAAAGCTTCGGCAAACACGTTAAATAAACAAACACACTTGAAAAGTACTAATTTGAGTTATTATTAATAAATAAAGTTTATTCAGGGAAACTTTCTTTAGCTTATGTTTAAAGAGCATGAGTCAATGACATTAGGTGTACAACTTGTTGAACTTTCCTGGTCACTAACCTCTTAAGTTTGCATTGTCTCCTAATGATGTTCCGAAAAAAATGCTGTGCATGCAATTATTACAAAATCCCTGGATATTTCTAATATTTTGAACAAATGTTACATTGCTATTATTATTATTATTAATGAAATTGAAACTACATTCCAATGATGGTCATCAATTGTAATAATGTATATATAATTATGTATATCTTGTGTCGAAATATGATTTTGAAAGGTTTTGTTGCAGCATTCTTTACTCACTAAGTATGACCCTTGTTTTGTTGACAGACCTCTCTTGAATACTATGATATTGCCTCTTAAGTTTATAATATTCCATAATTAGCAAACATTATCCTCACAAATATAATGGCTTATATAGATATATCACTCTTGTAAACATAGAGATGTCATGAGCAATTGACAAACTGTTACCTGAATAGGGGCCTTGAACTTATGATGAAAATTCTGACCTTCCGATGACACTTTATTGAAAATTTAAGCTGATGTGCCACTTATAAAACAGCGCCATCTATTAAACAGTTTTTAATTAATTGTTTTTCTATTGGTTGGTATTTACTTTGTACTTTATGACCACTGAGTTCAGGCAATACTTTTCATTTCTTTTATTGTAAATTTCTAAAAATAACATTTGTGGTTGTCAATGACAATATTGCACCTCAAAAACAGGAAATTTAATGATGTCAAGGTCATTTACTTGTGTGAATAGCCAACGTAATTTAATTCATAAATCTCTTTGTTTTTAATTGTTTTTTCATAAGTTCATTCACTTCCTTCTCTTGTGACTTTCCCATGCTTTCAAGTCTCCATTTTTGAAGAGTACCAATCCTGCCTGCACTCAAAATGCCTTTTATAGTTTCATACATAACAAACCAGTTTGCATGTTTTTGCTGTTGACCTACAAAAACCATGTTAAGCTTATTTTGACAAAAAAATGCGAACATACGCAAGATTAAATGAATAACATTTTAACACAATGGTTTTATCTTTTCATTCACATATAACAGAAAGATTAAGGTCATTCAACATGTTAAAATGGACATAAGAAGATTAAAGGACCTTTCCTTTATAATAATATAGGACGATAATGATCCTAAAATATGTTGTTTTGGTCCCTGGTCAGTAAAACTTTCTGAATGGCCATTTGAATTTAAATCATAAACAGCTAAAGTCCAACTTGTTTGTTTACAAAAAGCATTTATGATTTCGGCTTTAGAATGATAATTACTGTTTTAAAGGAGTGGACCAGGAAAGACCTTGTATGAATTAATTTTAACCTTCTTTCCATTATATCAATATTATGTGATGATAAGGTTTTAATGAAAAAAAAACCACATTGTTGTCAAATGTTGTACCACTACAGTATGTTGTAAACATAAATTAACCCTTTGTCTCATGATACCGCATTTCCCCCCGCATCTGAAGCAAACGTCTTTTAGAAACGTTGCGGCAAAAGAAGCAATTGGTTATAATAGATAATGGCTACTTTTGCCTGAACATTTTCCATACTGTTAGAGAGAAATAACCCATTTTTCTTAAATAAATTGATGTTTTGTATATTAGCTTTGAATTTGGAAGTGCCCAAAATTTGAGTATAAGGCAAAGAGTTAAATGAAATCGATATAGAAGTTAATTCCTCTGCTTTGCTGTGGTTTCCTACTTGTTCCAAAATTCTGTCTCTTTTTGTCAGCCACTCTGAATCCATTAGGAGAGACGGGCAAAATGATATCACATTACAGAGACATTGAACCTTTTGTTAAACAAAAACAATAAAAACAGCATGCATAGCAAACAAAAATTCAATAATAATCATTAAAACATCCTTTAATGGCCACCTCAATATTTAGACCACCTTATTTCATTTTTCGCTCGAGTTTCAAAATTTCATTCATATTTCCATATAAAAATTTAGACTTTTTTCATGTCTCAGGCGTGGTTTTAATATTTATTTATTCATATTTCATCCACTTCATTATTAAGGTCATTTTTGGGGTCCTAGAGGTGATCTTAACATCAAAGTTTTACTGTAAACGTAAGTACAAATGTAGTACATAATCTCATTCAAGGTTTCTGGGCTTACTTCATACATTACTTATACTATAAAGAATGTAGATTCCTTCAAAAGATTACATTTAAGCTTAACTTCCAACACCTACGTACATTTAGATTGACTGAATGATTACGTAACAGTGTCTTCATATCACTAAATCATTAGCTTTGATATGCTTTTTATTTAGAGAAAATTGCAAATAATTTCAATGCATGGTTGAAAATCCCCCATAATGTTGATAGGACATTATATAAGTTCCTTTATACGAAAAAACTGTAGGTACGGATATTGTGCACAAATATTCAAAATACTTCAGTTTTATTAATATTTTCTATTTCCATACAAAACATTGTGGGAAGGAGAACACAATAGGACCAGTCATCATGAAATTATTTTATCTGTTTTCCATTTTTTCAACAATCTTCAACAATCTGCCATCAAGTTTCAAAATTTTTATGTTGTCTAAATTGTATATCATGAGATACGTGTATTAAAGTTTGTTAGAATTAAATCTCTGTATGACTGTCATGATTAAGCAAACTCTTTAAAATTCTTTGATTATACAAGAGTACAAATCATTGTATTGAAGTTTATGTATATTTATTCATGTCTATTGGATACTGTGGTCTAGTTCTGTAGGTATTGTCACAGAAAACAGGCTTAATGACTTGGTTCTAACATTTCAAAATAAGACAATGTGCAAATATTTAAATATCCAATTTTAACCTTTCTCTGTCTCTGAATTGGTCATTTTTGGTCAAACCTTTTCAATCACTTAAGGAGAAAACTTTATGCGCTCATATTACTGTCTTATTTTCTTACAGTACTTTATCAATAATTGTGCTAAAAATAGAAACAGTCTCTGATTGGTTGATATAAGTTGTCAGCATGTCATGTGACACACATCAAAGATTTTGGTTAACTGTCAAGTTATTTTGTCACAAATAGACTTTACTATCTGATTGTTGAGGTTTAAGTTTTTACAGTGTCGTTGTATGATAATTTACAGGTTGGATTGTATTATGTTTTAATACGTGAGATTTCTCTTTAGAGATTCTCAACGTTTATCACATATTTACACAATTGGATAAAAGTTTCAATTATATATATGACTTTATATGGATTTATGTGTATAGCAAAAAATAGTAATTTATAAACATGTTACTGGATGTTCAATCTCCCAAAGGTAAATAAACATTGCTTATTTGATAAATTTCATATATATATATTTTTTTTATATATTCATTTTGAATTAATTATTTTATTTTTTTTTACAATATTTTGCATTAGATGTTCATGTAAGCCTTATTTTGGGAGATTTGTTACTGATTTACAAATTATTTGCTCATAACATGCAAATTTTATAAAATTATTGTATGGAAATGCATACCATGTTTAATATTAAGACATTTGTATAACATTTAAATATTTTATATATTTTAAAGTGTATGAAATGATATAATAAATGGGAAAATAATTAAACTGTAGAAATTATAAAATGATAAAAAAATGAATATGATAATTTAAGGTCAAACCTTCACTAATTAAGATTATTTATTAAAACTACTAGCTTTTGTTATGAGCAGAATACAAAAGTAATTCTATGAAAAGTATTTATAAATAGAAGAAATCTATATGACTCTTGATTAAAATCAAATAAAAACAGAGACTCATATTCTGGCCTGTGTTGATCATATGTTTACAATACCAAAAGTCAGGCATAACATACTATTTTGGAATAAATGTCTATAATTTCTTTAAAATGCAACATTTTTTGTAGATTTTCTACAAGTAAGCAAGAATTATCATAATACAACTAGTTATATTGAAAATTATCAAAACTATTGTTCGTTTGTGACTTTCAGTAAATTTACAGTCAGTGACTTATAGTATTGTAATGTGCTGTAATGTAATGTATGATATGTTGATATTGAACTAAGATCATACATTTTGAAGTGCGTTGATTGCTTCAGATAACTACGAGTAAAATGAATGGTTGGCAGTGATATTGTGTCAGACATGTGATTGCTGGTAATCCTTATATCACTTGTAAGATGAACATCGGAGATACCTTTGTAAAACAAAGGGGTGAAAGACTTGATAACAGCCAGCCCCTTATCTGACGAAACCCCTTTATATGATCATGTTGTTTGAAGTCATTCGAGTATTAATTGAATGATTTTAATCATATATCACAGGTCATTACTCATGCTTGTCTTGTCATGTCAACTAAGTTATTGATTAAATTTCAAATCTTGTTTATATGGAACAAGATAAAATCAAGTAAAATTAACTGATTGAAAAAGCATATCAGAACTTTTTATCACAGTTTGACTATAACTTAACATGCTTGTATATATGCAACATATTCATCAACATGCCTTATAAGGAAATTTATATCAATCAGTAAAGACACGCCAAACTTGTCACAGTGCATATATGAGTATCAGTGTAGGTATGTGGATTTTGAAATTAATTCGCGGAAGCTGTTATAATGAGTAAAATCAACATTGACGTTGTGGGCTGAATTTAATGGCTTTAAACTTTTATTAAACTTTGTATTAATCATAATGTAATGTACATTCATGCGTAGATTTATTGATTGCTTACGACACAAGCGCGCTATCTCAAGGAATGAAATAAATATTAATTACACTTTAAGTCAATATATAAAATTCTCACATTATTTTTGTTTAAAAGACTTTTAACAGATTGGTGTGTCTAATTTCCAACCTGATGAATATAGCGGTGGTTGGTGTAATTTGTTTAAAAAAACACCCAGGTTACATTACTCATTAGGAACAAACATGCTTTTAAAACTTTACAAACAATTTACTGTTTCTACATCATCTTCCCTTTTTGCTTTTCTTCCAAGTAGAAAACAGTTTTTGTGTTAAAATATAGAGGGGCCATTAAGATTGTCTAGTAACTTGTAAGTCTGAGTCTGTTTTCTGGTAAAATAAGTGATTTTGACATTAAAAATGTTTTATCCTCTTTTCAGGCCATGAGTTGCCCTATGCTATCAAGGTAAACCATATTCGGGATTATGCAAAGCGTACAGAGGATAATTTAACACAGCTTGAAATCCAACGAATTATGGAGGAGATGGAAAATAATAATCGAAAATATGAATTCTTCCTCAAACATAAGAAATCACAGAAAAGACACAGTTTAGGTTAGTATTACAACTTTGGGTTCTTTGTAAATCTTTTGATGCATCTTTAAGTTCTGTAATGTTCTTTGTGTATTAAACGAAGTTAATTAATTTTATACTTTTTCTGACATTGACTGTATTCAAAGAGTTTTGACCTATACCAGAAGCAAGTCTTAACATCACAATTCATTTAACCTTATAAAAACCTTAATAAGTAATTGGCATACAATTGCTGAAATACTTAAAGTCCTTTAAGCTTCAATTTGTAGATCAAAGGCTTCACATGATGGCCTGTCTGCCATAATATTTGTTCTAACCATTCCTTGACTACAAATACATAAAAATATTTCTTCATGAAAACATGATGTATATTTTTTTATTGACATCGTCTGGACTGACCTCCCATATAGGGTCAGAGGTGTGATATTTGACATTGGAATTGAATGGAGCCTCATAAGATCCTATTGTTATGCCCATTCTAGCACAGAGCTGTGAAATTCCGCTTACATCAAATGGAATAATCTAAGCTTGCCTGCAATTGTTATTACTTCACATATTTAGACTGTTTGAAATAACTACCTGGTCAGCTTGCGTAATAAAACTGAATAAATCCTGTGTCCAGACAAAACAAGATCTGTTAATACCCCTAAAGAAATCCCTATGAATCATTATTGTTGTCTGATCATCAAGCTGTAGAGTTTTCTGGTAGCAATGATGGTCATAAAAAATGTCTGATCATTTCTTGATGAACTTTTCCCCTTTTACCCCTTACATCTAGAATGTGTACTTGCATTTTATAACTTGTCAAAGCCCACTACTTTTGATAGATACTTTGCTGTGTCTTATGCTCACGGTCAGTCTTCGGCATAACCTTGAACCTTGACTGGATATTTTATACTGACAGATGAAAGCACTTTGTTTAAATGGTTGATTGGTTCATCTTTAATGTGGCTAGATTTTATTGTCCTTTGGTGTCACACCAAAATATCATTTCAGAAATCTTGTTTCTTTCGCACTTAATATTCACTGATTTTTGTGCCCTCTCCAACAGTAAGAGAAAGTTTATGACAAAAATAAACATTAATTGATGTATAAACACACAAACAAACTTGTTTGTATAAATATGATTGACAGATAATGGATTATTTTGAGATGAGTAATTATGAAACCTTGCCAGGCAATGACAAAAAACCAATGTGTTTAGCAAAAAAACCAAGTTGGTGATAATGGTGTTTCTGAACAACAACACAATGTTGTTAGTGTTCATATTTGGGCTGAACTGGTGGCATATCCGTAACAGCTTCGAAATATTCTTTTATCATTACTGGTTTTTATCCTGCTATATCTGTTGTTTTTTTCTGGTGCTTTTAAATTAATGTAATTAATGATATGCTGCACATTTATGCTAATTTGGTCCATTTGCGTATGATTTATTTAAATTTTGATGTAACTGTTCGGTGTATTACTGCAGACGCAGTGGTGTGTTCAAAATAGCAACACGATTAACAAATTACCCCCCAAAAAAGTCACAAACTGCAAAATTTGGTTAAATATGCATAAAATGTCACATACATGCATTTGTTTCTTTATTCGGACTGTTGAACATCACGCTTGTTACCTTTACGATCAACTGAAGATGGTAATTAAGCAATGGAAAATAAGTTTATGTTGCCTGGCAACACTTCTGAATGATAGATCATTATTTCTTTACAAAACAACTTGTGATGCTTGTCTGCTTTTAAGTGCTATTCTGCAATTATTTCCAAGTCTTATCAAGCATTTTATGCTTGCTTTAAAATTGCAGTTCATAAAATCTAAGTTATTTGTGCATACGTTTTTTTTTAAATATTTTTCTTGCCAGATTTATGCTGATAAGAAATTTTTCACTTGTACTTAAAATTCCTTGTTCTATTCATCAAATTATTTGAATGATTGTAAATGCATGACTATGTACTGTCTCATTGCATTCCACGCCTCAAGGCCTGAAATGTTCTCTATAAATTTCTTCATGTCGAAATATTTATAAGTCATTAAATTAGTGATTTATTTGTACATTGTATCACTATTTCAAAACATTCCCATTTCAACAAAATTCATCTTGTTATCAGCTTATTGTGCAGTTAGTGAGGCGTTTTAATAATTGTCTCATCATGTTGAGCAGTGCATGTAATATTTTCATGCGAATGAAATAATTGCTGAGAGAGTTGTTTGCCTATAAATGGAGGAAAAGTTTAATCTGTATCTCTTGACATTTACATCACGTGTTGTGCTTTCACGTGTGTGAATCATTCATCAGAAATAGATGAACCTGACTTAAAATCCAGGGTGCAGTGTTGTGTTCTTAATCGAGCTTTGTATTTTCACAAGAACTGTTCTGAAAATAAAAGTAGAAAAGAAAGGTACCCACTTCCCCCATTTTTCTAGTCTTAGAATTGAGTTTAATAATATGTATCTCATGACTTTGAGTTGTCCTAAATGCACTTCCCTTGTCAAACACATCATCAAATCAATATAGAAGGAAGTACTAATAGATTTTAATGTACAATTGATCTGTTGTTATAATGACCTGTTGAAAACTTAATTAATTAAACAGAAGGTAGTATATATCTGATAGATTCAATGATTTGACATTTTGCGTCATGCTGTCAATAAAATACCGCAAGGAATTTACACTATAAATTGTATTAGTAACTTGAGGGCATGAAGAGATGGTGTCCTTATTTTATGTTGTTTTTTTGCCTTTTGTTGTTGCTTTTTGTGTGATAAAATATGTTTTATTATTTTTTTGTCAGTATAAACATGTTTGAATTTAAGTCAACAGGGCCATTGGCTAGAAGTATACTCTTATATAAATGATTATAGCGAAGATTCAATCATATTGGTATCTTTTTATTAAACCATTAATTTTAAGTTGAAAGAAACAGCTGTCATTTAATTATTACATTAATTATGCCTAGAGGGGTTAAATGTTACTTCATCTTGGTTTTATCTTACCCTGCTCCCCTGTCACCTCTACTGACCCAGTTAATGTATGCTAATGTTTATAATTATAATCAGTAGTAGTTCAATTAAAACACCACAACTCTACAAGGTCTTATTATAATATACTATATATTCCTTACTTAACCCAGATTTGACATAAATGTATAATTCAAAACCAGGTTGAGATGTCTTGAGTTATAATTCACACTGTTTAACATAAGTTACTTTGTTAAATGTATATATATGTATAAACATCTTGTGATTTTCATTGGATGCCAGCTTCCAATGGAGAATATTATCATAAATTACTATTTTGTAAGGTACACAGGGTAGATTTGGCCTGTATGTAACTGTATTGCATCTATAAAGGTATTACGATTATTCATTAGCATTGGTTATACTTTTTTATTATTGACTTGGCAAATTTGTCTTTTGTCTAATGATAACAGTAAAGTTTTGCTTGATGATTACAAAGACACTGTATGAATGTTTCACTATTAATTGAGAAATACTAATACTGGCATGTCCTAGCTTAAGGTCAAACAAAATGTACTTAGCAGCTCTCGTCTGAAAAGTAGAACCTTGTCCCTATCTGAGGTGATAATTAAGTCTGGGGTTATGTAATATACAACGTATAATTAACCTTAAATTGTGTTTCAATCTTCACTTACACAATGTATTGAATGGTCGATTGATTTTCGTCTGATTGATAATTGACCAGGGCTGATGACTATCTGTGAAAACAATTATTCTTAACATGGCATGTAATTTTCGGGTGAGATAAGTTTTCGATTGTTTACTTTGTAGGTTGTTTGTCTTTGATAGATTTCCATTGTTTATAGCATTGATAGACTGGTTTTATATGGTAGCTCATTTATTTGTTAGTTGAAAAAAAACAATGTATTGACTATAACGTAAGATACACATCAAACAATCTTGATAAGTTTTCCCGTTTTAAAAACTATTGGACCGAACATAATTTTCTAGAGTTAAATGGTGATTTCAGGCTTAGACAAGACAAATTTTATGTTTGTTGAAATACAAAATACTAGTGTGATAGAATTAAACTTTACCTATAAATTGTAATGATATCAAAGTTCACGGACGAATTGGACATTTTAGGAGAATTCATTTCAATGCAAATTTCTTAAGTTTGCCACAAAATGACATTAAATTACAAAGTTAATGAATGGGTTTACTTACGTTACCTGCAAATGACTTCTGACCGATGAATGGCTTACTTTTATTTGGCTGACATGTAATTTTGCATTATTTTATTCCGATTGAAAAACAAGTTCTCATGTTTCACAAATTGATAATTTTTCCATACCAATGATTTGTGGGCATGGAGTTTTGTATTATAGTTACAAAGGAATCAGGCAGCTAAAAGGTCAAGCAGAGGCAATATAGATCATATCATATTTCTGTCTTTTTTTATAAATATCAAAGGTGAAGTCAGAAATGAGTGGTAATTTTACATTCACGAAGATTCAAGTCTCAGATATAATTATATTGGTTAACCCTAAAATAACATGATAGATGTCCATGTTTAGAAATCTCTGACATATTTAAGGTCACTGCCCCCTTTAATAGCAAGGTTTCATATGTTGAGATGTTTTAAGGGAATAATTGCCCAATCATAGAGTCAGAATTAACTGCCAAATAATATTTAACTGTTAGATACAATTAGCTCACGCAGTATGAAAGGTTTTGGCACGAAATGTTGCGGTTTTGGTTTCCTAACAGCGGGAAACCGAAAGTTGATGACACGAATGTTGAATAAGGGTTAACAGCCGAATAATGAAACAGTTTTCATTCATTGATTCTCAATAAGTATGTTGTTGGTACATGAGAAGTTTTTAGATGAGGTCAGATATCTTCTTACTTTATTTGAAGTTCAGCAGATAAAAATCTATAAAACAGCTGTTCAATAATATCCTTAAACTTAGTTGGGTCTCTAAGCAATTAATATTTTATTAAGTTTTTCTCTTGAAATTTCAGTAATTGAAAACTGGTGACTTTTATTTTATTACGAGTTTGACCATTAACTTGATATGAAATAACCAGCAGCTGATTACATATTGCAACTTTTTTAATTAGGTCATTAACAGTTTTACTATAAATTCATGATAATCCTCAATGAAACTTTGGACCCTTACCAAATCACTTCAAAAGCTTATCTCAAAGCCTCATTTAGTGAGAAAATTGCAGCAATTGAAAGAGTGACTGTATAATTAAGTCCTCATGTCAATGATTCTGACCCACATTCTGCTCAGCATAACACTTTTATTACATATGACAGTTTATGAAATCTTCTGCATCTACTTAATATATTTGTCCTAGTTCACCCTCATTATGTGTACCAAAATGTCCTTCATAGCCAGACTTTTTTGATCAATGACAGAGCTTAGCTTCTTCATACCCCAAATTTGTTACTTTCTCCTATATATGGTAACATCATGTGACATGTGTTAGATATTTTCTTGTTACCTGTCAATATTGCGTGGCTCAGTGTGGGGCACTAGTTATACAGACACAACTTTACACATGTATACTAGTATTTGGTACACACAAAGGTTGTAATGACAGTTGTGAGGCGTGTGAGCATATAAACAGAGCTGTCAAACTGTCCGTAATTTTATGTCAGTCATCTTTAATAGTTTGTCATTTTTATTTTCCCGCCAACTCTTTAAGATCTTAGGAACGTAACATTTATAGCAAAGAATTGTTTTCTTGCTAACGTTAATTATTGTTTATTACAGTCTGACTGACACTTATTTCATTGTTTTATCATTAAGTTGATTTCATCTTGTTTTTGTGCTTGACTTCATCACTGAAAAAAACAAGAAAACTGTCACATGTCATAAACCTCAACAAGTGATGTAATGATCAGTTATGCTGTATATTTTCAAAATATACTTGTTGTCACAGAATTTCCTCCAAATTAGTGGTTCTAATTTCTTCTTGTCTCTGATTTAAATTTATGAAGGTGTCAATAGAATTTCTGTTAATTAAATATACATGAATTTATTGCTAACAGAATTGTTCAAATTTTCAGATGAATCGAGGAAAGGAAAAAACAGGAAGAGGTCTCCATTAATCAACATCTTCCGAAGAAATCGTGAAGACAAGAAACCACAGGGCAAGTTGTTTGGTCACAAACTTGCCGATGTCACATCTCCGGAGAATCTAATAGCTAAGCCTGTCAAAGAGTTGTTGACAATACTGTTCCGTGAGGGGCCATACACGGTTGGAATTCTCCGAAAGTCGTGTAACTTAAAGATGTGTAAGGAGCTGAAACAGAGGCTGGACAATGGAGAAGATTGCTTAAATAATGAAGAGTGGCCTCCCCTGGTTATTGGCTCTCTTCTTAAGGTAATGGTCAACCCATTTATGAAAACTGGTGAATAATGATAATGTAAAAATATTGCTAACAAAAACAGATTATAAATGAATTCATTTATGAATTGAATATAGGATTTAAAAGCATTACTGTTCAACATAATTTTTCTTTTTTTTTTTAATATAAATTGTTGTTTTATTTTAAATGAAAAATCTTTTTATTAACAATAAGTCTGATCTTAAATTTGAATTTATTACAGGAGTATTTGAGAAGTATACCTCAAAGTTTATTGATGGAAGAATTGTTTGATGACTGGATGACAGGAAACAACTACACAGATCCTGTGGAGAAAAACAATAAACTAAGAGAGTAAGTGAAACATTATTCTTGTATTCCGACCATTTCCATATTGATGTATGTCGGATAATCCAATAATCTAGATTGTTGTGTCTTGCACCATTATTCTTTAGTATACAAGTGTATGTTCATATAATACAATTGCAATTGAAGCACATTATAACAGCCAAACAGTGACAAAAAATTTGGATTTTGTATTTGTCGGAGTATTTTATTATTTATATTAATGCTTTTTTGTCATCATCATTTTTGAATTGTTCTGAGGTTAATCCTTGCCTCCCATTGTCTTTTTCAGTACACTAACCAAACTGCCAGATCCTCATTACGAACTTCTTCGCCACCTAATGTGTGTTCTGTACCATATTGAGAAGAAACCGGAAAATAAAATGACTGCCTTCAATTTATCCCTCTGTATTGCCCCAAGTTTATTATGGCCAAAAGGAATTAATGATCCTCTAGCTACCCCACCTACATTGTTCCAGTATATGATCGAGAACTTTGTTCAACTCTTCGGAGAGGATTCTATAAATTTGTTTGGTGACTTGGTGGAACAAAAAATGCGACAGGATTCAAGTACAGATTCAGATAGCATGCACAGTGTGCTTAGTTCACATGGTAAGTTCAGTCAACTTTGTGAAAAACTGTCTAATTTTATATGTTTCTTACCTTTGTTTATCTTAATCAATACCATGTATTCATTTTCAACAGGAAAATCAAAGCAATAATGAATTATACTTAATTTCTTGAGCTATTAATTGAGTTAAAATGAGTTTTTATTGTAATCTTTCTTGTTACTCCAATATTTTAACATTTTTCAATATTTGTTATCAGGTAACTACAGAAGAGACGATTCATCATTGGATAGTCTAGATCGGGAGATACTATACACAGGTGATATGGATAGAAGTCCGCATGTGCCAAAATCAAACCATTTCTCACCATCTAATCTTAGCGGAGATTCTGGATTGATAAGTGATCAATTTTATGACGAAGATGGCAATGGAAATGATTTTGGAAGAGGATTTTTACGTAGTGCATCATATACACAACAGGACATTATGCAGGATGACCTTGACCCTGTGAGTCGTAGTATGGACAATCGTTACTATCAATATGACCCTCAGAATCCTGTACCTCCACCAAGAAGAGGTCGCAGGAAGGGTTCAGATCATAGTGGTAGTCCTAACATGGAGTTCGATAGAAAACCGACACGTTACATGTCTGAATCAAACTTCAATATACCTTCTAGGTACAATAAACGTTACAATCAAAATTCACATGATAAGTTTAAGCGACGTTCAACGGAGTCTCTGAAAAGTGTTGAAGAAAGTTCAGAGGCAGATTCAGAAATGAACATGCAGAGTTATCGCAGACCTGACATAGGAACATTGATAAAGTCTGCTAGTGGTGCTCATTTATATTTTGAGGAGCCTCAATTGTGTGAATTTGATGACTTGAACACAATACAAAATCATAGACATTTATACAAACAGTCAAGTGAAGGTGCTATGCCAATGTCTCCACAGTCAAAATACTCACTCAACAGTTCGCGCGATAGTGTTCTTTCCGATTCTTCTGGATCATTTTTAAATCGTCAAAACAGTCCCGATCCTTTGTCATCCTCAGCAGAGACTCCAGATCAGGAGGACCGGGGAATGTCTGAGTGGTTAAATCAACAATCAAAACACACTGCTTACTCAGCTCAGAAACAAAGACGTGTGAGTCAAGATGACATGGAAATTGATGTAAAAAATGAACGAAAAGCTGCAAACAAAATTAACTATCTTGTCTCCCCCAAAACGTCACCAAAATTGAGAAGACGCTCACCTATACCATTAAGTGTTAGGAGATCATTTCCAATGCATACTGAAACATCCCCAAAGGGTTCTGGATCCAATACCTCAAAAGAAGCAGAGGATATCATTATGTCGCCTAAATTGACGATAACGTATTGTTCTCAAGATTCATTAGATAAGCGTGAGTTTGATTCATCGCAGAAAGATAAAGTTCCCTCTCCTCATCTGGATCTTTATAATAATAATTCTCAACAAGCCATGAAGCAATTGAACTTATACTCCAGTGGTTTACAAGGAACTTCGCCACCTCCTCGTGTTCTCTTACAGGGTTTAAATTCACAGACCCAAGCCTCTCGTCGTGAGAACACACCTATGAAAGGCAATCATGAAATTCTAACTCAGCGACGCAGCAATAGTTTTGATTCAGGACAAATTCATGAGAAACAGCAAAAATATCTCATGGAAGAAAGTTCAGTGTCTAGTGAAGAAGAAGGGGATGGTTCAGATTCAGACATTGTAGAAACACGTGTCATGACAATTGTTAAATTGCCAGTTTCGTTTGATCTTACACAAAAAGTGCTCAGTGACAATAAGAATTCAAGTTCAGATTCTTCATTGAAGAGTCAAAGTTGTCATTCTGATGACAACTCACGGCCAGAAAATCCTCCAAATTATTTAGAAGCAGTTCAAAGAAGTCTTCTGCTTAAACAAGGACTATCACCAGATGAACCTTCAGATACTGAAGTTGAAGAAGTGAAACAAGCCAGTCTGAAAGGTAAACAGTTGTATGAGCAATCAATGAGACAATATCAAGAGCAGTCAAATAGATATTCACTACCTTCACAAATGTTTGAACAAAAATTGGATGTTCATGAAGAGCACACTGTTGAAGACAATGATAATGAATCTTCATCTGAATCTAGTGATGAGGAAACTCCTAAGTACAAAGCACGCACACTGTACGAAGAATCTCTGAAACGCTATTTAGCGGAACAATCCACTAAATCTCCTTTGGTTAAATCTCAGTCTGGTGACAGAAATATTTCGGTTTCGGTAAACAAAGGAGATAATTCTGGACTGCTGACTCCACACATGTCAAGTTTGCACCGAAGTTGTAGTGATATTCAGGATAGGAAACAGAGTCGAAGTGTAAGTCCTGCGAATAGAAGTAGTGGCAACAGCAGTCGGGACTCAACACCCACTAAACGTCCTGACCAGCCTCCGCCCTACAATGATCCCCCACCTTATCGTACAGAAAGAACAGATTCTAGTCCACAACATCGAAGCCGACATTTGTTCCCTCGTGCTGCTGAAAGTACAACTACGCAAAACTTAACGCTGAAAAATTCTGAAAACTATGTAAGTAGGTCGGAAGGCTCAACTGAAAATGCTCAGATAGTGTCAGTTCCAAAGCGCAGAGATAACATTTTAGTGTCCAACAGGGCACGCAACTCGGCTGTTCTAAGTTCAGGAAATTCAGTGCTTGGAAGTAATAGTAACATTAGTAGAAGTACAGACTATTCTGTTCACAGTGCTCAAAGTGAGATAGGACAATATAGATCTCCTGCTGGTCGCATGAGGAGTTCTGTGGATTATCATTCAACAAGATCATCAACGCCTAATTCATTAAACTGTCAATCAGAAACTGTGTTCAGACCACGAGCTTCCTCATTAGAACCGAATCAACCTCTAACAAATGTTTCCCATCCACGCAATTCATCACTAGGCCCAGTTTCATATAGAAATCCAGATTTGATGACTGGGGCACAGTCGCAAAAGAGAAGTGATTCTCCACATCAGACGTCTGCAGTAAGCAAAGTGAATAAATCTAATAGTGTTACACAAAAGGACTTACCTTGGAGCGTAAAGAAACTAAGCAACATATTTGATGCTAACAAACAAGACGATAGTGGATGTAATTCCTCCTTGCCTTCATCTGTACGTTCCCCACCTTTATACACACCACCACCTTCATTCCAGCGTTACAATGATGACACACGGTCTAGTTCATCAAGTACCAGCAGCTTTGGTAACTCTAATACTGGACATATAAAAACTGCAGCTAAGTCGTACAACAAGTTTGGACCACAATCTCAAGATTCATTTAGTTCTACTGACGAATCCGACTGCTCTTGTAGATATTCATTAAACTGTCGCCGTGACAACAGTAGTCTGGAAGAACTTACGGATGTTAGTTTTACTGATATAACCTATGTATGAGACTAAAGTCTGCCAGATGTAATTTCATGTGTTCAAACTATTCCTTACTGGTGGTATTAAGTAACCGCAAGATTTCTTGAACATCGGTTGAGAGATCGCATGTTTTTATACTCTTAGATGAAACTGTTGTACAAAATGACCGATTTTAATACTCAAAAACCCATATACCTCTTCTGTATACTACTGTCATTGTTTTATATTGATCGAAGCTCGTGCAGACAATCAAAACAACATGCCAGTGCAGTTTTCATTTCATGCTTTAGTTAATAGCTTCGAATTTGTAAATAAAAGGGCCAATATCGTAATTAGATACATGTTCTATCAGTAGATAAAATGTGCCAATTTCCTATACAGTTTATATTACTAATTACCAGCATGATTTTAAATTTTGTCATAAAATGTAGAATTTTCAAATCGGAAACATGCTTGACATATGCTGTTTTGAACAAAAAAAATCTTGCATCTTGTATTAATTAGTGAAATTAAGACATAATGTTGGTGTGGCCTCGAAAGTAGAATGTTTTTATATCAAGGTAATAAATTCAAAATGTGCTTCCAGCTTGTTAAATGCGAGTCTTGTGTTCATTATAACCCAATATTTGAATGTTTGTCTAGTAGTTGTGATTGCTTTTGATCATATGCTAAAGGTATGAATGTAGAAATTGTGTATTATACTGTATTATAATAACAAGACAACTGTGATATATTTCTGAAGTAAGTGTGTATATGTGAATATCTATATGTATGTTTATATTTGTGTATGATTTGATCATGTTACAAGTACAACTATTTTTATATACAATTTTGTACCTGAATGTGTAAATAGTATTTTATACAATGTTCCTTTTGAGATGTAGCATTCAAAAGAGATAAACAGAGAAAATATTTTCGAAAGAAATCTTTTACTGTTCATAAAATATTGATTTTTAATCAATTTTTATCAAAGTTGGAATTCATTACTGGTATTGTAATACACGATTGCTTTACTATTTCGTAGCAGGCGTCATAAAAATATTTTAATGTCATATTGCTTCTTGTATCAAATATATCATGAGTGTATACTAAAAATGTAACAATATTTAAAAAAAATGATTTCAGTATGGATTCCAATGAAGAAACACCATAATGATATTTTTTATCTGTTTACACATATTTTTATTAAAATGCTGTGTTTGAGCAGAAGTACGTGTTGATATTTGTACCTCAGGTTTATATGTAAATAAAATATCGATATCAAATTGTAAACATATATTTATGAAAACAAATTATCAGAATATGATAATACTATCATAGTGCTTCATTATATGGTTAAATTAAATAAAAAAATGTTCTATAATAAACCTTGGTTGTTCATTATTTCTATATGGTCAGTAATTAAAATACAACACAAACTATAGGAATTGTTATATTTGGTTGCCAGTCCTCGTGTGTGTTCCTGCAAAGAACTGAAAAACTGAAAGCATTCTCACACTGTAATCAACATATCTCCATCTATCTATCTGCAGTCAAATTGTCACAAAAACATATACAGCAAAACATCAACGTGAAGACCACTGATTGGACCAATAATATTGTCAATATTGAGGTGGTTGCTAAGTGAGAGTTTTACAGTACCCCAATACAGGGATCATTGACCAGTAATTTCTGTACTCTTCAGGGTAACCAGATGGACTCTGCATATTGGCCATTACACAAAATATTTTTTACTGGGATTTAACGTCATTCGAACAGCCAGGGTCATGTGGCTACTTACCTGCAATAGCAGTGGAGGAAAACCCACAGGTGGACAGAACCACCAACCTAAGCTTTATTCACAGCCTCCTCTCATGTAAAATTTGTGAAGTATCAGGTGGGATTCGAATTCACAGCAGTGAGGGGATAGTGATTACTACTCAGAGACAACAATTGCACGACCACAGAGGTATATATAAATGTAGACAGTTCAATGACACAAATGAATATTCAAATAACAACATTGAATAAGTGATGTAAGCCTACAGCATGACTTGAACCAGTCTAGGTACAAAATTTACATTAAATTACGTAATTGAATGCCTGGACAGGCTACGAACAAGATAACATGTTAAACAAATACATTTTTATAGAGAGACAACGCTCCAGTAAGTGACTTCTACACAAAGTAAACAACATCTTTACACCGCGTACAGTAAAATCAAGTCGTCAGACAAAATCTCACAACAAATTCGTCAATTCAAAGTTATCTAATAAATCATGAAAAACGAAGAAATTTTACAATCTTCCACAATAGGTACAGCAAAGGTCAGTAACCTTTATAAATGAGCGAACAAAAAATTGCACCAATAGTTTCTTTAACAGAACATTCTAGGAATGTTTTCATACAAGTTTTAAAGATTGTACAACAAGATAACACGGATGATGAAATCTGAAATATGTTGATATTTGATAAATGGTATTGAACATACAGGCTCAAATACATTGCTACAAGTTGAATAGATGGGTAACATGGGTGAAAGTTGAAAATTAAAAAAAAAACTGGAAATCTTAACCTCAGTGTCGCGAAAACAATAAAATCCATTAAAGTTCGGACCTGGGAAAAACCGGAGGTTCCGGAAAATTCCGGAAAACTTAACCATGGATTTATGATACTTCATAAATTAGACATAATGTCTTCAACCAATTGTCAGATGTCAGAGAGAACATGAGATGCACGCTGAGCTTGAACTGATGACCGCACGATCTGTAGACAAACACTACCAATTAATTGTTTTGTTTTTATGTGTCTTTTTGTCACTGGTGATTAACGCTGTTTTCCAACAATTTTTCAGTTATATATGGCGACTGGTTCACCTAACTAGTGTTCCTGGACTGTATACTAACCAGTACTAATTTACCCTTCCACAAGGAGTCGGCAACTTTTCCACATATGAGGGAAATCGAAATTTATGTCAAATTTTCACAGAAGGGTTATGACCTGCCGCACTTACCACTGGACCACGGGTGCGACTACTACCAAATGAGCCAATCGGGCAGGCACAAAATATAATATCATACACTATATAAGTGTATGTGTTCTTATTGATTTCACACCACGGACACAATCTGGTCAGTGTGTGTATAAAGAGTTTTACAACATAATCGTAATATTTTTTTTCTTTTAGGGTCATTTGGTGACTTCTAGCTTTAACGGTGGTAGAAGACGCATTATTCTGTCATAAGCTAGTAATTAATAGTTGGAGAACATTATCACTAGACCACAGAGACAATAGATTAGTACAGCTATAATACATAAAAATGATATAAATAACATTACCATTATACTTTTGTGGTCTTTTTTGGTCAGCCAAATGTTTCCACAATGAGAGTGCAACATGTTTTATCAAAAATGTCCATTATATTATAAATCATGAATGCTCGAAGCAATACTGAAAAAAAAACATCAGAAAATTAGTTGAAACACAATTGAATCTAATATTTCTGTTGATTTGAATTATTACAACAAAAGTGTTAAGTGCAAGACGTCTTTATTTTGTACTGCAAGAAGTCGTTATTTTGTAGTGCTAGAAGTCTTTATTTTGTACTGCAAGAAGTCGTTATTTTGTCCAAAGTTCAGACGATTTTTCTCAAGTTACTTTTATCAAACTCGACTAAATAACTGAGTTTGAGCACTTTAGAAAGTGTGACCTACAACCTGTCATTCCATTTACAGTAAAACTTCAATAACGAGACCACCTTTGGGACCCCCAAAAATAGTCGTAATAATGAAGTGGTCTCATTTTCAAGTTATATTTATAGGGGAGTTAGTGGAAGCCAGTCTGAAAAATAAGTGCTCATTATAACAAGGTGGTCATAATATTGAGGAGGTCACTATTTGAGGTTAAAATAACATTATAACTATAACTGTCAACAATAATCTAGAATTGTAAGTCAATGCAATATTTCGTAATTATAGATACTTGACGATTTTGATATTTCATTATCACATAATATCAACAGAAATATAAATTGGAATGTGAGAGCTTTAATTAACCATCTGCGCCCAATTGTATAAACATTGGTTAACTTTCACCAAATGGTTAATTTAACCCAAGGTTAAATTTAACCATTTTGGTTTACTAATCATTAAAGAATCATTTAAACATTTAAAAAGGGCTGCCATTTTGGTACTGGTTACCGTTTATGTTAAGATTTAACCAGTATCTTAGACTTGGGTTAGATTTATTTGAGCTTTAACAAAAACAAAATTTTCTACAACAGCTAACCGAACATTTAACCAAAATTTTAACCAAAACTCTGATTTAACCCAGTGGTTAAAGTTAACAAATGTTTATACAATTGGGTGCTGATAGTTTAATTTGTTGCAATCATTCATACGCATAGGTACAAAATAGTTACCATCAGTGTTAATAAAAATTAATGATATTCATAAACGTGATCCTCATTCGCATATACTGAGATGAAATTTACATAACACTGCATGCATGTTATTACATATTCATACTAAAGATACAAATGTATAAACAAGTTTTAATCAACTTATTATATAACGTTATAACCATTTATCTGTACATGTGAATAGCTTGCCAAAAATCTACTCTCTAGCAAAAGTTAATTTACATTCTACTGTGAAAATTGTGAATAGAATATAAGTAAGAAAAGATTCTTAGAAAAAATTCAAATAATCCTATCTTCCCCAGCAACCCAACCCAAGACCCACCCAACGCAGGTCATGTATTGAGTTATGACGTCATATTGGAAAGTTAAAGAATATTCATTTTGGCATATACGAGGCGTGTCTCAAAAGTTCCAGGAATTTGTTTATAACTTTTGAACAAACCATAATATTTTGAATTAAATTGGCAGAATTACATTTCATTCATATTTCTATTCACATGCCAAATTTTATTTGAAAAATAAAAAAGATATTACACAAAATGTATAACAAAATATAACGTAACCCAGGACAAATACTTTGTCGTACAAGAGTTTGTCGGCTTAACAGAACTAGAACAAAACAAAAACAAACCAAAAACAAAAGAAAAGAAAAAATCTAAATAATTTTATCAGGAAATGAAATACAGATATCAGTAGATGTATTTTCGGCAAAAAATAAGCGCAGTTTTAGGAAATATCAAATAATTTTCTCTGTAAAGAAGTATTAACACAACAACACATTACTCCACATTGCAATACTCACGACGAGCCATCGCCACAAAAACAACAAAGACCAATAAACATCAACACAAATGTGTACAGGATTGAAAACACGTCTTAACATTAAATGTAACTACAGTCAAACCTGTGTTTGCAGCCACCTCTGAATAAAGGCCATACTGTGAATAAAAGCCATTCCTTGAAAAACCGACATTGAATAAAGGTCATCTTTCAATAAAGGCAACATTTTGTCTTTCAAAGGGGGGGACTTTGTTCACAGGTTTGATTGTATCACTTTGTCTCTATGGGAGTCGTGCATTCATAGGAAACTCGGGAATTACACATAGTGACATCAATATTAAGACAACATGATTAAAAGGACCACTTATTTTCAAACTGGTTTTCGACATTTCTTCTACAGTTCAACCCCATAACGAGCCCTCAATATTAAGATTATTTTTATGGGCCTAAAACATATTTTAAGGTGATCTTAATATTGAGGTTTTACTGTAATATTGTACAGTAGTATATATTGTCATGTGAACAAAGGCCACCAAAAGGGGAACAATATGGCCTTTATATTATTTTTTAGTTAATTACATGACTGTATATCGATAAATATTTGCCAAGTAGTGACTGTAGTCCACAAGTCTCCACCATTCTCAGGTGACCATAAACACAGATTTGATTGTACGTAGAAAAAACTTAAATCCAAAAGTGGTAGCAAACCTTCATCCATTCACAAATTTGTCTATACTTATTGTAATAATGATATAATACAGGAACGATTAAGAGTGTTTGAGCCATCCATCAAAGAAAGTGGAAATTTACGTAAACAATTCATTATGAAATCACATCATGTTTTTTGTATTACTGATGATTAAGTAGATGTATATGTTTAACAAAAAATCTTCATTCATACGATTGTTTATCTACATTTCACTAAACGATTTAGGCTGGAGTAAATATTTTTTTACATTCTCAATAAACATCTTGTAATAAAGAATGGGCTCTTTTTTAATAGTTTAAATATCTATATTCGATTGAAATATGTTTTGAATGACGAAAATGGAGCCAATATTTTTTATTGTATATTATTCGCATTTTATGATAGACAAACAATGTAAAGTATTTATATCTCCTTGTCCCAGGGGTTTAACATCACACCAAAAGCCCGGGTCATTTGGAGACTTTTCTAGCTTTAACACAGGAGGAAGATCTTAACATACACTTGGAAAAAGCCAACAGCCTTCTTTAAGCTAACTGGACGTCATCCTCACATCTGGAATTTGTCTGGTCCCAAGTTGGAATCGAACTCATAGCAGTGAGGCGCTAGTGGTTATTAGTCAGAGAGCATAACCACTTGATCCCGGAGGCCACAAATCAGGAGGCAAACAATATCATTACGTTGGAATCTATTTTTACTCTATAATGAAATCCAAAACTATTTTCTTTTTTCAAAAGAATTATTTCTGTGTACATTTTTTTTGGACTTCACAATTAACATAAATCAGATAATACAGGCAAGGCAATGACTTAGTGGCTTAAATTAAGATAAATAAAAATTACATTATTACAGTAGTAATAAGTATGGTAAAAATGGGACTCAAGGCTACCATTACAGATTGTGTAATTTAAATGTAATCGGCGATTCGGAGCTATTGTTTATAAATGCCATCTTTACAACATCCAAATATTACAAAGATACTGGATTCGAAGTAAATATATTGAAAACAGCAAAAATACAAGAATTTGATGGCGAATCCATCAACAAACCATACATATTTACGTCAATGATTTGTCGAAGTTTTTAATACTTGCATACTTATCCTCACCACATAATCGTGATAATTATATGAGAATTTATATCAACAGTGCATAATGGTGTGGGTTGTTTCATAAGTTACAAAATACCTTCAAACAGGCGTGGACTCTACATTAATTTAATGTAGAGTCCCTGATACAGGTAAAGCAATGACCTGAACCATCTAATAATCAGGTAAATGCTATTTTCAGCAAATTATACACTTCGATGATATAAATAATATATAAAGATATAATAACATCACAAATACAATGAGTTATTAGCAATATAATTGAATTTTCTTAAAAACGACGACGCAATAATTTTCAGTTAATGCAAGGGAGGGAACTAGTATATATCCAAATTGATAAACTGGTCCCAGTTCTTTGTTGCTCTGCACCAATCTCTACCCAGAGTTGTCGTTTGTTATCCATCACATGCATCTCTGTCAACGTTAAACTGGTTCCCGTTGACCCTGGCTGGACACTGTAACATGGAAGGGAACCAGTTTATGTCAACGTCTGGAATGTAGTTCAAAAACATGTGTCCGAGTCTCCCTTAGTTTCCATCTGATACACAAAATCACACTTTTGTTTTCTCTAAGTATACATTTGTTATCATAAGTTTACACGATTACCGTCGACTTCTGCGTTTCGTTTCCATTCAATCGATTCAACTTTGTGACAAATTACCGAAAGTAATCGAATACTCTCAGTCAGGAAATAGTGCACTTGATAAATAAAATAATTTCTTTGACTTTCTGATAATTTTTACATTTTTTGTCTCGAATGTTTCGTGTGATAGAAATTGCTTCATTTAGTTGTAAGAATTGTAACAAATGTGGCTTTATTTCTTGTTTTAGAAAAATCTTGTAAAATCTGAGTCGTTGACACAGATGTATGTGAGTGATAACGAGAATTAACTTAAAAGAAATACAGAAATTAATACTAATTACTTTAATTAATGGATGCTGGACATACACTAGAATTTTAAAACGTTTTGGGGGAACATTAACATACAAGATTTACATATCTTTTTGTTACAATAGAAAGAGTGCCTATTGATAACATAGTTCACATGATTCAAACGACCAATCAGAGCGCCAGATAATTTGGACCATTCGTTCCTTTGGTGCACTGCAACATGGAACGTGGAAACCATTCTTTGGCGCTCTGGTTGGTCATTTCGTAAAAAGTATTTGTGCTTTTACAACTTGCAGTATCACATTACGTCGTTTAGCTGTACAACAACGTCATTCAATAAACACTAATTTTTGAGTTTAATGTTAACATGGTTTTAGTCTATTTACGTAATTGTATCCTTCAAATGATTAGGTTTATAATCCTGATGACAGGCGTGAACTTTTACATGAAATAATTATTTGGACATTTTCATGCGCATGCGCTAGAAATCTAACATTTTGAAGATTATCAAATATCTTATTTTTCACAAGATAGACTAATAGACGTTTCATTCTTTGAAGAAAGGTAGATGTCGTAAGTTGTCGACCGTCAGTATCTCGGTATCGTCGGGACCGTCAGAATTAAGTCGAGATATCAGTTTGTCGAGTTATCAGTAATTGGGGCAGTTGGGGTATTTTTGTTGTTTTCCTAAAATTCAACAATAGGATTATTCCTTTGTTTCTCTTGTAGCTAATATCCTCGCTGGTTGATTAAAAACAACTAATATTGAACATGGTGTAAATATATTTCGGTATTTTGCTCCATGTGAGTAGTAATCATTATTTTTGGTCGTAAATACCGTGATAAATTGTTCCGGGATAGGGTTTTATATAGCACGCTTAATGTAAAGGGGGGTTACTCTGCAGTGCTTGAACACCAGAAAAATTACACTTCGTGAGAACTGCGAATGATTAAAAACAACTAAAACTGAAAACATGACACATAGTCATTTTGATATTTTTATTTCAATATACATCTTAAAACGTAAAGCAAGCACAATATTACAACATTATATAGATAAACACACAGACAGTGACAATTCAGAAGATATAGTCGTTCTCTTTCTATTAGAGATATTAATAACACAGAATGAAAATCAGAACTCTATTTATACATCTGGTAAAATTGCTCAATTTTTGACACATATTAAATAACATTTTAATTGCATAAACAAACAAATGTTGAGTAATTAACGACACTCGTTTATAGCATCAGTTTGCGACACCAACTAGTAGAGATTGATAATCGGCGCGTGGTGTAATTCACACCTCTCGCGGCCGCTACTGATAATTTACCGAGTCGAGATAAACTGTGAAATCATATAGCAAATTAGTAGTTTGGGACTTAGATTTTCAAGTCGACATACCGGAATTGTCGTGATAAAAAGATCGACGTCTTGTAACTTGTTTTGAAATGATCAACTACCGTATATACTCAGTCTTAATTTTGATCAAATGCAGATCACGACTTTTCCGTTAAATTCAATTAATGGCGGAGTGACAAAATCTACAACGTGATGATTGCCATTCTTTTTTAAAGAATTGGGTAGTCACGTAAGTACCATTATCGCTTGTTGGCGTATAAGACCCTTGTTTTCATGCGAAACGAGCCCTCAACTGAAGAGCGGATCCGGCGTGGTACAGCGGCATCCATTATTTCACTGCACAACATCAATGTTTTGTCACGTGATCAGAAACGCGCCAATTTACAATTTGGTTTCAAAGTGTAGCAGTCTGATTTATTGTAAGTAAAAATATATAATTATATCATTTTATACTTGGATTACCACGTAAGTACCACTTACGTAAGTATCAACTGTGCATAATGTTGCTTTCAACTTATGAGCGTGGTATTTTTTTTAAGTATTAACTAATACTGTTTAATTTGCTAAAATGTTATTACATTTAAATGTAGAAAAACATAAAATAAAGATTGAAGGCAACAAAGTCAACTTGCATTTCACATGGAAATATATTAATTAATCTATCTACCTGTGTGTTTGTTTATTGGCCAATGTCAGCATTGGAGGATTTGAAGAAAATGCATACATGTAACAATTATCGTCTGACAGAACTTAAAATACTGCAAAGCCAGTCAACAGCAGTCCTAACAGTGCTTTGATTTTCTAAGTGAGCAATATCAAAGCTCTGAAAGCACTGATGTTGTTAGGATGCACAAAGTAATCAGAAGTTGTATTTCTTTGTAGGGTGAGGGCAACAGGAAAATTTTCGCGGCATTATGATCACGTGATTAACAGTTGCAAAATCAACAAATTAATTATCAATTAACAAAGCAAAAGTCATCGAAACATTAAAGTACATATGTAAATACCTAAAACAAAATAAACCATGAAAAAAACACGTTAGTAATTAAAGCTGTCGAGCTATTCAAATTAAAAGTCCAAGGTAATAAACAAATACAAAAATAAACAAATAAATAAACAAATAAAAATAAGCATAGTAAAAAATGTATGCAACTTAGAAAAAAAACACAATTTAATCATTTAAGGAGTCTTTTCGTAACACGAATGTTGCAGATTTTTAAATATTTTTTTTATTTGAAGACATGATATTAATGAATCTAGTGATAGAAGGCCACGATGTGTTTTTAAAGAGCAGTTTCTCAGATTATAGTATTTTGTATAGCACATCATGAAATGATATTCACATTCAACGTGGTAAAGAGAGCACAATTTACACATTTTATTTTCTGTTGGGACATTTCTATTTCTACTGGTTTCAATTTCAAGGTTGTGGGAGCTAAATCTAAATTTTGCTTGTATACGGATAAGGTTTTTGTTATCTAAAGCATCATTGTAACTGGAACAAACAAAGTCAGTTTTAAATTTACAGAAGTATGTTAATATTGACATGCTAGTTATAGCTGTTATTGCCATTCTTGTATAAATTGATCTGGAATTCGCGATTAAAGTAAGGGAAAATAAGTCATAGATTGATCGAAATCAGTTCTTATAAAAGAATATCCTAAATTATCTAAAATCCTGTTAAATTAGCCCAATTATTCGGAGTATTGTCGGCCATTTGGGAAAAGTAAACTTTACTTATGGGTTAGCCAGTTGTTCTCATAATTTTAGGCCAAAACTTCAATGCTCTTTTTAGCTAGTATGTACAAAGGAATTCTACTTAACTCCTAACACAGGTTTCCTGTCAATTTTATCACAGGTAACACATACAAATATACATACGGATAAATTTTATGGATAACATGGTTACAAGTTGATAAAATAACCCCATAATGCGCATATGATATTAACTTTGAATTATGTACATGAAATTGTATACCTTTACATTTCGCACAATATCATTGATTAGTTTGGATATGTACAATAGGAAAACCACATCACGCTTAACATTGTAGATGAAAATGATCAAAACAATGTGAAGTTTATCACGCTAACCTTACATTTTCTTTTAAAAAGAAACTTATAGTTCATATTTTATAGACGATACTATTTTACTGCATACCGCGCACGTGTTTACACAAACACAAGAATCAGAACTATTCACAAATCATCATTAAAGTGTTCAGAGAATTGCTCATGCTGCTCTATGCTCTACATACTTGTCCATCTGTGTTCGACTTGTTCTAGATTTATATCCTTCCCTACTCTGAGATTTACCCAATATATTCCTTCATTCCTTTTGACTTGATGTTGCGGTATCCCATTCATATTTTCAATAATCAGATATGGGTTGTTCGTGGGATCTATTTCGCTCCAATATCCGACAGGAGGAACTGGGTGATCTCGAGAACGTTCTCCGTCAAGTAACAGATATTCAGTATATCTGTTGGAAGTTTCGGGAGTTTCGAATGTATTCCATAGATAAAAACGTGGGTCGGTGAACAAATTCATCATACCATCAACTGGTATTATTATTCGTTCGCTTCCATGCAGTCGTGTAGTTGGAAGTTCACCGTTGTAAAGAGTACAGCAAAAATACGTTCCAGAATTTAGTGTATTACTATTCACAATGGCATCTTTATTTGAAAGAGTTGTGTTGTGATACAGGTAAGTGAATGGTTCCCTGCAAATACATATAATGTAAAACTAAAATTTATTGAAGTTTTACGCTGAAGCCCGATTTCTGCGTGAAAATTAATGAACAAAAATGCAGATAAGTATGAGATGGCTATTTAAGGACGCAGTATTTTTCAATAAAAAAGGAAAAGTATTAAAATCGGGAATAAATGTCAATAAAATGCAGAATGATGGGACAAGGATACTAAAATAGTCATGAACATCGAACGCCTGATCAATGTAAATTTAGACGCTTTGTACATCTAACATGCGTTAATTTTTAAAGTATTATTGTCGCCGTTGTACCAATTTTTTCCCTAACACTTTATACTTTAATATTTTAGTTATTTGTTTTACGCATGCTCTTTTGGGACAGTTTCATATCGTCATTTTTGTGCCTAATTTATTGTACAATAGTTTATTGGAGAATGTCTTTTAATTACTGTATATAGGGTACCGGACCAGAAAGCGCGTGAGAATTTTCCCGGAGTGTCGAAATCTTCATCAATAGTCCAATTATGTCCACTGTTTACAACTCGTAGATGAATCAAATATTCATCAAAATGTTTTAAACCGTTTAACTGATAGATAAATGATCTCATTCTACTATTGTGTTAATTGACCCCAATAACATGCATCCATTTCCATAGTGAACTAAAATGTTTCTTTATCACTGACGTTGAATTCTCTTCAAATGCTATAGCGTTTCTTATAGTTAGGGAAACAGATGTTCCATACTCTCAATATCTGCCCCCACCAGAGATAAAATCTCTAAGAAATCTATATTCAATATTCTATTTCTAATCATTATACATGTACTTGGTTGAACGGCGATTCTAAGCATTTCGGAAATGCTAATACTTGTCCAAATAATATACGTTGCACACCAGATTTTCTACTTACAGTCGCGTAACGCCTCTTATCCATACAATCGCGTTAAAAAGTACCACTAGTTGTATAAGTCTACATTGCTGTTTTGAGATATATTAGTAGTCAGAAGGGCTCATCCAGTCGATTTGCACTCAATGACCCCGTGCATTTTCCTTCTATATTCTATATAAACCGCCATCTTGGAAAATCGACAAAAATGAGGGAATTTTGAACCCGCTCGTGCGTAACGATTAAACATGATGTAGACAGTAGCAGACGCTCTTTTCCCGATAGTCCGATTTTTTTTTGCACTGTTGCGCAAGTTTATTTTTGTAGGGGTTCAAACTATGACAGTATGCAGCAGACGATCTTTTCCCGATACGCCGCCATTTTATAACTTATCGGCCTCCGCCATTTTGGTGGTTTATTAGCAGATCGATTTCGCTCCCAAATGCGCTCCTTGCGCTCCTAAATGCGCTTCCGGCGCTCCCAAGTGCGCGCATTGCATCGTGTCTTGGTCTAATAGTCCTGGATGTAACGTACAGAAATGAATGAAACAAAGAATTTATTCAAGGGATTCTCGCTGACCTAAAGGACGATGAGTTCTTCGATCCCAGAATAAACAATTTACTGATTTTGGATGATTTGTTTTTCTGAATCAGGCAAAAATAAACGCATTACAGATTTGTTTACGGAGGGTTCCCACCACAGATCTCTCTCCGTGATTTCTATCAATCAAAATATGTTTGGTATTAAAGATCCTACACAGAGAAGAAACTATTTAGTCATTATTTAGTGTTGTTTAATAACCCATTAGACAAACAATCGGTCATGTCACTGGCTAGACAAATGTATCCTGATCGAAGTGATATACTTTTAAAACAATTTGCCAAAGCTATCAAGTATCCATATGGTCATTTATTGGTGGATTTAAAACCATTTACGCCAGAGGATCAGAGGTTAAAATGTATCAGAAAAAATAATCAAAATTCAGAATCCATAAGTCACGTGACCCCCCAAGAACCTGTAAAAGAAGACAATATCTCAGAAGTTAATCATTCTGCTGCTGAAATTCAAACGGCTGACATCGTGGAATACTCAGAACCAGACAAAATAGAGATAAGTCAGAAAAAATACAGAATAATAAATTAGAAAATAATTTGGAAGAAATCATGGAAAATAAAGGACAAGCTTGTGACGATTGTGCTCAATTATTTGACACTATTCATGACGTGCAAAGACATGTCAAAAGCGGGTGGTGTCCTGAAAGCAGGGATCAGAAGAAACGAACACATGAAGAAATAACTTGAAGAAACACATGAAAAATTTAATAAAATATACGAAAAAATCACTGAGAAGACAGTGACACTGCACAGGAGATGACAGAAGAACAAATACAGCCCTATAACGAGAGGGCGTTCTTCAGACTCTATTTCATGCTGATTGACAATTGCGTTCTACCACTTAGAAACAATACATTACACCAGGAAATAATGAATCAGACAGAAAAACATATCTCAAAGAGATATAGTTCAACGTCCGTTCAACTATCATATGTATTTTTGGTTCGTGTAGCCATTTTAGGCCTAATGCACCATTATACAACATCCCTTCAATGTGCTAGCCCCCTATGGTTGCATGGGGCAACTCGGCCTAAAATTGATATTTGGTGTATATATTGGTACGTGAAGTGCTGGCGCAAAAATCTTCAACTTGTAACACGGCGATTCGGGTTCAAATCCTAGTCACGGCAAGTCATACCCTTCTACGAAATTTGACAAAAATGTCGATTTTCCTCCATATGTGGAGAAGTTACCGGCTCTTTGTGGAAGGGGTAAGTTAGTACTGGTTAGTATACGGTCCAGAAAAACTGGTTAGGTGAACCGGCCGCCAAATATAATTGAAAAATAAATGAAAACGGCGTTAAACCAAAGGAAAAAACAGCTAAGTTGTGTAAACAGAGAAAATATTGTTTTACACTTACATGGTCGAAGAACTCATCGTCCTTTAGGTCAGCGAGATATGAAACTGAGTTAACTTCAATTCCCGGCAATGGACACAGGCGAAGATATTATTAAAAGTTAACACTAATAAACAGCCGTCGACTGCCAACTCTAACTGCCAACTCTCTACGGCCAACTCTCGACTGCCCTGGGCGGCGAGCGCACCTCTTTTATATTATCCCCAATGTAGGTACCCAACCATCTCATCATTTTTGAGTGTTCTGCGCACAAGTGTGTGCAGACTCTGGACAGTATCGATTTAAGTTAAAATATGTACATGCCACAATCATAATGATTATGGTCGATAAATAGACAAGCAAGTCCTAACACAGTCTTTTCGGAATTAAGTTAAAATATGCATGACAGTATTATCTTTAAATAGACAAGTCTGATCATAACGTACTGTGTGAATATTTTTTCAAAGCTCTAACTGAAATGCGAATCAACTGATGACTAAAAATAGTTTTATACGAAACGAACTTGTAATAGTGGCGCAAATAAACGTGATCGGTAAATTTTAAACTTGGGTGGAGTGAGTGGTTAATTGGTTATATCAATTAGAGAGTCCATTGCAAGTGATTTGAAACAAATAGATACCCTTATCACTATCCTTGGTCGGTCTTCTGTAAATCAATATCGCACGTAATTTACATAATTTTGAATGACGATAATTACTCTGTATGTAAGCTGAGACCATTATACAAATGCGTATAATAGTCTCGGATATAAGGATATATTACAAGAGTTAGCCATAATCAATGTGGGGAACCCACGTGACTTTTATAGACGAGCACCCGGCAAACCGTGCTATTTTTGGTAACAATTCGCTCGATTCTGGTAAGACGAGCACCCGGCAAACCGTGCTATTTTTGGTAACAATTCGCTCGATTCAGGTAAGTTTTTTTGATACTCAGTCGATTTTCTCGAGAATTCTCGGAACCAAATTGTGCAAAAACGGCTGTGTTTCTGTATTTGAGGAATATCACCGATGGAAACATATGTTAATGCGGGGTTTATGCGCCAATTCTCGGGAAAATCGATTACGTATCAAGAGAGTTAATAGCAAAAAACCTATTGCAAGTGATTTGAAACAAATATTATACTTGGTCGGTCTTCTATAAACCAATATCCCACGTAATTTTTCATACTTTTGAATAACGAGTGAGACCATTATAGTCACTATTCGTATATATGGATATATCACAACAATTAGCCTTTAAAATATCTATCATAGTATCATGCAGGGAACCCTGCCTCAGATTTTTGATAACGTCCTTCTTTCATTAGATAACTTTAAAGAAATTCCGTAGCCTGAACACCGCTGACAGTTACGTAATACGCCGTAGATTAAGAACGAAAACAACTTTCGTTACAAAATACCGAAAACTGCCGTGAAATTCATCTTCAAATAAGGCGGCAGTCATTGTTCAAAAATGAAACCAACAGCGTTTTTTTTCTAAGCCAGCAATTAACAATAAAACTATCAGATCATTATCTTCACATCGGTTATTTGATTAATTAATGCAACCCATTCAATTTTGATAGCCTATCAAAGCCGTTCTTCGTTTACGGTTCAATAACTGAAACCACTCCATTTTTGATGCCTAATTAGAGTTTTAATAACGAATTATTGTCAAAACAATACAATACAAAAGTTTAACAACATAAACATTTACAAGTTATTACCATTTACAAGTGAAAATAGACAAGATGGCGATAACATAATACCTGGGACCAATATACACAGGGATTGGAAACGGCAGCGATAAGATCAACAATCGCCGATATATGTTGTCGTCGGTTTTGCCGCGCATGCGCACTGACTTCGAATCCACTGCACTTTTTGTAAAATCAGCGTCTTTTTTACACGCAATTATTGCTTACAATCAATAATATAAAACTTGAATACTGACGCAATCGCTTTTGACATATATAAACTTCAGATTTTTGCTTTAGTTGTTATGGAGTTTTAACATTTGATGCGTAAAAAAGGCTATAAAAGTTAATGCGTCGATGCATACAGATTAGAGAAAATGTTTAATTCTCGTGTAGGTGACTTTAACGTTCGCTTATAGAAATACATTTAAATATACTTTATTTTGAAATCAATACGATCATCTTATAGCTAAGGTGTGGATACGGGTTGTTGTCACACTTTAAAAAGTACATTTTGTAAAATGAATGGCTAAATTCTCAGTTGAAAAGGGGCGATATTCAGAAAGAAATGTGAAATTATTGTATCCAATATAGTGTTAGTGGCTTTAAAGTTCGTTTATAGAAATGCATTCAAATATGCTTTATTTTAAAATCAATACGATCATCTTATAGCTAAAGTGTGGATACGGGTTTTTAACACACTTTAAAGAGTACATTTTGTAAAATTAATGGCTATATTCTCAGTTGAAAAGGGGCGATATTCAGAAAAAAATGTGAAATTATTGTATCCAATATAGTGTTAGTGGCTTTAAAGTTCGCTTATAGAAATGCATTCAAATATGCTTTATTTTAAAATCAATACGATCATCTTATAGCTAAAGTGTAGATACGGGTTTTTAACACACGTTAAAGAGTACATTTTGTAAAATTTATGGCTATATTCTCAGTTGAAAAGGGATGATATTCAGAAAAATGTGTAAATATTGTACCCATTATTATGTTAGTGACTTTAAAATTTTGCTTATAGAAATGCTCTCAAATATATTTTTATGTAAATACAATATGACCATCTAATAATTTTGATGTGTACGCGGGTTTTTGTCACACTTATAAAAACATGTCGTGTAAAATAAATGACCACCTTCTCAGATGAAAATTGGTGATATTCGGAGAAAATATGTAAATTTATTGTACCCAATATACCCAATAGATATGCTTTCAGACGCATTTTTATCTATAACAAAACCAGAATACGATCATCTATTATTTATGATGTGCATACGGGTTTTTGTCACACTTTGAAAACTTTTTGTAAAATCCATGGCCAAATTCACAGACAAAAATTCGGGTAAAATGTAAAATTATTGTATTATTACAATTATTTTTGAAAAGAGTTTGTTTGTCAGCGAATACCATCGAATTTTATTAAATATTTCAAAACAAGTTATCTATTTTCATACTAATGAGTTTTCTGAAAATTTTGATGATGTACATTCATTGTATCTATTTGCGCCTTGCCTTGTGGCCATAAACTGCGTTACATTTATGCAGTTTATCAATTACAAGTTACTCTGATTTTACCCTGTTATAAAATAATATACGCTAAACAGTATTGCCATATGTGCACTACCTAGATTATATATCAAACTGTTATCAGACCACCTTATCAGTTTTATTTTGTCTGACTCAGTGGGAAACCAATTTACTTCCTGTCTGTAAACGCCTGTCATTTTAGATGATGACAGCAAATATACGTGCCACCCGCAGTTAGACACCAAAAAATCAATAAAGATTCCGATGGCCGTGTGATATCTGTGTGTGCACATGGGGTAAAAGGACTTTAAAAGGACATAAATTATAAGTATGTGTGTTTTTACCTATACGCATGTCTATGAAAGTACAGTATGCTAACTTTAAGCACATTATTCAAAATAGTTTGCATAATATATGTATTAACACTTCAATTGTCATTTAGTCCATCTGTTTTACGTAGCAGTTGGTTTTAATATGGGACATAATCCCGTGTCTACATCTATAACATGACTATAACATTATTTCATTGTTAAAAATGCATAAGCGTGTATATCTATTTGCGAACTGTTAAGCCATCAACAAGGAATTGAGTACAATAATTACATTACATTTTCTCCAAATATCACTAATTTAAACTGTAATTTGGCTATTTTTTTACAAGACATGTTTTAAAAAGTGTGACAAAAACCTGTGTACACATCTAAACTATTAGATGATCGTAATGTTTTTACATAAAAATATATTTGAGTGCATTTCTATAAGCAAACTTTTAAAGTCGCTAACATAATAATTGGTACAATATTTACGCATCTTTTCCGAATATCACCAATTTTCAACTGAGAATTTGGCCGTTTATTTTACAAAATACATTTGTTAAAGTTTGACAAAAACTCGCGTACACATCTTAACTATAAGGTGATCGTTTTGTTTTTACGTAAAAACGAATTTGAGTGCATTTCTATAAGCGAACTTTAAAGCCACTAACACGATATTTGGTACAGTAATTTCACAGTTTTTCTGAATATCGCCCCTTTTCAACAGAGAATTTGGCCGTTAATTTTACAAAATACATTTGTTAAAGTTTGACAAAAACCCGTATCCACACGTTAGCTATAAGATGATTGTATTGATTTTAAAATAAAGCATATTTGAATGTATTTCTATAAGCGAACTTTAAAGTCACCTACACGAGAATTACACATTTTCTCTAATCTGTACGCATCGACGCATCAACTTTTATGGCCTTTTTTACGCATCAAATGTTAAAACTCGAAAACAACTAAAGCCCAAATCTGAAGTTTATATATGTCAAAAGCGATTGTGTCAGTATTCAATTTTTATATTCTTGATTGTAAGCAAGAACTGCATGTAAAAAAGACGCTGATTTTACTAAAAGCGCATTGGATTCGAAGTCAGTGCGCATGCGCGGCAAAACCGACGACAACTTATTTCGGACTAATCGTCCGTTTCCAATCCCTGTGTATATTGGTCCCAGATAATACAAAATCAATTGAGAAAAGCATGAGAAATATAAACATTCAAATGCGAATTACATATCATTTGTACAATAAAACATATCACATCATCACAAATTATACACTCACACACATGCACCCACACATGCGCGTACTCATGCCTTTACAGATATTTTATACCCTGCATACAAACTACATGTATGAACATAATACAGTTACTATCACTTTCTTAACGTATTTGCTAAGTATATGAATTTTGAAAACCTATTCAACAAATTATTATTTTTATGTTGTTTTTAATAATTGTTCAAATTTAAATGCATTTGGCGAATGACAGTAATATTTAGACAGTCTTTCCATAAATTTCTATCATACGGACATAGTAACAAAAAATGATATTCACTTCAATTCTTCAACATACTGCACTTTACATATATAATCTTTGTTCTCTTGGAATATTCCTGTGGTCTCCTTTCTCTATAAATACATTATGAGAGGAGCATCTAAATCTCATTAAGCGATTCGATATTTATTATCGTTTATACAATTAAAATATTTTCAACTTGAAAGCTAGATTTGTATAATTGATAACTTTCCAATTTCAGTCGAGTATTAGTTTCGTTGATATTTTTGTTTTTATGTGACTTATTGTCACCGGGGTTTAGTGCCGTTTTTCAGCAATTTTTCATTTATATAAGATGACCGGTTCCCTGAACCAGTTTTCCTGGACTATATACTAACCAGTACTAACTTACCCTTCCACAAGGAACTGGCAACTTCTCCACATGTGGAGGAAAATCAACATTTTGTCAAATTTTCATAGAAGGGTATGACCTGTCATGACCTGTATTCAAACCCGGATCTCTGGGTTACAAGTCAAGCACACTAACCACTGTACCACGGCAACGGCCTCTCGTTTGTTGAAACATTTTAGAAAATATTGGCCATAACGAACATTGTATTACACTTAACATTTGCTCTTTTGATATATTAATATTGTCCTATAAATAGCAAAATTCTAGAGTATCCATGTTTGTACTTCTTTTGCCCATGTGTTAATTACCATTTTGATCACGTAAATCGAATAATTTAAATAGCAATGTATCTCTGTTACATATTATTTTAAACCAAAATTTGATAATTCTTTTCTTATAAGTCATGGATACCCCGGGTAGTTACCCGTAGATTACAGCATTATTAGTTTGCTTTCTAACCCATAAAACTCTAATAGAAATTTTAAATATACCTGTTTGATGTCTAAAGCTTTATGGAAGCCCCACACTCTACATCCAAGGTTTAAAATCGGGGTTACCATTGAGTCAAAAAGTTACGAAATGAATACCTGATATGTTACAGATGGACAGCAGCCAGTCACATGGCTCAAACAAATGGACAAATAAGAGCACTAGATAATTTAGACTATATCTGTTCCTTTGGTGTGAATTGTTTCCTTTGATCCCAGAACAAAAGTTATGCGAAGTAAGTTAGGGAAAATATGCATGTCTCTCATTCCAAATTATAAATTAATTTAGAGTCGGTATTTCAGATATATCAATAATCGAATAAATCAAACTAAACAATGGTCAAACGTAAACATTTAAAATAATAAGACCTTTAAATTAGATTTTTTATTTAATTACAAAACCATTTCAATAAAACAGAATACAAAAATTACAAATGAAATCTTGATAACTTCATGTTATTATTTTGAATAAATATTTCTAAAAATGATATCACAGTTAATGTTTGGTCCAAGATATATAAGTGAATTAGTTCCTAGTTTAAACTATAACTTTTACTTTGAACCTACAAATCTCTCTCTACCAGTTCAATCCCATGTTATTCTGTGGCTCTGTTCCATCAGTGTTTCTGAAATTAATAATATCAAAAATACAATCTTACTTTTAAATAGCCAGGGCAAGCTATGCGAGACTTTTGCTTCAATTCTTACATTATGTTGTACAGAAAAGCTTCAAATAGGGACCACCTCAATATTACAACCACCTTGTTATAATCATAATGACCACTTATTTTTGGACTAGCTTCCAATAACTCTGGTATAATTAAACTTCATAATGAGACCTCCCTAAGGTGGTCTCTTTATCGAGGTTTTACTGTACTTAAATATATAATATCAATGTCAAACTCGAAATTGAAATGCATTATTTATAAAACATTTTCTAGCTAATCAGTACTTTTCAAAATTGGCAATTTAGCGTAACGTTGAGGTTCAAAGACCTATCTAGCTATCAGGAAAAAACAAACAAGTGCCTCCGGAAAAAAACCAAATTTCCCATATAATTGCCACAAAATATTAGCTTCTATCAAAAGTCCAAGCAGTCACTCAGTGAGAATAAATATGTTCAATCTCTTAAATCACAACAAAAGCATAATATTGATCGATTCTGACAACTGGAAGGCATATAGATACAAAGCAAATCGTTCCAGCATGTAATGGTCCAATAAAGATATTTCAAATGATCAAATATTCAATATGTTTTTTTTTATTTGACTCAGGTGATCAAAACCTTTCCGTCCGCGGACGCGAAACATAGATACAATTTGGTATGGCTTAATGACTAAATACAAAGGGCATTGATAAATACTTGATCTTTCTATATTTCCTTATTAGATTTCAACAGTATAAAGACAAACACAAACAAAACTAGGAAAGTAAAAGCACAAACACTTGCAGAGAAGAAAACACAATACTCATCCAGCAAAAAACATCATTTGGGGCAAATTTAATGGGATCTAAATACCTTGTTTGGAAAATTTGTTGATGTTTTTTAAGTATTTTTACTTCCCTTGTCAGATGGTATGCGTGTATACTTAAGAATAAACAGAGCCTGAAAAAGGAGGGCAAATCATCCCTCTGCAAACCCAACAATACTTACCTATATTCCCACTCACTCAACCCATACCCCTCCATTCCATCGAGGTAATATCGTGTGTACCTCTCGTATATTTTAGCATCACGGCCATCACCAATATAAAACTGACGTGTATCTAACACTTCAACTTCCAACTTATGTAATATGTTACCTACAAAAACAAGAACAATAAAACAAATTCACTTAATACAAGCTATTTCAGATCAAACTACGTATAACATTGCTGCAAATACATTAAAATGTAACTTAGCAACCACCATAATATTATGACCACCTCATCATAATGACCACTTATTTCCGAATCTTTCCACAATATTTCAACTTAATATTGAGACCAACTCAAACATCTAGCAGTGTTGCACAATCAACAGTAAAACATGCTTATAGTGAATTCCCAGGGATCTAAATAATTACTTCGTTATAGGCCTTTTCAGAGACATGATTTATCTGCCCTTGATAGCTCTTCATTAGGAGATCAAAAATGCATTTCACTACATACTGTATCAGTGACAAAAGAAGAAGCACATGTTCTAGAAAAAATAAATACGTCTCTGTATTCAATTCTTAACTATATCTGAGTTTATTGTGACCATGTTTAACTGTATATGTGATCAAGAAATATAAATTCACCTGCTTTAAAGTTGACATCAAAATTATTTACAGGTGTGCCATCATCACCAAGTTTATGGAACTCCAGATCATGCCAGGACACGGGATTCATTTCACCAGATGGGTAGAAAATAAATCCACAATGTAATCTGTAAAGTTACAAACATTGACTTAATTACAAGTATACATCAGAGATCAATAAGCTTATCTGATAACTGAGACTGCCAGCCCACTTAATCCAATATGGAAAGTGTTAGGTCCACACAACTCAGGTTCGAACCCTGGGTGTGGTACATGTTCTTTGAGGATTATTGCATCTAAGGTCCTCCAATGCTGATTAGCCATGAGGAGAAGTTGGCAGTTACTAGCAGAGAACAAAATTAAGGATCAGGAAAACTGGTTTGGTTAAATGCATATCTGAAATGCTATTGAAAATAGGTATAAACAAAATAATTTAACTTTCAGTTCCTAAAAAAAGTTCAAATTATATGCAATAAAACTCATTTAAAACAGTGCTAAAATATAAAGCACAAGGGCTGTTTAAAGTGTTTTGAGACACACTATATTTTATAATTACCATTCAAGCTAAAACTGAAACAAAATTCAGAAGATAAAATGTTTACTATGTTAACATTGGTAGTTTCATTTTGCTTCATACTGAGTTTTTCGAACAAATTAATTTCACTTCCTGCACAGTATATCAAAGATATGAAAAAACTTTCTAAACAGCCCTCAAAAAATGAAACTTCTATACTTTACACTCAGATGATATTAAGATGATGCATATTGTTGTGAAAAACATATTTATGAGATAAGGCCGAAAAAGAAGGTTTGTTTCCAGTTACCCGACTGACCCAATATTTTACCTACCAACTCATAAGTTTTACGGCATCCAAATCTTAGTGCTATATTGTAATTTTAACAACTCATTAATATTACAGCCCACATATTCCCACACAGTGTTGCCAATATATGTAAAAAAAACATAAAATAAAAAATCCCCACCAACTGACCCCTATTGTTTTGTGCATGTAACCGGGCACAAACCTTTTTTTAGTTTAAGCCTAGGATAACTCACCTGGAAGTTGTATCTGGCATAGATATGGCTGATATACATAATGAGGTACCATCAGGAAAACTTGCATACTGTATACAGTATCTGTGTAACTGTGTCCAATTCCTTATATTACCTAATATAAACATAACAATATAAAAACAAATAATTAAAGCTGTGCAATTTATTGTTTTCTTTCATCAGGGAGTTTATATACTGACCGTCATAAGAAAGTAACCATCATAAAAATTCTTCTATTTTGGCCTAATATACTGACCTTGAAATTTTAATGGTACGCAGCAGTTTTATGGTCAATAATGGATAACAATAAACCACATCATGAAATGTTTCAGCTATTTCCAGAATTAAATACATGTGATTAATTACGCTTTGTATGTTTTATACCAACATCACTTACTGGTTACTTTCTTATGACGGCCAGTATAGTAATCCCAAACCACAAAAATAAGGAATTTCATAAAATTATAACCAGTCCAAAATCAGAAATCTGCATTTCTCTGAAGAACGGGGAAGTTTTGCACAGACAAACTGCTTCATATTAGTAAGAATAGTTCACCTTACAAATTACCAGCTATCAATTTTTACAATAGCAAACAGAAGAACTCACAGAAAACAAGATTTCTACCAGGTTTAAACTTATGATAGTATTGATAATACCTTGGATTTCTTCTCAGCCATAAACCAAGCATAGTATTTACAATATATGATAATGAAAAGTAATTAACTGCTATGAACATAACAAATGGAAATAGCAAGCAAGCATTAAAATAAATTTTTACCATAAGAATGGTCCCGTACACCTTGTATATTAATACTGACTGGATCGAGCCCTTCTATATGAACAATACCAGAAGTCATACCAAACTGTTCATAGTGTGTCTGATGTATTCTATAAATAAATATACTCATCTCAATATCATTCTACAGACCAAATATACAGAGAATACACCATTATCTATCTATAGGTTCGTTGTTATTGATTTCAACTTCGAATCAACAGCCAGGGTCACATGATTATTTTTTCTATTTTTTAATGGTATTAATGGATGTAATTTGAATGGAAAGATATCTTTGTTTAAATGAAAGTATGTACTCAGATCAATTGTGCTGATGGAAGTGTATAATAAATATTATCATTGTTTTGTCATAATTAACGTTGATGCATCAATAGACAAAATTTCAGATTTCAGCTTGGAGAATGATCATAAGTTCTATAATCTTAAACCTACGTATGTCAAGAAAGTGGCTTGAGTTGCACGTCAACTAAACAGATAGAACACAATATATCTCAATTGCTAGTTTTTGAAAAATTTGAAACCAATCTAGGAAGAGACTAAAATCGCAAATCTGGATTTATTAAAAAATCCAGGTCTGTTTGTGATAATTGAGAATAATATCACGCATACCTTTTGAGAGTGTCAAAGAAGTCCCGCGACCATGATTCTCGAGCGATGGCATCACACAGAACGTCTGGATGTAGATCGGTGTCAAAATCAAAGAAATTTGTGCAAGCTTTCCAATTTAGATCAAACTTTACATCCAGAAGTTTTCCGGTAGATGTTTGTCTGAAAATATCAAAAAAAGCAAAGCATCAAAGTAAAATAAACCATGCATACTTTGGAGAAGATAGAACTATAACAAAAGGGTCTCATACAACTTAGCCATTAATTCTAAGAGAGCCAGTTCTACCTAATGGATACATAGATTTAATTAAACAAATCACCAATATATATCTAAACCTATCTCAAACGAGAGTAGGACAAGGTTTATTTCATAATTATTTGCTGAATCAATGGTAAAAAGGTACCAGGAGCAATTTTGCTGCATGTTGAATTTGGTTGAGGTATTAGGTCCATTAATATTTTGACTAAGTCCAGTGAAAATTTAATAGGAACTGTCTAACTTAGCAAGCAAACAACTGTTGAAGACACCATCCGCCCATCACAGGTGTTCCCATATTACATCCCATCAAATCAGAGTATAAAATGATGCTTAAAATATCTCAAATGACACTTAAAATACTGGTATTTTAAACCCACAATGATATAATTATAACACAAAAATACAGGAAAAACCTTAATTTTCCACCAAACTTAATGTTCCATGATTTCATTGGTTCAACAACTTTAATGTGCAGACCACCAGCAGCATATTCATTCTCTTTACTACCACGTAAAGATGTGTCTGGCATGGAAGGTAACTCAAGAAATCCCAGGTCTGGTAACTGAATATAAACAGTACAAAATAGAATGTTAGTTTACAGGTTGTTTATCAATGATTTTCATTTATGCTAGGCAGTAAATTGTTGCTAAACATAAAAAATTCTTTGTTTCTGCTAACCTGACAGACCTATTTTTTTCTGCCGATCCTAAACTTCTTCAGTCTCGGTCAATCTTTTTCTAGTAAAGTTCAGTCAATACATTGTATTTTCATTTCATATGAACTTAATCTCTGAATTTAAAGAAAGAAACTTGAATAAAATGTTCTGTAAGCCCACCAACCAAATATTTTTAGTGGATGTTAGCTAAATGTAGGTATTTATTTTTTGGCCATACCAGTGTTAGAACTGCCCATACATGCACCTGTGGAACAATCTAGTGTCATAAGCTAACCAGTGAAGCCAAGGCCAGAAAAAAATTGTGTTTACAGTTATCGGATCAATTGTATTTTCGTGCTGACCCAAACATTTCAATTACAAAAGCTGAAGTATGAAAATATTAGAGAACGATTCTTACCTCGTATTTTCATAAAGGAAAGTTTAGAAAAAAATTAGAAGTTCTCAGACCTACCCACCCTAATTCTTTTATCAAGTAACTGTAATTGTGACTTTAATTTCAAACCCAATCAATGACTGAACAATACAATAGTAATAATATTACTGCACTCATTAAACAGATCAGTTCCATAGCTGCTACTTACTCTTAAGAATACTATAGTTTGTACATGATTATTGTGTCTTCTTGCAGTTGCTGTCACCAAGAATTGTCCCTCTTTGTTACTTCCAGTCAGATAAACAGCATCCACAGCCTTAGGGCAATACAAATTGATACATTTTTTCTGAACCTCATATGAGTATTTGAATGTACTTAATTCACAAATGCCTTACCAATTTTATAATTTACATATATATAAATGTACAAAAAAGCAGAATGCATTTGGTTGGGTACCAGTGGCTACAATATTGCACAGATGCTAGTAAACAGAAACATTAACCCATGAAGAATGATTGTTAATTTTAATCATAAGGGAAATTGTCAGATCCAGATAGATAAATATATTTTCGTCCATGACTGGATCAAATAACATATAGTTACAATAGAATATCAACATATGCAACTCCTCCTTTCATAAATCTTGTACCCACACTTGGATATTCCTGTTACTGTATTTAGACAACTGTGAAATTTTATTGTTTTGATAACAAATCTAGTGACAAGAAACAAAAAAACTGAAATAACAGAATTAGGGTCCATTTCATAAACATAAGATAGCAGCTTTAAATTTAAAAATCAAGCTCAGGTATCTATTGCCAGTTGCTAAATTGTTGTAAAATTACTGTCGTAGCAATGATATGTCCATGAAAGCTTGAAACGGACCCCTGAGGAAGCAGTTGAAACAAGCATCCTGGATGATATGTACATGGTTAAATTTACATTGACACCGTTATGGATACTAACCCGCAAACATTAACGTGATTTTTTGCATAATGATCAGAATCATGATATATGCAATATTACCTTTGGATGTTCACTCGGCAAAGTCTGAACACGGTCCATCTCTTCAGGAGAATTTCTAGACCTCCGTCCCAAACCAGCATTGTCCCCTGTCACTTTCTTATTTTGCTCGCGTTTTCTCAGCCATAAAAGAAACCGAAAAACGCGGAATTTTAGCCAATACCATCTATTTGGTTGGACATAAATTCCGTTTATTTTTGGAGGATCCTGTCGGCTCAAAAAACGGACAATGGCGATAAAAATTAATACTAAAACTGCCGCTGTCACCTCCATTTCGATCAGCTGATGAAGGGAGATTATTCATGTATGACCAACAGAAAAAGTGAAACTATGGAAAGCCAAATCTGTATTACATTCGCTGCGTATATTTGATATTGTGTCGTTGGTAAACTGGTGGGTCCGTTGAGTCTGTTTGCACAGACATGAGAAGCATAGGTTTTTAATGTAATTTTAATATGGTTTGGGGGACATTGATATTTAAAGGTGATATAAACAGAAAAATATATAATTGATTAACAGTTGCTAATTTAATTGTTTTAAGCAATAATAATGTGCGCCACGATAAGGCTATAATCTAAATAAATTTAATAGGCGGAAAACAAAGATTTGTAACACAGCAGCTAATTTCAGAGAAAATGTCAGGGAGTTGCTTCCCTTGATTTGTGACGTCATAGTTGACACAGAGTATTATACAGATTCACAGGAGCTTAATGTAGTGTAAGTGCCTAAATACGTAAAAAGGCGTTAAAAGTATTTAAGTTTTTTTAAACAATTATTGAATATTATACTTTGACATCATGCACCAAAAATTCAAACCGAGCATTAAAAAATAGCGTTTTATAACGATAAAAACTGTACCCCCTATTGATATCAACGCGAACAATCTAGGGGCTCCAAGAAGATCTGTAAGTACAAATTAGACAACCAATACATACATACAACCTGACATCGTTTGCGTAATATTAAATTTATCTATTCCGGTGTCAGTTATGTTTCATTCACATTTTGACTAGATTTATAGAACTACAGCATATCTCTGCATGTAATGTAGAGTCCCTGAGCACATCTAAATTATCAGTATATTAACACTCTAAGGCATAGAAAACGAATATTATTGTTCTGATATTTCAATGACATAATCAATACAACAATTTCATTCCAACTTGAACGTTTATCCCATTACCGCTCAGATACTAATGTTTATAAGAAGATCGAAAGCTGCCCAGATACGAATAATGAAGACTCTAGTTAAAAACGCGTATTTAGATATTAAAATCATTTTTATATCACTAAATTTACTTCTTTATAAATATTAGCATTTACAAAATTTATAAGCAAAAATGTGTAGTTGCTTTAAACTTTTCTAGAAGCAGCAAACTACATTTATAATGTGTTACTCCCGATACAATACAAGTAATTTCTAACACAGTAAACTCAACAAAAATAATTGTTCTCACTAGTGGTAATAAGGTCAAGATTTTACACAAACTGATTGCATTAGCATTGCTTTTAACACTTCACTGTTCAAGGTCGTGATTTAAAGCACACAATCAATGAAAGTCGACAATTGTTTCATCATGCGAGAACTTTCCATATTACACGTGCTATGGGTCTTTGTGTGTGTTTGAAGAAAGCTGTGATGCAACATGTCAATTTCTTCTATATTTCAGTGCCATAAGAACCGGATGGTATTGTGGACATTTTACGTAAGATTATGTAATTGTTAATTGAAACTGTAAAGATGTTGATTGGAGATATGGAGCCAGTTGAAACTTGGTAATTGTTTCAGGTCCGTCATAGAAAATACAATTTTAATAGTTTTTGACAAATATGTGATGCACTTTATATCTCTATCCTTTTATTTTTATTATCACACTTCTATTTTTTTATGTATGTTTGACCAATGCTTATCATTGTTTTGAACATTTCTTTAGGACAACTGTGGTATTTAAATGTCGGGTACGCGGGAGTTGTTAGTAATTACGCCTCAAGAATTTGACGCTCCTGCATTTTGCATAGTCAGTGGGTATCTTCTAAATTTTTTTATCTTATTTCCAGACGTATAAATGTTACCCTCCTAATTTATTCAACACTGACTTCATTTCAGGATTATTTCTCTATCATAAACCTCATTTTTGATGTATATATGTGATGCTCTTTATTTATCTAACACTGACATTATTTATGAACCTATATATCTGAAGCTCTCTGTTAATCTAACACAGACATCATTTTTGTCTCTCCGGACACCTTGTATATACCTTACTGTTTGCAATTAGCTCATGAAAATAGTTTTTACGTAGTTCAGCTTCCCAGAGTTTAATTGTGACACGTATACATGAATCCATTTGTTGAATGACAATGAAGTGTAGTTCAGCTTTATAAGTATACCACAATTGTGATGTACCATACTGATATGGTATTAACTTATTGTTGATGCATACATAATTATATATGTGTACATTTTTTTTACATAAATTATACTGGTTTACAATATTTAGCAAAGTTACGTTAGCAATACTTTCCAACAATGTACTTTTGACAGCTTGGAATGTACTAACTTCTTGGAGACTTGTTAGGTCCTTTTTTGTGATTGGAAATAAAATAACAGAAAAAATACGTTTTTACACCTGTTATCAACAATCAGTTACATACCAACATAGATAACCGAACCAGTTTTCTGGGTTTTCGAGTGCTCATTAGATATAAAAAATTAAGGGTCAAAAATGACCCTTATCCAATACAGTTTGAAGATTTAACAAACAGTAGATTAGACCCTTTGGTATGAATTCTCAAGAGTCATAAGCTTTATTTTACTAATTACAAGTCAAATTGCCATTTTAAGGGTCAAATGAAGGCCCTGAATTTGTGCCAGTTCTTAACTTGATCTCTTTTAGTGACTGCTAACCCCTCCAAATGAATGATCAGTCAGTCAGTGGGTTGACTGACTTTAGATGCAATGTCTTAAACTGAATCATCACAGAGAACAAGCCTCGGCCGTGGTCCAGTGATTAGTGCACTGCGCTTGTAACCCGGAGATCTGGGTTCAAAACTCGGTCGCGGCAGATCATACCCTTCTATGAAAATTTGACAAAAATGTCGATTTTCCTCTATGTGTGGTTCCTGTTGGAAGGGCAAGTTCGTACTGGTTAGTACACAGTCCAGGAAAACTGGTTAGGTCAACCAGTTGCTGTATATAACTGAAAAATTGTTGAAAAACGGCATTAATCCCAGTGACAATAAGTCACATAAAAACAAAACGAACACAGAGAACATGATTGTGCCATGTCAAGGCTTTGAACTCGGGAACTTCAGGGGCATAGACCTAATACTCTACAAAAAGAACTAAGTATGCAGGGAACTGGGTACGAGGGATGTTAATCTTTGGATGCATGAAAGTGTATGAACTGTTGAAACAGAACAACAATGCAAACATCCATTGTAAAGGTATACACAGAATTCATGCTATAGCATTAAGCTGTTTGATGACACTATTTTGACAGTTCATGTCATATCACTGATCTAACAACATGATTATACTCTTAAAATAATGTATGAAACAATTGTAAAGAGGGGCCTCATTGGTTCAGTGGTAATTGTCTCTGATTAGCAATCACTAGCCCCTAACTTCAGGTGTTTTTGGAAGGTCGGTTGTTATACCCAGGTGTATGCCTGGTGTCTCCTTCCACCATCAAAGCTAGAAAAGTCATCAAATGACCCTGACTGTTGGTGCAATGTTAAATTCCAGAGACAAACAACAAAAAACAAACAACAAACAGTTGTACAGAAAACCCTCAGTATCAAGACCACCTTTGGGACAAAAATCCTTTCATAATATTAAGTTGGTCTTATATCTACTATTAGGTTAAATACAGAGAAAATTTTGCAGATAAGACTGATAATAAATGGTTGCTATGATGGGGTGGTCCAAATATTGAGATGGTTACCAAGAAAGATTTTATTTTACATTCTAAATTGAAGCATAATTAACATATTGTTTATTAAGATGAAAAATTATGTATTCTAACAGCATTTCATGTCTAAAACATATAAACAAAGTTTTGACTTTATGTATGTCAATTATATGTAAGATTATTATGTGTAAAAAATTGTTTGTTTGCTGCAATGCGACCCAACATTTTTTCAGTGCGCAGGTAGGTAAGGATTTTTTCTGTAAAGCAATTATTGATAATGAAAGGGTAAAAAAAAATTTTTTACAAGGAGGGTTAAAAAAAGTTGAGACACCGCGATATTTATGAGTCACTTGCATTACAGCAAACATACTTTTTTTCAAGGATGGCTTAAGTTACTATCAGCACAGTAAGTTGATAAATAAAAAAAATCATTTTATCATTCGTAACAAATACATAACTCATTTTTTGCAGTTATCTAATATGTTTTACTATGCTAAGTTCAAATAGTTTACTGCTTTCAAATCTGATGACAAATTCAAGTTGATTTGATTGACTTGATCAGTCACATGTGGGATAGCATGTAAGTGTAAACAATAAATATGTTTTGGCCTTGGTGGCCATTTTAGGCCTTAATGCCATAAAACACCGTCCCTACAACATATGATCAGTCACATGCAATAAAAGATAACAAATTAACTTCTGATTTACTATTTATTTATACACTGTATATAATTACAATGGATAAAACCAATCATATCAAAAATCAATAAAACTGTGATAATAATAATCGAAAATGCTTAGCATCAAAACTAAACCACTGCAGAACATTCACTACAAGTGGAAACAATACCAACTACATGTAAATCCACGAAAAACGACCCACTAATGTATAATTCAAGACACGCTTGGATAGTATGTCAAAGAATATCATTAAAGACCTATTGCTTGTATAATGTATCTAATTTACTATTCAGTCCATTATCAATGCATGGTAATTGAAATGTTTTAGGCATTGTACAAAATCTATACCACAAGCAAATGTGAAATACGAAAGCTTACAAACTGCAGTAGAACAAGTAACAAACATCGGTATCCAAATCAACACCAAGCACCGATATTTCCAGTCTACATTAAACACAGGGACATACAAGGGTCCATCAACACTGTCTCTTAATTAATTAATCCATTCTAGCATCTGCCAGCCTTTTTCCCACTTCTTCCCAATTTGCAACATCAAAGATAGCTTTAACATAGTCAGGTCTTACGTTCTTGTATTGAAGGTAGTATGCATGTTCCCAAACATCAATACCAAAAAGTGGTATTAAACCTGAAGAATACCAATAATTCATACCTCTAAGTTCAGGTATTGTAAAACCAAGTATGACAGAAAATCTGACAATAACAGATAAAACAACTTGTCTCCAAATGTTGAAGGGGTGAAATATTTTTTTTGACATTTTGATCTGCAAACTAACAAATCACAATGGACAATATAATATATAAATGTGATATTTCAAAGTTAAATACATGTACCAGTATGTTTACAAATTACAATAAAGGTTCATCTACCTGTGGTGGCAAATAAAGGATCCTGGTTGGCACAAGTTGCAATCTTCAGTCTCCCATTTACTGGGTTGACTCCAAGCCATCCCCATCCAGAACCTTGTACTCCAACAGAAGCTGCCATCAGTTCAGATTTCATTGCATCAAATGAGCCAAAGTTTGCTTTAATAGCACCCATGAGATCACCTGAGGGCAATCCTCCACCATTGGGGCTTAGCACTTTCCAAAATATGGAATGGTTCAGGTGCCCACCACCGTTGAATTTCAATGCAGGCTGTAGAGAGATTATTTTGGAGATATCGCCTGCAATGTAACAAACAATCACTATGATGGTATTTCTTTCATTATCATTTCATGAATACATTTGAAAGAAAAATTATACAACAAAATACTTAAGCGTGTAAATTAGAACTTTTTAATATCTATAACAAAACGATTGCTTTGCTCAAAGTTCACACACGAAACAAAATTTAGAAAGGATACCCTTAGCCAAACATAACTAAACAATGTAAACAAACAATAGTCATGCTAATAAAGCACAAAAATAAAACTATCAATAATAAAATAACAAACAAAACACATAATCTCATTTTGCACTGAACAGTTCTGAAAACACTTCAAGACAAATATACTGAAAGTATTATTACTCATAACTCACTATTTTTAACAGCATCAGCCAACTTTTCCTCTGTGGCATTCAGGTTGTTGACATAGGTTTGGTGATGCTTCTGATGGTGGATCGTCATGATATCACCAGAGATAATGGGAGCAAGTGCATTGTAATCATAAGATAAGTCTGGCAGGGTGTGCTGAGACCGAGTTGCAGTACTAATTGGAGCCACTTTTGGCAGCAATCTATTCAAAATAGAATAGTTATCTATATTTAATACTAGTATACAATGATTGATGTTGTCACAAATCAATACATATCAAATAATACCAAGAAACCATATATTTCTACCACATAATTTTGAAAGGTTAATGTGAAAATACGGCTTTAGCACTTCCAAGAAGCATATTACAAGTAATAATTAAGTCAATCATAGAAAACAATACTTGAACAGATCATCGAGTTTTCGAAGGCTACAGTGAGCACAACTATTTGAAACAAATTTCTTAATTCAGTATGTTGAGTCTTTCACAAAGCATAGTAAAAGACTAGTTTTGCAGGTACATCGTCATACCACTGAACTGAAAGGCTTGTGCAGTGAGGAAGCATAGGTAACATAAGGACCAATTTGCCCTGACATATGAAAATGCTGGGGCCTATCATAACATTATCAAGTTTAATCAGCCAGTTTAAACAATGCTAAGACCTGATTTAATCAGATCATGTTAGGATAGAAATAATACACTAGTTATCTCTTACTCTTAAATTGAGCAAAACTACTAACTCAGGACCTTTGGGAAGGGGCCTTAGCCTTTCATTTTGGGCAACATTTTCAGCCAAATTAGGAAAAGGTAGATGGACTTTCAAGATACATCAATAAACAAAGACTGACTCAGAACTTCTCCAAACTGGAAGAAGAGATTGTTTGCAATTGCAAAGTCATCGAATATTGACCTTTATTATAGAAGAAAAAAGGCCTTTAAGTAATTAAGTTAAATTGTTTATATTGAATATTTAGCCAGACAGACACAAAACTACACAAAATATACAAAATATGCAGACATATCAAGGAAGAATTTTAATAAATAAAAATGTTGTTAATCATTAATAAATAGAACATTAATGCATTCAATACACCAACTTAGAGACCTATATCCGAGGTAATAATCTATCCGAATATTAGACCACACACATTAGTAAAGTTCAGTCGAAAATTGAATACCCCCTTAAACATTTAGTGACTTTCAATAAATTGTAAAGATAAAATGTACCTCACAAACTTGAAACTTTGGGTTGACAACATGGTTTTCTTAAATTACTTGCTTGTTACAACACTGTCTGACCTTTTGTAAGGTTGTTGTTGTTGTTGTTAGTTGGCGGAGGTCACGGCTACACCGCGGGGTCAAATATTTTTTGGTAAAATCGTCTGACGTGATTTTGCATTGATTATCAAATATTCTAATGCATTTACTCAATAAGACATCTCTATTATCAAATAGTATTCACAGACACTTATAGCGCGTGTCGTTTTATATTCCTAGTATTAAACCCCGCATATTAGGTTTACCAATCCGCAAATTAGGAGCATTCTCTATCGGGAATGTTTATGTCGGCACCGTCGGCAGCGGAAGTCGTGCATTTGTTTTCATGAAAATTCTAGAATAGACATATCACTCTTCAGAATGGTATTGCTTCAATGTTATAACAAGGGGTGCCAGTCTAAATTCGATCCGTCTCTAAACACAGCAGGTATGGGTTGTGTTCTTTTTTATCTCGATCATTTTTAAATTCGGCTTCAGTTTTACAGTTCTCAGACTTCACCATGATCAAATATGGGTCTTTCCCCACCCGTTTATCCAGCCATTCGTTCCTGTATCGTCTCATAATCCTGCAACCTCATGTAAACCATGAAATAGAATTTAGCAGTGCTAATATTTAGTCCGAATTGAAATCAAGACCTTTCATGCAGGTTTTTATGCCATACAACCCTATGGGTTCACATATACTGATATAGTAGTATTTCGCCCTACTGAATCATGATGCTTGAAACTTCAGTACAATAGTGAAGAGAGTAAAATTATTTTACTAAAATAATTGGCTTATCAGTTCCTTAGTTTTATATTAATTTCAATTTTCATGTTAGTAATCTCATTTATTACCAATTGAATTATTAAAAATATGTTAAGTACAATAGGGTGAAATGCTATTATTTCATCGTACTAGTATTTTTCCATTTATTGCTGATGCTGTTCCAAGGGAGTATCTTTTACCTGCAGAGGTGATTCAAGATGATGATAAGGATAGTCAGGTAACTGTTGAGGGTGGTGTTCTCGTAGATGCTGCTGAAGATGTCATATCTGTTAGTATGTTTAAAGAAAAAGAAAAGCAGTTGAAAAAAAAGTGAAATCTGAAAAACAAGGTAAACTTAGGAACACTATGGGTAAAATTGTTGCTGGTTGTGAACTAAATGAAGATGTTGTTTTAAAAATGAAAGAACATAAAATTAGTCTGAAGAGGGTAAAAAAGTCAACAAAGGCCAATTAGACACCTGAGAAATCATTCAAAAGAAAAGGTAAAACCAAGTTGAAATCAAGTTCTCCACAGCCTGGTCCATCTCATATAAATTTGGCTTTAGATTCTGATACTGATAGTTTGCAGTCAGGCATTAACAGTGATGATCTTCGTTGTGTATGCAACAGGTTCACCCCAGAAGAAATATCTAGGAGCATATCAGTCATCTTTGTAAAATGGGCAAAATGTGATGGGGTGAAAAAAGGTTGCCATTTAATATACTGTACCCCAGTTCGAGTTGTTCGAAGAGGACGCACTTTCCTGTGTCCCCACTGTGTAGCAGAAGAGTAAATTAAAACCAAACAAACAATTAAACAGTTAGAACAGTTGAACAGTTGCATTTATTGCTTTCTTCAAGTTAAAGTGTTGTTGGAACATTTTATTGATTTTTTATGAAGACCAGTTAACCCATCAATTAAAATTGTGTGCCTAAAATGTCTGTGCATGTGCTCTGTGACGTCATCGATGTCAAGGACCGTAATGGCGGCCATACTATTGAGAGATATTGTGATAGTTTCTGGAACTTTGTAGACTTTATTTGAAATGCATAAAAGATGACGATTGATGCCGATTTAGCGGAGGACACATTTTATCAAAGTATGTAGTATTTTCTTCGTTTCTTGTATGTTTTTTTTTTGCATTTATGCAGATCGGTTTGTTTATGTCATTGGAATATGAACTCCCGAGGGTATTTTATTTTCAGAATCCTGTAAGTACCATCCTGGTGGCCCAGTGTTCCATGATGCATTGAAAGGATGGTCTTGTTGTAAAAAAAGAAGTACAGACTTCACAGAATTCCTTAATTTTCCTGTAAGTGGCTAATTATTCAAAAACAAACATTACCCTCTTGTTTCACTATCATTCATTAAATCTTTGGTTGAAATGTATACCACAAGATTCTACCTGACATAACTTTCTATGAGCTCTTACTGACATTTTAAGCTCAGACATTGTTTTTTGACAATTACCTAATTTTTAGTGTACCAATGAATTGATGAGTTATTTTTCTTATTTTATTTTATCACATATATCTGAAGATTCAGTTGGTTTTTATATATTATGCATTTTATAGGGTTGCACAACTGGTTTTCATTCTAATGAAAAACCTAAACAACCAGAGAAACAGCCAGCTAAGGATGTTGTTATACCAGACACACAGGTAACAAACTAACAATGTTATGTATAGGCCTTTTATGAAAGTAGGTTACCTCCTTTGCAAAAATCTGTCTCATTCAGATTCCTTTGGACACTGGGTAGTATTTTTGATAATGGTGTCTTGAGACTAAGAAAACTGATACTGAACTTTACTACTTGCCGAGGTATCAAGAAAGGCATTGATTGAAAATAATTGATAATCACATTAATCAACTGTTTATAAAAGGTGTTAAAAAACTGGTAATAATTGTTGGTGAAGTAAAATTAATCCTGCTACCGTTGTTCAGTGTGTTTATGTAGTTCTATTAGAACTTAGTTATATTCATTGAATGCAGAAATGTCGAGTAATATACACATTAGTCCCAGATAACATTTATTTAAAAAAATGACAATACTATTAAACTTTAAAAAATGGCGAGCAGTTGAAATTTTTTATAAATTATCAAAGGATCGAAGATGACCATTTTTTTAAAGCATAACCTATGTCATGTAGAAGATTCATATTCTTAATCCATAAGGCAACTCAATAATATAATCAAAATAATCTGGAAGCTTCAGTTAAGCTCTGTTAGTCTGTTTTATAGTTTTATCTCAGCTAAGAGATCTGGTTCTGAAATGAACATTTTTCTTATCCCATGTTTGAAAATAAAGTGTTTTGTCCTATTGATTTTGTTGAGATCTTACGTCAGGTAAATGTCTGAAATGTATACCATCAGCAGAAATTTTAAGTCTAAAATCTATCTTTGTTAAGGTATGTCTGAGAAACAAGCCCCAGTTTCCTTGAAACTGGCATATTGGCTCACTAAACTATAAAATCAACTTGATTTTATAGAATGAATTCATCATTTTTTAAAAAACCTGTTTTATAATTGCAGGATGAAAAGCCGAAGCCAGAGATGATGAAACAGAAAGTAGGCAATGATAATACAGAACGTCCATCAGAGTCTGAACCATTTCACAAACTTAAAGTTACTGTCACACCATCATTACAAAAAGCCTTGGACAAATGTCTACAACAAATGAGTCTCAAACCAGATGACACTAGTGGTAATTGCTTGCGGTTTCATACTTATTCTTTTACTTATCCGATTAACAGTGTACTGTGTAGATATGTAGTATTTATGCAACTCCAAAGATTATTGTACTTATCCTGTTCATAGCAAGTGTACGTATATTACGGATAATTGTTTTATCAAGATGTGTGAGATTCTACACCCATTTTTTTCATGAGATAAGATAAATTCTCTTGTTGTTTTATATTTTCATTTAGATTTGCTTTTATGTAAAGTGATGATGCATTAAAACGCAAATTGATTGTAAATATAAACAAAAGGCTTATCAGCATCTAAAAGAAAGTATGTGTAGTGGATATGTACTCTGCCTTTTACCAGTGAGGTTGTAAGGTTTGACCCTAGAAAAGTCAACAAGCATATTTCGTCTTGAGACACTTGTACTATGTTTATCAGGAAGGCGGCACATGATTCATACAGGCATTGTTTTCAATGCCATGACACTTAAGAATATTGATAAAGAAAATATTATTATGATGTTTTAACTGTTAATTTATTGATATATTTATATTGATATATTCATAAATATTATATTATTGATGTATTTGTAAATGTTATATTATTGATATATATATAAGTATTATATTATTGATCTATTGTATATATTATGTTATTGTATTATGTATTAACTTATTTCAGAGACTACAGTAGAGGGCGAAATCAAAATAGGAACACCATGTACAAATAACAGTTGTAAGGCAGTAAGTAGACATAAAATACACAAATACATTTGTCACTTTCAAATCATGTAATTCAAATTTGCTCATTTGCAGCATTATGCTGAAACCTTACTTGTTAAGATAAAAAGTCTTTTTTCCTTTCAAAAATAACATAAATAATTTAAAACTGGGCTAGATTTTTGGCACATGATCTGTTTTTTTGTTTTTTAGTATGGAAAGTCTTCTTTTCATTTGATAGTTATTGTAATTGAAATTAAGACCAAGCCATGACAAATATTTAAGTGCAGTTTTTGTTTTCCGATGATGTTAGCTTACATGTTCAGATATGAGGAAATCTTTTATTGCTTTTACTAAGGTTTAAAATAATGCTATAAATCTAACAAATAAAGCTGTCCTATATTCATGTTAATCAAATATTACAAAATTAATATTTATGAATTAATACTTAACCCGCCTAGTGACTTTTTTAAGTTTTTTTGTTTTCATTTTCTGATTTCAAACTGGAGTTAAGTCCCTTTGATGTCTTTCGATGAAATTTTATTCTCTGTTTGCTGAAACAAATATCTAGTTCCTTTTGTGCTAAATTTGTATGAAACTGTTATTGTAATACAATTTATTTACTGTTTATGAATGAAATTGTTTTGTTTTACAGACATACACCTCAGCTGACAGCAATGATGAGTCATGTCTGTATCATCCTGGTGTCGCTATATTTCACGAAGGGTAAGTTAGTAAATTTCAATTTGTCCCAGTGTATGTGAAAAACACTGAAGTATTTTTTGGATCCGAGGACTGAAAAACTTTAAAATCTTTCTGTGCCTCACAAGATATTACTGGCCCACCATATATATTTATGTACTTAAATCTTCACTAAATACCAAAGGAATTTAACTGGACTTGAGGGCCATTGAATTACCAAATTTGTACATTTGTTTCATATTTGATAAGGTTACTGATATTTCTATATCTATTGTGACAGCAAGGTTGTCACTAGACGTCAAAGTTTGAGGGCAAAAAATTATGCTTGGCTGATGAAAATTTGAAGAGTCAACAAAATTTCCTTCTAATTTTATTGTAAATTTGACCCTTAGGTACAAATTCTCAAGAATCAGAAGCTTTATTTTACTGATTACAGGAGTCAAAATGCTGCTTTTAGGATCAAATGAATGTCTTGTAATAGAATATTTGTATTTAGTAGTTGATACATATGTGTATTCTCATTCTAATTATTTTTTGTTCTTTTTTAACCCTTCAAATTATTATCCGCCAAGGATCATTTTGCACCCTCAACTTTGGCATCTAGTAAGCACCCTGTATAGAGTAATTGATACATGTGTGTTTTCCCATGCAGATTATTTTCGGATCTTTTGTAGTATGAAGTACTGGTCTTGTTGTCAGAGAAAAACATCAGATTTTACAAATTTCTTGGATCAAGTTGGATGTGAAACTGGGAAACATGTCTGGATAAAGAAGGAGGTAAACCAAAAATATTTGTCTTAAATCCACCATTGTGAACAGTAATTCTTCAAAAGTTTTCCTACGAATAATTCTCTTATCCTTTTATTTTTTTATCTGGAAAAGTCTTTCTTTCATTCACAGACATAACACTTCTGTCATTCTTAATCTAACTGAATGGATGTGAACATTTTATTTTAAAATCAGTCCTCTGTTGTTGTTTACATATATGAATCTATATCTCCCTATTAGTACACAGAAAATCACTTGCTAATTTCATCTAGACCAGAATTGAGAGACAAAAAATGACCTTGATATGATAACATATCTTTGGTCAAATTGTCACCAAGACAAGATCCTATGTCTAGTTTTCTATACTAAAGTTCGTCTTTTTTCAGAATTCAGATGAAGACAGGCCAGAGACTGTGAATCTGTCTGTGTTTGCTAAAGTAGCAGTACCAGACCAGACTTATGTTGAAGTGAATCAAGTTGTTTGCAATATACATATAGTGTTTGAGGGTGGAAAGAGTGTGTTTGATGAGAAAATAATCCTCAGGAATGTAAGTAGATGATTAAATTTATTGTCATCGACTGGAGAGCAGTTGACCCTGCTATTGTCGATGCTAAAAGGTTGACTATTGAGTCTACAGACCTTTGGTTTGTAATTATCAACACTGGGCGCAGCAAATGTTCTCTGTATTAATTTAGTGAAGACATTGCATTTAAGGCCTTACATCTACTAATTAATTCATGTTGAGAAGTTGACAGTTACTTGTGGAGAATAGGCTTACCGGGTAGTACTGGTACAGAATCCAGGAAAACTCTTAGGTTGATCTTTGGTTGATTTACTTTAGATAGCAAATAATCCATATTGATATAATGTTTAGATCAGATGTCTTGGTCATGGAGCTCACAGAACTAATTGTTTTTTATGCATAGCTGGACTCTGAGTCTCAGATAGGCATATATTTGTTGAACTTTGTATGATTATTAGTGCTTACCATTACCAACTGTCTGGATTAGTAATTAAACAGCTCTTGTTCATTGGCTGGTTTTTTACATCACAATGCAAGCATTCAGGCCACAAAAAAAGTAGTTACATTTACCGTTACTCAACCAACCATAAATTTTGGTGTCGACCCTGAAGTTTCTTAAAGCAAATCCAAAGTGTGATAATATTTGGGGATGAATCATACCTCCAAAGTACGAAAGACATGTTTTGAAAACTAACATTGGGAAAGTTTTGGACTTACCTACCATATTTTTTTGTCAAATAGCTGTAAATTTGACTATTTCTTTTTTCTAGCTGCACATACTTAGGTTGTAGTTTGCAATTCTTTACCAATTAGCTGCACAAATTCTTCAGTTTTGATAAATGAATGCCACAAGCCTATTGTACGTTTTCGTGACAGTATTGTCAAGATCAGTTTCTTGTTAAGATGGAGTTAAGTATGTAACTATTTCATGTCTTGTCAATGCTTTAAGCTATAATCTATGTATGTTTTGGTTTTCAGCCAATTGTGCCAGACAAGTCTGAAGTCAAATTGTTGGGAACAAAAGTGGAAATTATATTAAAAAAGGCAGAATCTTTCAGTTGGCCATCTTTAGAATTAAAACAGACACCTGAAGCTGAAAATGGAGTTTCAAATTGATGAAAGATTTTGTTAGGTGCGAAATAACCTCAGTCTGTTTAATTAAGATGGACCAGCTTATCGTGAATTCTCAGTTTATTCCCTGGACAATTCATTGAGTGGCTTAGGAACGGCAGGTACTCGTCTTGTGAACAAAAATCACATCTTACAGCTGTTGTTAAATTAGGAAATTCTCAACAAACGTCAGCATTGAAAGTGTTGTCATAGTCGGTATATATTAATGTAATGTTGTATGTACATGGTTATGATTAAATTGGATTATCATGGGGCACATTTTTGTAGACAAGTAAATATGTTGAGAAAATCAGAGGGGTATACAGGACCGTGCAAGCCAGTTCTCTTCAAATTCTTATTGAATAGATGTTGATGCATTGCAATTGCCATTTTAATCACTGGCATTCATGTCTGTCTAATAATTGTTTGGCTATTAGACTGCCATCTAGTCATATTCTGGTTTTGAAAACTTCATTCTGCGGTGAACAAAAAAGTTCTCCCTCTTGATCAACAATCAATCACACCCGTGTATATATCATATGACTTACAGATCTGATGATAATTATATACGTTGATAGTACACATTTAATGTTGAAATTAAAGATTGTTTTGAGTTAAATGTCCTGAAGTTTTTTTTATATATTTTACACTCCTTGATACTTGTATACTAGACAACGATAGTTAAATATGTGCTACATTAGTCTGCAATCTCAATTCAAAATGTTTGAGATAAAAAGCAATTATGATAGAAGTGAATATTTTGCTACTATTTAAACAGAAAATGGATGCATATTTATATGATTGCAGTGATTGAACTCTTGCTTACTAGTAAATGCTTAGTTAACAAGTTGCCAGAATGTATTTAGAAATACCTTACTGGACTGGTAGAAAGTGGACTTATTGAGTCAGTCATAAGTTAATAACAAGGCCCAACAAATTTAGGGCTACATTATAACAAGATAGCATGATAACCTTATAATTATTATTTATGTTCATAATCTGTTCTAGACTTTGATTCATTAACTATCGTCAACTTTAAACAAATACAACAAACATGGCATTGTTTGTAATTCAAAATTTATTTATTTAGCTTTATTTAGCGTTTTTTTCCATTTTGCAAAGCAATGTCACTCTGATACGTTTGTGTCCCACTTCATCCTCTATTGAGATCCCTGTATGACCGGTGTAATGTATAAATGTGTTTTAATATATATTTAAATATTGATGCTCTGACTTAGTCGGTATGTTGAGTATGTTTGGAATAAAAGTTGTTAGTGTGGCGGTGTGTGTGTGCGTGCATGTGTGTGTGGACTGTTATAAGAAAAATGAATACTCCTTAATAGAACCACCTTGAACTAGAAAAATGTTTTACTTTCTTAAATACTGTTTCCATGATGAGTTCATAAATAGATATAATACATTATACATTGTATAAGATATAATTTACATGCATTTATAGTTCTTTTTTCTTTACCTAAATCAGCCACCTTTTACCTGTGTGCATTTGTGAAAATCTACTGGATTAAACATAACTGCCCTTTGATGATAAACTTATCTACTTTGTTGTTATGTATTCTCTCATTCAAGTAAAATTTCCCTATTTTTTGTGTTTTATGCCTGTTTTCAACTTTTTACTGTATTTCACTTACCAGCTGGCATTTATCAGTTTTGCTGGATTCTGTACCAGTTCTAACTTTGTTCTCTGCAAGTAACTGCCAATATCTCCTCATAAACCACTCGGATCAGCAATGGAGATATATGTCTTTAACCATATCAATACAGAGAACATATGCTATGCCCAGAGTTCGAACCCAAGGTCCATAGACTAAACATCCTACTTATTGAGCTAAGCATGTAACAACCAGGTAAATCCAATTCACTCAGCTGTAGGTAATGTTGTCCATTTGTATCATGCATAAAAATATTGAATTTTCACGCAAAACTATTCAACAAATTACTAGATTCCCTCCCTACTTGTACTTGGCAATGTGAGTGTATAAAACACAAATGAAATTATGATACTTTATTTTTCAAGTGATAGAAACATTTTAAGAGGACATTATTGACAAGGGGATAAATGTTTACATCAAATAACCATGAAAACTGAATTGAAGTACATGTATATTACAAATGAAATAAATAAAAGGATAAACTTTATGAATTTTAATTTCAGTTTATATAACCCCCATGAAGACTCTTAAAAATGATGTTGTCAAGAAATTCAACATTTTTATTAGACCAATCAAGTAAAAAAGTCCACAAAATCGAAGATAATTCGGATGTATTACTGAAATTCTTAATGTAGTTAATTATTCCCCTTTTCCTCACTAATGGTATTTTATGAAAGGTGATAAATGTATTTAGGGTCATGGATGTGAGAAAATTCAATATGAAGTTATCCCATAATCGGACTAACATCTCTACCACATAACACAAAATGGAAAATGAACTATTCAAAAGATTTAAGTAAACCCTGAATTCTACTTCGAAAACAAAAACTAAAAAATTAATAAAATACAAAAAACTATGTGCTACAACATCAGGTGAGTTTCCAGTCATGAAAAGAAAATAGTAACAAACAGAGATTGTACAAATAATTTATAACACATTGTGAAACAAGACTTCCTAATACATACTGGTAATAGTTCATACTAGTAGAAAAATAATCAGGAAGAAAAGAAAAAAGATTATAAGCCGATCTGTTTCAGGTATTATATCCATAACATTATACTTTTTTATGTATTAGCTCAATGCTAATAAAAAATGTTTATATTACATAAATAGTACTGTCCAATAATTGTTATTTGATAGTTGCCCAAGATTTATTTTAAGACACAGCTTGAAAATTTTGTAACAGCTGTTGCCCTTGTTGAAAATTTTTTTTTATTAATTTCTGAAGACATTGCACAAAGACCTACCTTTTCTTTAGTAAATTACTGTAGACTGATACAGTTCAGCATCTGCTAACTGTAAGTCTTCATTGGATCAGATCTTTTTTCTTGAATCTTTGAAAAATAGGCTACGTCAAAAGTCTTCAATACACATATAAAGGGACAACAACTCATTGTCATTGTTTTGGAAAAATCTCACAGTAAATCTATGTGTATCATAGAAACCTACAAAAATGATTAAATTTCCCAAAACCTGTCCACTGCATTTTCAGATAATTATTTTACATACTATGGATACAAAGTCTTAAAAATTATGTTCACATAATATGCTCAACTGAAGTCCTATTTCTACACTTTTTCATATTTTTTAGGCAACATTTAATTATTCAGGTCTTTTTAGTTTCCAAATAATATCATATGACCTGAAAAATAGGTCTTTTTAGTTTCCAAATAATATCATATGACCTGAAAAATATCATGAAATTTATAAACAATCTCTGTAGTCACAATAAGAACAATATAATATACCATTTTAACAAGAACTTGACTACAAACACACCAAATTATTGAGACAGATTCCATTTGAGATCCTTCTATCACAGATACACAGACTATCTATATACAGTTATTTACATTTATACATAAAACTATCAAACCATCAATATACATGTAATCGTACCTAGTGCAGTAAAACATGGTTATAATGAACTCTGATATAGTGAATACTCATATAGGGAAGTATTTATTTTTCCCTCAAACATGTCCAACTTCATTTTCATAAACTTAGTGAAATATGGATAATAATAATAATAATAATAATAATAATAATAATAAAACCTTGATAATGAGATCCCCTTTGGGACCTTCAAATTTGGTTGTAATAATGAGGCGGTCTTAATATCAAGTTATAGGGGAGTTATTGAAAACCATTCCAAAAAATAAGTGGTTCTTATATTAGGGTGGTCCTAATATGAGGTTTTACTGTAGTGAAGTAATTATCTGGGACCCATGAATTCACTATAACCAAGTTCTACTGTGTAAAAAGACTTTAAGTAGTTGTACATGAAACATAAACAGACATTTATCTGATGTCATAATTGGACAGAAACCAAGAGTGACATAGGAAGGGACAATTAGCCAACCAATTCTTCACTTTCCATATAAACAATCCACATTTCTTGATGTGGGCATAGAAAGTATTATATCATAAAGAAAATAATTTTCCATACAGCTGACCTAATTATATCACTTAGCATTAAAAAACAATAGGCCTTCTGTAAATACCATGAATGTCGAAAAAATAATTTAAGTCTTACATTGAATATAATCAAATGCATGTAGACAGAAGTATTAGTTAGTCATAAGTATTTTAAGTTAGCAATAGGAAATAATTGCATCAAAAATAAAGGGCAAGTTTCAGCTTAATGTAAACATAACAAATGAAATGTACAAGTATTTACAATACTCAGAAAAAAAGATCGCATTGTATTGACAAAATATACAATGTATCATCTTTAGTGGGTAAAACATCTTTGGTATACTTGTACCATGCAGTATAATTCATTGACATCTCAGTATCCAAGTTAAACAATGTGAACAATGTTGAAATTAAAGAAATAAATATAATAAAAGCCTATATTGATTTAACTTGGTTGGTATACTGTGTTACAGCAGGTAAATCAAAGCCAGATTGTCTGAATGCAGTACCTGATCATGTAAAACATGAAATGAATCTTGACACAGATGATGATGTTAGTACAGATAGAATTAGTAATGATCAATATTGCAACGTGTAACATAAATACTGAATGGTATGGCACAGGTATGGACAGTTAGTAGATTCATGGATCATGGGAGAGTTAGAGACCATAGGCCAGTCAACATTGTCATATAGGCACAAAAATGATGTCAGAATCATCAAGAATGGTACATGTACTTGATATAAACTGAAAATGACAAAATTTAACATCATCTTATCATTATACCAGTATGAACAAATAAACAACTTGTATCATTTAGTGTTGCCATACTATAAATAATCATCATTGTTACAAATGGAAGAAAAAAGTCAATAGCAAAAAAAAGAAAATAAATGAACTAAATACCCTGTATAAACACAGCTCCTACATTTATAACTTCAATTTCAAGTATTTCCAGTCATCTTTTAATTAACAAAACTAATATATATTTTTACCCATTCAATACAGTGAAAGATTCAAACACTGAGGCTATACATGTAAGGGATTAAAAAATGTTCATTCAACATAATGATATATTTATGTAATCTCACACCTTTATGTACACAGGACATACTTCATATTTACATTACATTACATTACATGTAAATACAAAAAAAATAACTGCAAATATACAAAATTAACATACAGAGAACCTCAATGTTAAGACCAACTTTGGTACCAAAATAAATAAGGGGACAAAGAAAAAAGGTCATGAGCAACAATTATCATTTTTACCACGTCAACAAGTTGACTGTATTGCCAAATATGGACTGGCCCGTCATTTCAAAGCCATGTAATTGATACAAAAATATCATAATTGAATAATTTTTCAATATATTCTATATAAAATCCATGGAAATTTTAACAACAAAAATTGAGACAAAAAAAAACAACATAAAATTACATACCAAAATGAAATTATTATATTAAACAGCTGCCATGATACAATGATGCCAAAATAATATAATAAACATTCAAATTCCTACAAAAACATTATAAATATAATATGAAACAAAAAGAGCAAAAGTTTTGTAAATTGTGATTAAATATTTCTAGAGATGAATTAAACCCAATAATTCAATGAAAATTAGGTAAAAGTTTGAGAAAAATATAGTTTTTATGAGGTATTTACATACTTATGTACATGTGGAGAAATGATACTGGGGGAATAATTCCATAGACTAACTGGTACATTGATAAGGCAACATGGTACTATAAGCCCCAAAATCTAAAGGGGCTTGAATAAAAATAGAGGTATAACTATACATATTTGGCACATATTAATCAATACACCAATCTATCCAGTCAATAAAAAAACTAATTAATGAAGGAATGGCAATGAACTTTCAGTGATATAAAATGTACACTTGAATAAATTTCTATGTAATGATACTTCTGTTCATATCATCATTTATTTAATATTTTTTTCACTCACAAAACACCTATCACTATTACCATACAACAAGTTTTCCTCTCAATGCTACCTTGCCCCTAGTTATTAAACTTGAGAACAGTCTAAGAGCTAAAATCTCAATTACATTCTCAAAGAATGAAAACATACTACTGTTTAAGGTTTAAATCAATATCCAGATCAATTAAACAGATTGAATTATATATGCTAAATATAAGACCATGGTAAATTTAACAACATTACAAAACAATAAAAAAAGAGATTTAAAACAGGAGATTGATCTCAAGTTCTACAACCTTAAGCTAAAATTGTATTCTATTATGTAAATAATATGCTTCAATCCACTCTGCCAAAATGGATGATATATGATTTTTTTAATGGTAAAACTTAATACATTTGTTATGTTAATAACCAACCGATTGAATACAGATAAGTTAAATGGAGCTTTATAACGCTTTTGGGGATAGCAAACACATTAAAACAGATAGTTATAAATGAGCCAGTGAAACAACAGCTGTAACTTAATTAGTTAATGCAACAAAATTCTCACAGGATTTCGATATTGCAGTAAATACGTAAGTCAATAATTTGCATCCTATAACAGAAAATGAAAACACCTTAATATTTGATAGGACAAAGCTCTTGAATGGTCTTACAAGTTTTAGAAGTTTCAAAAACATCACAAACAAACACCAGCCTTTTCAGTAAACACTACTTATTACACTGAATAAAGCAAATGGCATTTAACTTTTAAATTTAAGTAAGATAAACCTTATTTAACAAAATATAACAAACTTGATTTTTTAAATATGCATCTTCTCTGGTAAATAGCAAACATGCATTGAACTGGGAAATGCCCAGCTTATCCAAAGAGTTCTGTATAATGACACGACAGAAATTACATATGGTAGAACAAAACCATTGCATTATTTAGAATTTTGAATACAAAATGTATAAAATACATGCACTAATCAACAAATACGTTAGGCAGCTTTAAACGAAAAAACAGTCCATACATATATGTGCCTGTTTTCTGTTATATACCAGGGTACTGGTACACCTTACCAGTTTTCCTGAATTGTATACTAACCAGTACTAATTTACCCTTCCACAAGTAACTGGCAACTTCTCCACATGTTGATGAAAGTCAACATTTTTGTCAAATTTTCATAGAAGGGTATGATCTGATATGACCAGGATTTGACCCCTGATCACCAGGTTACAAATCTAGCTTAATAACCACTAGAAAATGGTCGCAGCTAGTCCTATATATACTAGTTCATGCACTCGTATATAATTGGATATATGGATGCTTATTTTCAAGCTTGGACTTTTTATGTTCATCAAGTCATCATGGAGAGTAACACAGCAAAAAACATTAAATCTCCATGTAAAACTTCCAACAAATCTACAGCACATCTCCCTACCATCAGAACGAAGCTCACACTTAACGACATTTGATATAATAGTAGGTTTATAACATGTATCACTACACAAGTACATCTGAATCACTGGGTAGCACAAGTCAAATTATCTCCCATATCATTAGCTAGCTTATTACACATCATGTTTCGAATTTTCTCCACTTCAGATCTAAGTTCTTTCACTTTTTTAAACCAATGTCTGAGAGACTGAATGTCACCTGACATACCACCGACAGCGCCATCTTCATCATCTAATGTCCCTGAAATATGGACAATGTATTGAATTTGTTCAAAAGAACTATACATTACATTATATTATCCTATTTTTCCAACAAACGCAGAATATTGTTACAATTCCTCATCTAGCAAGGGGCACTCGTGGTCCAGTGGTTATGGTCTCTAATTAGTTATCACTAACCACTCACTGCTGTGAGTTTAAATCTCACCCAAGACCAGCAAAATTTTACTCGTAGAGAAGAAGTCCAGCCTGTTTACAGAAGATGCACACATCTTCTACCACCATTAAAACTGGAAAAGCTGCTGAATGACCTGGTGGTTGGTGTGAATTGTAAACCCGAGAAAAAAATCATGTATTAGCAGGAATGTAATTGAACTGGACAGAAACAGTTTTTTCTACTGGCAATTGTGATACATCAACATTTGTTCAGCGGGTCAATGTTTACCCTACCCATAAACATGTCTCAATGGATTAACAAGTTTTACAAAAATGACCCCTACGATCATCCAATCCAGGAAAATTTGCAGAAAAATCACACCCCTGAAGTTGTCTGGCAACTGATGGGATCATCTTCGTAATTCGATTATCTAGGTTTTATGCAAAAAAGGAGACATAAGGATGAATAATTGAGTGAGTTCAGAAGTTATCTGACATAAATTGAAAAGACAGAATGCAGGTAGATTATCATCTAACAGTGACTCAAACATGGTTCATCACACAGAAAAAAAACTTTAAATATATTCTTGATTATTATACAATCTTCAATGTCAAGGAATTAACTATGAATATTTTTGATTATGCATCCAAATTTATTCATACAAACAAAAATAAAGCAACATTTTTTCACAGGGTTTAACGCCATTTTTTCAACAATTTTTCAGTTAAATATGATGGCCAATTCACCTAACAAGTTTTCCTGGACTGTATTCTAACCAGTACTAATTTACCCTTCCACAATGAGCTGGCAACTTCTCCACATATAAGGGAAAATCAGCATTTTTGTCAAATTTTCATAGAGGGTATGACCTGCCACGACTGGGAGCGCAACAATTAATTTTACTGCAGGACTCTTTTTCCAAATCATTGTATGAATCAAGGCAGATATACAAATGTGTAATCTGTATAAATTCCCCAACAAAATTTGTTAATGTTTTCTGAAATAAGACATTTACACTTGCATGAAGTGTCTCATTTGTCACACATGTTCCTTCATGACCAGCATGTATCAGAATTAATTCTTAGTTAAGTCTATCTAAATCATAGTTCTTTTGTTCAAACCAGTGAATTCAAACATACGCATCATACCTCGACTACCCAGCAATAATGAAATATTTGGATCCTTCCCTTCAGCTTGTTGTACACAGATCTGTACCAGAGATTGTAACTCTGAGAAACATAGACTCATCTGTTGGACAAACTGTCGTTGTATCTTCTGACTTTCATCCAGAGAAGTCTGTTCAAATTGTTTCAGCTGTTCTTTTAGTACCAAAGCTTCATCCATTAAATCCTGATTTTTGCTGGCAAACTGTAAATATCAGTTAATCTAGCATTAATTGACTTATTAACAAAACCCTATAAAAGACTGATGTACATTTTATGGTGTAATAATTCATTAATTTTGAAGTCATGCACTCTTAATATATATCACTTAAGATGAAAGTAAGATGAATTGGCTCATAACATAACCACCATATCTGACATAGGATATTTGTATTTACTGTCAAGAACCTTTTATTGTAATTATTTTCAATAAAGCACTATTTTCAAACAATACCCAGGGACATACACCAGAGTTTGACAAGTGGTACTAATTACCTGACACAAAAATTACATTTATACAGACACTGAAATGTATCGGAGAGTACAAAAATGATTTAAGGCCACACAAACTTAATTATTGCCATATTGAATTTGTTTGTGTTACATTCTAGGTTATACACTACGCATGGAAAAAAGTTGTGTTTACAATTACTGGACTGACAATATTTTTTGGCCCCAACCTGAAAATTTCAAACTTTGAACTAAAAAAGAATCAAATTATTTGATGCTGAATTGTACCTCGTATTCCACAAAAGGTATTAAGAAAAAAAATAAAAAGAAAAGTTTTCGGTCAAGTAATTCTTAACACGACTACAAGCTTTATCCATCAATCAGGTAATAATACTCACTTCTTTAAGTGATTTTTTGAGTTTGGCAATTTGTTTTTCTTTCAGTGTGGATTCCTCTCTCATAGCTACAACAGACTCTTCCTCTTGCTGTAGTCTCTCCTGCAAGTGTCGTATATCTGACTGGTGCTTCGCCTCTAGCTGACGATGTCGACGATGAGTTGTCTCCAACAGCTAAAAGACATATAAATAAATAAATAAATATATAAATAGCTTATTGTCAATATTAGAGGGGGGTCTCCATGGTCAAGTGGTTTCTTTGACTAGTAAGCAGCACTAACCCCTCATGGCTGTCAGATTGAATCCTAACAGGGACCAGAAATAATTCATCTGTGAGAAAGCTATCCAGCTAGCTTATGGAAGGTTGATGGTTCTACCCAGGTGTATGCCTGGGGATCTCCCTGTGCCGTTACAGCTGGAAAAATGGCTCTGACCGTTGGTTCAATGTTAAACCTCAGTAAAAGAAAAAATAATGGTACTGAAATACCAGATTAATGGCCAACTATGAATAAAAGCCACCATAAGAACAATAGCCACTCCTTAGCAGACACATATTAATATCATGTAATTCAAATAAACCAACTGGTCTATGAATAAAGACTAACGTTACACAAAGGCCATAAAATCTGGTTCTAGCCTCAATACAAATCACAGAATAATTCCAGCTAGTCACACAATTTGATATTATATACACTTAGCCTTCTCAGAATGTCTTTCTAGGTACAGTGTACCTTTAATACTATAAAAATTAGATCATCATCTCTAATGACAATAACAGAATTACCACAACAATTTCTCTGATACATTCAGAGTACCTCATTAACTTTCTCCGATGGCTAGCTTATTTGATAATCCTCCGTTTATTTCTACAAAAAAAAAATGGTACCGCAACTTTCATCCGTATCAATGCAATAATAATCTAGTCTGCTGTGGTTTGTTTAAATTCTCAGACATCAAGTTGTTTCATCAAAAAGATATTTTATAAATTCAGTTTAATGTGGGCAATCTGGAGTACTGGATCCAAAACTGCTTTTGTATCATTGACTTATCGAATTTGGAACATTAATAGATAGTTTTAGCCAAGATCTTGATAAACTGTTGCATTAGATCATCATAAATTGACCATAAATTGTTTCATTATAGAGTTTGTATCAATATTTAATTTACCACAAAATGAAGAAACTTAGAAAATTGATGGATAAATTTATACCAGCAGACAGACATATAAATAATGGTTTAATTAAATATTTCAGAATATTGATAAATACACAAAGCATTATATTAATGTAATAGATGACTCATGGATTGTTGCAAAATTATCCCAGTGGGGACCTCAGCTTTGTTCCAAATAGAAAATCATGCATTATCTAACAGACAATGACAGGAAAATATGTCTTGTTATACACGAATATACTCCAGGCGATCAGAAACACAGCAGTATAAATACAATGTAAGTTCAAATCTATGCTTGACCAGGATTTTTAACAATCTTTAAGCTCCCTGGTTTAACACAGGTACCAATAGCTCATCGGAGAAGGGGTCATAGAGACTTACTGACATAAGATCTAAAAATCATTTCACATGTGATATAAAACCAAAAAAAGGTTAATTAATCCTAACTCAGGAAGGCATGTTTCTAATTACAGCAGCACAGTTCTCATAGCAACCACCTTGATCTTACAACCACCTCATTTACAGAACAATCTCTAACAGTCAGACTGGTTTTCAATATTTCCTCCACATTTCAACTTGATGTGACCACATCAAAATTAAGGTCCATTTCGTTGTTCTCAAAAGTGGTTCTAATATCAAGGTTTTACTGTAGTTGTGTATAGGTTATATTCAAATTATCAACAATATTTCAGGTATATGCCACAGAAAGTTGATGAGACAAGCACATCTGGGACATGAATCAGAACTAATATGTTCCGCTGAAATTAACCACTTCATTTTACACAATTTTTAACATAATTGTACATGTTATCACAATGAGTACAGACGATACTGACTGCATGTGTGAAAGTAGGTGTATACACAATACGGAGAGTGGTGCCAATACAGTGCTCCCTCCAGTAATGTCACCTCCAAAGACTGATTCCCTCCAAGAAACGAAAGTAACAGGCACACATACTCGTACACATAATAAAAAACACCTTTCGCAAATGTATCAATTCCCTACATACAGCAACACCCTCCAAAGTACAACACCTTTTTGTGACTCCAACAAGTGTTGCTCTTCAGAGGGAGCACTGTATTTGTCAATGTACAAATGTAACATGAAAGTGAGGGTGATGGTATCTTTTATCAACTTTGGAAAAATAACATCAATCAAACTAATTTTTTATCTTTTCCAGGGTTGACAATACAAACTGTTCAATTTATAATACCAAATAAAATTTACAAGTTTAAATTCAAATTGAACAGAGGGTCATATAAAAAAAACAGATCAAATGAAATATCACCCACAAGCCCTCTGGGAAATTAACATTAAGCATTAACACAAAATATAATAATTCTTCTTGATATATATGGTATATAATATAAACATGGAAAGTTATACAGATATAGTACTCTCATAGTATAAAAATATGATCAGTGAAATTAATGTATAAAATACAAACTTCAACATAAAATGTATTACTACTGAATCAAGATTATGCCCAATAAGCAGCAGTTCTGTATGATGAGACAATCATCATAGAGCTATGGAAACTAAAACTAACCACACCATGAAATATATGTAGATTGTTTGAAAGAGTAAGGCCTCCATGGTTGAGTAGTTATGGTTTATAACTAGTTATCACTACCATGAGCTCAATTCCCAGGTTAGAAAAATGTTGTGTGGAAGTAGTTGAGCTAGCTTACGGAAGGTCGTGGTTCTATCCAGGTGTAGGCCAAGTTCCTCCACTGTTAAAGCTGCAAAAGTTACCGAATGAACCTAGCAGTTGGTGCAATGTTAGATGCCAAACCATCGGACTACATAAAGCATCATGAAAACTTTTCGGGACAAATGTTAAAATCATATACAAAATACCGTTTAATCACATTATGGTAGGATGTTTACAATAGGGTTTACTGTTGCACCATCAGCCAGGGTCATATGGTGACTTTCCAGCCATAACAGTGGAAGAAGACACCAAGCTTAGCTAGCTGGACAGCTTCATCACATGTGAAATCCCAGGTAGGATTTGAACTCACAGCAGTGGAAGGCTATTGATTACTAGTCAGAGACCATAACCACTCAATCAGAGAGACCTCACAGGACGCTTACAAACAAATAAAACATCAACCCTGGTATAATGGCAAATTTACACCACAATTCCAGTTAAATAAAGTACAAATATTCAGTAGTGTCTCTCAGTGCTTATTTAAATAATTACACACTTTTCACTGATCTCAGGAATTAGGACCCAAGAAGTTACGACAAAAAACTATGAAAAACAAAAAATCTGAACTCAAAATCACTATTTATCAGAAAAGCTCTAAAAGGATTTGAAATATAATGCAATAATTGGTTGTGACATCTAATTGATAATTTGTAGAAGATTGTAGATCAATTATCATGGAATTAGATAAAGACTTGAGTGCTTCAGTGTGAATTCATTCTTGGATTTCGAGACTTCAGAAAATTATGTGCTTTTGTAATAATAATAATATTTCGTGACCAAGAAATTAAATCCAAGTTTGACTTGAATACCCGAGAACAACATAATTTGAATATTCTGCTTAACCAGAACAGAACAGAATAGAACAGTGAACAGTTCTCTCCAGAATAAGAGAAAAATTCGCTGTACAACAATAACTGTATCATGATATAACAACATACATTTCTGTGCAGCCATTGAAGAAGTGGAAACTAAAAAGGTGACATGTAGATGTCCTGCTATCTCACTCAGCAGAAACAAAGGCTTGGCTTCAGCAAGATGTTAAACTGAGTCATCTACAGCATATAACCAACTGATCAAACTAGTACTCCAAAGAATAAAACCAACTTATTCAAATCTGTTCCTGCACAAGCAAAATTAATGTCAACTTGTCGTGTTCATAGTGAAGTTTGAATTTAATCATGATGTATATAGTGAATACTTTATATATCATGTAAGACAACATATATACACAATAACATTTGCAGTTCATATCATGATGATATACAATACAACACAACACTATACAAGAATAAAATGGTGATATGATGAGGATATGAATAAAGCAATAATGTTCTAACTTACACAATGTATAAACAACAGTAAAAACGCATCCTTACAATCCAACATAACTGTAAATTATATGATAATACGTTATGTGTAATAAGTTATATAAGCCATGAAATATGATTATGGTTATAACTTTGCATTAATTCTGTACTACAGACTTACCACTAACCTAACGAAATGACATTCCTTGCTAAACGTCTAACCAATAAATCAGGGATATACAGAAATAGCATCATTTGTCCACAAATACGATGGTCTCTAAGGGGTATCTCAGGTTTGTTAATACTTTCAACGAAAAAAAAAATCATCCATAACCAAATCATATCATGCTCCAGACATTGTATATCAACAAGAAAATGCATACTTCCAGGCAATCATGTTTAATATTTACGATTAACATTTTGAGTTTATAAGTCAAGTTTATATTTTTGATACACCAACAATTTGATATTGTCTCAGAGGTTAGTTTACAGTAGAACACAGTTATAGTAAATTCCCTGAGACCTGAAAAATTCCTTCATTGTAAACATATTTCATAATGTATATATTGATAACATTAATATATAACAGTACGTCAGGGACGAATAACTATTTCACTTTATTTTTCTTTTTCATTGAGTCATTTGGCAACTTTTCTAGCTTTAACAGTGGAGAAAGACCCAAGGTGCACACTTTGGTAGAACCATCGACCTTCCATTAGCTAGCTAGACAGTTTCCTCACAAGTGAAATCTGGTCCCAGATGGGATTTGATCTCAGTGGGGGGGGGGGACAAAAAATTACAAGTCAGAGACTATTAAACCATGGAGGCCCCTTCTTCACTTTATGAATTTATCCAATTGTTCACAACATTCAAGTTCACTGTAACTGTGTTTTACTGTATTTAGCAAATTATCAATAATCACCAGGGTAATACATATAATATTCCTACACAATCTGATTACAATACTGATGCTGTTATTAGAAATAATAAGTTGATTAAAATATAAGTTGATTTACTGTCTAGGAAAATAGTAATTAATAAAACTATATTATTAATAAAATTTTTGCTCCAAATAAAGTGTACATTCTCCATTTGTTTAAGTCATTCTGCCATTAAATAAATATAAATAACAAAACATGGTGACTAAATAAAATGAACAGACAATAGTGTACATCCAGTTTTAGATTTTGAATTATGGTTCAGTTAATGCTAACACACTTACAGAGCTGTATTTGAAGTGTACTAAACAAACCCAACAATTAGGTACCGGCCTTTATTTTGTACAATGTATTACATAACATGATTAAGTCTAACATTACGACAATAATACCAATTACTTCTACAGCACCATATGGCAAGATAAAATTGTATTACATGAATTGTATTTTTTTGTTGTAGTACAAATCATTCATGGTCTCATAAAGATTGATAGATAATTTTCATCATATGTCTGACAGTGAAGGAGATAGGAAGGAGGAATTGATACTATGATAGATAAACAGATGGCCGGAGTTCTGAGAATCTATGACTGTCTGTAATCCACATTTTTGTGGAATTGTAACTAAACAGAAAGGACACCATAGCTATCACTATCAGCATTTTTTAAAAGTATCTAAAAGCTATATTACTGATATTACACAGGAGATATCTGTTAGTGAGTCCCAATGATGATAGGTTAAAGAAACTTGTTGTATCAAAAATAAATAATACTCTAAATAATGATGAACAGAAGTACTATCTTTTCAATTAATCTAGTATTAACAAATAAGAGTTCCATACAAATATAATTGACAAATTGCCCCTTCAGAGCTAGAATGCTCTATCTTGTTCTAAGTTAATAGGAAGTAACAAAATATACAGCAAATTGGAGAGAGGATTATTTAATTTCTGAAATTATTTATTCCAATGAAGTTTCAGCATGAAATAATTCTTTAGCATCAATACTTTTGATGAATAATGATTATATCTTAATAGAAAATACTTTTTGTTAATTGCATATTTCATAGGAATAAGCAACAAACTTTGATGGCATAAAAGCTTCTAAAAGCAATTAAAAAATTGCTCCATAAACAGCAAGAATAGAATATAATGCAATGTACCTCTTATAATTTAAAATAATGTGCCTATTAAAAATTTTGCAATTTAAAGTGAAAGAATCAGTCTATCTCAAGAGTGTATGCAGAATTTGTTTGTAATTTAAAACATATCTTATTTATAATTATTAACCATTTTGTTCAACATGGAAGTATAAATAAATGTACAAAAGTTATAATACTGTGAAGGTAATTCATAATGAATATATATTCAGTGACTCAATATTGATATTAATATATTGTAAAATGTCCATCATAATAACTCCAGTTGTTTCCTGTCTCGCAACACATACCAAGTATTCCAAATTAAATGCTCCTTCACAAATCAATGCCCTACCCCTAATGAAAGCTCCTCCTTTAATCAATGCCCCCTCCTCCAATCAATGCTCCTCCTTTAATCAATTCCCCTCCCCTCATGAATGCTCCTCCTTTAACCAATGTCCCACCTCTAATCAGTGCTCCTCCCAAAATAAATGCTCCTCATTTAATCAATGCCCCTCCCCTAATTGATACACTTATTGCTTATTGAGATGCCAAACTTTGGGTTTCACAATAAATGCTTGATTAAATAATCTTTCAGATTAAATCCAATGAGTCCGGAAATTATTTCTACAATAATTCAACAGATTGCATGAAAATAAATTAACACAATGAAATGTCACCTAGGCATTCAGTAGGGAATAAATCGTGGCAAGAATCTTTACTATCAATGTAAAGATTGTTTACTTTATAAAAGGCACTCCTGAGAGGCACCAGGCATGGCATACCACTGATGATACACAACCTATTCCCTTACATTTTACACATAACTCCAGACTTGATTAAAGGTATAAAATTGACACTAAAACTTAAATCGCACACTTAGTAAAGTTATTACCAGACAATGCACTATAAAAGGAGCCATTATCTATAATAGAGAATTAGGCCTGCAATAAATAGACAGAGAAGTTTGCCAAAATGTTAGACAGGAGGCAATACAGTATATATATCATGGTAGATAAAATCTTTACCACACCATAGTAAGTCATATTAGGCAAGTAAATATTCTAAGCTTACATAAAACCAACATCAAAATATCCCATGATCCAAGCTGTTTTAATTTATTATACTGAACTAGAGGGATAATTCATAAGAAAAATAAATAAATGGTTCTATAAGAGTGTATATCACACAACATTTAGGGGAAATATCTTATAAAAGTCTATATTAAGCCTCACATCTACTTATACTCAATAATTCATGAATATAAACCATGCATTTTAGTCCTAAAATGCGAGTGCAAAAAAAATGCGAAATATTCAATATGTCTACAAAATGATATCAAACTCCATATAGGCTCATATTAAAATTAAATCTTCTCATAAGTTTTAAAAATCTATGAATAATTCAAAGTGGATTTGAGATATTTTAATGATGGTAAACAACACTATAATATAGATATAGTAATAAGGTACGAAAGTTTACACAAACAAAACTTACTTCATATTCCTAAAAATATGTAAATTTCCATAAAGTAATAAAATAAATGTGAAAAATAGTAATTTTGTTATTTTCTGCAGCAACTTGGTTTATTGTTTCAAGTACTGCATCTTGTCATGAGAATTATTTGCACAACATAATTTTAACCCTAACTATCAATGAAAATTATCAATTAAAATAAAGTTTTAATCTAACATGATTATTCATGCATTGAAAATAAACACAATAATCAAGCATGCATAGTGACCTAGACTTTTGACCCATAGACAAGGTTCTTAATAGTAACATATCTTCCTGTATGGTTCCTTGAATCCTATAATGCATGAAACATGAACAGACAAATCATACCATCATTACATACATGCTCAGAATACCCACATAACTCAATGTGCATTATGACCTTGACCTTTGATCAACAGAATATGCACTATGTTCAAGTTGGCATTCTGACCTTGATCTTTTAACCACAGAATATGTACAAGGTTTATTGTGACCTTGAACAATACAAAATCCCATGATACAGACAGATGTTGACCATGGACCAGACATAATTTCTGAACTTCAAACATACATATACAAGCAGGTTAGTATTGCAGTATGCTTGTGGCCACTTCATGGCAGGGCCATACAAGATATTATGCAAGAATAAACTTATTTAGACGTTTTGAGATTGGGGGACTTTGTGTGCATAAAAGAAATCATAGTATCCATATTAGGACATTATTACTGTCTGAAACAGCACTGTCAGGTCAATAAATGTAGTACACTACAGCAAACCTAGACACTTGCCTCACTGAAAATGTCTCTAGGTTCAGGAGGTTATATGAGAGAACATACTATAATACAATCATACAATATTTATGGCCCAAAACACCTAGGGTCTTTTCTAGGCTTAAATAAGCTTGTCTGACTCATGGAAAGTCAATTATTAAAATAATAATCTACAAATCAATAAATGAAGCACAAAAACAATTAATTCCAGAACCTCTAGTTTTGAGGCAAATTTCCTCTTTGAACAATCTACTTACTTTTTTAGCTTTCTGCAAATCTTGAATTACTTTATCCTTAAGTTCCTTGGTTTCTGCCAATTCTTCTTGTGTTTCAGCCAAGGCTTTACCCTCACCTTCACTTCTAATTCTTCTAATCTCTACAGTAAGATCTTTCATCTTCACTGCAAGCTGCTGTTGTTTTCCTAACATCCATACAATAAAAATACATTATCTATAGAATAGTGAAAGATTGGCCTTTATTTTTTTATTTAACTATCATTCGTAAAAGGCAGTTAGGTTGTAAATCTGTCCATTTCTTTTGTGCCAAATCAGTGTATTTTACTGATATTTATGGTAAGCATATTTGTTTGTTTTTTATGTGACTTAGTGTCACTGGGGTTTAACACTGTTTTTCAACAATTTTTCAGTTATATACAGTGACTGGCTCACCTAACCAGTACTAACTTAGCCTTCCACAAGGAGCCGGCAACTTCTCCCCATATGGAAGAAAATCGACATTATTGTCAAATTTTCATAAAATGGTATGACCTGCCGTGACCAGGATTCGAACCAGGATCTCTGGGTTACAAGTCCAGTGCACTAACCACTGGACTACGGCCGCAGCCTTATGGTTAACATATGTAGTCATTCCTCTACGTGTTGTTTTAAGGTGTATTTAGTATGGTAATTCTGATCAATTTAGTGTTGTGAAGCACATTCAACTGAACGAACCTGATGACTTTTCAGAGGAAAAGATCAAATATCTACTTCATTGTTTTGAACTGAACTAAGTGCTTATTGGTAATGTGTAGTATAATGTATCAATAATTCAAGAGTGTCTTTGGAAAATTGCTGATAATCAAAGTTATGCCTATTAAGAATTTGACCATGTTAGGAAACAACTGAATGGGAACTGTTCAATTTAGAGAGCCGACAACTATTATGGATGCCACCCATCCCATGTCCAGCAGGTGTGTTTCCATAATGCATCCAGTCAAGACACGCATACAAGAAATTTAAATTGAATTTATTTACATTAAAACCTCACTCCCATAGTTTTGCATCCATTTTTGATAAGAGTTTCATTTATTTTTGAATTCTAAGAAATCAGCATGTTAAAAGAATTCTTTTTTGAAACACACTGAATCAATTAGGAAGACGTCAAGAATTATGATTTTGTTTTACTGTTATAGTAAAAGCTCATCTCACTTAGTAATGACAAACCAAGAAAGGTAGAAAGCAAAGTAAACAATGTAACTGATAAATGTAAAATTGTAACCTTCAAGTTCTTGTATTGTAGATTCCCTCTCTGATAACTGCTGAGTTGTATCATTCAATCTTTCTTCTAGGTCAGCAATCTGTGACTTCTTTAATTCATTGTCTTCATTACACGCAGCTAAGTTTGGATGGTTAAGGAACACGAATGACAACATTTGGTGAACAGTACAGTATGCAAGACTATGACTACAGTCATAGAATATCTCCAATCACCAGCAACAAATATGGTACCCAGGCTAGAAAAATATTAGTAATGTTCAGACTTATTTGACTATAAAAATTAAATTAGGGTAGGTAGTTTGAAAAACTTTACTATTTTTTCTTCTAAACACCTCATAAGCAAATGGATTTTGACATAAGGAAAATCAGGGGCAATGCAAAAAAAGGGGCCAGTTGGGTGACCATAAACCACGACTGTTTATTTTCAGGCCTTATTTTCAGATCAAAAACAACAGCATCATTCACTCTATGACATAGAAATATTGATATACTGATTATCAAATCTGATCAAGTGTTCATCGATGAAACAGCCTGAATGTTTTTATATAAGGGGAATTAGAAATAAAGGAACCAGAAGATCCTTGTAGGCATAGTTTGGTATTATTCAATTTTAAGACGCTTTAACAAATATTTCCATATATGTCACAGTATAGTCCTCAATTAGTATTTTGTATTTTGAAAATTATATCAATATAACCAAGCAAAACTAAAGAGAATTATTTCACATTTACACACAAACCCAATTTTACAATACTTCCTGAAACCATGAATAAAATATTGCATCTTAAATAAACTTCCTTAGCCTATATATTCACCAGAGTCTACTTAATTCACAACTAGTGAGAGTATATTGTAAGACTATTGGTAGAAAATTACCATGTATCAGACAATAGTTGGTTCAAAATGTCTGTAATAAATCATTAATCATTCTGCCAGGTACATTTCCTCTGGTTGACAGACACAAAGAATATGGGCCAAGCAATTCTGTGAGTAATAACTAAAGTATGGTAGTGTTTTTCAATTCCATTAGAATAAAATAAAGACAACATTATCATCAAACGAACGTTATCACTGTCAATAAAAACAGCAGCATTTCCCCCATGGACAATTTGTAACAAATAGACAGACAGACCATTTTGTGAAAGTGTGACAGGCGCAAAACAGAATGAATTAAACTGGAGTTCGGACAAAACATTTTGCCAATATTTTTCCTTCACTAAGCAGACGACAGAAGACATTCATAACACTCCCTGAAGTGCCTAAAAAATTTCCAACCCAGACAAAGCACATTTTTACACACAACATTATGCAAAGAGCAAAGAAAGGATATGTCTTCAGCATTCTTTGTGAATTCTTCGAGGGTAGGCAAGTCGGCCAGATATCTGTCCATCCCTTCTAGCTTCTCGTTCATTCTCTCACATCTGTCAGATAAGTGGGAACACTTCTTTTTCCAATTTTTTAACTCATCTTCCTTCTCTAACAACTTGGTAAAGAAATATTTACAGTGAAAGATACAAACTACATGAAAGTCAATGCATTGAACTAAGTGTAACGTAAGGTTTTCAATAAAAAAATATTTGTTGGTCTTTCATTTATATATCAAATTATAAAAATATGTCACTGTTAACATAAGTCAAATCAGTGAAAGTTTCAAAAATAGAACAACTTGAATACATTCACAAAAATGATAAACAGAAACAAGAAGTGTTATAATGCAAAGAAAACCAGGTTTTCCATTTCTAATAAACTTGTTGGTGGTATATAAGTTTTCTAAATGTACAATTACAGGATATAAATATGGTAAGTAACAAAGACATTGGCCCAAAAACCCCAATAATAGAATATGAAGGCATGTAAGTGTGCAAGTATGCATATAAGTTTCCTGTACAAAATTTTTGGTCCAAATAGGACAAGTCGTATTTAAGTATTGACTACAAACTATTCTATCTTTGATAACTGTGACAATGAACTTGACCCTTATAACACAGTTTAATAGTCCAATCCAGGCTCAAGTTATCAGGCAGAAGCAGTATTTCTATTTTTAGTAACAAGTGACCTTGACTCAATGAACTGGAAATACAATCCCAAGGTAGGCCTCCATATTCCCTACCTACAAGTTTCATAACAATAGATGAATCAACATTCAAGCTGATTAGTTAGTACATTGCATATAAAATCTTCAATTAATAAAGACATTATTATTGCAGCACTCTGATCATTTACCTTTTCTTTCATCTCAGCAACATTTGGTTGCGCTTTTCTCAAAGCAGTTTTCAGTTGCTGATTCTCGTGTTCAACTCCGCTGTTGGAATAAAACAATAAAATACAGTTATAAACATAACAAAAATTCAAACAAGAAAGCATGGGTGAAAGTTGAAAATTTAAAAAAAAAAACGGACATCTTAACCTTGGTATCGTGGAAACAATAAAAACCAGTAGTGTCCAAACCTTGGAAAAACCAGAGTTCAGGAAAATTCAAGAAAACATTTGACCATGAGAGAGCCAATCAGTCAGAAAATTCATCCATCAAAATTATTTGGTGAATATTGGATTGGAACTGTTCAACTTATAGAAAGGACAAGTTCTGTTTTATCACTATTTACTAAATTGGGGGCCATAATTTGATAGTGCTAGAGATTATTTTGTCCATTAGTAGTTAAACATATGAACAAGAAGCATGGCAGTAACATTAAGCCTGGTTTTTAACAGTTTAATGAGCAGACACCACTTTCCTATTTTTAATGATAAAGACCTTGGTCTTGACTCCAGAATTGCAAACACAATCCTAAGCTAAGTCTCAAAGCAACTTGCCATATACAATGTACCAAGTTTTGCAACAACAAGTCAATCTACATGGAAGTTACAAAATGGAAGCAAATTGTCAGATGTTACCACTACCAGACCAATAACTTACCCAAATATAATAACCAGGCTTTTCAACTTTGTTGAAAACCTGGTTGGAACATTTTCATAATTTATCTTTGAAAGTAGAACATGAAGGTTGAAATTGAAAAATGAGGTTCAATAATGTATGGTTATAATATCACTTTTCCCTCAGGAGTACAGAAATCATGTGTGTATGAATGTAGTAAGATAAATGCTATTACAAAACTAATTATAACATAATTACAAATTATGGGGTAAAACAGTAAGTAGTCAATTGTTATACTAACCCCAGCTTGATTTCCAGCTCATCGATCTCGGTGTTTTTCTCTCCTTTAAGACGGGAGAGTTCTGATTGTAGCTCAGAATTACGGAACTCAAGATCCTGAAATGCATCAAAATACACTCAATGCAATAAAACTTGCCTTAACAGACGAGCTTAACATGAAAAGTAGCAATAAGTTTGGAATAACATGAATTACAAAGAAAACCCCACAATCTCCATAATAGCCATGGGTGACCATTGATTGAGGACAGTTAACAGAATGTCTGTTACAAAATTCCAACAAAAACTATTTGACATTATTCACCACACACGAAATTAGACACACATTACAAACAGTCCATATGACCTTTGATCATAATAAAAAACACTGACAATGATCAGACATAACCAATATTGAATTCTGCACTGTGGTCTGAACATCCTATTCATTATGGACAGATTTGTAATGTCATAACGCAAGAGCCAGAAGTTAGCTTAATATTCACTTCTGGCTAAGTCACACTGACAGTCTTCTCTAGTACTGTGAGTCACTGTACAGCAAAGTTGGCAGTCATAAAGGTACACCATTAGAGAAACAAATTGCAAAGACCACAAAAGAATTATTATTAACATTGTATTATCATTAAGTATTATCCTCATTAAATGTGAAAATATTAATTAATTAATCATTGTAATACACTTGTAAACTTGCCTATTCTTGAATAACCACAAAATTAATATATAACTACAAACATTTCATATCTATTTTATTCACAGACAGAGAAACAACTTAATATACTGCAGAAGTTGTTTGAAAAAAAATTACAAACAGATTACAGACATAGTGTGGATTAGAGACTTTAGACCATGTTTAGCTCAAAGGAACAACAAATATCTACAAGGTGAACTCTTTTGGCACCAAATTTCTGACATAACAGAACTCTCAGCATTAAATAATCATTTAGAAAGACGACAATGCCAAAATCAATTATAAGGTGGCCTGAGACATAGGACTAACTAATTCATTTGCAGACTGCAAAAGATATAACAGTTTATGCATCAGAGGGAGCAAGTAAACATCTTTACAATCTATCATTGCTTACAGAATAATATACAGCTATTTCCAGCCACAGAGACAATGGTAAATAGAGTGTAGACAAATAAATTGTCTAAAATTGTCCAAGATACGTAACCACCATTATTCAATGCAAAATACTAACGTAAAAATACATTGGAAATCTCTGCAACTAAAATAATAATTTTCCACTTTTTAAATGTTTTCAGTAAATGATTATTTAAGTTAGTGCTGTAATCTATTGATATATTCTAACTTTGATCAAAGACTGTTGAGGCTTGTGGATTTGATAGGGCGCACTTAAGAGTAAAATCTTCAAATATGTTGAATATATTAAAATTGAACAATATCTAAGAACACAATAACACGGTATGGGGCATTTAATAGAGGCAATAATTTTATAAAAATAACAATTTTTAAATAATTTCTAGACTTCAGTTTTGACCATAGTGATAATATTTACATCAGACATTAGTAATTTTAACAAGCTTGGCTATTAAAAACACTGGGGGGAGCATTAAATCAGGTGTGGTATGTTAAATAAGAAATATTCTGCATAAAGTACATGTTACCACAATAATGGTATGAAGGAAATATATGTGTTTCACAATTCATAAATCTACAAAATTTCCAAAACATGCAGATCTATATGGGAGACTTGCATTGTGATGCAACTTCTGACTCTACCATTAATGCTTACCTGCATTTTAGAATATGTAACAGATTCCTCGGAGCTAGGTCCTCGAGTCATGAGACGTCTTATTTTGTTCTCATACTCTTTTATAGTTTCTCCCGAACTTTCTAATCGATCTTTCAATCTAAAAATTCAACAAGTAAGGTCTGATTATAGCTTTAAAATACAATAGTTTCCCTGATTTAGCAGAATGAGCAAAATAATTGGGTGACTTAGTCTATCATTATATTGTTAATCATTCAATTAATGTCAGCTATAGCATGTCAGCGCTGACACACTGACAGAAAACTATGCTACAACTTCACTGTTAACGATACACATGTTGATAATCATTAGGTAGAAAGTACTTTGAAACTAGCAATCTAAAATGTGCATGAAGCCTCTATAATCAAGGCATAATCAAAAGATTTTGGACACAAAATATGAATAAACACCAGGATAGGTGCAGTTTGAAACATCAGCTGGAGACAGGAGATGTGAGCAGACATTCCTGCATAAATATAGATCAATGTGTGGTTTACAGTTGTTAAATCTAATAATTTTGGCAGCATGAGTGTAATATAATCCTATCTCTGCTAAAGTCTGAGGATTAATGCATAGATGGGTGAAATTGACCAGAAAATAGCTTTATTCAACCAATTAATATCTCAATAACACAAATATGAGCCAGAAAATACAGTAAGTATTCATACTCAAAGATTATTGCATCCTTGTCCCTAATGATGGCATCAGCAGCACTACGTATTGTCTTCATTTGTTCACTTGGTCGATGTTGATCTAATGATGACCCTTGATTAGTGCTGTGATGATTTTGTAATGATGTCATATTGTGTGCATTGTGTCGAGATGACACGGTATTTGTGTTGCTATGCCGACCTAGGTCAATGTGCTTATGAGTGTTGCTATGCCGAGAAGATTCAATATCACTTGTATAATCTCTAAATGGAATCTGAAATAATAAATCAATGCCAATAAAGAAATTTACGTATAATTACAGAAATTTGCTCAGGTATACCAAAGGTACAATGCCTATTCAAAGACTTCTATAAGAATGTAATTTAAACAGATCCCATTTTTTGCAAAAATTTCATTTCCCTTTGATTAAACTGACATATTAGCAAAATTGCTATTCTCAACAACCATGGCATTAGATAAGGGTACATTATGATCAAATTCATTCACACTTTATTTCCTGTATTTTACCAAAACCATAGTGAAAAATGCATTTTTTTCACAACATGGTTTAACTTTGCTCCGACACTCAAGGTCATTTAGCAACTTTTCCAGCATCTAGGGAAGGCCCAAGGAGTACACCTGAGTAGAACCACAGACTTTCTGTAGGCTAGCTGGACAGTTTCTTCACATATGAAATTTGTCTTGCCCTGGGTGGGATTCATAATCATAGTGGTGAGGAGCTAGTGATTACCACTCAGAGCAATAACCACTCAACAACAAAGGTTAATGTTAATTAATATTAAATGTACTAATGTTATGTGAATAGTTTGTCTTAAAGAAAATGATGTTAAAAATTATCTTTGATCTTAGATAAGAAGCTTTGAAAAATTTCATGGGTTATTAAAAACAAACCTCAGATCTGGGTGACTGGATTGAAGATTTCAGATTTAACCCACTATGGACAAAATCATTTGTCACTGTACTTTTCTGATTTTGTTGCCAGTGAGTTAAATCACTTCCTCTATTTCTGGGCTGAGATTTAGGGGGCCTGTGAGCTACTGTAGTGTCTGCTACGTCCCCCTGATACATTTCAGGGGACACAAAGTTAGATCTGTAATCATCATCGTCCCCATTACTCTCCACACCTTTATGATTGTCATCATCAACATTATTATCTGATGCTTGCCTTGGACTAATATCATCCTCATCAGTACTATGACCGTAACGATTGCTGATATTTTGATATTTATCTAAATTCGGTTCACTTCGTGATAAGTTCCTGTACTCTGATAGATGATTTTCCATTCTATCCTCAAAAACATTATGATTGCCATTATATCTGAGAAATTCTGTAGCAGGCTGTTGACTTTTTGCAGGCGAATGAAATAATTCATCATCATTTTGAGATCTGTTATGACTACGAGACACGTCAGGACTAGGGATGTCTAACTCAAAGTCGCTAGATTTCCAACTCTGACGTCTATAACTCATACCACTATCGCTGGAATAATCAGTCCCCAATCTCGTAGGCACAGCATGACCAGAATCACTAGAATAATCAGTTCCACGACTCGATAAATTTCTTAAAGATTCATGCTCATACTTTCGACTTGAGAATCCCATTTTATCATCATACCCATTTTCCGGACGATTGGAGTCAGAGTTATCTCCCTGTAAACCTCGTATTTTTGAATCTCCCAAAGAAGAGTTATATGACGACTCTGAAGCAAGGCCATACTTTGAGGGTTGATATGTGTTGGATAAGCCACTTCTTGGACTAGTATGACCATAAGAAGAAGCGCTTGGTCTCTGGCTCAAATAACCACTGGTATGATTGGACGCTCCAGGAAACCGGCTCGAGTATGATGATAATGTTGGCTGCGTGCTGCTCCATCCTGAAATAGTATAAAATACTTCAAAATATAAACAGAACAAATTCAATTTTCAAGGCAAGGCCACATTAAAGGATCTGTATGAGCTATTTTGATGTGTTTTAATGTACAGTGAGAAAATTCTGCTCCTGTTCAAATTACAAGTTCTTGTTCTTTGGGGAAGCAAAATTCTTTGAAAGACTCCAGTTTCACTTTTTTGATTTTCTCAAATTTTACATTAACAGTTTATGGATGTTTGTCAATTAAGCATCACTGTTAACTTGTATTTCAACAAAAATTAGCTGAAAATTTATTTCTTTTTCCTCCTGAGTATAGTATATCATAAAAAGAGCACTGAATCATGCTATTATTTTACAATAAGATACAAATACCACAGAATGGTATGAAAATACTAATAGGGCAAATTTCAGAGACATAGCTGCATTAAAACGTTCCCCAGAAAACTTTTCTACAATAAAGCATGGTAAAAAAAAAAAACAAAGAATGCAAAACAAAGACAAAATAAGTATTGATTGAGCAACGAATGCATCTAACATTGCCTGTAAAAAACAAACCAAAGAAAATTAAATTTTCTAGAATATGTACTGCATTACAAATCTTTTTCTTCATCTATTATCACAAAGACTGCCAATAATCAGATAAAATTAAATGTAGGTGTATTTGTGTGAGGGTGCAATAGAACAGCATGTGTTCTAAAATAAAGCTTAAACTTTTTTCACGAGTTTAATGTCGCACCAACAGCCAGGGTCATTTGGTGACTTTCCCAGCTTTAACAGTGGAAGAAAACCCCAAAGGTACAGCTAAGTAGAACCACTGAACTTCAGTAAGCTAGCTGGACAACTTCCTCACATGTGAAATTAGTCCAGTCCTGAGTGGAATTTAAAATAACAGCAGTGAGGGCTTGTGATTATTTGTCAGATACCATAACCACTAGACCATGGAGGCTCCTTGCTTAATTTTAAGAAGTAGAAAAATAATCAGAACGCTTACTTACCTGAAGATGGATAGCGGCCTTGCAGCATTTTCTGATAATCTGTAAATACAACAAAATACATGATTCTAAACATATTTAAAACATGTCTGTACACACCTGTCATGGCTAATAAAACTACTAAGAATCAAGAAATGTCTGATATTTACAAAACAGAAAAGGAAGAACAAAGTCTCTACGGAAACATTTAAATATCTGAAATATGCGATAATCATAAAACATAACAAAACAAAGTCTCCATGGTAATATTGTATTCTACTTGTAACATAATCAAAACATATAAATTATCATTTTCAAAGTATTTTCAATTTCGTCTATAACATATCATGTGTCTAACGACTATTGAAGTTACTGATTGTTACTGCTAACACTTGTTAGATCTAGGAACTATAGGTAGCATGCTGAAATGTAATAAACTCCTATGAATAATTCACAATGGTATCAGCACATTTATTTTCATGTTCAATTTTCTTATTTATTTATGTAATCTATCATCAAGCATTAAGAAAACTCAAAATTTATATTATTTTCATGTCAAATAAAATAATACATGCAATTTTTTCCCTAAATGCCAATTTGATATAAATATGGTTCTTACAGATCTTGAGATAATTCAAAACTTACAGTACATTACAGAGAGAGATTAATAGGAATAGACTCCAGATTCATAATTGATTTTTTCTGAAATCATTTGATAGCAATTATATGGTCAAGAAGATTGAAATATTGTATTATTTACTATGACTATAGTGACTATCTGAATAATCAGGATTTATCCCTTTGCCTCATAATACCGCATTTCCCCACATCGGAACCAGATGACTTTTGAAAACATTGTGGCAAAAGAAGCCGTTGCTTGAATGGAGTAATGGCTTCTTTTGCCACGTTTTCCACTCTTTCAGAGAGAAATAACCCAATCTTAAATAGATTGATTTTTAAGGGTTCAACCTGAAAATCGAGTACAAATACATGCCACCTCCAAGTTCGTAGGATCACTATCTTAATAAAAAATATTGGCTAGATATAAGTTTTCATTTAAGAAGCATGCTATGTAATATTGCAACAATCCTCTAGTCAGTCCAGAGCATAGCATGTCTCAATACACAGTTTGTACTTTTCAGTGTTAATTTTTTTCTTGTGTTCCTATGTCATAAATATTTGTAACCAGACTAGCGTATTATGTTACAATACTCAGTTTTATCAGCATTCAAAGGTGACAACAACATAAAATAAGAAGTATGTTATTCATTATTTGAAGGTGGCTTCAAACACAAGTTTGACTGTATATGTACACTTATTAACTTTGACAAATTATAACAAAACTTGTCTTGTGTTTAATATAATAACATAAAACATTTTGTACACAGCAAAATCAAAAGACCATCTAGTAGGAGAAACCTGCTAACAGGAGAAACTTATAAGATTCAGATGCTGACAAATGGCTGACACTAAAAGCTCTGCTATTTGAACGATTCCGAATATAGAATCACAACAGCAACATAAAACAGATTTTCAGTGACACAAGTACCCCTTAAGGTAATGACAGTTTTATTTTTACTAAAAGCGATACCACACAAAACATTAATGTGGCTTCTACGAACCCTTCTTCTTGGCCTCTAAAAGTCTCTTGAAAGCCCCAGGCATGTTTAATGATTCTTTATATCAAAATACTCCACATTCTACAGTAACTCCATTAAAACTGCATTTCATACACTAGAAGTATATCTCAGTAGATTTATAAGTAGAATAATGTGTTAGATACACATTGTTAAGTGGCTAAAATACATCAAATATTTACAATCAATTGACCCTATTAAAACAATATGATACGAACAGCAATAGATAGAGAGATATGTCAAACACAATCATAATAACACAATAATACAAGCAATCAGTTGATTCAAGTAGGTTATACTATCTTAATACAAAACAAACTTCAATCGGTACAAAAATGAACTTAGATAGATCAAGTTGAATTACGACCCTCAAAGTCCTATCTATCATAAAGTTGTGGAATGAAAAGCTTCCTTTGAAAAAAGATAAATTTATAGATCGCAACAATTGTTTTTGTTTTGATGCTGAAATTAAGTGAGTGCCCGATTATTCCAGAATTAAAGCTGCTAACAGACTTTTTTGTTAAATTATTATTCGCTTTTGTATAACATTAGTACAATAACTTAAATTTTTCCTTTATCTAAGAGTCTGGGCCTTAATTAGGGAAGAGATTTACAGGGAAATATTCAGTATATACCACAACCAGAAAATAAATAAGCTACAAAGCGGCACCACTGTTCATTGAAGATATATTTCTTGTTACATCATATTAACATTGTAACCACAAGAATTAACAGCTGATAAAAATTACATTATTAATCGAAAGCAAGTCCATAAACAAAGCAAAAATATAATAAGAATTGTAAATTTAATGTATTTTACATCTGATTTCAACAGTACTTCAGTCATATACCAGTAAAAGTAAGGCAGACAGACAATAAACAAAACAAAAACATATTAACAATTTTTTGTAATAAATTGGTTATGTTTTACAAGTCTTCAGCAGAATTCCAGTCACAAACCTGACAGCAGTTAACCTAGCCCAATATCCTGGATTCTATACCAGTACTAACCCTGTTCTCCGCATTAATGTCCTTAGATACCAAGATTGCAACTACTCCATCACAGAGTACATTCTGTGCTCAAGAGATTGAACTCATGAACCCTAGGTTTGTAGACCTAATGCTCTTCGTATTGAGCTAAGCAGTCCATAAACAAATCAAGGTTTTAGAAAAATGAATAGCATTTAATTCATATTTAAAATAAAAAAAAATCATCAATGGTGGGCCATAAAACGCATTCATATTAATTTAATAACCATACTTTACAAACAAGCCCGGCTTTGAAGACTCATTTAATGTCTTCTGTGTCTATTAAAAATCTGAATTTTACCACTAACATAAATCAGTTATATATAATACATAGAGATAATCTACCTTATGTCGAAATTAATACATAAAATCATATTTATATTACAATAAAGAGAAAATTATTTGATAACAATTTATATAATACATCAAAATAATGGCAGACTGGGACATTAATTTGTATATTTTACAACATGCTCATTTCATTCATTTTCGTACAATTCTATTATATTTAGAATGAAAGACAGTTTATGTAGTAGATCAAAATCAGGGGGCATTAATGGAGAAATTTGGCAGACATTTTATGCAGACATAAAACTTATTTCAATTTCATCTATTGTACATCCAGCTGATTTGCAATATACCATACCCCTCAGCTAAATGATAGTTGTCATGTAACCATACCATACCAACACATTATTTTTTTCCACTGGGATATAACATCGCACCAACAGCCAGGGTCATTTGGCGAGATTCTCAGCTGTAATGGTGATAGATGATCTAAGGTATACACCTGGGTAGAACCTATGACCTTACGAAACTTGACAGCTTCCCGATGTGTAAGATTTGTCCAGTCACAGGTAGGATTCAAACTCATAGCAGTTAGAGGCTTGTGATTACTAGTCACAGACTATAACCACTAAATATCAATATAATCAATTTAGATATAAACCATAACATATTTCACTTTTTACGATTTTTTTTTACAATAAAATAACTATTACTTTTTACGATTTTTCTTTACAATAAAATAACTATTACTTTTTACGATTTTTTTTTACAATAAAATAACTATTACTTTTTACGATTTTTTTTTACAATAAAATAACTATTACTTTTTACGATTTTTTTTTACAATAAAATAACTATTATTTTTTACAATTTTTTTTTACAATAAAATAACTATTATTTTTTACAATTTTTTTTAAAATAAAATAAATATTTCATAAAGATTAGTTAGCAGTCAGGATAGTACATATAAAGATAAAAAAAAATAATTTCATCAAAAAAACTACCAGGAATATTTCAGACACTGAACAGCCATTACAAATTGCATCTGTGTATAAAGGTGTTTCATGCGAATTCTGCAATACTGTTACTATAAATGACGGTGTGTGATGTTCACGCAAAGGTGACATCACCGACCCCAATAAGATATAAAACCCTACAATAGTGACAGATAATCTTCACGGTTTGACGTCTCAGAAGAGTATGTTCTCTTCATCAATGACACAATGCTAACATGATTATACAAACTTTATACCTATAAAATATACATTTTGCATCCAACTAAGACAGGTTGCTGTCAATAATAGTCCCTGGTGCCCGACTATATTTGGCGCAATACAGCAAAAACCCAACATGATACTATATGGTCGATGGTAGATCTAACACATAGACAGACAATCCTCATCCAAAATTACTGAGTAACAAAGCAAGTATTGAATAATGTGCCAGAAAAAAATGTGCTAAAAAATATACAAATCATTTATGTTGCTTTTTTCACTGAGGTTTATAACATAACAGCAACAGCCATTTGGCGACTTTTCCAGCTTTACGTCAAACCTGTCCAGAACCACCGACCTGCACAATCGTACAGCTTCTTTCTAGGTAGAGACAAAAAACACTCAACCACAGATTTCAGGGACTCTCAGTCAATATTTGCAAAAACAATCAGTTATTTACCCTTAGGAATAGGTTACATGATAAATGAAAACAATTACAATGTCCAATGTTTACTTATCTGAACTTGAATAAAATGTTGCAACAAACTACAAAAGGTTGGCAATAATATGACTACTATACTAACAGTTAAATATAGGATTCTGCAACTGTATTTTCATCAGACCCAAAAGCAATCACAATTGCATGCTGTAATACAAGAGATGCCACTGAAACTAATTATAAATGCAAAAATATTCTGACTTTCTTCAAAAAAAACATCTGCACAAAGGATGTTGACTAGTAAAAACAATCCTCTTCAAGAAATTAATACCAAACTTCATCATCCCTTATGGTTTAATAGAATATTTTATGAATGTTACTATGGATTTTTCCAGTCATCTTTCATATAAAAACAACAACATCCGTTTCTGAGTAAATTAATGATACTTAAAACCAATCTGATGATAGTTGTAAGCAGATATTGATTGTTGAAGTTTGGCATCAAACAGAAAGAGGAAACAATTAAAATGTGATCTAGGTTTGAGTCTTATTGAGATTAACGCTGAAATCATAAAAAAGAATCATTCAATCTTATTGCATGTCCTATATATAACATTAGTAAAGTAGAAAACATTTCTTTCATATAATGTACCAGTAGTCTGAGGTACATACTTTTACAACTTGTAATGCTCTCAGTGCATACTGACATTATTTTTGAGAAAGTACAGATTTTGACTAATTATTTACTGACACCATTATGTAACATTTTTTTAATAATCAGATATGGCTAAAAATGCATTTTCTTTTAATTTCTGCCAAAAATTTACAATTTTTGACATTCTTTAGAAAAATTTTAAACAAAAACTTTGGTTTAAGTAAAGTTATTTTTTAAATTCGTTCTTCAACATTCAAGAAGTTCTGGAAGTCTTAGACAGTGTGAATGACTTCATTATCAACCTTGTCAAGATCAGTTATGAGATGAAGCCAAGTTACACTGAATTTGAAAGCTATCCATTATTTTCAAGACAATAAAAGGTTTCCGAACATGATAATGAAATAACAGGACAAGTATTTTGAAGAGAACACTTTAGACACGATTGAAAATGCTCGTAAAACATGAGTAGATCGTGAACAATACAGGTCAAATAAAACCGTATTTCCAGGAGATGAAATCTTTCAGACTTTTTGTATCCTTGAGAATAATAGGCTTTGTATCTGGTATACGGCACAATATGGGGTAAACAGGAATATACAATAAAAAAGAATTGAATGATGAAATAGAATTGTCAGAAATATGATGAATTCACTTGAGTGTCTTCATAATGATTAATTTAATCACAAAATGTTTCTTGTCTCAGTCTGATTTTTGTACTTCATTTTGCATTTATCATATCTAAAACACTCACACAGCTGAAAGTGTATATCAGTGTATTGGTATGTGGAAAAATATGGCTGGTTCATATTTTTACTTAAATCATCCCTAAAAATTAGGAATTTTACTATATAAGGGTCAGCAATTATACTGAATTATACCAGACCTCATAAAAATCTTTGCTGGAGGACCATTCAAAGTCAGACAGTATTCTGTGTTAACTGTACATACAAGATTACCACACAATTTTAATCAGGGTTTTAACATTGCACATTTATTCGATCTCTTTTTTTCAGAATGAATGTTTAATGAAATACTTCCAGTTAAAGTCTCACAATAGTGACAACTATGTCTAAATATTTGTTCCTCAACATATTGATTTCCTGTTTAATAATTCTGATAACTGCCAAGTTATCAGGGCAAAAAAGGAAATAAAATCTTATCTAAGACTTTACTGAAAAAAATCAATGAACACTTTTTTGTTAATTTTTGGCAACATAAAAAGCAAGCAGACCATGAAACGATGTTGTAGCTATCATAGACAAAGTGAGGTCTTGATCAACTCAAAATTTGTAGAGTTTCAACATTACTGTAATCAGCAGTCTCTTAATTTGTGCCACTACAGACTGTATATATGACCAAATATTTTAAATGTGCAATATTATACAGCACATGTACTTCGAAAAACACTTAAATATTTGTGATAGTTATTTATAAAAGCTAGAAATCCAAGACTTAACAACCTGAGCTTCATCTAGGTCCTGAATCAAAGAATTAACAACCTGAGCGTCATCAAGGTCCTGAATCAAAGACTTAACAACCTGGGCCTCATCTAGGTCCTGAATCCAGGACCTCACAACCTGAGCCTCATCAAGGTCCTGAATCAAAGACTTAACAACCTGGGCCACATCTAGGTCCTGAATCAAAGACTTAACAACCTGGGCCACATCTAGGTCCTGAATCAAAGACTTAACAACCTGGGCCACATCTAGGTCCTGAATCAAAGACTTAACAACCTGAGCCTCATCTAGGTCCTGAATCAAAGACTTAACAACCTGGGCCACATCTAGGTCCTGAATCAAAGACTTAACAACCTGGGCCACATCTAGGTCCTGAATCAAAGACTTAACAACCTGAGCCTCATCTAGGTCCTGAATCAAAGACTTAACAACCTGGGCCACATCTAGGTCCTGAATCAAAGAATTAACAACCTGAGCGTCATCAAGGTCCTGAATCAAAGACTGAACAACCTGAGCCTCATCAAGGTCCTGAATCAAAGAATTAACAACCTGAGCGTCATCGAGGTCCTGAATCGAAGACTTCACTCCTGAGATTTATCAGTGTCCTGAACAACCAACAATCTTGAGCAGAACCAACACAGCTAATAAGACTAACTACCGGTAACTCTTGTTTCAGTAATATGTTCTCTCAACAGTTACTAGGACCAAATAACATGTATTCTATTCATTGCATCAGGCAGCACTTTTTCAAACAAATTATTCTGGTTCAGAGATATAGTTCATGAGAAAATTGAAATATTGGCATGAAAAATATCAAATGATATTAAAGACTCCAGGGTCTTCAGAAATAAATAGGGTCAGTCAAGTTATTGGAAATTTGAATTTTTTACACCTTAACAAGATCATTATCACTGATATACTAAAGTATAAAACTGATGAAATTTAAGACTTTTAAAATATATACTCTTTATCAAACATATATGACTGACACTGAATGGGGCTTCCGCACATACAAAACAATTTACTTTGAATTCCGAATTCAGTTATTCTAATAATATATGAAAAGATCTAAATGACAGAAGACAGCTAATGGAATTCTCTATTCAATAAGTAGACAGACACAGATTAGACAGGGATGCTATCAGTCGGAGAGATACTTACACTTCACTTGATTGCCAAGGGCAAGTAAAATCCAACTGATTAAAATATTCAGACTTGTAAATTGTCATTCAAGCAAATAATTCTCCCTAAAGTTATACCTGAATGACAAGGTTATTTGTCAAAGTGAATATTGCAGTCTGAAATGAACTCTCTTAAAAATTTTATCAGATGAAACAGACAGTTTTGGATGGCTTGTTCCATCTGAAGTACTTTAACAGATAAACAATACACATAAAATTGAAATAAATAAAGTAAGTTTTAGACAAAGGAGCAAATATTGGCATTATATGTCAGTAAGGAGTGAAATGCAAATCTATCACAATACATTTAATAGATACTACGGGAAAAAGCTGACAAGAAAAGCAGGACCACTATGAATGTTATTGTTAGTAAAAAGTAGCAAAGGCTCGACAAATTTATTTCAGATTACTCGTCCTGCAGGACAACCAGCTAAGAGTTTTAACTAGCTCTTCAGCAATTTCAACTCATCCTGAGTCAAAATCTACTCGTAACTACAAGCTGACGAGTAGATTTGTCGAGCCGTGCAAACAAAAAAGAAAATAAAATATAATTCCGAGTCACAGGTGCTTTATGTTGGTTAGTGATTTGTTGATCAAGTTTGACAATAATTAATAAGCAATAAAATACGATAAAACACATACCAGGTACATTTGCATCGAGGTGACCTGAAGACCTCCTCCATGACATTTCTATGTTTGTAGATTTAATAGACTCACACACTCAGGTTATAGTAACAATACAGAGATGTGTCTTAAGTACAACATCCTGAAATATATAATAATCAAATATTGCTGTATGTTTATCTCTGGAGACTACGGTAACAAAGAAACACAATTATATGTGAATGTGTGATCATGACGTAAGTATACCATATATGGCTACAACTACTTACCAGATATGCTCATTTACTTGTAAAACGTCAGAGAAACAGTCAGTTAAGACTCATTTCAAATAATTAAACACAAAACTAACCCAATAACCTAAAAATATCTACAATTAGTTCTATCTTAACTTGACATACCCAATAAAATTAGTCAACACACTAGACAACTCACCTCTGCACATGATTAGAACAAGTGGGAAATTTAGGTTTTCAAATTCTTCTGGACAAGTTGGATGGCAGTTTGAAAATACTGTATTTAGTTAAATACTAACATATTTTAATAGGAAGACTGTAAAATTAGTTTAAAGTTCCAATTACAGACAATAAAAAACAAAATACCTTACAAAATTAAAATTCTAGCGTTCAATATATATACATGATAGATAAATGAAGTTAAATATTTATTAGTGTACATAAATAAAAATAATTTCTTATCATAAAAAAAATTATATCAGGTGAGAAAAATTAAAAAATCTAATAAAGCAAAATCATTTTATAGAATCTGTTTCTGGACACACAGTATATAAATACTAAATGCCCAACTTTGAGCTTCATATGAACCAATTAAATTTTTCTGGGGCACATTTGAAAAATCTTATCAAATTAACAACTTGATGTGAATTTCAAATGCCTTAAATCCTCAAGTATTATCATTTGAAAGCCAGTTAAACAAACACAATGTAGCAATAACAGCAAAAAACCAATACAATTTTTAATAACATACAATATATGTGATTTAATAAATCTATCAAATATAAAATTGGCTTCATTTTAGATGTGATTGAGAAGGTATTCAATATTAAAATATTTATCATATTATTTTTTTTTCGATCGAAGCATTCAGTTACAATAATTATATTAATTATTTACAATTCTCTTTGAAATTGAATCTCAGATGAAGGATTTGATTACTTAATTAACCTGGCTCCAATTTTATAATTACCCAAGCCCCATGAAATAATTAATAAAAACAGTGCCAAAGTAAAGGAACAAACTATTCAAGCTGATCTTTGGTCTATGTACAAAAGTAACATACCAGTACTGTACAACTTATATAATCCAACAATAAAACCAAGACTAATCGTCATCTGACCATATCCCACTTATGTTAAATCGTTCTACTTTAACGCTTATTCTGAATCTTACAATCTGTCAAAGCAAAGGCAAAATTGACCAGACTTTAATCTGTCTCCAATAAAATATGGCCAGGTGTGTTCAATATGAATTATTAATAAGATGTCCATATTTAAAATCACTCAAAATATTGGAGAGCATAAGGTAAAAGAATGGGGGGTATTTATGAAAGTCCCATATAAGGTATGTGTATTAAGTAAGTAAACATGACTAAATAATCTATCAAATAACCTACTTCAGATCACCTGGGGCTCATTTCATAGACATACCTTAGCCAAGATAGGGCTTTTAAGCTTAAAAAATCTTGCCACCCCTTGTTTGTAAATAAAAAGGAATTCTATCTTATTGATAGCATCTGGGATCTGTTGTTACTTATAAAAGGTAAAGGTCTGAAATGTACACCATTAGCAAGATTTTTAAGTTAAAATCTTAGCTGAGATATGTCTATGAAACAGGTCCCTGGCTGTGAAAATCAAAGAGTAAATCACCAAAATATATTTGTATGTTCACACTTTCATCTCATAACAACAAACCATATATAAAATACGGACCATTAATCAAACATAAAATTTATGAAGCTTTACATATTTACATTATACCTACATTAAGGCCAACTTTTATCAATATTTGACCAGTACTAAAGAAATTAAACTATTGTATGTTAAGAGAGTCACAATAATCTGCTACAACAAGTGAAATGAACCTTGTACAAGCCAATGTAAAGCTGTTTATTGAAGGACTTATAATACAGTAATGCAACTTTATAAAAGTATGAACTAATCTGAGCAATGTAAAGGTAACATATCATTAAAAGTTATGAATCTTTATGCTTGTATTAATCATTATTGCATTAAATTATAATACATACAAAATAATACACTAGTAAGTCGCATACAACAGACTTGAACATTTTAATCATAAAAGGTACAAAATACTTCAAATAAAGCTACCAGTACATCAAAATTCAACCAAACCAGCATAGAAAGAAAATTTTATCTGGATTTAACTTCAAAATTTTGACTAATACGAGTTAAATACAAGTAAAATATATTTGGTGGAAGAAGTCACCAAGCATAAATAATCATTATTTTCAATGTTCAATACATTTCCACTACTGATATCTTGATTAAAAAGTTTGCCAAGAGAATAAATGAAATAGCAGACATTTGATAAAATAGATAACCTATAGACAAGACATATCTTGTTCATTTCACTTGTGGACATTCAACCAAATCTGATGTAAGAGAAGAATTTAAGTGTCTAAACTTCCACTTGTTATTAACAGTTTTGTCTGAGATCCTGACATTTGGTATCAAAAGGACAAAAATAAATTCAACTGACAAAGAATAGAGCACATAACTCATTACACATTGATTTAAACTTTTGACACTTCAGATATTAGATGTCAGTCCATCCTGCCAAAAGAATGGATGTTTATTTCATTGAATTCCCAACAATTCTGTTAACAAAAAATACACTTTCAGAAATGAAAATGGTAAAGAAAACAACAGATTGATCAACACAGGTCCCATATTGCATTACAAACTCAGTAGCTTTTAAATTGAAATCACACAATTTGTAGAGGCAAACATTTATGCTAAGTTTCATGAAAATCAGTTAGAAAATAGGACCAAAGACTATATCGACTATAACTTCCATACATATTGACCAATTTTTTTTTTGCCAAGGCTACAGCCAACTAGTTTCAGTGTGAGGTAACACTTTCTTCAATCATCTATAGGAATACAAAAAGACCTAAAATAATGTTTTGTTCAAGCAAGATAATAACATTTGATCCTAAGGATTTTCAATCCTATCCTGGATTTAAAACTTCATGATATTTATTCACATTTTTGTACCAGTATAAGCAGTGGCAGATATTAGCCAAAACAATGTGGTAAATTGAAGCCTGCAGTTTATTTACAAAAATTAGACAGACAAAATAAAATGCTGACATATCCAGCACCAACCTAAGACCTCAAAAAATCAAATTCCCTGGTATCAAAGATCAAGTTATTTGAGTAAATTTATGCAGGTTCAAGGAGTCAAAAGCTTTCTTTTAATGATTTCCAGTCAGAATGCTGTCTTAGAGTCAAATGAAAGCCCAGATTTCATAATCACATTATTAATCCTTTTCCAAATGCAAATAATGAATAAACATTTTTATGAATGGTTTTGTCAAATCAAACTAAAAGTGAGACTGACTTTATTTTAATTGCTCATGAGAAGCATACTCATAGCACTGTTAACAGAATATTATCTATCATTATGCAACCTCAATTGGATAAAATTTGTTGAAAATAGCAGACATATATATATATATATAAGTCATTATTTTGGTCAGATGTGTCATGGGTTGGATTCCAGCTAAGACATTATGATTCTCTTAGGCCTAAAAGAAAGGTTTGTTTCCAATTACCCAACAAACCCATCTTTTACCTGCCAACTCATAAGTTTTTAATGCATGCAAATCTTAGTGCTATAAGGTAATTTTCACAATAGTGTTGCCAATATATGCAAAAAAAAGACAAGAAAGAAAAAAATCCCTACCGACCCACCCATATTTCTTGGGGCACGAACCTTTTTTTTTTGTTAGGCCTTAAGTAACATACATAAGAATGTTTCTAAATTATCCTCTTGAAGTATGAGATTATCCAAATCAACCATAACCCAACCCCAATAGACATGCCCTGTATGATGCATGGACACGATTGAACCATAGCCAATAAATCATGTTCCCAGTTGAGGATACCAAGAGACTACAAATGACAGTCAGTGAAAATCAGCTATGGAACAGCAATATTGATAACATCACAAAGAACGGCAACAACAGTTCCTATTTCTGGAGAAGGATCATACTAACTGTTCTTCTTACCGGAAGGACCAAACCTGAAAAACATTTCTGCAGTCTAGGACCTAGTCACCCACACAATTAGCAATATAATATCAAAAGCTCTTGAAAGGGAGTTTAAAGAAGTGCAGCATTTTTTTATTGACAATACAAATAACAAGCTGACCAGTGATGTGACAAGAATACTCCAGCTACCTCCTATACAAGAGATACGGGAAAATACAAAACTTAACATGGTCTGCATCTCCACCATCAGCCCCATCACTGAGACCACAATGTCTTGCTTGATGCAGCCATTTCTGTTCCTTAATTAAGAAGAGATACAACTTTTTCCAATTTGGTAACTGCCAGGGGCACCAGTATCATTAAGCTGTTACCACAACCAAGGACATAAAGTTAAAGACGGTCTTCATTTACTAAATTACTAATGCCTTATGTTTTCATTATTCATAATTTTTGAACCCACAGTGAAATTATATACAGCCAGTCACAAGTGCATCTATGTTCAAGATTGGGTCACACACTTTATCAGGACAAGGTGGAAACTGGGCTAAATATGGTATCTCATGGCTCACAATGCATGAGATAATGTACAGTACACAACATATTCCGACTGACAAATTTAAACTGGTCAAGACTCAATTTGATTCATACAGCTTACAGGAAAATTTAAAGTACAGAGCTTTTTGTGATTAAGAGGATTGTGAACGTTTTCCGAAGATACCATAACATGCTATTCTAAACAGATACTATTAATGATACTTCAATTTTATTAATATTATTACATGAGTAACATATGCATCACAAAATTCGTATCCGAAATTGGCGTATCCGAATATTGCATGTGTCGTAATAGATCAAAGAATGGATTTTTCAGCATTAGCCGCTTATATGGGACAAAGACGATTCCAAGAAAAATGTATTAATGAATTTTACCTCTCAAGATACACATTTGATATTAACTAAACTCAAATAACACGAAAATCCGTATTTTTCAAGATCAAACAAGATTTGTTTTGTGGTGGCGTTATGTAAACACTTCCGCTGGAAAGGTTGAAGGTAAACATAAAACAGACCCGTACATTGTAACAGTACGGAATGAAAATCGGTATCGAAATGCTTTGCAACCATGGTGACAGTTATGAGGAAATGCGTATTCAACAGCCTTCATTTTCATTTATATTTTATGAATTTTAGAGTGGAGCTAATTAGAGGAAAATAGATGTTCTTTAATTGAGATAAAATACAAGATTCAAATTACACACTATATACAAAGGGACATTGAGACTATGGTAATAAAAGCTTACACTAAGCCACTAGTAAGACCGCTTAAAATGACTAACAATAATCACTACAATATAAATTAATTTAAGTAACTTGACAATATTAGATCCACCAGTTAGTATGCGCATTTTAAACAAATTTGAAAAGCATCATAATAGAATTAATGTATTACAATTCTAAGATTTTGATTCAAGACTCTAACATTTTGAATGTTAGAAGCAAAAAATGAATCACCAAATGAATCAAAATCCTTAATAACACGATAAGCAACATTGACAACAAATAAACATTTTGGACACCTACCTAGCTGTGCATTATCATACGATAAAACATGGTTGTCTGTTCCATTTTACCCATTCGTTAATTACTGAGCGGTAATGACGTCATGTAAGACTTCTTTTAATACGGATGGGTAAAATCCAACTGACCCGACTGAAAATTTAGTCCCTGGCGTTTCCAGGAAAAATGCATAAATGCACAAATGCAAGTATTTTGTGTAGTTAGAATCTGTGACAAATGCACATTTTCCCAATTAGGATAGGGCATATTTCCTAAATTCAATTTCCAGGGTATCATAAAATTGATAAGAATAAATCTTGTATTATAATCAAACTAGTTTGTACTTTGAAAGCAGAGGCACAACAATGGTATGTTAATGAGAATTCGCTTACTATGCAAGGGGTCTGGAATGGATACAAAACACTTTAAGGTTTGTAAAGGACTATGTAAAATATTAGTCAAAGAAACTGAAGTTTTCAGATACTGATGTGGACTCACATGCGCGCGGGTACGCCTCAGAAATTGAAAATGTACACCCCAAACTGAACACATTTGGTTGTTTTTGGACTGCATTGCTACAACGTTTGCCCGAGACTATGAGGAACGACCGACAGACGAAAATTACAATATACATGTATATTCATGAAAATTGATTTCGATGCGCACCATAAATATTCTAATTGGGTATTTTGCTTTTTTAATTGCTTTTTATACGCATCTGATATAGTTTCAATTGCGTATTTTGTAATTTTAATTGAGTAAATACGCAAATACGCAGCTTATCTGTATCATTAGCACTCACTATTGTAAGTTCTAATCCATCCTGCGACCAGACAATTTTCACAGCTAGTTAACAGTCGATGTTTCTACCCAATTGTACTCTGGAGTCTTCCTCTACCATTAAAGATGGAAAATTCGCCAAGTGACCCTGGCCGTTGGTGCGACGTTAAACCCCAGTGAAAAATAACAATTATGATTCAATAGATTTTTATTGAGCTTTGCGTGAAGCGCAAATAGTAAAGAGTGTTGATGCATAAACCAATACATTAACAGTACACAGTTTATCATTTTTTGTTTTAGGTATTTTCACAATTCCTATCAACCGTTTAGAAAACTGATTTTGTCATAAAAATGTGTTTTAGTCAGTATTTAGGATTCACACCATTTCATCTTCTGCCGTATATTATACTTCGGTAAGCATCTGTATATGCAAGTCAAAGTCAAATACCTTTTATTCGCTCATATCATGTACATACATGACAAAATGAGATGAAAGCATGAATATGATCAAATACATAATTATGTTCTTAAAGAAAATACTGAATCAAAAATAGTTAATGAATGTTCTTTGACACTGAGATACTAGAGGTATGTGGAGAGTCTCTATATTCTACATGAGATAACAATATTTCTTGTATATGGATATTAAATGAATATATATAAACTAAAGAAACAAAAGCAGGAGTATATCACACACAGTAGAAAGAATTATTTGTAGGATTTAGTAAGCATATGCAATATGAAGTGTTATTATTAATTGTATTAGGCTTGATATAGTATGTATTTAATAAATGTGCATAGTTTTATTGATTCTTGGTTATTTTTTTGTATTCATAACTTCATTTGTCTTTATAACAATTGGTCTTTTATAGTAATAAGGTTTTAAAAGTTGTTTTAGTTCGTTTTCAAATACAGTGCATTCAAATTGGAAGTGAAATTTATCACCTAACTTGCAGCAAGTATTACATAATCTTTTATTTAATGGGATTCTTGCCCAATTTCCGATTTCTATTGGTAAGTGATGATTTCGAGTACGAAATCGAATCATAGCATATTGTAAAGACGACAAGGATGAAAATAAAATGGGCTCTCTTTCAAATTTGTTCTTAAAAAGTTTGTAAAATCCAACACCTGTATATAAATCTATGTGTCTATAAATAAGGTCATCTCCAGGCTTTCCAACAGAGTTCGCCAAATATCCGTATTACGTCTTACACTGAATACACATTCAGCTCAGCTTGCCAACTGACGGCGAAAATTCAGCTACATGTATTTCCAGGGATTTAAAACAGTGGCACCATCAATCATCGCTTGCGTTGATTGTTGCATAAATATTACGGAAACTGACAAGGCAAAATTGTTTACTAGTTGAACAAAGCACTTCTGAATTTTGAAATTGAAATTTTAAACTAAATTCCCATAAGGATATAGTATGACACTACCGTAAAGATATAAAAAAACTAGACGGAAGTGTGACACACACACAAATCAAATGTTGGAATTCCAGTCGTTGAACGCATTCAAACTTATAAACAGTCAAACCTGCGAACAAAGGCCACCCTTGAGAAAGACAAAATGTAGTCTTTATTGACAGATGAGCTTTACTCGGAGGGCAGTTAGTTCAAAGCAATCAGTGACAGTTTTTCAATAACATGTCTTTATTCACAGGGTGGTCTTTATGCCATACACGTGTAACAGTTCCAGTACCAGGGCTATTATTTCGTTATCATAAACACTCAATCTCAAAACAAGAGTCAATCCTCTGTCACGGTTACATTAATGTCAGATTTTTTTCGAAAAACACGGAAGACCAATTATGTACTAGATAGTGAGTACATAACATTTCTTAAAAAAAACACTTTAAGTAACTGAGTAGTGAATTTTATTTCCGGAAATGCAATCACACACAATAAGGACCCTAAGAAAAGTTTATGGTCACAAGCAATACATATCATCTTAAACATCCCTTTGTACATGTTTTGCAGTTACTATTTATAAATTCGTCTCAGAGTAAGTTGCTAAATATGGCGTGAGTCATGATAGAGTATCACAGACTTACTGTACATAAAATTTCGTATCAGTTCTTGTGACATTGTTCAAGTGTATGAATGTTTACATTAATAATAAAAGGAAATGTCGAAGTACTTCAAATATAGTAGTATTTTTGATAAATACAGAATATTTCTAACTGAAGTTTTTCGAAAATATGAAAAAATCGGCCAAGTTCAGGTATCAATTGTGTAGGGCAATTTATGATGTATCTTTACGTGATACCTGCAATTGCCTTTTCTGGTGTTTTATTATTCAGAACGTGATGTAAATCAAAGCTTTGTTGGGTCTTTCAGTTTAAAAATCACACCAGTTATTTCGGATTATATACACGAAAAAATAACTCAAAGCATGATAAACAGTTTACGTGACAGTATCTTACATGACGATTTTTAAGTCTTAATTTCAAGCAGAGATGACAACGATAGAATTGTTATTTCGTTGTTTCATTGTAACGTCAGAAGCTGTTTACAGGCGCCATTTGTATGAAAAAACAACGTGAAATAAACGCATGTCTGAATTCGTCATTTGTGATGTTTACCATTTCGGATATCAGAGAGAAAGTTGGCGATGAAATTTTTGTTTTAAGTTTTTAAAACTAAAACAGTTTTTATTAGTTACTTTCGGTACAAACAAGATCACATTAATTTTATCATCCACTTTTGCCTCATAATGCACTTCAGTTCTTCCATTTGCAAATTGTTCACAACAACTTTAACATCACACGCATGTCAGTGTTTGTCCTACAATGAATTTATAACATGATCTCACACCATTCTGTGTTAAATTGCTTTGAAATGAACCTGAATTTATTTTAATAATGTCGCTCCGGTCGAACAAATTTATCAAATTTTCACGAAAGAAATGACACATTTTTAGGGCTGCCAAAACCCCCTACACCACTTGAATCACATTCGAATAGTTCTTGCAACAAAAACTGTAAAAATGAAAAAAAAAACGCTTCATTTATAAACGCTGTCTGCTTGTCAGTCAATATTCCTTGCAATAAATTCACCGTGGACGTTTGGAATATTGTGCAGCCTAAAAATAATTCTATCTTGTAATGAGATTTGATTTTCTCTCCGTTTTGAGAGAATCCGAGGACATTCACTCCGTAACACCAACTGGTTTAATTAACTACTGCCAGTGTGTGAGTAGTCTAAGGGCATGCTCGTACATATTACAATTTTACAGCAAACATTAAAACAAAATCACTATAATAAAAAAAGATCCGATTAGCAAAATATTAAAGACTATTGCTCTGAAGTGACTGGAAAGTAGCTTGTTAGTATTTTTGTTTACATAGGTTTGACAAACATGTACTTGTTGATCTCAATGTGGTTTAAATTTTGATCACCTCTCAGTTTGACGTGTATTTTCGTGTCGATGTTAACTTCTGTTACCTATAATCTCGGCATTGTTATTGACCAAATAATTTAGACATACACGAACGTGTTGATTTTATATTGCAAAAAAGTTTATCTATATTGATGTTTACATGACTTGTGTATCTTCCACTGCAGTAAAATATTCATAATTATATGATAAGTAAATAATGTAAACCTTGTCAACAAAGAAAGTGACCAGAGAAAGTCATGCAAAAGTCATTATTTAGAGATGACGAATACCATATCGTTTGTTGTTAGAGAAATTATGTCTGTCTTGTTTTAAATGGTAATATGTTTTTGATATGTCGAAGACTAATACTTTGTGTAATTTCATCACTTAGTTCCACAAAGTGAATTAAATGAGCTGCATATACTTGTCTCCAAAAGTTGATCAACCACTCTATGCAGACACTGTCTTATATGTAATTCACTTCCACACTTCTACGTTCTGCTTCTAATGTTTTAAACACAAGTTTTATTTCAGTCTGCTGAACATGAGCCATAGAAGTCGATGTGAAAAACGCATTAATGTCCTTTGTGAATTTCCATCACGCCAGTATTTTGAACCCTTACCTGCGGTGTTATCACCGGATGTCGCAACATACCATTAGCCTGATGTTTCGAATTCTAATGCATCAACTCTGTAATGGGATAATAATTTTAGACGCTAAAATGCTTCTGAATTAAAAAGATATTATATTGGACTAGAGAGACTTATAAATAATTGAGATACTTCAAAAAACAGACTCGTGTCACACAATTGCTTTTACGAGTACTGCAATTTAAACTTTACTCATTTGAAACTTGCCAATTCTAGCAGAAAACGTTTAGCTGATATATGATCATCTGAAGTCTATAAAAATGATATCCAGGTTTTGAAACATTTCGACATTAGTAAACAAATTGCATTAACAACCACCATTCAAACGATTCATTTGAATACAGAAAAAATTCCACCTTCTCCTGAAACAACCAACCACAAACCCATCCAACATAAAGAAACATAAAAATAGGGGGCAAACTACTATCTCTCTCAGGGTTATCGCTTTTGAACGGTTTATAGCAGATATGAAATACTTTTCACGACAGTGTTAAAGCTGCTGATGAAATCTAAATGACATGAAAGACATACAGGTGTTTCTACGCAAAGTAAACAACTTACATTAGGAACCGTGAAAACGCCAACACTATTGATCTTCGTTTGAAGGAAATTGTCGCATTAAACTCTGGAAAATTGTCAATACGACTTAAGTTATTAAGCGAGATGTAACTGCGTAAATGTAAAACTAAAGTTGTTGAAAGTGAAATCTGTCTGGAGCATTAAACAAACGTATTTAAAATACATAACTTTCGTCTTGTGCAAGGAAATAAATGGTCACACATATTAAAGGCGATACTATCCCCGTTTATTATACCTGTACTTCCGAACTAACATTGAAAGGCAAACATCTATTTGTTTCATTTTTATTTATTAATTCTTACAATAATCATCCTCGATTTAGGATCACTTACTAGTACTCTTGACTCACTCCCTGGTTTCGGAATTGGAAAAAGATAGATTCCTCAACAGACCTAATAACCACTTGAACAAGAGTCTGAATAGGAAAAAGGACTTAGATACAACTGCACACAATAAAATCCCAAATTCCCCAAAATACCACTAGACACAGAGTTTATCAACCAAAGACCCATCCAACCCTTAAAAACATACAAAAATGGGGGACAAACCACAATCTTTCCAGAGAGTACCGCATTTAAACGTTCTGCAGCCGTCGTTGTACCATAGACCACAAGATCTCTCAATTAACCAAACCAGAAACATATAGTACGCCTATCAAATCCGTTCAAAGTGAAGAAAGCGTTATTTAAATGTATATTGGTATTCAGGTTTTGTACCACCAACGTCGTAATGTCGATACAGAACGAAAATAAAAACTTAAGGAACGCTACGCAAATGATTCTTTTCATGTTTTGTTGTACAATCGTGTTTTGTAAGCTTATAGTCTCCACTCAGTTTATGTGTTTGTATCACCAGTCTCTTTATTTAAAGCTCTATGTTCACCTTTTCAATTATGTTTGGCAATCTCTAGTCTCTAAACGAAACCTCTCCAGTAATTCTTTTTATTTTTTTTTCATATCAAATCCTTGCTGTACCGAGAAGTGTTGTTTTATAAAACTTGATCAATACGGATGTCTATTCCAAGTGTACTTTTGTACGACTAAACGAAATTTACGATATTTTGACGGACGGAATAGATGAAATACCTGCTTCATTGTTTTGAATTAGACCAAATGTTTATTGGTTATGTATAGTATAATGTATTAGCTATCTGTAGACACCAGTTATTAGAAATTTGAGGGATTTCTGAAAAAGTTACGTAGTGTTAAACGAACTTGTTGCAGAAACGTAAGTTGTGGCCCTTGTATATGTATATATATATGATATATGTGTTTTTGTCTGTGTGGCCATTTTTGGTCTAATACACCATTATACACCATCCTTTCAACGTGCTAGCCCCCTGTGGTTCTAACTTTAATGTGCAATTTGAACTGTAATATTTTCAGATAACATTAAATTTCTGAAACTTTGAATAACAAGGCATCATTGAATTCTTCACTGGTTTTTAATGCTATCTTGTTCAATCAATATCTTCTCCATGCTTCAGGTTTGAACGGTTGAATGTTTTGAATTAATAAACAAATGAACCTCACACAGTTGTTTTTATTCGATTTTGGGAGAAGACTCCTGAATTGCTACAATCATAAGCGATGGAGACGTATATTTTACCAGACTGCATTTACATTTACAAATCATTGTGCAATATCTAAGCCAGAATCATTGTTATCAGTATAATTTATGTCATCATCGACCACATCATCAGATAAATGATATATCAGATGTACAGTTCCAACAGTAAAACTATAATACCATAGTCTGATCCAGACTCCCAGATTTGAACTTATTGGAATGGAGGCTTGTGTAAAAGGCCAATGGTTTAAATAATTATCTTAGACCTGGTGATGCTATGAAAGAACTAACTATATTTAGATGGACAAGTTAGTAACTTAATGACTAAGCGCATGGCAGGTTTGAATGAATTCTATAAAGCGATTATTAGCAAATAAAGCGGTGACTTACACAAGTACTGCAATGGGGCTTTAGTGTATCAAACATTTATTTTTTGCTATTGCTTATCGTTGTCCCATTCAGTTGAAATCATCGTTTGTAACTGGGCGTGAAAAGTGACACTGAAATGGCAAATGAATGACTTCCTTGAAAAATGTCTTCAATCAATTTGTATGGATAAAAATTGTATTAAACTATCATAGAAGCATGCGGTTGTGCCCTCAAAACTAGTTTACCTCTATAGCATTGTTACTGATCGTTCCAAGGAGTTACCCTTAGGGGGACTGTATTTTGTCCTCCATGTTATATATATTTCTATGTGTTGGTGGGTTTTGGTTGGTGGTAAGATGCTATTTCGGACCAGTTTTTTTATTTTTGTGTATGCGTTGTTTTTTAAAGGAATAATTTTCTCATCCGTAATCATAGAAAATAACTCAAGTTTAGTTTTAAGAAAAAATAATTTCCCCAAGTCTCTTCCCATTGTGTTTAATGGATCCGTTATGGTCCGAACCTTTCAATTTTCCTTACACTGGAACTATCATATGTAATAAAACTATTCCATACCGTAGTAACATCAAAACCAGAAAGATGTCATCTATGTTATTTATTGTAAAATATACTAGCGTGAAGAAATGTCCATTTCCCTAACGTGCACTTACCATTCGGTATATCGAGGATGATAATCAGATCTAAAATATTTGTAATTCAAATGTAGTGACACAAACAACCATCTTTCGTCGCACTGGTGTTTTAGTGCGGACATTTTCCAAAGGTTGGACCAAATACGAGCAGCTATGCAGTTAAAACAGCGGCAACAAAATTACTCTCCTTTAGCAGATTAGCTTATTATATTTATGTCGTACCGTCTGATTGCAAAATAATTTCATAATTGCGCTTCCAGACAATGCAGCTCATTTACGACTCAGTAATAACACAACACAAATGTGAAATAATAATACTAAAACTTGGCGTCAGTCCCAAAGGGTGAGAAGGTGTTGGACTTTGAGATACAAAGAGCCAACTTAATTGTACTCTGTGCAGTTTGTTGACTGAAACTCTGATGTACGACCTCTATACATGGTGGATAATCCGGTTGCCATATCCCACTGAACACAAATGACACCATAACTATCCGTTTAGCGTTGAATTTCTGAACTGTATGTATTCATTTATTTTGTATCAAAATATATTACTTAAATATAGTAGTCAAAGCGTTAAGAAATACCCAGATCTGAGGAGTTAGGTGTTCTTGTCATTCTTTGATGCATCCTGTGTACAGATACTGTGTGTGACAAAGCGTTTACTTTGAATCCGAATGAATGACTTTTTGTTGAACCTGGGTAATAATAAATTACATGTTTTGATGATTTTCCTGATTACCAAAATATCACAATATTAATTGTTTATTAACAATTTCTAATAAATAGTATAAATTAAAACAAAACCAGACGTAATCGCCTTTTTTCAGCTTGATAACGCGCGTAATTAATGAACGGCTTTCAATTCGAAAATTAATAAGACCTTTAAGCAAAATGATATAGATTGTTTTGATGCCTGACTGGGTTATTAAATTGAATTGTTTTTTATATTCATTCATTGTAATAGGCAGACATGCTAAAATATGAAAACCGGAACAAGTAACACAATAATTATATCAGTGGAAAATTAGACAAATGAAATTGGAAATCTTTAGAAAATGAATGAGACGCCTTGAACACTAACTTTTTTTTAATCTTTTTTGCTCATCAATACTACATAGAGAAAGGAGTTTCATTTTGAATATTAAACTACATAATCGTTTTACTGATTTTAATGATTAAGACGTACTTATATCGCAGGTTTTGAACGGGATCGTGTTTGGGCCATAAACGGTCAAGCGTACCCACACAAATACATATATTTAAATTAAATATAAATTGAAAAATGTAAATACTTTCAAAAAGACGCTCATATTGTTTCACATGTCTCTCATCGTTGTCAGCTCATTCGATTATCTTAACAGGGAAAACAGTAGTTTCACGGACCTATGATCCTGAGATCGCACCCTGGATGCGGCACACCTTCTGTGAGGCGATTAAGATTAAAATCATTATGTCACGTCTTAACAGAGTATTTTGAGCGAGGAAGTTGACATTTACTGGTGAAGAACAATGTTAGAACAGGTACAGTATCAATACCAGGGTGGATGCAGGATTTTTGGTTATGGGGAGCGTAATGTCTAGATGCTTATGTAGAATATGGACACAATTAGCACATACCGGACGTTTTTCTTACTTATGCTGGCCAGATTTTGGAGGGGGCTCACGCTGGCTCCGTCCCATAAATCTGCGCTTGAATGCACACAGGTTAGGTCTGATTGCCGGTATGTAACCAAAGTTGAAACAAGGCGTAAATAAAAAAAATGAAAACAAAATTCTAGTCTCCCTTGTTTCGCAATATTTTATGATAATTAGTCGATAAATTTAATGTTACATAGGTTCATGTTTAACTTTGAGCCAGTTTGTAATAAACATTTCTCTTTATATCGGGATTCTTCTAAATATGGTCTCCTAAGCTTTAATCTTTCAAGCATATAGGCGTGACGTTCACTTCATTGCTATTTGCTTGTCTCAGAAAGCTTCTATACAGTAAATATCAACACAATATTTAATTACAAGATCTGTCCAAGAGCATAAAGTACAATTATATGTTCCCATCGCTATCTCCATACTAAACTAACAAGGATATTCTGTAGCGAGTTTCATATCATTCATAATCCGATGTATTCTCCCCACGGAATGAAGATCTTCACAAATGATCTAGTCTAGTTGTCACCCCCTGTTTTGACCTTATTGAACTTCTATGATGTCGCTCTTGTCAAGCGGAGTAATCAAGTCAAGAATGACGTGTTTCTTGCCGACTCCTACAACAATGTTTGCTTAGGCAATCATTACTTGGACCATGAATGATGACGGTATAATTAGATTGTATGTTTATCTAGGCATTACTGGACTAGATACAAGAGACCGGGACATACGTTTTATAATAGGGAAGTAATAAAGACAAGGGCTTTGGAGACGTGCAGTGCCGAAATCAGATGAAACACTTACAAACAATTGTAAAACATTTTTGATTCTTTATTAGATATAGAACGCGGTTGTTCTGGAAACATATTAAAGATTTTCACAAATGTGATCATTTGATAACATGCAAGTACTGCGTAAAATGGTTGACATAATAACACGTCTCACAACCATAAGCGACCAACCTGGCCCTCAGCAATCTTTACCGACCTACACGGCTCAAATTAAAATTAACAATTTTTGTAAGCTTCTTGTTGTTTGTGTTTCCCTTTTCTAGGAAGCCTTATCTATACACATACCTTATTCGACCAACACTGCTTACACATACGTTAATCAGCCAACCCGACTCACATCAACTGTAACTAACAAACGCGGTTCATACCTACCTCATTCGACCAATACGCCTAACACCAACCATAAAGTACCAACACGACTCACACTAATCTTAACCGCCCAATACGACTAGAATCAGTCAGCATAAAGAAGCACAGGTCATCAACTACTATTATTACATACTGCTTACACACAAAAAACAAAAAAAAACAGAACATAACAAAAATAAAGCCACAAAAAAGTACTGAACAATCAGGCATGTCGCCTGTAAAACGGTCAGCAATATTAAGTACCAGTTTTCATAACCGACTTTCATTAAGCTGTCGTGACACGTGGCCCAAATCCCCTAATCCTTTTCAAGTGATGCTAATTGAAAACATCCTGATGTTAACTTTTTACGAGCCTTTCATTTTGTCTTCGTTCCTCGCATCAAGTTTACTCACCGTATCAGTGTTTTGATAATTTACTTTACATCACCCATTACCTTTATATATCGTCATCGGAATTGTCAGTTTATCCGTCAGTTTACCCGACTATCAATATTTTCTTTTTCCATTTACTGGAAAGTAGCGCGGTGTTATTGTGAAAACAAAAAAAATCCTAAATTAGCATGAAAAGAATGTACTCATTAGATAACAGTCGAAACACGTAACTATTACAATATTTGCAGAATAAGTTTTGTAGCGAAAATTAACTTATCTGTTATGTATATCAGGATAGAATACATGCGTTTTATAGTTTTCTTGCTAGAAACGTTATGTGTTGATTTTTAGAATGTGTCTGTTTGATTAGAATTACACTTGCCTTCAAGTGTCCGTCTGGAATTACGTTATGCTGCATTTCATTCTGATAAGAGAAATTGCTGTTCAGAGAAATCCTGTAATACCATGAAGTTGAGAAATCTGTAAGTTCCTGAAGTCATACAGGTCTAAGAATTTGTTATCTTGTGTTTCAACGAATTCACAGACACCCATAGATTGGGCAATCATATTTAATTGTAATCGCTAAAATAGTATGGAAATTTTCCTTTTTCGAGGTAAAACTTACCAACGTTTCTCGATGGCAACTTCCCATAAAAATTATGTTCTTGAGAACAACTCGAACTCACGAATCCGGGGTCCATAGGCCTGACGTCTATCTATTGAGTTCAGCGGTTGGACAATCATTTCTGTCAATGATACATTGAATGGAATATGTCATCACTACAAACTTCTGACTTTCTCGTGACCTATTGTTCATTTCACATAAATACCATGTGACGATGTTCCGCTTCTAGTCCTCCCCGTATGTTACATATACTTAACTGGTCTTAACACAAACAATCGTTTGCATGATTCCTAGGCCGTTAAACATCGATCTACTGTGCAATAAGACCCATTATTCTCGGAGCTTCTTGTACTTTATTATTGTCAGAAAAATAAGCACACTTTTTGTAATTACAGATAACAAAATGTTTTACTGTTTTTGCCAATATTCTCTCAAGGAATCAATATCGTATATTTCAAGGCACTTGTTTGAATAATAAAACGTTTTACATTACCCCTCATGAGATATGACAAGACATGAACATCCTGATATCGGCGTTCCTCTTCTTCAATCACAGTATGTTGCATACAGTTTATCAGAAGGAAAATGCTTTAACTGTCTCGCGTCATTCATGTTTTGGATACCATGCCTCTTTGTTCTTATTCACAATGAGGGTTCATTTTGAATTTCTCATAATTGTTGTGTAAGGTTATGTTTTACAATTTACTGTTTACTTTTTAATTCAGAGATTTCGGCATCGTTTAATGCATATGACCGTCCATGCATCACTACTTACATGTATATTAATTTTGTATTCTCCCAGAGCAGCAAAAGCGATTTAATTGAATGTTATTTGTTCATATCCTCCCATCTTTCATGAATGCTTTGGCAAATATTCTGTCCATCTGTTCAGTACAACAGGCTTAGCATTAAATCCACGGACATCAGGTTTGACAGTTCGAGCCTTTGGTGCGTCACTTGTTCTCAGTGACGAATGGTTGAAGAAATTGCACCTAAGGTCATTCGTTTACTTGCCGATCATGCGTATGGAAAAGTTGGCAGTTCCTTGCGGTGAATAAGGTGAGTGCGGAATCCAGGAAAACTAGTTAGGTTATCTGCCCATCAGTGTGTAAGTGAAATAATGTGAACACAGTCGCGAAACTCGAAAAAAATAATTTATATGCATTCGCCTGTTTATTGATAGATTATCGGATGTTTAGTTCATTCATCCAGTAAGTTGATCCTTTTTTGCAGCATTTCATACACCACTTACCTTAGTCGTTGGTTTGGTAAGCTAGTCGCTACGGTCATGTTGGCGAAAGTTCGATTCGCATCCGATATTTTAACATTTGTTATCATCTGTATCTGAACAGAAACATTATCATACTCGACTGACGACCTACAAACAAATAACCCACTAATCAAACATAATTTACAGACATTTCTGGGGCTTAAGTATCAGTCTAAAATTGTTTCTCAAAATTAACAAATGGACAACATATATATCTTATCTATAAATTATATGTCTGTCTTCGTAAACGTCGGCAATAAAAGTCCTGAGAAAAGTATTAACGTCCATTGACGAAGTATGTCTAGACTCGAAACAAAATGGTTTTAAGTTTACGGAATCTTGTTGATCATTTGAAAGATGGATCGCCCAATACAAATGCGTTATCAAAAAATGTACGAGCTCTACAGATTATTTTGTAGGGAGATTTTTTTCCTGAACATACAATATTATTGGAATCATTTCAGGCTAACATTAAAATCGAACAATCAACATTTATAAGCGGTTTACACACTCAACACATTTTCTAGTTAAAAGTCACATGCTCAAGAAAAAACGCTTGGTTTTACTACCAAACAAAAAAAACTAAAAAAATCCCCTAATTTTCTGAGAAACGCCTTGAGGGTTTGGGAGCGTCAAACCAGTTATCCCCCCCCCCTGTAGCTTTGGTACAGATTGTCCCAGAGGCGGTACACACGGGAAGTGTATGTTTCTATGTATTGGGTAGATTTTGGGTAGGTGGGATTCGGGGAAGGTAGTATTCTTATCTACAAGCAAAGAATTCTATCATCCTATACCGATAAACATAGACTTAAAAATATGTAGTCAACAAAGCAATCAGTAATTGCATCATGGATTACATCAATTGTCACAAAACAACAAACAGTAAACCATTAAAAACTAAAACAATACACAATATACCATATGCTCTGTCCAAAACCACACTTTTTAGAGTAAAACGGTTTCGCACCCTCAATTACACATTCCGGCACATAAATACAATTAAACTTCTATTGTCACCATTGTGTGTCTAAATAATGATTGCCGAGGATTGCAACGAGGAAAGGTGTCATTATTGCTGTGAAAATTAAGTAATTTCATTCAACAACAGCCAAACCTTTAATGTCAATTTAGGTCAATGCCGAGGCTGGTTAACACAGAAACGACAGACTCGGTATAAAATTCAAGTTGGGATATGCAAAAATAGTAAGCATTTATTAATATCATGATAATTTTTCAGGAAATGAGTGTAAATTGTTTCATGGTCTCCAACGATCCTGCAAGTTAGGGAGAGCTCACATCAAATTCTCTTTGGTTATGTTTAAATCTCCGGTATAATAGCATGTTATTCAATTATTGCGCATTTTTATTGTCCATTTTATGGACATATCTGAACAAAGAAAACATTTTTTAAACCTAATAATCTTGTTACCCCTTGTTTGTAAATAACTTGCTTTTTTCTATACAGAGCTCCCTCCCGTAACGTCACCCCCAAAGACCGATTCCCTCAAAGAAACGACAATAAAAAGCACACATACACATAAAAAAAACACCTGTAGCGAATGTATCAATTCCCTCCCAACAACATCTCTCTCCAGAGAACCTTTTTTGCGACTCCGGCAAGGGTTGATCTAAGGAGGGAGCAATGTAAATTGTTTTGTGGATCTACTGTCAGTTGTTAAAGTAAATGTCTGAAATGTGTACCATTACCATTATTTTTATATTAAAAAATCTGCTATCTTAGCAAAGATATGTCTATCAAAACGGGCCCCACGGTGGTTCAGGAATTGATTTGTATTGTCTGCATTGACGTCAGTTTGATTTGAAAAGTGTTGGTGTGAATGTGGATTTCAATTCAATATGGATAAACGTATTGCTCGCGGAGTGTTTTACATAGCATATGATTTACTACCTATCTAAACACAGACATGGATTTCATGCATTTTCCATTATTAATCCTATTGAGCTTTGACGCTTAAGAAACATTTTCTATTTTTTAAAAAAACCTTTGTTTGATTGAAGACTTTGCCTCAAGCCATTAGACCTCCACCGATGAACCATCATTATGAGATATTTGCTGTTACAGTATAACCCGGAATTCTCTGAAAATCAGATGATTTTTTTCTTCTATCATCAATAATTGTTTGAAAACCGGAATTCTCAGAATTTTGGCCCAGTCTGGAAGGGATCCGATATTCAGGGGTTATACTGTATGTGTGGATAGCAAGATTAGTACCGGTACAGAATTCAGGAAAACTTGTTACCATGTCAACTTGCAACCGTTACATAGATTTGTAGCTAAAGACTGTGCTAAAAGCCCGAATTTTGTCTGTTAGATTGCACAAGGCAACTGAAACTTCATTTCATTGTACGGAAATGAATTAAATTGCATAATAAGAGTTACGAAAACCAATGAACTCCTTAAGAAATGTAAGACATATGGGGTTTTCTCAGAATGCATTAGTTTATTCCTCAAGGAATTTCCAAAACACAGAAAATGCGAATCTTTACTTCAGGGTGATTGTCGCATTTAACTCCCTGGAAACTGTCAAGATAATTTTAGCTTATTTGGCAAGACGTGAATGCGTAAATGGAAACCCTCAGTCACAAGTTTTATAGTGTAATTTTGTCTAGAGCATTAGACAAACAAAATTACATGGAAATGTTTTTATTGTGAGAATGAAAACTTTATAAAAGTAACACTTATCCTTTTATGTATTTTTCTTCTTTAACGAAGATAAGAAAAGGATTCCTTGGGGAAAACAAACACAAAAAATGGAGGACAAAAACACAAGAGACTGTAGGATTGCACCTTGGAACGGTCTGTAGCAATGTTACAGGAGGTTTAAACTAGTATTGTGGGTCAAATCTCTCATTCACCCTGAGTTGAAAGTTGAAAGCTCTCGTCCATCCAGACTTATATCAAACCCAACAAAACTAAACGAAGCAAAGTAGGTGACATGATGCATTGACACCACTGCTCTTATCTTACTATAAAACGCGAGTGTTGATTTACTGACCGAAAGGTTAAATTTCACTCATGGTGAAACCTTACTGGACGAGACACGAGCTTAAGTAAGTAATTATGTAAGGATAATACACACATAAGATAAACATACTTCACTACTCACAGAAGTGAATGTTTTGTATGGTATTGCGTCGACGTCATTAAGTGGGAATAGTTCGCAAGAAATGTCACTTGCAATGATTTTTTTCTTATGTGAATTGCAAGCCAACCAATATCGTCAGAAATTATGATATATTATCTATTGCTTTATCTACGTTTATAGGCTCAATGTTTACCATATTCATTTCTTAGTTACTTGCGCACCGTTCTTATTCAGTTTCTCTCTGGTATTTAGAGGAACACATGTCCTTCTCTAGCTTTGTCCCTGATTTCTGATACTTGATCAATGCTGATCTCAAGTCAAAGGTAATTTACATGGTAATTATATTTGCTATACAGAAGGTTTACCAACAAACTGATCACCGTCTTCGAATATCGTATTTTTATATACTCTTTGCTGTTCCTCTGTTAGCTTAGGCGATTCAAGGCACATCATCGACTTTTTTGCTGTGTTTTCAAAAAAAATATAACATGCAATTTATGCAATTTTGAATAGCAAATCGTCTTGAATTGCTTCACTGCTTTTTATTGCAATGTTATCCCATTCAATCAATATTTTTCTTCTCCAAGTCTAGTGTATGAACAGTAAACCGTTTTGTATAACCATGCAAGCGATATATTACAGCAAATGAACCTTATACAGTTGTTATTCAATTTTGATTGAAGACTGAATTGCTATTTTGTGTGGATCGATTACTAGTGATACAGACAGATGTTCTGCTAGTCTGTGAATGTATTTACAAATATTTCCTCATAGAAGACATTACAAAGTTGTTATCAGCAATAGTATCCATGTTATCATCGCTGTCATCATCAGATTCACCTTAAGTCACGCGATCAATGTCGACATGAACACTATAAACATCGACTACAGTACCATTGTTTTGTCTGCACCAAACATACGTGTATTTGAATTTAGTATTTTGAAGTGTATATTGTAAACATAAGGTACGACGATTTGTTGGTATTTGCAGTAAAACTTTTAGTATTAACATGTTCCATAGAAATCAACTTGGTTAGGTGATGCATCAAATAATGTGGAAAGCAGATAGCTTGTAGCTTTGGATATTTTACAATCAACCATATCGATCAGTATAAACAAATTCCATAAATAACCATAACTAAAGTATTTGCACAGTTGGTTTAAGAAAGGTCCAATTTACACATATCGTCTTATTTAGTGTGTCTTGACGTCTTCGTGAGCCTTTTAGTGTATTTCATTATTCATAACACAATATATGGCACATGTAGAATATTCCATAAGGACATATAAAATCAGATAGAGAAGGAGACTTATCTGCTCTAGAAATTTATTTACAACATGGATTCGTAAAACAAGGTCAATTTCTCAGAGTATATGAGCTTCTTACTTATTAACAATAATTAAACAGTAATGATACTTACAATTCTGCGTTTTATCGTTACATTGATCACTTTGTGAAGATTATTACTCAACATCGGTTGAATAACAAAATATTTTTTGTCCTTTTCAACATCAGTTTCTTTAAATGCAATTTTTCCACCGTAGTACTTATTGCAGTACTAACAGTTCCTGTTTCTGTAATTACATACTCTTAATGCGCACTTTTCCCAATGTCAATACTATTGAATTCAATACCTGCATGGAAGAATGATGTTTCCCTGCCTCAGACAAATATAGCGACAACGTAAATGCATAAGTCAGTTTCTCAATGAGATGTTTTGATATGCACGGATCAAACAGATTGCAAACTTGCTTGTTTGTTTGACAGAGGAGAATTTTGATTCCATGCGCAGGACAGCGGCACAATATTTTTTTATTTGATTCGGCGAGATTCTGAGAAACGGTAGTACATTTGATCTCAAGCAACTAACATAACTTCTGTGTGATTGTCATAGACAGATGTTCATATGCTTAATTCAGATTTGCTTTACTGCATACTCGTACATGCAATTCTTCTAATAACAGATCTGGAGTTATTTTGGGAGGCAATAATGAGTTTAAGAGGTAGATGACATGTATACAGTTATATGTATTTATTTTCTTTACGTTCGTACGATGACGTAGTCGTGAATTCTATACACATATCGCTGAAGCTAAAATTAAGTTATTTATGATAAAGCTATTTTTTTCTTTTTTTATTCACTCTAAATCAGCAACTACAATAACATTGTTTCAGAATGCCTCACAAAACTACAATGAACATCACACTGACCACGAGAAGCAATGATAAGAGTTCCGTAGAATGATGTAGTTAATGTCAGTGGATAAACTAAACAATAAATGCCTTAAATGGTCATTATATTTTATATCAATATTTTATGTTCATTTTATTATGTAAATTATTAATGTACATTTATTCTTTTGCTGGGTAACAGCCGGGGCATACACCTGAACTGTTGTCCAAGGTAACGCAACAATCACTTGTTCGAAAAGTAAAGCTAACTAACTAATGAACACTCTTGATGAAAGACAAAAAAAAAGTCGAACAATCGTTATAGCTGAGTTAAGAAAAGTGCAATTATTTGACTTTAAAGAATTTTGAAATGTTGTTTATTAGATATTAATTTAATTTGTTCGAATGTTCTGTTAGACTTCATGCATTTCTAAAATGTGCAATATGAGAGCATTCATCGATGAAACGATTTCGATATTTGACATTGAAATGATACAGTTATACCCCGCAACTCATTATAGAATGTAATGATGCATTATGTTACTCCGACATTGAATTGCCGCTTGTTCTAATGTATTTGTCAAGATCGTCCCAAAGGCGGAAGTAAAACGACTGTATAACATTTACCTCGTTTGTTTGACGAAAATCTGACGTGACGTGAAATGTCTGTAGTTGAGCTTCATATAGTTCGAAAACTACTTCATTCTTTGCCTGAAGTATTGTTCATGGCATGGTGTCATACAATATACATACAATGTATGTTCACCGTATTGTCACGTGTTTCCTTTGTCCATAAAATGTTGCTTTCATTCTGAGAAAAAGCCCACATGAACGTATAATTCAACTATAAAAAATCATCTTAGCATGCACAAATTTTTACAGAAAATAGGATACTAGATAATAACACTATCTGGAATTGTATAAAGACATTTTCGTTATTTGATTGACATGCATCATGGTGAATTAGTGCGCCACCTCTGCCCGTAGATGAAAATTTGATCCCGTAGTGACAGACCGGAGCAAAAGTTAAAGATATAAAGACTCTGATCATGTACTTGTGAATGTGGCATACCAATCCAAGGGTTTTAAGCGTACCCATCATGTCGTATATTGGTACAATAATAACACAAACCCGCAGGGTCCTTTAACAATTTTGATTAAGTTTAGAGTATGGAAATGATAGTTCAACCACAATAACGTGTCCTTCGGGTCCAAATCGTATTGGACTAAGCTTTGATTTTCGAAAATGACGATATGCATTACCTTGATTTTGTACTTCGACATTCTGGCTTTCTTTGGTCTTGATGACCCTCGACTCTTCCAGCTTCCGGCTTTTGACACATATAAAAAGAAATCTGGGTTTTGTTGTAGACACCAAAATGTGCCGTTCATACAATTAGTTTTTGGCATGTTCAAATTCTCAAGTAAATAATTCTCACTGATTCCTTATTTAGCCCAGGATTGCTCAGGAATCATTCTGATCTTCAGTCTTCGATACTGAGCACCAATTTTTCAATGACTGCTTCATTGTACGATTTTGAGTGAAGTCCTGCTTTGCGGTCATTTTTCGAATTCATCTCGTCTCTGAACCGCAAATGCCACTCATAAAATTTTCGGAGCATTTCTGTCGGAGTTAAATGGTATTCAACAATTTAAACCAACGATTTGATGTTCGCTCTTTGTTAGGTATTTGTGACAATGTAACAGGGTTTAGAAAACACCTACGTATGAACTATAATTCTACGATTTAAACGCTGCAATTTTCACACAAGGGTAAAAGGTAATACTGTTGAGTACTTTTGCTTTTATATATTCTATTTGAAGTAACTCACGTGCACACAAGTGTCATGGTGATATTAGTAGAAGTTAGATAAGCATCGTAAGAACGTTTATTATATTTATTATTGCTACATCATACAGATCAATTTGTGTTGGTGAACAACTTATGATTATATACATGTATGTATGTACGAAATGAAAAAGGAACCATTGCATAGACGCTGAAAGTTGGTCCAAAATTGACAATAAGTTGAAAAAGTGGGAGAGAAAACTTTACGTAAATTATTTTGCAACTTATAACTCATGAATATGTCTAAATTCATATTTATTAACCATGACGGGGTGATATGATAATGAAAGAATCGTGCACTGCCGTGGCAGGCAATTCATTCGAGTTCCCATGAATAGGATAATTTGGCAATTTATTACACACAGCTGAGATGTTCATGACAGATTGTTCATTTCCGAATTTCACATCAATACAATACTTAATAAGACTAGCTCCCAGCACGCTACCGTTGTTTCAGCAGTCGTAACACAAACATTCATTGGAGTAATTCGTAGTCTGTTTAACATTGATAGATTATACAATACGAGTCCTATTATTTCTAGAACTTGTTGTCCATTATTATTGTCAGAAAACGACAGAATTGTTGTATCTACAGATAACGAAATGTCGTAAAATGTTTAACTGTTTTTTGCCAATATCCTCTCATGGAATCAATATCGTATATTTCAAGGCATTTGTTTGAATAATATTACGTTTTACTTACCCCATATGCGATATGACAAGACATGAGCATCTTGATATTATTTGTACTTCATTTCATTAGATTTTGTTCATTGCTTTTAAGTCAAACAAGAATATGTTGCATTCTGTTCATCAATGTCAAGATGTTTTCCTCAATTATGCAAACATGCACCTTTAGTGCCTCTCCCATTCAGTTTGTTTTCCTGTCCTTTTCAGTTGTTTTTTGTTTTTCTACAACTACTTTCTATTTGCTATCTAAATCAATTTGTTGGTTCTTGATTTTACTCTTCATTTCACAGAAACGTCAAAACCATGTAGAGGTCTTATTGTTAATCAATGGTACAGTTCAGGTCTTCATTTTTACTGCATAACACAACTAGTGTGTGATATGATTTTCTATTCATTTATGCCCCCGAAGGGTGGCTAATAGCAGTTGCACTTCCGTCCGTCCGTCCGTCCGTCCCATTTTAGTGTCTCATTTTCACCCGCAATATGAACATATTTCTCCTTTACAGGCCTGGTTTGTTTTATATGACCGGTTTTCACGTGATGTACTTTTCATGCATGTGATTTCGCAATTTCGAATTCATAGAGACAATTTTAAAACCAAATCCAATTCTAACGCAATGTATCACGTCGTATTATCACGAAACGACGCACGTCGTATTATCACGAAACGACAAAACGCAGCTTAAAGCTTAAGCGAGAATGTTAACATCACATTTTGCTTTAACATTTATTAAACGGAGCCACCAAATAAAACGCAAAAGTGGGAGGAAAGTTCTTTCAATGCTCGCATTTTATTGCGTAAAGTCTTGCCTCATGGGCGAAATTTCATGCATACGAATTTCGGGATGTTTTAATGCAACAAAATGTTTTTACGCTTCCTGAAATAAATTGGCGAAATTCTAAGCATACATGCGCAGGTTTCGTATTTTCTAATGCTGTGGAAAACATAAAAACGGACGAGTTTCTGATTATTATCGTCTTTGAGAACTATAACAATGGATACACAACAACAGCAAACAATCAATGACCCACCATAAAGGATCGTAATGTATACAAAATTCTAGACATTATCGAGGCTTAAGATGCTAAGATTTTGTTTCTCAAAATTGACAATTGTTCAATGTATTACGTACTATAATCTGAACTATATGTCTGTCGTCGTAAATGTTGGCAATGAAACATTTCTGAGAAAAGCTCTGTCAGAATGGCATCCATCAAAGTATGTCTAGACTTGAAACAAAATATTTTAAGTTTATAGGATCATGTTGGTCATTTTGACAGATGCATTGCTTTATACAAAAGAAATATATACATTCTGACATTGCAAAGACAAACAAAATTGATTTTGGCTGAATTATTACCATATTGTATTTTAGTAATTTTGAGCGCTGACAGTAAAATCTAAAATCATTTGATCACTTTACATTTTTTTCTGACACATGGGGAAAACATAAATTTTTAGCCTAACAAAAACTGTCGTAGTTTATTATGATATTTCTATGACTATTAACTACCTGGTCAGCAGAAACTTTGTGGAACGTGGCGTTATATCAGGTATAAATTTTTTGTACGTATGATTGTCAACGATGCCAGTAAAGATGTGTTATAAAATAAAAGATAAATTCTGTGGAATTCGTTCACAAAACCACCGATTGAAATCTTGAATATTAGCGAACACTTTAGGCAACAGGTATGTCGATAATAATACAACAAAAAGAAGTAGGAATCTCGGTGCTTTTGTAAATCTAGAATAAGATAAATGAGCTTTCATTCATTGTTTGATATAAGCAACAAAATTCACAAAACCACGATTTTATCTTCACAAGGTACCTAACACACCAATACACTTGCTGTAACTTTATTACACGAATGCGTGAGTCAATTCTGCGTTTCCCACTCACAATTGATTTTTTCGTGTTTTATTTTTGGCAATTTTGAGAACGAAAAAAAAGATTTTCACATAACTTTGCATTTAAGTCCGGGACTTTTACGCCTTCAAACTGTAAGGAGCTCCCAATACCTCCCGCATTCAAAGATAGAACACACCATCAAGGAATAATAATACCTCTTTTAAATGACTTTTGGCATTTTGCATTAACAGTATAACCGTCACAATAACAAAAAGTCGACTCTGCGGAGTGTGTTAACCAATTTCTCCCCATGATCGATATGTGTCGCCTCATCTCTGAAGATTTTGGGCTAGAGCGCTTCCTCAGAAATTTTCTAATATTGGGGAACATTTTATCACAATTGTATTGTGTATCGGCTGAGTGCGGTATCGTGTACATTTGTATCTGGGCTACAGTATTACATTCAAAAGGATAAGAAACAATTTTATAGAATTCATAAAATTCTACAATAGCATGCGACTTTTGTGGATTTTTTTATTCTTGTGGTAAAGACTCTACCGTTTATTCACATGTATTTGCTAACTGCTGATAATGTTTAGCGAACTTAATACCACGTGAAAGAGTTGTAAATAATTTGCTTCTAGCTAACGGAAATGGATGGATGATGTTCAAAAGTTTGAAGGCTGATTTTATCGTAGTTGTAAATTCTGCGTTTTTACAGAATAGCTTAATGCGTTATATCGCCTGGTGATTCAAAGAGGAATCAATTATGTTCAAGATTTTGATATCTTTGAAGACTTAACTTCCTAACTGTTGCTGACTAATTGATAGTTTTCTTTTCTATAAGATAGAAAAGTAGTGGAAATAACTGTGGTATTTAGTATTTAGTGTTGGGAGGATCGTGATAGACTGTGTTGTTTCATTTGGGTAAGTAAGCAAATACATACTTAACCAATTTAAATTAAATTAACATCATAATAGAAAAAAGTAAACCTACAATGATTTATTAGAGACCAGAGTGATTAAAAGCATGTCTAATTGTCTGATAATTATTGGAATATACGCGTGTAATTCTCTTAAAGATATCAATTTTGAAATAGTAATTACAATAATTACACGACACGTTGCTTGCTAATTTTTAAATTTCGATGTTGCTATTATATTTTTTTTTCGTTTATTGCTCTGTGAAGATCAGTGTATTCCGCATTAATAAAGCTCCTCTTCTTCTTCTTGGCTAAGGCAGTAAAATCGTTTACTTCATCAATTCGATCTATTGAGTCCTCTGCATTCGGTATGTCCGTTGTGTGTTTTATTTCTATACCCGCCACATTAATGCTCGGAGAGTATTACATCACCAATCCATTTCCAGTCGTAATGTCTTATTAGTAAACAACCTGACTATTCAAGATATATATCTATTGTCTTTAAGTGTGGTGTGGTGTGGTACGGACAGAACTTTACTAACTTGCTGATATAGTCAAACCCGTGTTTGCAGCCACCTCCGAACAAAGGTCATCTTGTGAATAAAGGCCGTTTAAAAAAAGACCTCGGAATAAAGGCCACCTGTCAATAAAGGTCACATTTTGTCTTTCCGAAGGGTAGCATTTGTTCACAGGTTTCACTGTATCCGAGAAAAAAAAGATCAAAACAGTATAATGATCATGCAGGAAGATATGAGAAAGTAGATCATTCTTGTAATACAATTTTATAAGCCTCTAACTTAATCTTAGCGCTAGATATAATGTTTTCACTTGATAGCAAAAACATAATGGAAACGCGCTTGCCAAAGATCAACATTAGCATCCAAAGTGCTATTATCAAGCACCACTAGTGGAAAGATAGTATACAAATACAAATTTCACCAAAATAATAGTTCACCCGCGTGGCCACGAAGAGACCCAATTATTCAACAGTTTGGTCGAATACATTTAAACATCAATATATATCAATAAAATTGCCTGAAATAATCTACTAGAGTTCATAATCTTGTTCTAATACAGCATTTTAAGACACACCCGTGAACGTTATTTTATAACGAAGTGATAAAGAATGAGCGAGTACACGATCATAATTAAACATCTAGCATCGCGTTTACTAAACACAGGGTATATTGATTCAACGTAAGATTGGATATCAGTTTGTCTGTAAATTTGAAGGATTGAACGTACTAAATAAAAACACAGGGTACGGTTTATTTAGGTGAAAATGATTTTGAATGTAGATTTTCACGAATCTGTTTTTACATCCTATTGATGAACAATCAAGTGAGACTGAATAAAACTAAGTAGTTTGTTTAGAGTACAATATGCATTAAATCAATTGGAAACCAGTCCAGCCAGCTTACGAAACCGGTGGTTCTACCTAGGTGTAAACCTGGGATCTTCCTCCACTGCTAAAGCTGGAAATTCGCCAAATGACCCTGGCTGTCGGTGTGACGTTAAACTCCAGTGAGACTGAAAACATTCAATACATTCGCTATACGGACAAGTTGTAAGTTGAACTCGTGAATTATGGGTCCGTTGCACAGACATGTCTTAGCTATGATAATACTTGAAATCATGCTGGCTCTTGTCTATGGCTAAAAACTGTTTTATTCTATTGATTGATTTTGGGATCTATTGTCAGCTGTTACGGGTAAATGTCTGAAATGTTATTAGCAATACTTTTCAGTGTAAAAACCTAATATCTTAGCTAAGACATGTCGATAAAACGGGTCAAGGTTCCGGTAAAAAGCTTAAAATCAGTGTAATATGTTTTCAAGATAATATCTGCAATATTTGCATGGATGGATTGTTAAAGAAATATATTTTTACAAAACTGCCACTGTGGTCCAGTGGTTTGTGCGCTGGGCTTGGCAAAGCCAGTGAACCGGGTTAAAATCCCGGTCGCGGCAAGTCATACCCTACTATGAAAATTTGACAAAAATATCGATTTTCCGCCATATGTGGTGAAGTTGGCGGAAGGGTAAGTTTGGACTGGTTTGTATACAGTACAGGAAAACTGGTTAAGTGAACCGGCCCCCGAATATAACTGAAAATTTGTTGAAAAACTTCGTTAAACTATGAACCTGTATTTACAAAATTTTCATAGCTGAATTATCAATGCGGAGGTCTATGATGTGACCAGATTATGATGTAAATAGGGTCAAGTGCACACGAACATTACAAGAATTAGGTGTCGATTTATCTTCCAGAGTAACATAAAATACAGACGCACGTACTCCAGTAAGACCCTGTGTTTTTATACGAATTTGTTTTCTTTTCGTCGTAAATATTTGCAGTCTTATCTACTCACTAAATTAATGATGCCGCTGTTTTGTTTATGGCTTTTTGTAATAGATAGAACAAGTTGCTTGAAGATGCTATTCGTAATTATACCTTTGTGGTTTGGTAATGTGCGGGAAGTCGTACTTTGGATGTTTCAATAATTATTCAATATGCTCCACCGAAATTAGCTGCCTCAAAAACGATGATTACCTCTAAAAACAAAAAAATGAAAGAACAACGTATTTAAGTTTTTTTCAATATACATTAGTACCCCTTTTTATTGTATCTTCAGAGTAGAGCCAATTCTCTGAATGACGACTTACAAAAGGAGAGGGAGATAATGGCCTATGTAGTATATTTTTGTTAGGAGGCTAATTCAGTTTTTATGTTCAACTACCGTAAAACTTGTGAATAAAGGCCATCATTAGGAAAGACGAAATATGACCTTCATTGACAGATGACCTATATTCGGAGATCACTTTATACACAATATAATCAATGACCGTTTTACAAAGAATAGCCTTTACACGCAATGTGGTCTATATTCGGAGTAGGTCGCAACGACAGGTTTGACTGTATGTACTAAAGAGTGATCTTAGTACACTAGTGGTCTTCATTAAATGTGAATACTTTGGAGTTTCGCTACAGATCGTTCTAAGGCGGTACCCTCACGGAGCTTACCCTTCCACCGGAGTCGGCAACTTCTCCGCTTATGGAGGAGAATCGACGTTTTTGTAAAATTTTCATAAAAGGGTATGACCTACCGCGACCGGGATTTGAACCTGGATCGCCGGGTTACAAGTCTAGCACACTGACCACTGGACTACGGTTGTGGCTGTGCATACATTACAACCTGGAATCCGGAATTGAAAAAACGAAGTACAATATAAATAAGTCATACTTTGTTGCATTAAATAAAATCAACGTCGAAACCAGTGGCTTCAAAAGCATTGATTCATTGATTTATTACTTACTGATTTATTGGCATAAGACGGGTGTGGGAGCAATGTCTCTGAAGCTCACCTCTATTTCATAGTTTTGGAACTTGTGGACTTCGCGCGCATCAAAATGTTATTTTTTATCAATATTATTAATTTACTAATTGGCTTATTAATATCATATATTGGCAAAAACAATTTGTATGAAATTTAAGGAAAAACGAATTCTGTGCCTAAAAGTTAAAAAGACTTAATTACGTACAAATTGCTGTCTGTATTAATTTCGCCAGGATTGCGTTTATGAAATGATTAGATCTCAAATTTGCTTCTGAAATGATAAAAAATGCCGATTAAATTCCCGAAATAGCAGAACCCCGAATATGTTTTCCTGAAATAATTAAATCCCAATTGTTTCTAGAAATAATTAAATTCTGACTGCTGGAGGATATATCCTCCAATATGATTTGCTCTTACTGTAATCAATGTATTTTCCTTGTTCCATTCCCTGTCGCATTCTCCGTTTCATCGATTTTAAACGTTTCCTGAGACTATCTTTTATGTCCAGACGGTTACAAAAATCCTCCATCTCTTCTCTCTGTATCTTTGCCAGACGACAGCCTGTTATCATACCATCTAGACTAAATGAAACAATCGCTAACAGACATGGTATAGTACGGAATCATGTGCCATTCTCTTATTGCAAACACCTTTATTACAGTATTAGAACAAACGCCATGCGTTATGACTGGGGGAGAATTTTATTACGGTGATCTTATGCTATGCATAACAGTTTAGAAATAATTGTACAGTTTAGGCAATCATAATGGTAAAGTTATTATGCAGACAATTATTGGACAAACGGATGATGTCCCCATGTTGAATTACATTGCACAATGTCTTTAAATGTTGAACAGCTTTCAGATATAACATTCAGGTAAGGTTTTTACAAGTCCCGAAGTAATGGTACCAAATTACGACAAACTACAGATATGGTTTGTTCTTTCTTGCTAAAGCCAATACAGAAATAGTGAAGAATGTATTGCGCCCAAGATATCAGAAAGCAATGGTTATGCGATTGCTTGTACATGTATTTCCATACAATACATTATGTAAAACACAGCTATCGAAATTTAACATCAAAAGATTTGAACAAGAACAAGCATTGTGCACGATAACCTAAAGGTATCGGTCGATTTTGGTATGTATATGAACCAGTATTGACTTCAACATCTCTTGGTATCAATACCTACATCGGGCTATTTTTCCTGGGAACTTAATACATTAACTTGTTAAACCGACTACAATCTTTTCTAAACATGTCATGACTATAATTGCTAACTAAGCCTGTCTTATTTTGTACATATACCAGACAGATTATGAAATATTTATGTTTCCTTTCGGGAATATGGTGTACTGAAAGAACATATACACTGCATGACGTTGACGTGTTATTGCCAAACTTTCAAGAGATAGTCGATGGAAATCAGATTACATCAATACATCGCAACACCATTGCAAAAGCACCGTTGGTTTTTAATTTGATCAATGTTTATAAGAACCGTACGTGAGCGCCACAATGACGTGGATTGTACTTTTTTAGGTTTAAAAGTACAAGTATTAATAACTTGCATGTATATCAACGACACGTAGCTCATGGCGTCGAGAATTACATAGTAGTTATGTGAACCAAAAATCGTGTCTTTATTACATGTGATACGTCATCGTTTTATGTGCAAAGATTTGTCTATTTGCCAGTTAGTGACGCCAGCTTTCTCTTTCCTTATTGATTATGTGTCTAAATATTATAAATAGAATAGTTAATACTCGTAGTTACACAATTTCACACTCTTTCATGTTACGTATATCACTCGTTACAGACGTTTTATCGTTTTCATGGCCTGTGTAACATTTAAATGTCAACCGTCATTTAAATTCATGTGTGGTGTCTCGTACTGTTTGCTCATTGTAGAATGTGTTTGCATTCATAGATACAAGACCTAGGTCTGTCATTTATTCATATACACAACTCATTGCAATGCAACCAATTCAAAATAATGACATCGCAATTTCATTACGGTCAAGCCAATGCTTAGCGCAGATAGGTTCCTGTATCCAGTCATTAGTGAACTGGTGACAGACCAAACTGTTCTCATTCTAGGTTGCAAACATTCTCTATTTGTTTGTTTAGCAGTTCGGCTCGTTCCTTGTCGTCTTTCTAATCCCTAATTAATTTACAAATTGCGACTCTTAATTGATATAATATGTATCGCTACTGCTTTGGATAATTCTCCACTACCAATATCATTAACGTGTCCTTGTTCTTGCACTCAACGTATATATGTGTGTATGTGGATACCTTTCTTGTGAATATTAATTCTTGTTCATGTTAATCCTTGCTTGTATTCTTTAATTCATATCATGCTTTAGGTTTGTTTGCTTGTTTGTATGTGACTTATTGTGACTGGGGTTAAACGCCGTTTTTCAACATTTTTCAGTTATACACAGCGACCGGTTCACCTAACCAGTTTTCCTGGACTGTATTCTAACTTACCCTTCCACAAGGAGCCGGCAACTTCTCCCCATATGGAGGAAAATCGACATTTTGTCAAATTTTCATAGAAGGGTATGACCTGACGCGACCGGGATTCGAACCTGGATCTCCGGATTACAAGTCCAGCGCACTATCCACAGGACTACGACCGCGGCCTCATGCTTTAGGAGTGAGATAGATCGTGTTTTGTGATTTGGACGTTGGGGTGATATACTTTGTCACTTTTAGTTTCTTGAATATTTTAACTGAGCGATGAAGCGATAGTTTTGTAATGTTCTTTTTAATTTTCCACTTCTGCTTTCTAACTCTCGGAAGAAATTACTGGCCGACAACGGACTTGGCGCTTGTAATATCTTCAGACAAATTTATGACTCTATTGTAGAAATGTTCTTTTTGTGCCGTATAAGTTTACATGGGAATTCAAATTATTGAGTACAATAACTTCACCATCAAAACACGAACAAACGGCGTCAATTTCGATTATCTATGATAACAATCCCTGGAGCCGAGACTTGTTAAATCAAGAAATCAATTTCTACTGCTTCTTAACATTGTTTATCGAATTTCGAAATTGCAAGATAATTAAAGTGACATAACGTAGATTTTGACATCATAAGGAAGATACGTACATTGGCAAGACAACTCACTGAGTAATTTTTTATCATTTGTTCAATTGATGATGCACGCATATATAATAATATATACACCGAGCATGTAAAAGTAACACCATTGTATCAGTTCAATGATCACAATGCGGGTCTAAATAATGTCTTAACTATTTCATAAACAGCACATTTCCACAGTCCTTCAGACACTATCTCAATAATACAACGTAATTACAACAAAGATCTGTTCATGTTTGTCCGCCAGACAATTGACATATAAACGAAATAAAAAAAATGGCGATGGTCATAAAACATAGTTTTTGTCCTATACGTTGAGTCCATTTCATAGCAAACGTCAAACTTGAATATCACAACTCCGTTTGTTATCTGAATTTCATAGATGGCCTCAGCTGGCTAGGGAGCGTTACTGACAGAACATCTATTATTCTTGTCTAATTTTCTATCAATATTGTTGTGCCATTTTTCTCACTCAAGTGGCATTTAAAAAAACGAACAATGTCTAAAAATGGAAATACAAGATGATTATATGATATTGTTAGATCAATAACTAAGTACGATGGGTTTGTCTGATTTTTTCACTAATTTGGCTGCTTTTAAAATAAACTGTATACAGTAGAACATGGTCAAAGTGAATTCCCAGAGACCCGAACACGCGTGTAATTCTATATTTTATTTCTTCAAAACTGATATTTTTCCAGGCCTGAATGGGATGCTAGTGTACAACTAAATGATGGTAAAATCTGATTGTTTATATTAACAATGACATAGACATTTCAACTATGATATAATAATGCATATATAATAATGCATATATAATAATGCATATATAATAATGCATATATAATAATGCATATATAATAATACATATATAATAATGCATATATAATAATGCATATATAATAATGCATATATAATAATGCATATATAATAATACATATAATAATACATATATAATAATGCATATATAATAATGCATATATAATAATGCATATATAATAATACATATATAATAATGCATATATATATGTAACGTTTTTATTTTGCGGGTAATTCTATTACAAAGACGCAGTTCGTCGATTGTTTCACAAAACGACCAGTTGGTTTAATCCAGATGTTGTGTGCAAGCATGAAGTGAACTAATTTGAACTAATGTTTGCAATTAAAAGACTAAACTGTTTTGTCCATTTGGGAACAATACTGTTTTGTAGGATTATTTTGTAAACGTTCTCATAATGTTCTCGTTCTGTTCTGTTGTGAATTGACTAATCTGCGTTCTAAAAGGACTTAAATGAGCTATTAATATTCGGATATTTCCAAGAAATGGCAGTAGCATGAGACAAACAAACCATTAGTGCGAAGCACTGGAATATCTTAGGGACGACTTCAACGTACACAATGCAAATTATGCTTTTAAGAAAAGCAGTAAAATCTCTTTTACCATTTAGATCCGGTTTTAATATCGAGGTGGTCTGATCAAGTTCAAAGTGAAAAGAAAGATAAAAAACTGGTCCAAAAATGAGTAGTCTTTATAATAAGGTGGTCGTTATATTGAGATGGTCGTAAATTTAGGTTTTACTGTATCCTCTTTACTTCTATAGTTGCCTTTCATTCAGTTGGAATGATTTTCGTATTCCGGGCTTAAATTCTCGAATAAGGTATTTAGCTTTCCATACCTGTCTAATCATAATGTGCACAATGATGACTGTGAGCCGTATAACATTAATATAGTAAAACTATATATAATCTATGGTATATAGATAATGAACCACCTTCGGGACCTGAAAAATCAGTCGTAATAATGAAGTGGTCCCATTATCAAGTTGAATTATAGGGGAGTTATTGAAAGCCAGTCCGAAATTAAGTGGTCGTTAAGAGAAGATGGTTTTAATAATGTACATATTCTTGGAAAGCGTTTTATTGTGTAAACCAAAGACTCCTTAATTATAATGAATAACGATGTGAGCTGTCCGTTAACTTGATATGATCAATAGTAAATATACAACAAATCAACACAAATGTTAGGTTGATGGCTTCATCATATCGAGACTGATGTGTTTATATTACGTTTCTAAAACCTCTCGCTTCGAGGGACGTCTGTGAAAGATCAATGCATGAATTTAACGGGGATTCAGAGCCTCCAAAGAATGCCTGACCAAGGTGTAAATTTATTCATTGTTCTAATGTCCTCTATATTCGTTAAAAAGCCTTTTAGATAACTCGTAGAAAACTACAGCGCATATTTCTAGCATCCTACATATTTTGTTTGCTATTTCTCCCTTCAACTTTTGTTGAAATATTGAATGAACGAAAATTGTCTCAGTCTTATAGAACTGAAACATGAGTCGCTTTAATATTGTATAAAGTAACCCACGAAATTAAAACAGTATATCACAAAACACTCGAATATAGAAAACTATCCACAAAGAACCAATTACAACCAAATATCTTGGAGTAACTGGGTCATTGTATAACCCTTTTTTGTTGTAAAAAGCTTAATGCTAGAAGCACGTATCTAGAGAATTTCATACTCCTATTTTGTAACTTATATCCAATGTACGGAAGAAATCGATGTAATAAATTCAAGAAATCCTGTAAAACTGAACCTTCCCCAGTCTGATTTATTGTAATGTTTAATCAATTATAAAAACATATTACTTAAAGTTGGTGAAAACTATAGAAATGAATGCGAAATTATAAAATCTCCTATGCAAAGATTCCGGGTGATATTGCTGGTGGTATTGATAAAACAGTAGGACTGACTGATGAAAACGAAAATGTAAGCCACAGAGCAAATATCATGTACCGATTCATATCACCGTCGTGATCTTCAGAGAAGAGACCCTACCAAAAGAAATTCTAGCATGTACAAACAAACAAAAAATAATTTGCATTAAAAAACTCTTTAAAAAACGCTTAAAGCACTCACTGTACAGTCAAACGAAAATATTTTTGGCAAACTCATCACCCAAAGAGGGTTCTATAAATAAGATAAATTGTTTCTGACATCCTTAAGCCAATACTAATATACTTTAATCTCTAAAATGGAAAGCATTGGTCTTATTTATGTGGGCGTTTCTTGTGTTTTGACTAAGCTAATGGCATGACAGCGTATGTAAAGAAGAAACAAAGCAACAGAGTATATAACTAACACGTTATGGTTTGCGTGAAATTATAACCTTACTGTACTCATTTGCCTATTTACGGTAAACTGGATTATAGCGATGTCCTTTGAAACCAGGATAAATACTTCAGAATATTAAGTTTTTTTCTAATATGACCGTGCGAGAGTCTGGTGGGAAATTGTAATTTCATCACAATACCCAATCATTCACTAAATTCGAGTTAACTATAACCGTGTCTTTCAATATGGAGGAGCTTCAAGCTACGAACTCAAACTACATACTGTGAACAAAAAGCAGCGTAGACAGAATGTGGTTATTGGACCAGTTGGTTTCTAGGAACTATCAAAGTAGTGGTGCATGTTTTTGTCATTAATGTTGGTAAATGAGATTATTGGCCATGACCATTCTGTTCCACACACATTGTAACACTTTGTTATAACATACTCCTTGGCACGAACTTGATCTATTCCATTATGTGAAATGACATAAGACACCCTAAACACTGGTATAATGGTTTTGTTCAATACCATAACACAATGTTGTTTGTCTTTCCTAGCACATAATTACAATATATTAGCTTTCCTTTTTGACTGTATGCATAAAATATTTACGTGCTTTGTCCACCTTCTCTGCTTTAAGTAAACAAATACAGTTAGAGTTATATCCAAACCTTTTCTCGTCAAGGCATTAATCCATTTCCCATTTGCATATGCTTATCTCTTCTGGGCAATGACGCAGTGGATATTTGTTGGACGAAATCTGCCGTATCATTATACAATGTCACCTGTGTCGTTTGTCAAACGAATTGTATAATGAGCCAGACGTAATTCGAGATTAGTTGAGTGGAAAGTATTTAGATCGATATGAATCAAACATCAAGACATCGGTAAATCTCCTCTAAGGCTACTGAGGCTGTAGACGGGCGAAACATTCAATACAATGGCTTAAAACTTTGTTTAGATTTTTTCAGTGTTCAAGCTGGCAACTTTTCCCACATGATTTCGTTCTAAGAAGATTGAGTTATTTTTTAGAAGGTTTCATTCTGTAATCTGGTATTAAAATAACAAACATGCGACAACCCATACGCTTAGGAAATGAAATGCTCCCCCTCGGCGAACACTTCGTCGCTTCCGATCGTGCTGTTCAACGATATAATTTTCAGGAGACAGGAAATAGGCAGCGCTTTACATTCCATAAAGAATGTTTGAAGTAATTAAGATATTAGACAGTTGACATTTTCACTGTACATGTAATTGCAATCGTCACACCATAACGATTTGATATTTTTATTCCGATATCATGTCGATAAATTCGTCAAGTGTTCAAATGTATTGAGATGTAAAAATATCTACGATTATCTATTTTGCATTGTTTACAATACGTCAAGTTAGAAGTGTTCCTGGGTTGCAAATTTGTTCTGTTCTTCAGCAACTCTGGCGCCTAAATTATCAATACCGCTCTCCAATATGTACAATCATTACAAAAACATTGAGAACAATTACAAAAGTCCACTTATTGCAATCGTTTTTTACAAAGCTAGACGCCTTCCGTACAGCTTTTAAGTGCAGATATTGACCTCTATTTGTAAAGTGCATGAACCAATCATTTATAGGCAATTTTCCGGTTTAGCTCGAAGGAAACAAAATCAAGCACTTATTATTTGGTCTTCAGCGTCCTTGATTTCATTTACAAGAAATGAATGTAATATAGTTTTTGATCAGTGCTCAGATATTCCAGAGACTTACGTGGTCGATATAATTAAATTTGTACTTAAATGGTGAAATTCGAATTCCATTGTTGAAAAATAATGGCTAAAATGTTGTTTTTCTTTAAGATCTAATTAATTGTATAGGCCGTGTTTGAAAGAAACTTTCTTGCACGGATTCTTGTCGACGTTTTCTCCTAAACATAGCTTGGATCTTATCCCATTTTTGAAAACGATAAGTTTTATATCAAATCAGTGTTTCCGAGAAAATCAGCCTCTTGAGCTTAGAATTTACATAATAATATTTTAAGAAATTGTTATTCTGTATCTTTAACGTGGATACCATGATATGAATTGGGCAGTTTAATGTTTTAAATAAAAATTTCTACTATTTTGAATTCAAATAGAAAAAAACAATACATGATAGAAATGACAAAACGTCTTCCAGCATGAATGCTGAGACAACATTGTGAAAGTTATTTGATAATCAAATGCACGCCTCCTTTTCAATTTGCGTGTCTAAATTGTTAATGGATATCTCGCCTCTCAATTATTGCTAGCGATTTCTCGATGGTGGAGCTATCGTTATTTAGGTAATAAATCTATGATTGCTTTACCTAACTATCATATCTCCAGAAACATCAATTCAACATTTTGGAGTAGTAAATACAAATTGTTCATTGATATAGTTTGTTCAATGCGTCTGTATATCATATTTTGTATACATACGTAAAAATCGTTTTTCCATATTGACCCGAATCTCGTCTTTCGGTACAACGAAAGAAACGTGCTTATCTCTGTATCACGAAATAAAAAAAACACGAAGAATGTTTGTGTATAACACCATCAATTAAGCCAAGACCTGTCAATTGTAACAATTGAGTTGTTGGTGATATGATTGACAAGTGATTCGCTACGTGGAGAAATGTTTGTCTTATTGTCAAAATCACCAATGATATGCTAAGGGGAATTGTTTCTGACGGTAGATATATAGTTTGTTAGCATCAGAAAATTGGTTTAACTACAATCGATAAGTTATGAATTTTGGATAATGGTTGAATTGTAGATGTTATTTGCAGGCCGGACAATTTATACCGAATACTGTCTCGTACATTTAAGCTTATAGTTGCGCTGTATGTGCGGTGAACAGCCGTTGGTGTACTCTTTGAACAAACACATTCCTAGTATTGATAACATGTATACTATTCTCAAGCTATGTTTTCACTATTATCAGTTGTCAACCATTGACATTAAACATTTTTCCCGAAACTTGAGTCTATCATTGCGGATGGTTTTATGTAAAGTATTGGTAATCAACGATAATTAAGTGCTGAAACGAACAGCAGTTTTATAATTATATTCATTTACAAAATGTCTTAGGGTTCAATTCTCTCAACATAAGTAGATAAAATATGTTTCAACTGGTATGTCAAAATATGAATTGAATGTAAGCATTTCTTCAATTCATTATTGAAGTAAATATAAATATGTTTTTATAAATATTTAAAATGAAGAAAAAACATACTGCATTACCTTGGCAATTATCTTTGGATGTAGAGATAATTATAATTATACTTTCAGTAAACAATATTGATCTCATTTACTGGCTGCATCAAAATACTGTTCTGGAGAACAGTTGTAAAACTGTCCATAGTCGAGACACACGTAGTATTATTTGACATCATCTGACAAAACAAACAATTGCTTATTTTTGACCGTTCTTTTCACCATCCTAAGGTATATGTCAAAATATACGTACAATAAACTCACGTCTTTGTTGCCGCTTCTGTGTTGAAACTATGTACATGTAACTTAATGATAAGAATATTTTGCATACTTTCCATGAAGAATATCAATAGCATAAGCAATGTGTATTTGTACATCATGGTGATGGCCATGCGCAACAGTACCCTACTAATGTTACGTGTATAAATTTGTAAAATTTAAAAGATTCTGCAACATTCAGTCTTTCATTTTGTATCTGTACTGAACATAACATAAAGAAACAACGAAGCGTATAATATTGATTTAAATCCCCCCTGCTGTTTAACACCGCATCAACAGCCATGGTTATTTGTTGACCTTGCTTGTTATATGATGGCGGAAGACCTAAGGCGCACAAGGGTAGAACCACCAATAAGCTAGCTGGACAGTTTCCTCACTTGTGAAATTCGTCCAGTCCCGGGCGGTTTTCGCACTAGCAGTGATGAGGGTCTAGCAATTACGAGTCAGAGACTAAATCTATAACTTGAAGGTGCTGCAATAGTTTAACAAATCAGCTCTATTTTTTCACCGCATCGTTCACATGTTATTATGCACCATTATTTTACATGTTTATTTTGATAAAGATTTAGGTTCTGTTCGCAAATTTATACTTTCTGCTTAAACGCAGATCCGACATTCATTTGACGAACAGACTTCAGTGCTGTTCTGGCTTGTAAAGAGCATAGACAATATCTGTGTGTTCAATTTATTTTCAAAACAGTTCTGACATATTGCATTTGTTTCCTTCATCACGCGTCTGTAATTAGATGCTCCCCCATAACAACTGTATTACACTAAGTTTAAAGTAAGCCCCTTGTGATCATAATTTGTCCTATTTGTAAAATATTTCCGGCGTTCCGGGTTCGAATCCCGGTCATGGCAGGTCGATTTTCCTGCATATGTTGAGAAATTGTTGGCTTCTTGTGGAAGGGTAAGTAATTACGGGTTAGAATACAATCCAGGACAACTCGTTAGGTAAACCGTCCACCATATAGAACTGAAAAATTGCTGTTAAAACGGCGTTAAACCCAATGAAATAAGACAGCTTTGTATGCATTTATTCTCCATTTTGATGATGCTATCGAGACCCATCTTCTTCATATTTGTGACAGCAAAACTATAGCAGTGGATATAATTGTCTAACACCTATTGGGTGTTCATATATGTCAAAATTAATGTCATTGCTTAATCATTCCACTATAGCTGGATAAGAGAAAGACAGAGATAAATGAATGGATGTCAATTTTTAAGAGTGTGATGTATGAGAGAGTCAGGATTGAGTGGCAAACGTGTCAATGATGGAAAATAAGGCTGAGAAATGTTCAGAAACATTGAACATGGGCCTTGTCAAGTTCAAATGAAAACTAATCTTAGGTTTTATTGTAAACTGTCATTTAACTAATCTAGTGAAATGATACATTGTCAGATCCTCAATCTATGTATCTGTACTGTCAAATAAATTACCGATATTTAGTTGATTTACAGGAAACTTTGTTTCAAGAGCCTGTGTTCCTGTCACGGTGAAAGCCATTTTATATGACGTGTGAATGGCAATTAAATCTAATTGAAAATCAAAACTTGTATACATAATTATACTTCATGAAATATTTACGTACTGATCAAAGTTTTCAAAGACAGCATTGACAGCGTCTGTGTTAAAATTCAAACAAAAACTTAATTATCTGCGTTTTGCAGGAATTTCAAACTGTTGTGATATCTTTAATAATTTATTTTATTGCTTATAACATGCTTGGTTCACTATGTTCTGCGCGAGGATGATACTTGCACATGTTCTGACACGTTTTGTTAATAGTTTCATTTTATCAATACTTTGTAGAATTTCTTTAAGCATTTGATTTCTTCAAGTACTGTCACAAGAGGACTTTCACATTCTTGTTTTGTCATACATGAAAATATTAATTATTGTTTCAATCGATTTTCGACTCAAATATGTCTCAAAGCAATCACCACTAAGACATATAAAACAAGCGATTCATTCCTGTAGGTGCGATATTACCAACTTGGGACCTGAAGCAAACACATCCAGCCGTTCTCTACTAAATTGCACCAAAAGTGACGAGGCATTATCGGACCGTTGAGACATATTCTACGGACGTGAACATTTCTGTCTGAATTGTGTTAAGTTCACTTGGTTTTACGGTGAAATAATGTCCTACTCATCAATATGTTCGAAATAAGATGCATTTTAAGGGATTTGCAAGGCGTTTGTACGTTATTTCTTCAGGTAACTGAACCTATTCCATCATAAGTCCTACTACAAGTTTTAGTAAAAGACTGTATTTTATCTTCCTTTTTTGTATGGTCCTACGTTTCGGGTGGGGTTTGGGTTTGGTGAGCTAGGGGAAAATTAGTACATGTATTTTGCGGTAGGTGGGATGTTTTACATGTTTTTTTTCATTGAAATTCTTTTCTTCTCTATATTCAATGTTTATTTGTTATATTACAATGCTTACGATGAATTGTGAAAAGAATACTAAGTAGACATACTTAATTTAGACAGTATGCGTCAGACGGAGCACATACAATTGAGATAATTCTGAACGTACTGTATAACTAATGTATCAAGGTGTCACATAATAAGCTTATCAAGATTGTACGATGAAGGTTGGATAGAAACTGTTTAAGTTAGAGAGAAGTCGAGGACTATTTCATCGTTCAGAGGCCTTTGTTTAATAGTACCTCGGGCAATTTTGTTGGTTATCTTACAAGGCCTAGATATTATGCCCATGATTATTTTGGTCAAATTTGGTGGACATTGAATGAGAGCTGTTCAACGTAAAGACTATTGTAGACTTGGACCACTCGCCAAACGCCGGCCGCACGTGTTCCCATAATGCACCCCGTCAAGACGCGTGCATAAAGAGCAATCCAAAAGATTCTCGCTCTTGTTCTTTTAACATAAATGCTATTTGCTAACATTAACAGGCAGACGGCCGAACAATAAAGTCTTCATATACTTGGTAGATTACATATTATTAGAGTACATAAACCCGGCCGTATATTGATATATCTCGGTAATTGTCTTTTAGTATTATCAGAGGTCACTTTGTAGGGTAATTACTGTTTGCTGCGGTCTACAGAGTTTATGTTGACAGAACTACGTCTACAGATATGTACTGGGAGACTTCAAGCCGGCCGTCTATAAGTCAACGATTTATAATTGATACTGAAATGAGAACAAAAAGGTTTTCACGTCAATAACCACTACATATATACAATTAGGTCTGTGTACTGGGGATTCCTCTACTATTTCTGAGATATTACGCATTAGAAAAGTACAGAAATATTTGCCAATTTTCACTGCATGCATCGAATAGTGGGCGAGTACGTTTTTGTGGCTCTTTGTATTTCAAAACGAATTGGAAAACAAACATGTTCAATTTATGCTACAATGCCGAATATAGAAAATTGCATAGTACAACAGATATCCGATGATTATACGAAAAAACGAAAAGTTTCAAATGATTTGTTTTACAGGATGTAAAGAACTATACTGTATATCAATCATGGTGTATATTTAGGGCCGGGTCACATTTGTGGACGCACACTCTCGTCACATGTACTGACTATCATTAATAAATTTATTTCAGACTTTTATTAACATCGTAACTTTATCAAAACCGAATCAAAAGTCACAAATCAAGAAAATAACTGGAATATGTGATATGAATAACTGGCAATGTTATTTTAATTCTTGGAAGCACCGCAAATTATGCTGTTACCACAAAGCACAGTGAACGAAATGGAATAATAAATGTTTTTTATGATAACTTCGAAACAAGATACATGCATTCAGAGGAATGTGGCACGGCACAGGGATCAAGGGAATATCCTAACTTGAATACTGTGACTATGTAAATATTTGCCTATTGCATAACATGTTTGCTAATTGTCTTGACAGATGTTGCGTGCTGAGAAACTCCATTTTCTCTTCGTCGTAAATGACAATTGTGTCCTATACAAAAGTGAACATATAACGAAATACTGTGCAACATCTCCAGTGCGGCTCTTTCTTCAACAACAACCTCCCTTCAACAACTGCATGAATTTTTCCCACTGTACGATTTAAGTATTAATTTAACATCTCTAGAGCAACATCAGTTTGCTTCTCCCTATGGGTGTTGCTTTGGAGATGTTTTGGACTGGATCAAAAAAGTTGATTACGAAGTGAAACTCAAAGGATTGGACAATAAAATTAATTTAACTAGAACTTTCACAGTTAAACGAGTACAAGACAGTATGTACACCAAATCAACTAGAACTTCCAAAATTAAACGAGTCAAGACAGAATATGCGACAGAAATTAAGACAATAAACGTCATACTAAGTCGTGTTTCATTGTTAGGAAAACGTACATAAAATACATGTAACAACATAACAAAACTTCTAATGTCCCCTTTGTATTATTGTCAATAAAAAGACGAATACTTCGTCGAGTTACAGCTTAAAAATCTTACACACAAATCATATAACTTCCAAACCATTTTCCAAGGTAATATCTTTATTAGTTTTTGTAGAATAGAGAACAAAAACTACTCTTATTTTCAAAAACTACTCTTAATTGCATTCTCTTTTTCTGAAATAAGTTCAAAAACATCACCAGTGACATACAGTTCACAAATTGTAAATATGGACTTGACAACATCACAAAATTTAGTATAACATGAGAGTTAAATCATTGCGCTTATGACCACATTTTTGTTTGACCTTTATGACGACACGACATTAGTCAGACATGATGCAATTTCTCATGTAGTTCTTTGGAAGTTGTTGTCTTTTACTGACGATTCTTGTAACCTGTCAGACTTGATTTTTTTGTTCATTTTATAATTTAGTATTCTTATGAGGTATGCGCCATTAAATGGTATTTTCATTTTATCACGGAACATGATAATTGATTATTTTAAGGAGAATATCAAAATATACGGTATTGAAATGTCACTAAAAGTGGGATATACAGGCGTTCTGTAAATTGTAAATGAAAAGTTATTGACGTTGTCCATGTTTAAAAGTAAAAAAACCCGCAATTTTCATTTAGAAAGGGGAGATTTTTTTAACATAATTTTTTCCGTTAAAAAATTGATTGTAGATATCAGATTTTCATCTATCCGAGTACAGTATGAATAGAAATATATTTAGATTTTGTTTTTTTTATATGCATTGTTTTAGGTTAATTTACACAATATTCAAAATAATGAATAGTTTATGAAAGGTACCTGCAAATAGGACATTCTTCCTTGGTCTTATTCGACGACCTAGGCTCTTCCTTCAAAAGATATTCGTCCCAGTTATGTTTTCACGTGTACGGTCATTTAATCTATCAATGTGCAGAATTTCTGCGTGATGAGTCGAACACAATTTTACCGATGTAGTCACATAGCGTCTTAATTTAAAGCAATGTGCTAAATGATTGAGATCGAAATTACGAAAATCTCGTGAAATACACACATTCTATGAACGGGGCAGTATGACCAGATAGTTTGTATATATTATATAGTTATTGCTGCGCATGTGCATTGTTTAAAAAAATAGGAGAATAAATGTATGTTTGGTTTTCTGTGTTTGATAACTATCTAACATTTTCTTGTTAGCAATTATCTTAACAATTAAGGCGCCAACTTCCGATAGGAAAAGAAAAAAAGTCTCAGAGGAAAGGAAACGTTCACTAAATAAGGTCTCCACTTACATAACTTTATATTGATAAGACAAATCCCGATGGCATTAGGGACAATTAGAAATCAGAGAAGGATGTAAAATATGTCTAAAAATTATCGTATAATCTACAACACTTGAACATGATCTGATGCCATCACCGTAAGGAAATTTCAAATTGCAGGCATGGGATATAATCGCTTAAAGACAGGAGTGTATTCATAGTCGTTAGATGATTTTTCATCTCTTTGTTCATTTTATTAATCTCCGATTTGTCGTTGAAGGATAGCGTCTGGCAGAACAATGAAAATTAGTCTTAGCTAACATATTGTTTCACTCATAAGGAGTTATACCATCTGCATTATGAAATTCCGTCGTGACAGCATAAGCGTTTATATTATTCCTCTTCTCATTTACATTCACATGCGTCTTACCCAAATGATCTACGTCAAGAGCCTAGACGTTGTTTTTGAATGTGGTTCGAATTGCGAATATACTTGTAACTACGTTTAGTTTTCAAAGTTTGTAATTCACTCGTACGAATATTTCGCATTATTCACATATTCATTTTATGTAACTTAAAGTGTAGGTACAGGTACAAAATCTGTATAAAAATCTCATTGGAAAACAGTGTCCTTAAAATTCCAAAATTATAGCTTAATCTTATCTCTATTTACAGAAAATTCGTAGACTAAAAGTACCGCCTTAAATCATATTCTAAATCTTATCGTATTTTTATTGCGGTTGTCACGTGATCACTTAAGGAATGTCTGATGATATTACGTAACAGGATCATTATTTTTCCTGTTGATTAAATACGTTGAAGCCAGAATGAAACTAATTTGATGGCCTTGTCAGACTTCTTAAATTAAGTTTTTTGACCGTTATAAGCTTCATTATCTCGCTTTTGGCAAACTTCTAAACGAATCTTAAGAACATTACAGCTGAATGCAGTTTTGATGGACTCAGCTATAGTGAAGTTTCAGATATGGGCCTCCGTGGTCGAGTGGCTGTGATCTCGGACTAGTCATCCCTAGCTAAATGACTCTGACTGTTGGTACGACGTTGAAGTCCAATGAAATATCGGATATAGTGATTTTTTTCAGGCTAAGCGCATCTTTATTTAAATGTAATGGATATACAGTCAAAACTGTCTTTGAGGCCAATTCCGTATAAAGACCACCCTATGAATAAAGGCAATTCTTTGAAAAACTGTCTCTGATTATTTAGTAATAACTGACCTCTGAATAAAGACCATCTGTCATTGACGGCCACATTTTGTCTTTCCCATCTTTGTTCACAGGTTTGACTGTAGTAGAATTTTGATGTAACGAAATAAATATACGGGTCCTTTTTGAATTTATGATTCACAAAACATAAGCACATTTCAACATTTACAAACATATGTAATTTAATAATACGTTTGTATTTTATAGCTGGTTTTTTAAAGTCGCATCAAGAGCCAGGGTCCTATGGTGACTTTCCAGTTTTTAACAGTGATGGAGACGTCAGGCATACTTTTGGGTAGAACCACCGACCTTCCCAAAGACAGTTTCCTCATATTTGAAGGATTTCTGGTCCCGTGTGGGATTCGAACATACAATTGTCAAACTATGTACCACTTACAAACACGACACTGATATTCCAAAGTGGTTATACATAAAGCATTCTAAATGCACAGCACATATAAACAGCCGGGTTTAGCACTTTATGGGTGAATAAATTAGGTTTGGTTTTAAAAATATAAGTCGTACGTGTGAAAATTGACGTACCCATAAATATTTTATATTCTGCTGAAGAATACGGAGGTGTAAGGATGTATTCAACATCGTATGCTATAGAAAAAATGCCAACAGTGTCTGTATAAACAGGATGTGAGACTGGTCTCATAACAATTATGTGTCTAATTTTGAGTATAACTGTCTACCTTGTATCCCTAAATTTATCCCAGAACTTCAAATATCTTATTTATAATTCCTTTCATTTCTCCCAGCAAAATCCCCGGGCTGCAAGTATTGTCTTTCAAGTTCGTTCTTCCGATTCCCATGCATGAGGTTATGTGAATTTAACACAATAGAAACCCGTATATCTATTGATAATATGAGAAATGGTATGTTACTGTTTACTCTCAGTTGATCGGATGCGAGATAAATGCCGTGCTCCCAGAACATACATTCTTCAGATATTTCCATAATATTGTCTGCAGGACTCAAATAATCGATAATAAAGAAGCCGAAGAACATCTCAAAATTACGAGGACCGAATTGGAACAGAGCTGGATGATTCGAGCCTAGATATTGCATTTTTTCTTATTATATGCAGTAAATATTTCATTGTATATTTATATAAAACATAAGACGTTACATTTATTGTACATAACCATTATAATTCGTTTTCGATGAAAATCTTGTAATGGTTTAGTAATCTTTCAAGTAATTAAAGATAGAAATATACGAGACTGAGTCGAACGATGGGAGCGTAACTAAGATAAGAATATAATTAAGCCACAACTGAAGCCACGAAACAATGTCCAGATGTCACAATTCTGAAACCATAAGGTCATTTAGAAGATGCACTAGTTAACAGTCTTGCGCCATTTTTATTCTCTGGCTGAAAACAATTCATAAGGATTATTGATAAACACTGTTTTCTTTTGTATAAAAAGTGCGGGGCTATTTATGTTTTTGTTGTTGTTTTTTTTGTACAAAATTAAACATCACTTTGCTTTGAAATGCATCATTAAAATTACAGTGAACAAGGTGACTCCGATACGAAAATAATGGCTTACAAACCGTTTGTGCCGGTCAAAATAAAAATATCCGAGTGTTCTTGAAAACTACATTGTACTTGAACATACATGAACGAAAAGTAACTGGAAGTCAGTAGGCAAATGATAGTATAAATGAACATTTTTAAAACAACGGTTAGTCAATAGAAATACTTTGATTTAGGGATTCAATCTAATGATTTCTTAGCTCTTTTTTTCGTACCAGAATCACATAATTCCCCACGATGTTTACAGAGAAGAGTATGGATAGTGACATTAGGTTTACGGTGTCTGATACCATTCTAACAGAACAAAATCGTTATCAAAACGTATGCAGCGGCTAGAATTCTAATGAACCAATTAATATGTTATTGTCACATGATCGTAAAATTTACTTAAGACCTTGTTTTATTTCTCTTCCTAAGTTGGATGTAAGATTTCCTGATTTCACCGAAGATGTCGCTGACATACAAAACATTGTCTTGTGGGTTATATTTATGACACTGATATCTCCAAGTCGTGCTCAGATTAGACAATGACCCAACAAAATCCCTAGGGATCTATCTCCACACTGCTAACCACATCTTTATCAGGGGAAACTTATTGTCACTGAATGTATTTTCTTTTTTATATCACGTGTCATTTACATACAATCAATGTGAAGGCAATTAGATATACTATTCAGATGCAGTGCAGACCCATATTTGAACAGAGGCAATCTAGGGGGTGCGGGGGCATGCTCCCCTGGAATTTTTTTTTACTAAACCCTGTCATTTTCCCCATTACCTGCCCAATTTTAACCGAGACATGCGTCTCGATGTGACTTAGTGTAGCTACGGCATCACAATAAATGACATTTTATTCTGGTGTTCTCTTAAATTATTGTTACTAAGGAAAGTGTATGAAAACTTTTACACCGGCTTGCACAAGCATATTCCCGGTAGCTTGTTCGATCGGTTACTAACAATGGACCCTGAAAACCGTGAAAAGGTCAACAGTCGGCCATGATGTGTTAAAATATTGATTTAAAAACGACTTAAAAACGCCACAGACTAGTCCGGTAGGATTTCATGTTATTTTTAATATTCAATATTAATTATAGCCAGGAACGTTCCACTAATTCTGTAAACAATCATTAATTATTACATTTCACGACGCACTTCGACTCAATTTGTGAGGTGTAGTGTGTTGAATTTAATTCGTTACAGAACATTGATATGTTTCTCATAGTATTTGATTAATGCTTCAATTCTGTAAAACCGATTATTCACGATGCGTGTATTTGCATATCAGATGCTGAACGTAATATGAATACAACTCATGAAGCGAACCTCTTTTGTTTTAATACTCGAATTAATCATGTGTTACTAACGATTCCACAGCTCAACGGTTGGCAACATATCCAGGCGCTCGTTATCCGGTCTTAAACATCTTGATTAAGTTAACAAATAATGAACGTAATACAATTTGATCAGCAGAATCTTTTGAGACAAATTTGGCCGGTATAATTTAATTTGTAACTACATTCAAGGAAGTCGATTTCTGAAGTTAAGCGTTAATTGCGTGGATTTCTCGGTCTTGTATGAACGAAATCAATGGTAAAACAGTTTTCTAAGACAGAACCTTTCTAAACTGCACAAAGTCACGTTGATCTTTTCTTGTTTAGATATTAGTCTTTGTTCACTTTTTCTAAGCTCAAACATGAAACAGTACAAACTTTGATTTAAGGTACTCGGTGGCAAAAGAAAGTAATTTTGTAAAACAGAATGAGACAAATAGTAAATCCAAACAAATGGCATTTACAATTGATTCAAGCTGAACACGTATGATAAGATTGGGGCAAATATTGGATTGAACTGTTTTTTATAACAGTATAGATTCATGCATGTAATTTGTCGCCTTGTTTTTCGTTATTTTCTCGCTATGTAATGATGCTATAGCTTGTTTCGGGACAAAAAGTGTGGTCGATAATAGCGTTCTTTTCTTGTGGTACAAGCTTTCAATCTGAATTTGAGAATACTGCACACTTTTAGAATCGATGCAATAGTTACAATTTCATTGCCCTATTTGAATTTCAAGTTGATTCACTCGAATCAAGACTAAAATCACTCGGCATAAATAACTCGTATTGTCACGTTTTTATTTCCATTAATTCTACACTTTGCTCCGTTCATTCCTCTTTTGAATTTCTTTGATTTTATTTTTACAAGACATCCATCTGGTTCATTAGCATAATCTGTCCTATTTATCTTCTAGAAACGTATATGTGTATTTTATTGTAATGGAGGACTTCTCCGTTTTATCTTCCCAATCCTCCATTCTCCTACGTCTTTTACCGGCCCTGGGAAATAAATTAGATAATATATATAGTATTTTATTACTGAACGATACCCTAAGTCAACTAGCCAACACTATCATTTCTAGTCTTTTACCAGAGAGTAGACGCCACAGGAACGTAATCTAATAGCTTCGATGATTGACTGAGGCTTATGGGTTCACGGAAGGAAAGTTTTTGCTCGTTATTAGGAAATATAAACGATGAATGTTAAGGACTTTACATTGAATACTTCATCTACATTTAGCAAATTGGTTTCATAATAACAGAAAAGTGAAAAAATGCTTGCTTCAAATTTGAATAATGCCAATAATGAATGGCCTGAAAGTTATTTCAGGAAGCTGTTAGATGTTTATTTTTCTCTTTGTTTTTTTTTACTGGAGTTAAGCGCCGTATTAGTTTAACAGTCAGGGTCATTTTGACGACTTCCCCGCCTGTTTTAACGGTGGATGAGGACCACAGGCGTACACGTGGGTAGAACTTATGAACTTCCACAAGCTTCCTGGACAGCATTATCACTTAAAATTTGTTTGGTGTTGGATTTGAACTCACAGCAATGAGAGGCAAGAGACCATAGCATCACTTTACCACCGAAGCCCCAAACATGTGTAAAAGAAGCCTTTAAAGTAAGATACAACAATGATTTATAACAAAAAAAACTACCTACCCGCCCACTGTTAAAAGTTTGGGTCGCTTAAGTGTAAACCAACATTTTTAAGTACGTTCCTGCGTTCACAACTTCGCAAATACTCACAATAAGTCACAACCAGCGGAATGTAGAAACGTCGCCTCATTTATATACAATACAACCATCCCACTTGATATTAGAGAGACGGGAACATATGTACAATATGTACAATTAAATTACAGAGACAACGACACAAATAGCATGGGATATAATATAATGATACAGGCCGTTCATTGTGAGAGATGCCATGCATGGACATTATATTCTACGCGATATAAATACTTATGTTTTATTCAGAACAATTATTTATTCAACAATTTATGCCAATTTACATAAAATTCGGTAATATGTTCTTTCGTCAGATTCACCTTTTCAAATCCACTTTAAAAATTATGATAGAACATGGAACATTGAACAATGTTTATTTATTTTATTTATTTATTCTATTAATTCATTTTTTCTTTCTTTAACTTCATTGAAATTATGTCCCTATTTTATCACCTGATAACATGTTGGGACCTATTTACTATCTTTGGGACCTATTTACTATCTTTGGGACCTATTTACTATCTTTGGGACCTATTTACTATCTCTATTTATTCCACACATGCGTATGTAATTTTGCATTTACCTCTTTTACCGGAACTGCCGAGAAATTCATTTTCACATTATTTTACATAGAAACTGGAATAAATCTATGGAATGTTTGACTCAGCATAAATGTTAAAATGCTACTGAAGATAATATCTCGTTTCAAAACAAATTATATCATTGTAAAGATTACATTTTTCTCCTCGTCGTCATATGTAGAAGAATATTGACAACAGTTTCTATTGAAAATAGTTTCCTTCTTATGCTCTCTATGGATTTAATCGAGCTGCATTTATCTGACCTCAAAATTAATGTTAATTGCAAGAGAGATAGCAACATCGTTAGAACCAGTCAAAGGACTAAATATTCCTATATATTATGTTACCGAAAACAAAAAAAAACCTATGTTTTCAAACAACAATAAGGTTTGGTTCCTCTGTAAGACTTTCGGGACGTCATGAGCTATTATAATTGCTTGGTTACAATTGGATTAGTAAATGGGCCAACCAACTATGCTTTATCGTAGAATAACATATGGGTAGATTTTCTCTGTATTTATATTGGCAACGTTGCAGATTGTGTAAGAATTATTGTTATATTCGAACGTTTGTTTAAATTCCTCGAGTCTTGGCGGTAAGGAATTCCTTTTCCAATGTGGACATCACTAGGCATAACATCACCAATCGGAACAATGGCATTTATTCCCTTTAGAGTTTCACAAAAAGAACCGTTAATTTGATTGCTCTCACATTCGCCGATAGAGGATATAAACATCGACTATCTATCCTCACACACTGTAGAAATAACGCTGTTGTTAATAATAAATGCCGAGACACGTGTACAGGACAACCGCAGTTGTGATCTTTAATTCCCTGTAGTTCTTCTAAACAATTATATAAACTAGAAGGATAATGTTGCGTCGGAAAACGGCTGTTACAAAAACGACGTTAATAAAGCGCAAACGCGACTGATAAAACGCAGCCATTTTCCTGGTACTCACACATTTTTTTCAAGTAAACTAATAATGCTTTTAGTCGCCACATTTCTCAAAGATATTTTGTTAAGAAAAATGATACGCTAATGGACGTTATTTCTGGTCCTCTTATGATATTTAATGACAAGTGCTAAAATCGTATTTATCATTATTATATACGCTGAGAGAAACTTTGTGTGATCAACGCAAAATGAACTCTGGATATAACATGTGTTGTTATCTAGCTATGCTGAGCTACAACAGAACACTGCTAAAGAGAATTCCTTGGGTACCGAATATTTACTTAATAATATCCATATTTCACTGTACCCAAAACATGGAAATTAAGAAAGCCGTGTTCGGTAAAAAATAAGCCCTTCGCTGTATCCGAATCTTCATTATGTCCCAGTTCACAATATCCGTGTTTTACTGTATTACCATGCTAAAACCTTAGTACCAACTGCACTATAGGAGAGTTATACACGAAAATGTCAGTACCAAAAAGGTTCCACCACAGACAGATCACCACGAAACGAAATTGGTGCAAGAAATGAGCAAAGAAGAGGCATAACTAAAGGAATAAAGGACTGTAGTGCTATCCATGAGGAAAAACGTCATGTTTAGCTCTGCTAAAAGCCATTGGCATAAATACTCAGGACTTAAACCGTCCATCTTTTATTAGCAACATGATCCCTATTTACTCAAAATGAATAGGCTGGTAGAATCTGACATGGACAACAAACAAACTTCCATTAATCTAATTTACTCTGAAACGACACAATAACAATCCATCCATTTTATATTAAATATACTAAATATCACGTTTCCACTAACATTCCCAAACAATATCGGATCGGTAGGTCGGCAAAATTTCTTTTTTCAGTTGTATTTTGTTAAGTTCGGAAATACAGTTCATATGAAAATTAAATTATCGGCTGGAAAAAAATGACCGAGATCGAAAAATAATTCTAGGATCGGCAGAAAAAATCAAAGTCTTCGGGTTTGTAGAGACCAGGAACTTTTTTATTTTTCGCCTTATGGTAGCTTAACACTAAAGAATAAAATATAACACTCCTGTAGAAGTGTTATATATACGTCAAAACAGCAATTCGTCGGCTTATTTCTACAACCCCGTAACACAATTTTTGGCAATATTGAGATTTTAGTATCATTTTGTTCATCTCGATGAACTCTTTACAATGAATATAGTTACCTGCTTGTAAATATATCCTAAATAGGGTTAATTCCAATTCCACAAACCCGTAACTCGCTTAAAGTTGTTGCAGTTCAAAACTTAAGCGCGATCTTCTCAAAATGGTAAAAAATGGCATACGGCTTTGTAAAAAAACCCGACGAATTATGAATAAAAAAAGTTCGGATTCGGTGGATAACAAAATGCACATTGCTGCATTTAGCGTTATCTTAGACAAGGCTAAAATAAATGTTGAAACATACTTAAAAGGAACAAAACGATAATCAGTGCTGGGAGAAGATTTTCTCCGCTAATTTGTTAAAATGTCATCGTAAAATGATTGATGAAGATTGACACATTTCATTAAAGACGTCGACTCCTATTCTGCTAAACTTAATTGTTGTCGACTACATCGCCTCCGGATTCTCCCTCATTCGTTTCTTCAATCACCAAATTGGCGGATTTTAACATGCCGAGTGTTGCCCGTGGCTGGTTTCTACAGTTATAAGCAAGTTGCAGCATGTATGGCGTTTGTTTATGATGTTATTAAGTAGATAATTGTTTTTTTCTATTATCTCACAGAAAATTGATAGAAATAGGACCCATTGCATTAATATTCATAATAAACATCGTAACTATCCGAGAATGAAAATCGTTTTGCATCGTTTGGAGGTTATAGTTTAATTAGTTTGTCACGTAAAAAACACGTAAAACTTTTCTACTGCCAGAAAAAAATCTTTACATTATCAATACAGCAATTTGGAATTCGAACTTGTAGCTTGTCGACATGAAATAATTACTCTGTTGATAAAAAACAGCTAACTGTAAAAACAGATATGCGCAGTTCTGCTGTTCACAGTGACAGTTGATTCGCCAAAGTCATATCCGCTGCGTGAAAGTGATTCCTTGTCAAGATAAATTGTATGAACAGAGCTGATACAGAACACAGTTTAGTCCATGTCACCGTTCGTTGTATTGCCTCAGTAATTCGGTAAATTGTATTAACATGGTCCTCTTTGCAAAATCGTTAGATTTGTAACCGTTTGAGTCATACATTATATGGTGATAATAAATGTCTTCAGATATACCACGTCTGCAACATAGATAGAATGTGTGGCATATGTGTATCGTGTCCGCAATATATATATTTACTATGTCTACAATATATGTACAATATCTGCAATAAATACGCCATGTCTGCCTTATAAATACCTTAGTGCATAGAATCAATAGCTATTGTTATAATCATACATGTTAGTGGAAATATATGGATGTCGAACGTATCACTTTTTCCAACTTGGTTGCAAACTGATTTGAAAAAAAGATGTTCAGATGATTTTAACAATTAAAAACTGGTTCCCGTATAGACACAGATTTTGAAATGGTCTTTATGTTGTAATTGCGCTTGAAAGAGTTCAGTCTACTTTTAGAAGTTTAATCAGTACCCTTATCTTTATATTAACAGTATGTTATGATAGATTTATGGATTCGTAAAAACGGCCCAATTTTCAAAACAGAAAGATAATGATTTGGTATTTCCATAACATTTTGGGTTGCTTCTCTGTAACATAGATGTGTATCAAATAAAATTTTATTACCTTGGCGAACATTGTGAAGATGTATAGGATGAAAGAACCACAACTCTGCCTTAATCTATTTTGTTAATAATATTCCTTATATTGAATTTTCTTCCAGGCCATAACTCAAAAAGTAATAAAGGGATTTTGTTCCAATTGTATTATAGAGACACTGAAAGGAAGTATTATATATCATATGAGAAATTTGATTTTTATATACACATTAACATTATCTAAAGTTAAGACAAAGCTTTTTGAAAGTGTCGGGCATGAATTAATTATTGATTACGTAAAAGAAATTGGACTATACAATAAACTGTGATACCTTTTTATTACACCTCCATTTATTTATGTATATATTTATACACTGTATATAATATAATGTTAGTGAAATTAGTATAATTAGTATAATATTAATATATTATTCTTTTACACGGTTTGTACTTGTTTCCTTCACCTTTTATTTAAATGCGCGCTACAATATCACTAGCTGTCGATGCGCCATAAAACACCATTAATCAAAGCTTTATTTTTACGGAATGTCTCTCCTATTTCCCTTATACTTCATTTATTCATGGTGTCTGTTCCAAAGGTCTCCAGTTTCCCATATCATTCCATTTTCTCAAGGCCATTTTTTGCCGATTATTTCAACCACGCTTTGCCTGAAGTTTAAGATAGTGGGGAATCAAGATTATAGTCCCTAATGGTATCCAATATGATTGTTTTAGGCGATTGTAACACTTTTTCACTGAGTTTAACGCCGTTTCTCAACAATTTTTCATTTAAATACGGCGACCAGTTCACCTTACCATTTTTTTCTTGGACTAACTCATAAGCATATTTTTGACTCTTTCAAATTTAAAGAAAATATACGCATGATCAATTTATTTCAGAAAACTGGGTTATGTCTTTGTGACAGAATGAAAAACATTGTGACAAAAGAAGTCATCGCCCATTACCAGCAGTGGCTTCCTTTGCTACAATGTTTTCAAAAGTCGTCTACTGCAGATGTGGGGGAAATGCGGTATTATGAGGTAAAGGGTTAAATTGTAAGGAATTTGGCGTATTATCCTTTCAGACACGTGTATGAATATTTGAGTAAATATAAGATATAAACGGACAGCTTCGTGTTTAACTGGCCATGTTTTGTGCAGCCATAAACGATAATGGAAAAGAATGTAGCTTTCCAAATAGTTCATCAACGACGTAGAATTTAGAATAATCATCTAAAATCCGCATGTAAAATGTAAACGCCATTTCCCTAATAGACAACATACAGTAAAACCCCTGAAAACCGGACTCCTTGAAAACCAGATTTCTATGAAAATCGGACGATTTTTCAAGCCCCTTTTTACTCATCAATAATCAATAGTTCTCTGAAAACCGGAATTCCCAGAAAACCAGACTTTTGGCCAGTCAAGATGGGGTCCGGTTTTCAGGGGTTATACTGAATGTAAAAGTAATCACAAAGCTTATGTGTACGTTATCCAAAAATGAGGCTTTTTATAATGTTTGTTTCCCTGTGGAATAAATATTTAGTTGTTAATACGGTGGCATTATAGACATTGCGTGAAAATAATGCATTTTATGGAATGATTGCGTGAATGTACCGATTTGTTTGTACGTTATTGTATATGAAGAATATTCATCCGTGTATGCTATATAAATATGGTCCTTTTTTATTTTCTTTGGTTTATTATTTCTTTGTTCGTTTTCGTGTTCAGTTTTTACGTCGTGTCATCATTTCTTTATCCTTACCTGAAAGCGATTGCTGCGTATGTATTGCAATTAAAGGCATTCTATCTGAATATTTATGTATAATTGCTAATTAACTACATTCTCATTCCTACGGAAAACATTATCTTAAATATTTCATAATTTTCATTGAATTGAATTTACAGTCAAACCTGTGTTTGCAGCCACCTCCGAATAAAGACCACCCTGTGAAGAAAGGCCATTCTTTGAAAAACTGTCATTGATTATTTAGAACAAACTGGCCTCCGAATAAAGGTCTTCTGTCAATAAAGGTCACATTTTGTCCTTTCCAAGGATGACCTTTGTTCACAGGTTTGACTGTATGTGATAATATTACATCACAGACCGCCTGAGACTTCCTTCATCGTCAATAAGTGGCAACCATACGTTATCAAGAACCGTACTAGGTATTTTTAAATATTATATACTAGTAATCATATTCAAGTTAGAATACACAAACTTCTATACACCATTCCTACAACTGTTAGTTTCTATACTTTCGTCATAAAATTTATTGCCATACATTAATAAGGTTTGTGTTCCGTCTTTACTTTGATAATATAAAACATGTTTGTTAGGCCATCCTAAATGGTGCGTTGCGGTTACGCTTTTTAAGAGTGATAGGTAGGTAAGCATTTTTTTTCATTTTTTTGTTAAAATTATAATTATGCATGTACCGGGAACAAACAGCTTAAACAGAGAAGGAAAACAATTCTTTTGTCAAAACCGCTTTTAAAATCTTGGAGTCGAGGGATCCAACAGAACAACTGGACTGCAAACCAACATTTTTAAGGATGTCCTTATGTGAAAAATTGTTTTTAAATGGAACGTATCAGATTATGCTGCATGACCAACCAGTTTAATCGTTTAAGCAAAACAATATCAAGATAATCAAACAAGGCTGTACAAAATGTACTCTGAATACTAGTATATAGGTATGTTATACAAGTCAAAGGTGTGAACAAAGGCCACCCTTGTGAAAGACAAAATGTGGTCTTTATTGACTTGTGGACTTTATTCGAAGGTCATTTTTTATATAATCAATTATGGTTTTTAAAGAATGGCCTTCTGGTCTTTATTCGGAGCTGGTCGCAAACAAAGGTTTGACTGTACCACAATACATCATCATTGCTTCAACGTATTTTCTTGCATTCTTTTATTTTTACCTAGGAATACATTAGTATTAAATACATGAAAATACTTCTGCATGAATAGTTCCGTACGGCAATTTAATCACACAACTCATTAATTTTAAAAGCTTTTCAAATAAATGTTTCGCCCAAAACAACGTTAAGACTCGTTCATGCTGTTTTATTATGTTGTTGTAGGCTGTATTGAGAACAAAACATTTCGGAACATATTGAAGAAACGTGTTTGTATAAGCATATTGAACTGGAAAAGTAGTCTATAATATTTGTTTAACAACTTTATGATCAATTTTCATCCGGCTATTGCACACTGTCTGGTTATACAAAACGTATACAATGTAATATGGTTTCTAAACATCGATTTTTTTATATTTCTTTCGTATAAATTAAATTCTGTATTACAAAAAATGCCTAGCATGCAACATTAGAAGACATCATATTAAATGAGACTGACCTTAACAAGGATGTGAAAGATATCATTGTTAACCTATTAATCAATCATGTGCGAACATTTGTCACGTTCCTTTGGCATAATGACTGATTTGTATCTGTAGAAATGTGGAATATTTCATTTTTTATTCAACGCTTTAAAATTCCAATCGATGGAATACTTTGCCAACTAACGTGGATCTCCATCATTACACTTATAACAAACTGCAGGTTGCTCTAATGATATAAACATGTAATTTTTTTATCTATAATCAATCTGGTAATGTTTCTTCAAAGCTTTAAATGATTGTTCCTTATTGTACCATTATCATTCATCTTCAGCTACACCAATCCATTGTACAGACAACGAATTCTAATATATAATAAAGGTCAAGAATTATTACACCGTGCATACATTGCTTTTGTCGACATCACCAATGACCGCCAATGTCAATGAGTGATTTCTATGCAAATTGCCCGGAAAGCAACTCCGAATACACGCTAAGTTTATGCATATGTATTTTATGTAATACGGGTTGCTTTCTACTTTGAATTTCTACGATTTCATTCTATCTTCAAATATTGTTTTCCTTAAAACAATTCATGTATGAATTCTGTGAAATACAGAGACATCGATACAACGCGTGTATTTTTTGTCCCATTTTCATCCGTTTGTATTGATTTCCAGTTTATTAATACCAAATAAAACATACAAATGCCTGCATAACTAGAGCTATTTTAGCATTAATGCTTGTAAATGAGGCATTAAAGAGATTCGAAACCATTTAAGGACAATTTCATTTAGTAAAAGAGCAACGAAATTAAACACGGTGTATTTAATTATTGAAATTAGATCTTCTTAAAGTCAAATATTCAAGTCGAGGTTTAACGGGTTTGTGGACTGACTGAGCAGAACGTACTATACTTCTAGACACTTCTAAATGTGTCATTAGCATATGATTTACATGATTGTAAATTGTGGAAATCCAAGTGAACGATAAAATGGTCGTAAAGTATATATATATACATGTATATTGTAAATGTATTTGTCTGACAATACGTTTTTACATGTTTACACCTAAACGTCCATGAGTCAGATAAGGCAATCTTAATTTGGTTTAATGCTTTCAGTTAGGATGCAAAACCACTTTACGACCATTTTATATATATATTCTAAAAATGTGAATCATCTATTAATGATACATTTTGCTGTTTGTTACTGCATTTCAAGATTTGGTACCTGTTATATGTTTTCTACACGGCAAACACCAATCTGTATAAACCATACGGAAATTTTAATCACTCAAAAACACGATACAACAAATTTGATACATTTGGGGTGTTCAGAAACATCCGCGAATGATTTTATATAACATGACATGCAATTATGATATTACTGCGATATTATTACATTCCGATGATTCAATTCAGATGAAAAGGCATCATTGAACAAAACGTGTTTCTATTGAGCAAAACAACAAGTTACATCAAAATTATCAAGAGTTCTTTCTCCGGTTTGTAACATTTTATATACAGTGAAACCTCGATATTAAGATCACCGTCGGGACCCGAGATAAACGGTTTTAATTTTAAATAATTCAAGTTGAAATAAAGAAGTGGATGTAATGTTGTGGTGGTCACTGTGTGAGGTATTACTGTACTAGTAGTCTAGTATACTGAAACTGCGAGTACTTGTTAAAATAAATTAATTCAGAGGTTTTTGAATTAACAACCCAGACTGTTTTCTTAATGGTTTATAATTTAGTTAACGGTCTTAAGATGAAAGAAAAAACGACAACGGTGTGTGTCAAATAAATATCATAATATTATAATACAATCATATACGACACGCAGGTAAAACAACGACTAATGGCGGATCAACACGAAAACTGTTTCGGTGGATTTCCTATCATATTCAGTGGATTTCATATCTTATCCGGTAGATTTCGCATCGCATTCGGTCGATTTCGTATAGCATCAGTGGATTTCGTATCGCATTCGGTCAATTTCGTGAAAATGCTTGAGGACACGATACTGGATCTAAGACTAGAAAATAAAGTGGAGTTTACGGTTACCCGATCGACCTTATCTGTTGGCGCCGATTCTAAAGTTTCTAAGAGCAAAATCCAATGTGCGAAAATATTTGGGGACGAATTGTACCTCCAAAGTACTCAGGTATATTTAGAAAAAGCGTAGAAAAGAAAACTTTTGCAACCACCCTACTTGGTTTTGGTCAGGTAGCCGTAAACATAAACGAAATATATATGGACACAGATTAAAGAATTATTAAAAGGGGCATCTTAATATGAGAAGAAGATGCATTCCTTTCAAATCGTAGAATATGTAAGAACCATAATTAATGTAAAACTGAAAAAAAAACTGAGTTCAGCTGGGGTTTAAAACATACACGATAAACCGCAGGGACTATTACTGATCCAAGCATCACATGTCATGATTCCACAGAGACGTGCACGATGATATAATTGTGAACCAAAAGATACATAAATCGTATTTCTAAAGCTTTATCCGTCATGAATATTGATTTAAATTTGTCTGCTTGTAAAATCAAAGTGAATATCTGGAATATCTTTATGTTTTTCGCTGACTTTGTTTAACGCCGTTTATCAACATTTTTCAGTTACATACAGCGACCGGTACCCCTAACCAGTTTTCCTGGACTGTATACTGACCAGTGCTAATGTACCCTTCCACAAGGAACCGGCACATATGGAGGAAAATTTACATTTTTGTCATAAAGGGGTATGACCTGCTCCGACCGGGAATTGAACCCGGATCGCCGGGTTACTAATCCAGCGTTCTAACCATTGGACAACGGTCGCTGCCAACCTGAACCATCTAACATCATAGTTTTAAAGCCAATATCTGAGCATTACAAAACTCTCCGAAAGTTGTGGATTTCAGATATTCACATTTTGTCTTAATTGTTCGTGACAATCTAAAAAAAAATAAACTGTAGAGACATCATTCCACGGGAGCAATCTTTCATTTCAGCAATTCAGAGGAACATGTTTGCCGATGAAATTAGCTTTTAACGAATTTTTACGCTGAAAATTAAATTCATTATCAAATATCATTCTGTTGACATATGATAAAAGGTTCTCAACATGTGCCCTGAACATCATTACATTTTTATTCATTAATACAGACAGTTGCTAATTTTGTGTTTGATAGGATGTAACACGCGTGTTGACTGGTACTGCCGCTAAATAACAAACAACCTCAATTTTTGCCTCGTCAGATCCACCAACAGATTATCAAACTAAGACAAGCTTCTCCTTCCTCAACCTTGGGATGTAATGATCTTCGGAAAAACCAATCTTTCAATTATATTTTGGATTTTAATATTACATCCATAAGAAAAATCACAAAATAGTGTCTACTATAAATTACGTAGGGCAACTTTTATTGCCTAACCAATATCATCACCAAGGAACAGCTCCGGTAGTTTCTCATTGCGAAGTAATTTTTATAGAGTTATATTTATGCTGGTGTACAAAATTATCCAACACTTCTGAAATTCGTGATCGGAATTAGAAAGCTATTTTTGGATTATTCTGTAAATGAGTTTTTCGAAAGCCATGATTGGTTGTGCTTTGTATGGCTTTCCTTTCTTACTTTAATTGAAAATATCGATAAAGTGTGACTGTACAGGGCGTAATATCTTTGACTTGAGAAAATTATTTCTAACATTGATCTTTATGATTAAGAAAATACGTTATTGTTGAAATTAGTCTCAATATATGTATATTTCATACATATCGAGTTTATAATTCGTGTCCTACATGAATACTATGCCGAAAACATGTATCTAACGTTGGCATTGGCGTTCAAATTGATATACCGTCCAACAAGCTTACAGCGGTCACCATTGAAACGGGTCATAAAGTGAACATCATTCTCAGATGACCATCTTATCCAGGTCGGTGTAGGTTGCGGATACTAACAATACAACTATTGCAGTAATTATCAGTGATATGAATGATTAATGCATTTTAATGATACATGCTCATGTATGTGCTCCTAAACACGCGACAAATCGTACATGTATTATTGACAACAAACACAATGCTTTTGTAAGGAACACTGTGATTTAACTTTTTTGAAGCTGATTGGATTCCGATAGTGTCAAAACAAAAGATATCTTCAGACAATGTTTTTACATAACTGCCATAAGCTTATGAGATTCATGTATCAAACATCGAGTGATAGCCGAGTACGATAGAGGAAATAATAGTTTTATTGGACGAACGTTTCATTTCCTGTAGTGTCCATCCAAAAAACCTACACATGTCACATCTTAGACACATCCTTCCTTCGGTTATGATCATCCATTTTCAGTATTTCTTCAGTCATAAAGACCTCTCAGTTTCAATTTTGCAGCAGTCGAATGCATTCCCTTTATTTACAGACAGTTTTATGATAGCCATTTTGGTCAGCTTAATGGATATTGTTTTGTCGTATCTGCGCAGTAAATACACCAGTCAAAGCTCCTTTAATTTGGAGCTGTTACGTAATGTTCAGTCTGTTACAGAAATTTACCAAACCGAAGTTTAGTTTGGTTTAATGCCTTGCCAAATTTATAGGTAGGTATCATTACATTCGAAACTACAGTAAAACCTCTACAATGAGACCACCTTTGGGACCCGAAATATCGGTCTTATTAATGAGGTGGTCTCGTTATTAACATGAATTATAGGGAGTTATTAGAAGCTGGTCCAAGAACAAGTGGTCGTTATAACTAGGGCGTCGTAATATTGTGGTGGTCGCTATATTAGGTTTAACTATACTCTAAATTTGGCAGGAACTAGAACACACACAAACGATTCAATTCAATATGCTATGATTTGAATGATACATCCTTGTAGACATAGTCACCGGAAACAGACAGTTATCTTGACCAGGCTCTTATCAAATACCTTAGCCTAATGGTCTGACCAAGGAGATTAAAGAAAGAAGAAAGAACACTTTATTTGTAAATAAAGGCACCCGGCTCAAAATACCTGACTATAACACCTACATATATATACATGAACACAGAGTTATGTCATATACATGCATATATAATCGTAAGCAGACCAACGAAGTTTTACTCACAAATTCTAAGCATCAAATGATATATGTATACTGACATTTTATGCAGTGTATCAGCATTTTTAGAAGACAATAGTAAATAGAAATCATGAAGGTCACTTCCAGATTTATACCATGTGAATAAAAATTCATTTCTTATATCTGTATATTTTAAAAAAATGAAAAAGCAGGTTATTCACAGTCCGGCTGAATTGAACCATTAATTGTTAAACAATGATTACAAGTGCGTTCATCTCTTGTTATATAATTGTGCTTTCCAGTTTCAATCCTAAGTCTATGATTTGACAATCTAAATTTTGACAAGGCAAATTTAAACTTGAATGGGATATCCAGTAAAAGATGTTTTTCAACATCTAAAAATGATTTAAAATGACAATAATGATAACATCTATTAGACATATTTATAGCAGAATGTCAATCTTGAATACTACAGTCAGTAACTCTTTGTTTGAACATCTTAATAAAAACTTTTTGTTTCCAATATCTTGTGCTAACCAGACATACACAAACCCATAAGAAAACAAAATGTTCTTATTTTTTCCTGCCCAGCATGATCGACCAGCATTGTCTAAGGATTTGAGCATAAGATAACATTGTCTTGGATACCTATAGGATGGCATTATTAAAAAAGTACACCAATAACAAATACAGTTGGTGTAGTATGTAACAAATAAGGGTAATCTTCCACACTCACCTAGGACCATACATGCATTAGTGGATTTACGTACGTGGAAGATACTCCTACAAAACCACAGATTCAGTTAAACCAGCATATTCATGTCCCCAAACTTGGGAGCCGTAACATAAAAATGGTTTCACTATAGTATCAAAGATTTTAAACATATAGGAAATATTAAAGAAACTAAATGGTTTTTGATAGGATCTGATAGATAAGATGGCTTTCTGACAGGATCTGATAGATAAGATGGTTTTTGACAGGATCTGATAGATAAGATGGTTTTTGACAGGATCTGATAGATAAGATGGTTTTTGACAGGATAATACTATTACACTATAATACTATTTTATAACAAATGTGACAATAATCAGCAATTATCATGTTTGAGTCTGTCTTTCACCCATTCACACGCGTTTCTTTTATTGAATTGCGCAAGAAGCATTTTTAGTGAATGTGAGCATTCGCACATCAGATTCTTGTAACAAATTTTCTCATATCTAGCTGATCAAAATGGCACAAGATAGTTCTAGAAACAGACATTTATTTATTTTCTCGTAATTGCCTTTACCATTTCTTCCTTATTTACCCCTAAAATTGATGTATCGTTCTGTTTTGGATGCGTTATAATTCATTCTGGTAGTCAGTGTATAAGAGGATATAGTCTTTGATTACTTGACCTTCTCTGGAATCTTTTGTCTAATTTTTACATTCATCCTTGTAAAGGCTTCGATTTTCTTCAAATGCAATAACTGGGCTTCTTTAATAACCTTTGCATATATTTCTTGGGACTTTTATGAGCCTCATTTTAGTGGGAAAAATGTCATTACTAGAAGATATTTAATCGTTAGTTGTGACAATATATATGGTTAATTCAATTACAGTAGTCGATGCTTCTAAGTTTGGTACACGAAGAACTAAAATACCATCTGATAAATCTGATCTTGCATCAAACCTTGTAATAAATTAGATTATTATGACAAACCGATGCAGTTGTTAAATCAAGGAGAATTATTTTCAAGGCTTCTCAATGCCGATATAAACATTTTCCTAGATACTGAAAAAGTGCATTAAAAGAAGAGAAAAGAAATAGAATGATTAAACTATGATCACGATGGAGCATGATGCTGGTTTATTTGTAACTTGCGACAGCTGTTAGTGAACTGATAAATCTTGTGAATGCATTTAATCCACTGAACACAAGCTGATAGCATTCAGTCGATAAAGTAGAGCGAATTTATGATACTTACAATAACTATCGTCAATCGGTTAGTTCTGTATCGGTAGAGAAAACAGTCAATCAAAACAGGAAACCTTTTTCTGCTTTTTAGAAATACTAGGCTCGAGGTTAAAAAACTTGAGATTGTACCCTGTAAAAACCAGTATCCTGAATAAAAGTTTAAGTAAGTTATATTACTCAAATGAAACAGATATTTTGATATGAAATAAATTGATTTTATATTGGAGTTTTGAGTTCGGTCTCCTGTTTATTAACATTTGACTTTGTTCTTGAATATTCTAAGACCAGTAATGCTTAATATGTACAGTGTTAGTCAACGAAAATACCAAAGATTTCACCCAATGAAGATTTTATTAGAAAAGTTTTTTTCCAAACATGAGACTTAATACTAGTAACTCATTTGTCAATACGAATCCAGTTAAATAACATTTTAGATGTTAAACTTATGTGTAAATTGTGTAAATTTATTTCGTTTCTCGTTACCAGGAATTTATTTAGTAAAAGCAATTACCGTACCTTTTTGTCACGTGATATTATGTTAGTCATTAATTGATACTGTGGGTAGCATTTGCATAGGACTTTGTTTATTGGTCCGAGGTTATAAAACTTGAGATCGGTCTCCAGTCTCAAATTTCATTTTTTTTTACATTCAATAATTCCAAATTAATTATCATATGCTTTTAGTTACTATTTAAACATACTCCCGTAAGCAAATCAGCTGGTAATGAATATTTACATATACATTGCAAACAAGAAAAAAAAACGAGATTTGAGTTCAGAGACCGATCTCAAGTTCTTTAACCTCTGATCCAGAGCATTCTTACATTTATTTGTTTTAGAATGAACTAAAAGTATGAGACAGTCATTACTTTGAATATTCTTTTAATTCGAGACAAACACGCAGACAATCACTTGGACTGGAATGTTAATGAGAACATTGTTAGCTTAACCTCTAACGATCTTAACCTATGCCTCCATAGTTTTAACAGATTCGATAATATTTGTACCATTATCTAGCGCATAACAATTGTTGTTGTTTTTATAAGAGTGAAACATCTATTTATTCGTGTTTTCTATCTATAAACCAAATCAATTTATCGCTTTTGCAAAGACCATTAGCATAGTTAGATGCATATTATGATTTAGAATGGTGGAATACAGAGCGATATGAAGCGAAATACTGGCATATATTTCATTTGCGTACTGTAAAATCGATTCATGTAGAATTTGCTACACACGGATTATCCGTTACACACAAAACGTGTGTCTGGTATTCTTAAGAGTCTATTCACGTTTTTTACAGGCGACAGAATGGCCGTAATGCTTGGTACAGGATGAGGAGACGTTTTAGTGTCATGTTTTTTATGACGTGGGCTTTTAACATGGTTTCCTCACAAGGTAAGAAATTTGTTACCTCATTACTGAAGTCAATTACGATGTAAATGTATTTATGTGAGAAATGAACATTATTATTATTATAGAAAATATGTTTATTGTATAATAAAACAAGGTAATTGTATTTATATGCGTTTGAGTGTGTGAGGTAAACTGTCAGATTCTGGAGCAATATTTTATAATTAATGATACACGAACAGCTTACTTTAACTTTCTTTAATTAAAATCTATTTCTATGAATAAAACTGTTTTAATGTTCAAACACACGCGGCTAGAATAATAAATGATTTATCGGTGTCGGTACTGGAGTCTTATCTGTGTCAGCCTGTCTTAGTTACATATACAGTGTCAATTCACTGGTTTTGTAGACATGTTTACCGCATGACATGATTATCGTTCAACGACAATGTAATGTAGCCGTCTCCCAAGGATAATAGATATTTTAACTAATTGCTTTAATTTAAAGTCTCCTTCAGGCCAAAAAAGATGATTTTCGCTACTCCCCCCAAAAGGATCAGCAAATCGGCAAAACTTTTATCAAATATTTTTAATTCGGAAATAAAGTTAATGTGAACATGAAAATAAAACGACAAAAAGATAATTGATCGAGACAGAAAAAGTCTGGGATCTGCAGAATGAAATAGGGTCGGACGGGTTCGCGGGAAATCAAGATTTTTTACGCCTTATGAAAGTTATTAGAATTAATCAGAATAAAAATAGAAATATAATAATTTTAGCATTAAATTAAACTAAGCACTTGATAAATCGCGCGTTTATTTGTAAATAGTGCGAGGAATTATATGAACTAGTTTCCAATGATTTATTATATACGATCAAAATACTTATACTAAATACGGTCTAATGAATCTCTTGTTGCTGGTGTACATAAAGTTAACTTTTATACTTGTCAATGTTCTACTTATATCACCAAGTGCAATTAATTGACTTTGTAGCAGAGGCGTACCCGATCCAAACATGCACTCTAACCCATTCTAGATTTCTATGGAGACTTCCTGGTGCCTGCAGAATAATTTCACCATTCCTCCGCCTGTATTCCGGGATTGGGGCGTTTTTATTACGATACCTACACTATACCACCGCTTCAAATATAATTAACTATACAACCTCTAGAATTCTGATATTAAAACAGCTACGCCACCGGCAAACCAATCTTTCAACCTGCCTCAGTACATAGAGTATCGCTAGGAAAAAATGTAATTAAAACATTTCGATTCCTATATGAAAACACGCAAATATGGATCACATATTCTCTACCTTTGCCTCGTGATAACAATACCGATTGTTGTATATTGAAACTACACATCAATCTGGTACAACAGGTGTTTCCTATATTTTGTAAACATACCACCAATGTGTTTTCAGTTTGTATACAAAACGATTTATTGCAGTGAAGATTGGTATCAAACTAATTATAAAGAACAAGGTAACGGTACAGTTATTATACATACGTGTAGTGATTGTTATAAGTAATGCGGTTTTACATTTATCTGAATGCTACGAACATAAAATTGAAAGCGGTGGGAATAATATGGAAGCTGGAATAATAATATTTATTGTTAAACTAAAAGAGAAAATACTATTAAAGCAGGGAGCATGTGTTTGTTTGATGAACGCAAGCACGGGTGTTCCATTTTTTTGATTTTATCTTGTTTGTTTGTTGTTTGTTGAAGGTCGTCATATCGCGGTTAATGATTGAGTAGATTTTGCATGGTTCGTTTTCAATAGCTCGGAACGAGGCAACAGATTCGTTTCATTAATCGATTTATATTGTAATTGGACCAAGGTGAAAACCCATTATATTAATCGGTAGACAGAATTTATAACTTGCTGTTGTTGATAACGCTTGCATATTGCGCATTTCTCGCCTTCTGTTGATTCTCACAATAATTATATGCGAGGGTCATGCAATATAAAACGAAACATTAATTGAACGAGGCACTACATAGTACTTAGTCAAAATGGAGATAGGACCTTGGATCTAAATGTTACTTTCTGATCTTGTGACATAAATGCTCCCTTGACGCTTGGTATGGCGTCATATATTGTGACGTCATTACACGTCGTGCACCAGTCACATTTTAATTATTATGCATGAGTACAAAATTGCAGAATGATTAACCGTATAATTATTACCTCATGCATTGAATGGTTCGTATTGTTTGTTGTACTGCATTATATAATGTATCTTTTTGTACATAAATATATATCTTCTGTATTCTTAACTTCATATCTATAGTCGTCAATAATAACCATTTTAAAATTTAAAAGACTAAATTCGGACTTGATGGCCTGTTTGGCTTAAGATGAATAATTTTATCATTTTTGGATCTAAAAAATAACAAATATATGTAGATCAACTATACATATTAACAAGGTAAATATTCTACTTGAGCCGTCCATTGATCATTATCCTCTTTCATATTTTCTCTTAATTGATTTTGTTGCAATGTATGTAAGGAAACTATCGTATAATTTGCGAGCATAAAGGTTCCTGGCTTGACTAATTAATGACTTCACGAGTTCAATAGATGCAATTATAAGATGGGTACCAGATGTAATTCAAAGACGGTTTATTCATTCCTGCATTGATCACGTGTGGAGAGGGACCAGATGTAAGATAAAGGACGACTTATTATCGTGTGTCTACTCACGTTTTTATCACATTCTTAAAGCTCTTAAAAAACCGTATCACAAAAATGATTAATAAATTGAATAGCAAAACTGTCGGAAACGCCTTTTTTACCTGCAGTTTTTTTTCAATAATATATTGGGAGTTCTCGAACGGGTAATAGGTGATATTGAGAGGAGTAATTACGCTAAGATATGTAAATAGCGCTTAACAAAATGTAACTATAAAAAATCCCAGATGACTCATTCAGAATGAAAACGATTTTAGCGGCGCTTCCAGGTTGAATTATAACGTGTGAAATCGTTCGTTTTGTTTACGCTGGACTGTAGTATAAGTCTTCCTACGATGAATTTATCACGGCTAAAATGAGTAATTATTCTGTACAAAAGGTAAAAAACATTTTGTTACACATTAGAGTAAGCCATAGGGGGCTAGCGAGTAATCATTCTGTACAAAGGGTCAAACCATTTTGTAGCACATTAGAGTAAACCATAGGGGGCTAGCGCGTTGAAGGGATGGTGTTTAGTTGTATTAGGCCAAAACTGGCCACACTGTACCTGTTGTTTTAAGGTGTATTTAGCATGGTAATTTGGTGTTGTGAGGTCGCGTTCGACTAAACGAAATTGATGATTTTTTCGGAGGAAAAGGATGAAATATTTGCTTCATTGTTTTGAATTGGACTAAGTGCTTACTGGTTATGTTTAGTATAATGTATAAGCTATCTGTAGACACCAGCTTTTAGAAATTTGATTGATTTCTGAAAAAGGTTACGTAGTATTAAACAAACTTAATGCATAAACTGTCATTACGGAAGTTGTAACCCTTGTACATGTATATATATGATATGTGTGTTTTTGGTCCGTATGGCCATTTTGGACCTAATACACCATTATACATCACCCTAGGAGTAAATGAATGAATCAGTTACCGTTGTAATTACAAGACAATAAGGCGTAATAAAACAGTTTCGCTTTTCCGTTAACCCGGCCGACCATATTTTATCCTATGGACTCCTGACTACTGACTTTTTTGTTTCGATCAACTTATTTTGGCCGATATTTTCATAATTTTATGTATAACCGACCCTATGTTTTTGTGACGTTGGCATAAACCGTGTACATGTATTTATTGTGATACTGAGAAAAAAATATGGATAACAAAATGCCTTCAACAAGGTACTGCCTGTTCGGAATAAATCGAAAAGCGAACTATTTGTACTTTAATAATAATCTTATTCAACCAAATATTTGAATTAATAACGATTCTCCATATTGACAATTTGAAATTACAGTTGTATTTCTAAATCAAAAAGTTAAAGCCAAAAAAGTATTCGTGTTTACGGTTATCAGACTTTTTTACGCCAACCCTAATGTATCTAGCAGCAAAATCCAAAGTACGAAAGTATATGAGAACGAATCATGAATTTTATTTCCAAAGTACTAAAGCTATGTTTAGAAGAAGAACAGAAAAAGGTATTGTGACCTGCGTACGCTGTTTTTAGGGGGAGGGGGTTAATTAAATGTAAACATTGTTATTTTTCTTGCATTCATCATTGTGTTTAGTTTGAGAGATCATATATGAGATCATGTACTGTATAAGTTTCTCGGATCTCAAATCTTTATCTCAACAGCAGGTTGGATGAGAACATATGGACCTCTAAACGTATGTTTTATCGTACACGCCGAAGTAATACGGGTGATTATGTCAAAACTTATGTTACGGTGGTTTTTATCAATGCTGCTGTCATAAGTGGTGTCTGGCATTGATAAGGAGTGTGAGATTGCTGCGCGTATTGACTGTTTTGAATATGTCTATTATCACGCTGTACGAGCGGTAAATATATATTCAGTAAATGACAATATATAGTTGGCATTCGTAGGACATATGCATTAACTTGTTATCCGTTTTCATTAAGAAAGTTTTGACAATTTAAGTACGATTCATTTCAAGCATGAGGTTCTAATGATCTGTTTAACCTACTGTAGTGCCTAAATCTCTCAGACTGCGCATTAAGTTTGGTAAAATGACGTTTTTGTATCATACAAACTTATTGTTTCGGCGAAGTTGTCAAAATGTTGAAAATAAGCGGTTTTTCCTTGCTTGCAAAATTAATGGTTTTGGCGAAGTTGTCAAAAATCTTTATTTGACTGATGAAGATTGTCAAAACAGTTGAAACTGAACTGGAAATATGGTAATTACTGTAAGATAAATGTCTTCAAGCACTTGTTTTCCATTCTGAGTATTGTACGGGTATACATGAAAAAAAAGATGATAATTTTGTTGAAGTATGTTATAGCAGGCCTCTACGTTATAAAACTTGAGAACAGTCTCCAAGCTCAAATCTTGGATATTTTCTTTTTCTGGAAGTCATTAGGTGGAAACCATATCACTGTTTAATATTCTACATATTCACCCTAATCAATTACGCTGGCAGAATGACATTGTCAATTATCCACGAAAAAGTTACAACTTTTTATGTAAATATTTAAAATATTGTGTCATTTACTCAAATACTTTTGTTAGCAGTATTATATTGATATCATATTCTTGTTCAATTGATGAGAGACTCCACTAAGCCGTGTGTTAAAAACTGGTTACGATTATGTTTAATAATTTACTATTCATGTACACAAGTCACTGAAAAAAAAATTCTTACTTAGACAGACAAAGGATGATATTACAATTACAGACATGTAATTAAAAAGTTGTGTCATATCGAAATTTCAAGTTACAAAAGGCATACTATTTTCCTTGTGTTCTGCTTTTCATTGGAGTTTAACGTCGCACCAACAGCCAGGGTCATTTGACGAATTTCCAGCTTTAACAGTGAAGGAAGTCCCAGGCTTGCTCCTGTGCAGAACCACTGATCTTCCGTAAGCTAGCTGGACAGCTTCCTCACACGTGAAATTTAGTGCTTGGTGGGATTCGAACTCACAGCGGTGAGGGTCAAGTGATTGCAAGTCAGAGACCATAACCACCCAGCCACGGAGGCCTCTCTCTCCTAGTGTTTCTACATTATTAACCTCAGTCTAAAGCAATCAATGTCTGCTGTAAATTGTACTCTGTGTGATATAGGACATAATAAAAAAGCAAAAATGCTAGACGATAATGTTCTACTCCATCATAATGACCGACTTATCTTCTCTACAGGATCACATCTTGACCAGGTAAAACGTCTGCTGAGATAGATAAATCTTGTGAAAGGTGGGAAAGTCTCGGTGAATTATTGATAGTTGTTATCATAAACGCAGTTATACCCTTTATAATATGAATATACCTTTTATATCTTAACAAACTGAAACCAAATAAACTGAATGTAGATAACATTATAGTAGAGGGTTAGCGACTATTTATGTAAAATACGTTTTATGTTTCATTTTTTTGCACTGGGTTTAACGCCGTTTTTCAACGTTTTTTTTCAGTTATGTGCGGCGGCCGGTTCACCTAACCAGTGTTCCTGAAATGTATACTAACTAGTATTAACTTACCCTTCCACAAGGAGCCGGCAACTACCCCACATATAGAGGAAAGTCGACATTTTTGTTAAATTTTCATAGAAGTGTATGACCTGCCGCAACCGGGATTTAAACCCAGAACTCCCGTTTACAAGTCCAATAACCACTGGACTGATCGTGACCTGTTTCAAACATTGTGTTACTAGCAGTATACACACGTATATGCATGTTCATTGTATTATGTTTTCTTTATTCTGTTTATTTGGAAACAACTTTTTAATATGTAGAAATGTATGTGTATATTATCAGTATTGATGTGATATCTGAGTACCAAATGCCCATTGGGTCAGTGGAAAAATTCGGTTTTCGGAAGTTTTCAGAATATGAATATGTACATTAAAAATGCATTATATGTATTTATTATTAATTGTAATGAACATCAGTTGGTTATTCATTCTACCATTTGGTGTTGTATTTTAACTTAAAAACAAATACAGTCATGAATTATTTTAATCTTGTTCTCATAGGAAAATTCAATTCTTCGACGTTCCCACGATGTTTTGTTCATTTTCAAAATGATGATTATTGCATAAAACACCATTTCGTGTCTAAATTAAAATACCAGTTGGTGTCTAAATTACATAACTCTATCGGCATCAAAATTTGACTTTACAACAATGGGTGAAGTTATTTGACCACTGTATGTATCTTTCGAAAACTGTTAAATATTAATCAAATTAGTATACAGTGAGGTGTCTTCCGGCAACCTCCACATTTATAATTTGGGTTTAAAATATGAGTTACACGTAATAATCTTTGAACCCATATTTTCTCCAAATGATTTTGTAAGTGTAACTAGGTTAAAGATGAAATCAGATTACTGGAACATGACATTTCCAGCGATAATGATACCATGTTTCCGTGGTTTTCCATTGTTAATATCATCCTTAAGATAAATCTATCAGTGTTATAACAACATCTTGTTTGCAACTTGTAAAACGCGCGTCGCAATAAAATTTGTTTTTGTTGTTTGATTATTTCAGGCAAACCTGTTTGCAGCTATCTCCGAATACAGGCCACCTTGTGAATAAAGGCAATTCTTTGAAAAGCCGTCATTGATTATTTAGAACAAATTGACCTAAAGGCACATTTCGTCTTTCCCAAGGATGGCCTTTGTTCACAGGTTTGACTTGTGAACTAAAACTTGATTATTAGTTACAAGCTCTGAACGGAACATTAATTAATTAACCGCAGGTTCTTCAATCTGTACAATTAACACAAATATCAATTAACATTGAAATGTTTTATCGCGAAGAATATAAAGGATGATCATTGCAAATGAGGCCATTCGGAAAAAAAGTTGGGTTTGCAGTTGCGCGATCCACTCAAATAAAAATCCCGCGACGTAAAACTTGTTTGGCGATTTCGGCCAAATAAATAATTATATTCGTTCTTTTTTCCAGCTTTTCGGTTTCATTACAATCATATAAAACTAACAAAAGATAAATAAAATAAAAAGTGCCAACCTACCTTCAAACTGATACAAGGTTGGGTCACGTGACCGCAAACCAAAACTTTTAAGGATAGCCTAATTTACAATTAATTATATATAATCACGCATAACAATCAATGCCGAGTGGAGTCGAGTGACTCTGTAATAAGTCAGTATGTTGTGGAACAGATGGTAGTGGCAGATATCTATGCGAGTTCTATGACACATCGTCTGGATATGTGTGGAGAGGTCACGCTTTGAAAATATGGCCTCTAGGTTATAAAACTTGAGAACTATCTCTGATTTCAAATCTCAACCTCATTCTCGGCGTATTTTAGTTAAAAAGATAACGATAGCTTTTTAATGTTTCGATACAAATGGATATGAATAATGATGACAAAACTATACATGATCAACATAGAAATAACGAAAGGTAACAATATTGATACGTTCGAGCTTGGTGACCGAGCACAAGTTTTATAAGCCTGGGTCTTAGTCTCTTGAATATCTTTTTGATTAACTTTCATTTCTGTGATAAGTGAAATATTATCATATGGCATTTACACACTTGGACCTCCATGACTGTGGTCTAGGGGTTATGATATTGGCCCCTCACCGCTGTGAGTTAGAACCCAACTCGGGCTCGGCAAATTTCAGAAATGAGGAAGCTGACCACTTAGCCTACTTTTTTTTTGTCTGTTTAAGTATTGTTAAACCTTTTAAATAACAAACTTGCACGCCAGTTTCTGCTAGTAATTGAAGTTTTATATCATTATTCTTTTCAGGTTATATGAATCCTGAAATCAATTCATGCGTTGACTGCGAGCATAAATACACCTACCGTGGTCCGAGGAAAGGCCTTTTCACATCGCCGAAATTTCCGGAGAAATATCCAGAACGGACGACGTGTTGTTACTTTTTTCATGCCAAAGATGATGGACGAGTGAGGATTGAGTTTGACTACTTTGATTTGGAGTCTTCAGATCAAGAGTAAGTTGTGATAAAACTGCTTCTTGGTAGGGGTTGGTCGGCCCGCTTGACTCAGTACGTTGGGTATTAGTTCTGTGGACATCTGGTTTACGAGTCCGAATATTGAGCGTGGTACGTATTCTCTGTGACAATTTGGTTGACGACAATGATTCAGAGAATATTAGTCCCACATCGTTGATCATTCATGTTATGAAGTTTGGTAGTTCCTTGCGAATAATAAGGTTAATGCCGTTAGGGAATCCTGGAAAACGGGTTAAGTTACCCGTTAAGTTACCCGTTATAGCTGAAATATTGTTAAATACAGGCGTGAAACGCGATAAAAACAAATAAAATCATTACCAGGATGGTATGGGGTCCGTCCGACAAATATTTCTCACGGTGGTTTGTTGTTTAGGTTGAAGTTCAAGAGACAAATAAAATGACAATGTAATGAAGCCCCGGTTGTAAGCTTAAAGGTATTAGGACTGTCAATGTCAACGGGTCTTGAGCTTACCCCTAATTTCATTCAGTCTTTTATCGGAAGCTGTAGGAACATGTTTGGTTAGCTGACATTTGAAGGGTCGTTATGTGAAATATTTTCCCAGCTTATGGGATATTTATTCAGCGAGAATATTTAGTGTTATGCAATCACAATTGCCAAAATGCAATACAATAAAAATAATGAGCAGATTGTGTGGGTAACATGACATATACTATTTATTTCTATCACAAACAGTTATGAATAAAGTAATTCATACTAAAATATACCAGAATATTTTGTAATCATTATAAATATCACGATAACATAAAACAACAAAATACGAGATAAAGAAACAAAATAAAAACAAAATGGAAACTAATTTTCCACTGATTTTAAATCAAAATTGTCTCATACCGAATCCTGAGAGAAACAACGAGATGTCGTTATAAATGCCATACAAAGATATGTGTAAATTTCTCACGATCTTGTACGATTGTACACGAGCATGATTGATGTGAACTGCGGAGTGCAGTCATTAGCGATGTTAAACATTACATATTACGCTTGTTTTACTGGCTATAAATCACGACGATCAAGCAAACAGGAAACACTGCAAAAACGTCCTCCTGTAATATACCGAACATGTTAATTGTAGTAGGCGCAATATACTGGTGACATTTTAGTCAGCGAGGAAAATATTAGAATACTTAATTACATTAGATTTGTAAATGATCGTGAAAATAGCCAAGTCATCGCTATACATATTGAAAGTTTTCACTGGGTTTAAATAGCCGTTTTTCAACAATTTTTCAGTTATATACGCCGGCCGGTTCACCGAACCTGTCTCTCTGGACTGTCTCTGAACTGTATTATAACCAGTACTAACTTACCCTTCCTCAAGGAGCCGACAACTTCTCCATATATGAAGGAGAATCGAGATTTTAGTCAAATTGAAAGTTGCAATACTCACAAACTGTAGTCCCTTTCAAGGAGAATGGTGAATTATTGTTGAACTAACTTCGCTATTAACGTACAAATCATCGCTAGCCGGACTCATTTACAACATAAATAACAACTTGGTACACAATAACGCAATGACAAATGCCATTTAAAATAAGGGGATCTTAGGTTTTAAGATTTGAGATTGATCTCCATGCTCAAATCTGAGATTTGTGTGTTCAATATTCTGTAGTCTTATCATAATAATATTTGATCTCTTTTCAAGTAACATGTCGTATACAAGATCGATTAAAACATTTTCTAACACTTATTACAAACATAAATATGGGACTAACATATACAGTGTAGGTTGAGAATGAAGATGAGATTTTAGGTTGGAGTTTGATCTCAAGTTTCGTAACCTCGAGAGATGTCACGTGTCATACCCGTCAAGAACGGCGACAGCACAAAAAAGGGATCAAATATCCGTTTTCTCATTATGACCCCATACACCATAAAAAGCTAAATGAGTTTTGAATTTAAGAATGCGGATTTTTTTATTGTTGCATATAGAAGTGTTGCTTAAGCAAAGCCGCCGAGTCCACTACTTACGCAAATTTAGTTTTTTTTTCATTTTAGGAGTAAGTATTGTGAGTCTTTTATGAATCGAACTTAGAACCGCCGTCTTGTACGGTCGGTACCTCATGCATTGCACTACCATGCTATATAATGGCAAATTCGACAGCATCTACTTCTAATTCAGCAAGAATTCGTTTCAGTTTATACTTTACAAAAGTACTTTTACACCATCATTTTTATGACTTATATTCATATAATTGAAGTGTGTTGTGATCTTGATTATTTTTCTACCGTTAAAAATAGAACAACATATATTATGAATCGTGTTTATGTCATGGTTTCTACAAAATGGCCAGTATAAACATACCTTTTAAGTAGCAAATGTGGGGGAGTTAGATTGTCAATAACAATGTTGCCCCCGTCATTTTTGGTTCGTTTGAGGATTAATGTCGCACCAGAATCCGGGGTCATTTGGCGACTTTCTAGGTTTAACGACGGATGAAGACTCCTTGTGTACACCTGGGTAGAAACCTTCCGTAAGCTAGCTTGACAGCTTCCTCGCATGTGAAATCTGTCTGTTTCCATGCGGACTTCGAACTTACATCGGTGACAGGTTAGTGATTACTAGTATGATGTCATAACTACTCGACAATGGAGGCCTCACAAAAGTACTTCAGCCGCACACACTCACTTAAACATTGGTAAAGGCGTTACCTCGTATCGCCACCTTAGGAGGAGAAGGGCCTATCTGCACTTTCAATAAATAGGAGAGAGGCCATTTTCATTTTAACGTGGCGATATGGTCGTTTGTAGTATTTTACGTTTCTGTCTGACTACATATTGGATGAATTCAACGTTGACAAATGTCTGTTATATCATCCATAGAACGAAATAGCCATTACACAGAATAATTAGCAGACACATTTATTTTGTGTATGGTGACAGATCTTTGATGGCAGTCTTGTCATTTATCAACTAACAGTCTACTCTCGGACAGAAAATGTGCGTGTAAGAAGTGCACAAACAAGCCGAGATACATGCGCATTTGACCTGCGGTGCATCAATGTCTGACATTTCAATTGCCGATATAATCAAGTCTATTTGGGTATATATACGTATTAACGACGAAATGATACATCGTTGAGTTTGTTCTCGGGCGCATAAAGTGTTTTTATCACGATGATTGGAGTTATAATATAGTGATTAAAAGATCAATTTTTGACTGTGGTTCAGGCTAACACGCACTTATGCACCCATGCCCGGACGGACGGACGCACGTACACGCGCGCAACCAATGGCAAATAATGAGCAAGAAATTTTGCCGAACATTTTATGTTGTAACTGATATCACCAAACAATTATTTATGAAATGACTTAATACTCCATTTATAATGTCGTAATAAATTGATGTTTTTGAGTAAAAAAATTATTGTCAGAATCAGTTCTGGAGTGATTTGAAGCACATACTTAATATACCTGAAAAACCTACAATTGTGATAGATATGATTATTATTTAATTAATTATGTACTTTCACTTGTATTTGCAATGCAGTTAAGTAAATTAACATCTCTGCCTGAAATAGCTGCTTGAACATCATTATCTTAACGGCGAACCCTCTGAGGTATAAGATTAGTACATGATAGATCATAAGAACGTATCAGATGTACGTGAATTATCCCACCCATCTTGTAAACAGCTAGATAATTGCTAGGAGAATTATACCGTTCATTACATGGTGTTTATTTATCTAGACATATTATATAATTATGTCTAAATATGGCTTTTCTATGAGGTATTATCAACGTCCTCTCTGAAAATTGGATAATTTTATGACTGAATTGTTTAAGTGTGGGAGGTAACGATTTAGTGATGGAATACCAAGGTATTTACATGAGGACAGAATTTAGTGGCGTGATACCGGGCTGCTTGTACAATGCACGACAAAGAGATGTCATAATGGGTGTTTCAATTGTTTAATCATGACGATTTACTAATATATACAAGAGTAGGGGACCTCCCTGATCGTGTAGTTATAGTCTCTAACCAGTAATCACTAGACCTCACCGCTATGTGTTCGAAACCCACCTTGGGCCAAACAGAACACATGCAAGAAAGTTGTCGAGCTTATTGAAAGTTTCTGGTTCTACCAAGGTATACGCATAGGGTCGTCCTCTACCGTCAAAGCTGGACAGGTCGCCAAATGACCATTGCTGTTGTTGCGATGTTAAACCCCTGTGAAAAAAAAAACACAAAGGCACAATCATTACATTTATGATATCCTATAAATTGAACTTAGAACGTGGTTTTCTTGTGGGAATTACTTTAATACTGAAACAGCGGTTATGTTGGTGAAAGTTATACAAGTTATATAAATAGAAATAAAAAATATAGAATAATATAACAAAATCATTTCATTAAAGTGTACCTGGTGTAATTCTTCATTAGCAAGTATGTAGTGTAAAATTAAGACCGAGTACAAACATTTTTGTCAAATGAAACCACCTGTGATGGGTTAACTAGTTCTTAAAAATTCAGCATGACGTTGACAGGATCGTGGAAACATTTTTTGACAGTCAATATACAGTAAAACCTCATCATCTTGAGGGGTCAACGGAACAAACTAAGTGCCCGAGATGAACGTTGTGCTCTTAATAACGAGGTATTTGATCGTTGATTGTTCATTGAAAATTATACACAACTAAGATAAAAAATTAACGGGACTTTAAAAACTCCCCCCGAGATAAGTCGGGTGCTCGTGATATCGATGCTCGTAATTACAAAGTTTTACTGTAACTTAGATCTTGGTATGAACACTCCAAACCTTTAGGTGATGTTGGAAAAACGTCCCGTAACAACTTCTACCACAGGCTGCTTTGTGAGGGAGAAATCTTAACAACAAAGCAGCTTTGATAAGTACATGGAATAATAAAAAAACAGACACCAATCTTCTTGAAAAACATAAGAACAGTATCACACAAATTAAAAGGCTTGCTTTCGGACCTGTTCATATTATTTTTCTTTTATAGCATATAAAAATATAATTATGATGATGCCGTAAAATCGCTCTGCAAAGATCACCGTCAAGAGAGTAAAGGACTGGTTGTATTGCAATACGAAAACTATATTATATTGAATTTACATATTATAGTGTATGTTTGTATGGGCGCAGACGGTTGTTCCGCCTCAAAATTATTTTTCTTGCATGCTTTATCAATTATGAGAAATCAAAAATTTTGCTTGGCAGCATATTATGATTTCTGTATTTTATTTTTTTATAAACCTCATCATTTTCCCATTTGATATTTTATTTAACCTACAAATTGTTACTAACAGTTTGACTTCAGTACATAAATATTACGGTAGAATTTGTTTTGGGAAATGATGTTAAAGAGAGGCAAAAAGTCGGAAATTTTGGCATTTCAACAATTCTGCGATGCTTTTGCATCACAAGACTTAGATTTAAACAGCTGTTAATCTATGTTACCTATACCTGCCCCAAGGATGTCTTCGCATTTGCAGTAAAATATTTCGATATTAGATCAGATAAATAGATGATGTCATCCACACTGTACAATTTGCTTGTTATACTGAAAACCACGCGTAATGAGATTTTACAGCTACAGCAAAACCTCTATATTAAGACCACCTTGGGACCAACTAAATAAGTCTTACCGGTTGAAGTATTGAAAATTGGTCAAAACAGGAGGTACTGATATTTTGCACTGAGGTTGAAGTGAGGTTTTACTGTATATTCATTACATTATAAGCAGAGATTTCTGTTTACTTTACTAGACATTAATATATAACCGTGTTGACCGGAATATTCCAATTTCAAATGTCCGTGAGTAGATCTAAATTTTTATTTATAGCAAACTATTAGCAGTTTTAATTTTAATGTCCTAATGTCCTAAAGTAGAAAATTACAAAAAAATACCTGAGGCAAAGGTGGTTTATGTAGTTTTTTGGCGTGATCGGTGCAAGAAATAGTATTGCCTAACTGTCACTAAATTCGCAAAGCAAAATTAATATGTGGTAACGATTAGATGGGAATTAGTCAACTTGAGAACAGGCTAGTCCATTTCATCATTCTTTGCTAAATCAGAGCCATAATTCAGGAGTGCCAGAGGCTATTTTCTAGGTTATCAAACCTGGTCGAGATATTATGTCTACGGTCATGTTGACCGAGTTAGATGAAGATTGAGTGAAAATTGTTCAACAAGTAGAGTGGATAGTTATTGTGGACGTCGCCCGCTCATACCGCTTGAGCAAGGTAGACGTATAACAATGGTTCTAACGCGCTGATATAACATTAACATACTTTTATGTTTCAGTTGTCGCTATGACTATATAGAAATATCTAGTATCAATGCACATGGATACAAAGAGCAGCCCAAGGCTTTGTATTGCGGCACTACAATTCCGCCAGTATACATATCAACGCATTCCAAACTTGAGATCGTGTTTCATTCGGACGTCACTACCAGTGCTAATGGGTTCCTCGGGCACTATGAATTTCTGGAGAAAAGTAAGTTTGTCTGATATTTTTATTGCATTTGAATTTTATTAAATTAGACGATGACTATGACTGACTGATTTTACTTTATTACCGATATTACCCATGAGTAAAATCAAAGAAATTTCTGCGAATGAAAAGTACGAAAAATTAAATACACTCTCATGAACTGGACATCGTGCAACGTCACTTGATCAACTCCCGTAAATATTGCTCTCTCATTCTTTAGCAATCATAACGTTGCTTTAATTCAAAATCTTAAACAATGTTACCAAAACATGATAACAAATACATGTGTATGTTCTATTTATACTAGCATAACTATTATATAACATAACAGCAAATAATGTTACATTGTGTAACAGGTATCATAAATGCATAAGTTCAAGTCCGCTGTCCAACCAAGACTCATTAAGAGCTAAAACGGTCATGTCCGCCGTCTAACACCGATCTCTTTACAGTTCAAACGGTCATGTCCGCCGTCTAACACCGATCTCTTTACAGTTCAAACGGTCATGTCCGCCACTCAACCCAGACTCTCTAAGAGTTCAAACGATCATGTCCGCCATCTAACACAGACTCTCTAATAGCTCAAACGATTATGTCCGCCATCTAACACAGACTCTCTAATAACTCAAACGATTATGTCCGCCATCTAACACAGACTCTCTAATAGCTCAAACGATTATGTCCGCCATCTAACACAGACTCTCTAAGAGTTCAAACGATCATGACCGCCATCTAACACAGACTCTCTAATAGTTCAAAAGATTATGTCCGCCATCTGACACAGACTCTCTAAGAGTTCATACGATTATGTCCGCCACTCAACCCAGACTCTCTAATTGTTCAAACGATCATGTCCGCCATCTAACACAGACTCTCTAATAGCTCAAACGATTATGTCCGCCATCTAACACAGACTCTCTAATAACTCAAACGATTATGTCCGCCATCTAACACAGACTCTCTAATAGCTCAAACGATTATGTCCGCCATCTAACACAGACTCTCTAATAGTTCAAACGATTATGTCCGCCACTCAACCCAGATTCTCTAATAGTTCAAACGATCATGTCCGCCACTCAACCCAGATTCTCTAATAGTTCAAACGATCATGCCCGCCACTCAATCCAGATTCTCTAAGAGTTCAAACGATCATGTCCACCACTCAACCCAGACTCTCTAAGAGTTCAAACGATCATGCCCGTCATCTAACACAGACTCCCTAACCTCTCTCCCAATTTCAATGTTTTCTATACTGCATGATCCATTTAATCTATGTAGTACCCAAATAATCTTTTGATTTAGTACTGAAATGAACCAGTATATAAAGACCCGCTTTGTTAAATGAATTGATCGCGCAACTGTTGCCCACTTATCGCAATGAAAGCCGCTGGGTATACGATGGCAAGCGTGGATTTAGGGGGGCGGAGCCGGCGTGCGCTCCTTCAAAATCTGGCAAGCATAAGTAAAACAAGGTATGTGCTGATTGTGTCCATATTCTACACAAACATTTAGACTTTATTCTCCCCTAACCAAAAATGCTGTATCCGCCCCCGGAGGGGAAAACGCTGTTCAATGTGGATTTGGCACGATATAAAATACTAAGAAATAACGCAATATATCTATGCGAGATTTCTACAGGCGCTTTGATTATCAAAATACGAAAGAACGAACAATTCTAAGGTTGTAAATATATCGTATCTAAAAGGCCATGAGATCGATGGTAATACAATTATTTGTTGAAACTACCGCACAACGTATATAGTAGACATATTAATCAAAATAATTGAGGTGGTAATTTTGGCGTGGGATTGAACCGATACAAATATCTCTTGAACCGATCTAGACAAACTTTGTTGGATAACTGTATTCAATGATTCCAACCATACCTAGCCTCTCTTTATTTCAATCTGTGTCTTGTAATATTCCATTTTTCATGGACCGCTTATGCAAACAATTCTTTGATACATAAATGTACGCGAGGCGTTTCTTTATTCTTATAACCCTTTTCATTGCGGAAATATAAAAGTACGATTTGCCAAACATATCTAAGTTACATTAAAATTTACGTGTTACTTCAAATAAACCGTTTGAAATAGCTCTCTAAATAAGATATAATAAGGTGCATTTAGAAAAGGTTTTATAACATGATAACTACATTCCTAGAATTTGTATAACATTTGAAGAAATTTGAATTGAACTCTGTAGAATTTCATCTAAGCCTGAAACATATTTATTTAAAGGAAATTATATGAATATTTCACTACAATGTAAAGAAATTTGTCTGCTAAATGTACATTATTCACCGCTAATGTGTATTTTCAGATTGGCACCCATTTCCTCCATCAACAATAGCCTGTGGTCCCGGTTATCTTACGGGACCTGGAGGGTCTATATACTCCCCTAACTTTCCATCACCATACCCTGCTGAAGCGGATTGTACCTGGGTCATACAAACACCAAAGTTAACTAGAATACTCATTTCATTCGTCTCCTTAGATATAACTAATACAGGTAAGTCGTATTTGTACACACCCCACCATCCACGCGCACGCGCGCACGCACACATACACAAACTAGTATAACTATCTTACCGAGGTATTTCCATTATAAAGCGTATCTCATTTTATGCGCAATTTCAATCACGAACATACTGAGGTATTACCTCGGTATGTAAGTCATGGCCCCTAACCCTTCCTTTGAACGTGCTAATTTTTTTCTTGGGGTGAGGAGTATTTGCACATAATGACTGACGCTAATAGTCTAAATTTAACCCTACCCCTAAAAACTTTGTAAATGACATCCCTATATCACTTATTTTCAGGACCTAAAATCTACCCCTCTATAACAGTACTACCAACGCACACCTTCAAAATCACGACCGAAGAATATTAGTCAACTAACTGTTAAAGACGTAGATTTCAGCGTAAACATACTCGCCAGTTACTGTTAGACTTTCCAATTGTTTATTTTCAAATATTGATTCTGATTCAACAAAAACAACAAAGCGACAACTCCATATTGTTGTATATCTGATAACATTTATTTATGGAAATGAAATTGAAACTTGTGTACATTCATCTCTACCGTGTATAAATCTTGTTTTCTCGACATGTAATCATATTATATGACACAATTGAATAATACCTTCCCTATAAGGAAATCATATTCTTTTGTCGGATAATGCAATTTGTAACTGGAATTTCTTGAAAAGAATTTCAAAAGGAAACTGTTTACATCGTAACAATCTATATTAAATTTACGCTCACTGAATGGAATCGATTTTAGAAAGTAATGGGATTTTTTTCTTTTTATGAAAACTAGATATAATGAAAAAAAACATCAATGTGTCCTTTGAAATTCTATATCTTTGTTATTAAAACGTGGGATGTGACAATTGTTCGCTGTAATCTTATCACCAACGCATAAAAATGCTTACATAATGTGCAGTCTATAACTGCCATACAAATCAGTCGGTTACCATGGCGACGCAGGATTCTGTCATTGAAATATAGTTTCAACGTATTATGTAATAAGTTTACCAACGACATAGTTCACTTGATATCGTGCGTATCAAACAACCACAAACTGTCAATCAAAAAAATCTGGATACATTTTGTAATTTAGAAGATAAGTATCCAGATTCCGATCTTGAAACATTTTATGTGAGGAGTGAATTAGAAAACATTTGGCTGAACTTGCAAGTCAGTATCGATTCAATTGAAAAGTGGTTTGAAAATAGGGGAAAAGAACTATAGTCCAATGCCGAAGGTTTCGTGGCTTTTTATGGTTTCAAACCATCATTGCATGGATATATTACGTGGTATTTGGGTAATTTAAAACACAGTTCTTCAGTAGTAAAACATAATACTTCTGGTTCTTCTCTGTTCGTGTTAATTGTGTATGTAATCTTGTTCAGACTGATGTACCGTATATTGTTCTTTTTCGTGGGTGTCTAATTTGCTCTGTATTTGCGTGTAGGAAATCGAAAAAAAACGTGAAATAGTAAAAAAAATGAATGTACGTATATGCTATATTTGACAAATTCGCGAAAATCAGATCGTGGATATTGAATTTTGGTTCAAATCTCGGAATATGCCGAACGCGAAAAAAAGGTACACGTTATTTGAAGTTCTCATGCACCTTATCGTCCTTAGGCTTAGTAAAATTTGTGATGAAACTGTCGTTAATCTTTGCAGGTAAATGTCAGGCTAAGAACTTGCTGATGGTCTATGATGGGTACTTTACACAAGATAAAAATCCAGTAAAATATTGTGGTCAGTTAGATAATGAGCCCGAATCCCGTCGTGAATATCTGTCTCAGGAAGATAGATTAGTTATCAGGTGAGTTACAACACTTTTTACTTAACGTATGAACATTTGGGGCTCAATTTCATAGACATATCTTTGCAAAGAGAGCGGTTTTGAAAGCTCAAAATCTTTCTAATGATATTCATTTCAGAAAATTACTTTAGCAGCTGACAAAAGATCCCCAAAGCAACCAATAGGATAGAACAGTCTTTTGTTCACAAGCAAAGAGTAGCTCATATTTTAAGTTTAAATGCTGCAATATTGGCTAAGATACGTCTATTAAATCGACCCCTGGGGCTAATTTCATAGATTTACCTAAGCTAAGACAATACTTTTAAACATAAAAATGTTTGCACCCCTTAGTTATTGCGTTCAAAATGAGTGTTTGTAGCTTGCCGTTAAAGGTAAATGGCAGTAAGTATTCCATCCGAGATGATTTTTTAGTCAGAAAAGTGAAATTTAGGTCTGTCTGACCTTAGGCTCGTGTATCAAGATGACATTGATAATAAGATATTCTTTGTCTCGTAGTTTCAGCAATATCGGCCATAGAAAACAACAGCACGTATAAAACACGTGTTATTTTATGACCAGTTTTCAGCATTCATGTGTACAGTCAAACCTGTGAACTAATGCAACCCTTGGAAAAGACAAAACGTGACCTTTATGTAGAGGTCAGTTTGTTCTCAATAATCAGTGACGGTTTTTCAAATAATGGCCTTTATTCACAGGGTGGTCTTTATTCCGGAGGTGACCACAAACACAGGTTTGACTGTATATTGGTACTGACAATCACATGATCGTGTGATGCTTTTGCAAGTATTTCATCTTGAACTCGTTTCGCTCAATAATAGTTGCATGACACGCCATCTTCTTTGTTCAGTAAAATACGTTTACATTTCCCGAACTAGCCCTTCTTTATTTTATTGTAATTATTCGCCTTGTACCTTGTTGTACAGTATTATGGTTCGTTTTAGTCTCTAGATGATGCAATTCTAAACAATTGATATATGTAATCATGTGTGGACATCAGGACATGACAATCATATACATATATTAACGTTATTTTGCAATTGCTCTTCCACGCAGTCTATTGCCAAGTTTTTCAGTTATCTGTATGATAATGTTTATTTTTTACGGCATATATCTCCTGTTCAAAAGTAAATATGTGGCTACACGCCTTTAACAAATAAACTATCACAGGCAGAATTTTACAGCATGTACGCTGGAATACCTTGACATTTTACACGTATCAACTGTGTCATATGGGAATACATTCTAATTAGATTCATGGAATTCAAAACATACAATCTTTCCTATTTTACTCTTCCAGATTTCTGTCAGGAATTACTAACCCCGGAGGAAATGCTGGATTTCACATCGTCTGGACGGCTGTGACTCTGAAAACAAGTGGTAACTGTTAGATACATATAAAATGTCCGGTCTTATTTAAAGAATTATTTGTTTAAGCTATTTTCTCATCTTAAATCTTACGCGAATATAGATAAAATCGGAGTGTCTCGCTTGGAAAGAACGGCCAAATAAATCATTGGAATTACTAGAGAAAATGGAAGCTATGTTTTTTTTAAATGATTACTGTACAGATTCAAGGAAGGAAGAGACGCATCTATTTATAAATCAATTATATCTCAGATAAATAGTTCCTGTACAGAACTAAGGAAGATGTACACTGTGACTTCGTGTATAATCTTTTGTAAACTGGAACGTAATTTGAAGAAAGATATGGCTTGCAAAGGGTTCAATTTCTATCTTTTACTGACGAAATCTTGTACTCTAATTTCGGCATGAACCGGTGTGAAAGCACAAAATGTCTCTGACGGTTTATCCGAAACCACCGCCTAAAAGAATATTTTGTACGTCAATTCTGCATCAAAACATACGTTAAATGAAGGATGTAAATCGAATCACAATATGTCTTATGGTATGCAAACAAAAATGATGATAAGCTGATTGTAAATAAGATTGTCTAATTCACCTTACCAACAGATATTGCTATGACTAAAGCTACCACGTGCAGTTTGTCTGTAAAACTCATTCTAGTCAGCAGGTTTACGTATAAATATCGCAACACCCAAACGTTAAGACTGCAGTTTATCAAGTTTTATCAATCTTAATCAGTTTAATAGTCCTGTGTGGTTTGTGTGCCCAGACGTATAAATCACATAAGACTTATGGCTGCTGTGCACCAGCAAGTGGTCTGAAGTCTATCAGTGTTCGAGTATCTGTCCTAATCCACAACAGTGTTCGCAAGATTAATTTCTCCGGGGAGTTTCACAACAATAGAGAAGAATTCTACGAAACTGAAACTCGGTATATAGACGTAACTTCAATGATACATTCAGAAATAACAACAGGAGTTATGTCTCTTTTCTACGCACAATATTTATTAGCTATTTTGACTAAGTTCCAGCTTGTAAACAAAGTAGATGAAGTCTCGAAATACAATTCAAGCATGACTGGTATCTTAAAGCAGTTAACGTAAAGCAGTTAACATAAAGCAGTTAACATAAAGCAGTTAACATAAAGCAGTTAACATAAAGCAGTTAACATAAAGCAGTTAATATAAAGCAGTTAACATAAAGCAGTTAATATAAAGCAGTTAACATAAAGCAGTTAATATAAAGCAGTTAACATAAAGCAGTTAACATAAAGCAGTTAACATAAAGCAGTTAACATAAAGCAGTTAACATAAGCTAACCCTATCTATTGTATTCGTCGTAATCTGAAATGAGCAAAAGTCGAAATTTTGAAACAAGTTTTTTACTCATAAATTCTCATGCAAGTATCAGTCAATATCTTATTCATCACTTGGCAACATCTAAAAGAAACCAACAGCACTAACAACAACAACAGCTCACTGAGTTACATAAGTTAGTCAACACTTGTCCGAATGTGCTTTGTTAAAACATACAAACTCAGTTCTTATTATTGTTGTAAGGTGAATGGCTGGCCAAGACCACATTTCCGGCATAACGGTAACACCAGTTCCACAATCTATCACGTGGTTAATTTCAGCAAAAGGAAACATTTTTTTCTCTCAATTTGTAAGGAATACATATAAGTGTGTCATCTTTCACTGGAGTTTGGGTAAGGAAACGTAAACTAGAAACTGGAACACTGGAACGAATCAAACTACGCAGTAGCATGTTTGTAACTATTCATACGTTACCATTGAACGGGCAATGAAAAACATAGTCAGTGCACACTTCTGCTTGTTGTTTTAGGCAAATGTAGCGGATTTGAGTGTGATAGAGTTGGGACAGAACCATGTGACAGGTCTCTTGGACAAGAACTATGCAATGACCAACATTTTTGTATAGATGAGAGTCTGAAATGCAACGAATTGCCGAACTGTGGGGCGTCTGACCACAGCGATGAAAATAAGTGTAAGCTATCTTTTAATATCAATGATCAGCAAATATTAGATTTAGAATTACGAGTATATAGCCATAGAATTATAATTTATTATTGCCTTTAGATCTCGTCTGAAAATTATGCATGTTTTATTAGATCTGTTCTGATAAATCAAATTTATGAACAAATAATATCAAATGATCAAACAGGAATAGAAATCTATTTATCGTAACAAAATTACCGTAAGAAAAACAACACAACGCAACTATCGGCTAATTTGATACATACTGTCTGACGAACACAAATGTAAGTCAAATAAAGACATTATTAGATATATCGTTATTTTACTTATTTCATTTATATCATTTTTTTTCAGGCCTAAACTACATAATGCGATACGTGGGTATAGTTGGAGGATGTGTTCTTGTCGTAGTTCTTATTGTTATTGTGACTTGTGTGTGTTGCTACAGAAAACGATGTCACAGAGACCGTGTAAAATATAGCGTTCCAAAAGAGCAATCACTTACACAATCAGTAACACATTCCTTTTTGTCCACGCAGAGCTCAAACGTTCCAGTCCGCTCATTGGATCACAGCCCAAGGTCATCTTCTGTTATGTATACAACATCTTTCACGGATTGTGGCACGAGCGAACAATTAGCGTCGCCATTACATAATTCCAGAAGTAATACAAACTTAAACAGTTTTTCAAATTCAAATTCATTACATCTTCCGAACTCCATGGCGAGCAGTGAGACAGCTGATGACGTCAAAGATGACGTCACAGAGACTGCTTCTTATAAAGGGCACCAGAAACGACCGTCGTATCATATGATGAGGGAGTTATGTTACGAAGACGGTAACATCGTTCTTGCTGACATATGAATTTTAGCGAAATACATTATCATTGTGTATATTCACCAATCAAAATGTTTTCTTTTTGCTTCGTTGTTTAAATGGAGAGAATTCTATCGAAGAATTTCAATAGAATTTACTAGATATAGCTGTAGATAGTTCGTAATGTTCAAATGATGATACGCTTATAAAGCCTGAATCTTGTATAGTCCAATCGTTTGAAATACACCGTCACATACATCTAAGGTATAAACATTTTATGTAAATATTTGTGGGACATGGCCTAGGTTCAATCATTATTTGATATATTTAGATTATTCATTAACACTAAAAACGCCGTACATCAACATTATATTTGTGACAATTGATTCCTGCTTTTACGAGCATAAAAATGAGAAATATGTTTGAATACATAATTGTACTATAAAACCTCGATAATGAGACCACCTCGGGGCCGCAAAAATTGGTCGAAATAATGAGGTGGTCTCATTATCAAATTGAATTATAGGGAAGTTATTGTAAGCTGGTCCGAAAGTAAGTGGTTGTTATATCAAGGTGGTCATAATATTGGAATGGTCGCTACGTGAGGTTTTACTGTATTGACAAAATTTCTACATAAACAGAACACCGTTTACGTTGGAACATTCGTTTTTATGACAATGGATGTTGTTCAGTAAATATTGAATAATAGTCATAAAATCATCATTTGAATTTATATGTTAGTAATTAGTTCAATAAAAAACACTTTTCAGTTTATTTTACAATTATATATTTTGTAACTAGCATTTAATCTTATTTCTTACTCAATTATGATCATGGCTGTTTTATTTATTTCATTATAACTTTTATTCTCTTTTTTGTATATGATCATAAACAAACAATGGAACGGGTATGCTTTCTAATTAGGAACGTTCATTGACGTGTTTTGTGACAGAACATCATAATTCAATACGAAAATTGTTTCGAAAATTAACAAAATTGTTTCCTATCTGTCAATGAAAAAACTCACGAGTAATATTTTGTTTTCATAAAATACGGACAATCATCTTAATATTATATGTTAAAAATATCATACGCATACTTACATATTTTATCATTGTCATAGTGTCATTAATAAAATTAAAGAACAGTACGAAGAAGAAAATCTAACAAATCTGAACAAAAAACTTAAATACAGTGCAACCTCTCCAGAGCGGCCTCTCTTGAGCGACAACCTCCCTTCAACAACAGCATAATTTTCCACTGTTCGATATAACTTTTAATTTATTCTCTCTAGAGTAACAGCCTTTCAACAACAACAACAACATGATTTTGCTTCTCCCAAAGGGTGTTGCTTTGGAGAGGTTGCACTGTACTTACAACTCTGACACCTGTCCGTGCAGAAATTCTGTGAATGTAATATATAAATAGGCATATAATTCGTACATATATAAATACAAGTTTGGAAACTTCCTGTAAATGGTAACTGTTAGGACATAATAAATTAATAAGACGACGAATTCATGTTTGCGACCTTATTATATTAAATCTTTTATTTCAGATTTATGTAAAATATTTAAAAACATTGATCAAAAGACTTAAATTGCTTTTCGATATCTGTGGGTTTGAAAACAAAACATACTATTGTTTGGTAAATGACATTTGGAAAGTACGAATGATGTGGTATTTAATACCTTGGGCCGTAGAAATTCGAAATACCGAGGGTAATCATATCATTGTAGTTGTGTTCAAATCCAGAGTCGTTTTCATAATTAAATGAACGTGTTATTATTTCCAAAAGTCATTTAAGTGAGGCTATATCTTTCAATTAGTATTGTTATGATCATTGGTATTTAGATTTCATTCCTTCTTGTGTCATGTTGTAATTTATGATAATGTTATTAAATTTATTTCTAAACCATTTTGTTTGTTTGTTTGTTTGTTTGTTCTTACCTGTTTATCTTATCTTACCTTAGCTTATATGAAATACAGTGTGGCGCACAATGCAGAATTGTAAATTTTACAATAAGTATTGTCTCATGTTGAATATAAATAATGTACCATCTGTACAGTAGAACACGAATATAGCGAATACTTGTGGACACGAATGATTACTTCATTATAATCCATATTTCACTATTTTAATAGCATAAAATAAATAAGGGCGTGTTCGGGGACAATATTCATTGAATACGATTCTTCACTATATTTGAGTTCACTATAACCGTATTTTACTGTATAAATCTCTTCAAACGCAACTTTACTGGATCTCCTCCCAACAACAAGTGCTTTCTTCTTGAATTTAACGAAACGGCAAATAGACATTGCATTCAGTATTAAGACAGAAGAAATACAAAACAATGATTAATTGAGGACGTATTACTGGTGATTTGAATGTAGTTTAAGGTATTGGGCGCCTAACGCTCAAAATCTTAATGATGACAAAACTTATTTTCATGAAATGTAACATTTGAAGAACTGTTTATAAATGATCCATTTAACAATTTTATCGTTCACATTTTTTTGGACAAAAAATATAGTTCGTTTCTGATACACGCCAAATGGTAAAATTAACGGCAGCAAGAACGTGAACATGTTGTAAGGTTGAAACTTTTCCCCGCCACAGACAAAAAAAATGCTTTTGTCGAAAAATAACCCTGAATCATCAAACTCCTAATTCCTTGAATCCACGGCCTACAATGTTTTGAGGCATGTTTTAGTAGACTACCAAGAGGTTTAACAACTTCGTTTGTTATGATTATGAGCACCACTGACTATATTGAGAATGCCTCGAACAAGGATCTCCGGGTTGTATGGAGTTTGATCAAGATAAACTTTACAAGACGGCAAGTCATACCCTTCTATGAAAATTTGACAAAAATGTCGATTTTCCTCCATATGTGTAGAAGTTGCCGGCTCCTTGTGGAAAGGTAAGTTGGTACTGGTTAGGAAATTGACTAGTTGAACCGGATGCCGTATATAACTGAAAAAATGTCGAAGAACGTCGTTAAACCCCGTGAAAAAAAACAAAACTGAGTTAACAGATCTACAAATCCAGAACCATTTTCATGGAATTGCTCTGGAATATAACAGTTGTTCGCTGTTTTCATTATATATAGAAAAATCGAATCTCCTGTCATTGAGAGCTACTAAAACAACATTAGGAAATTGGCTCAACCACTTCATCATGTATTAATATTGACTATACATTACTTCTGCACACTTAGGACTGAAGTTGTACATGACCAGAATAGAGTAAAAACGCGGACTTCTGTTTATCCTTAAACAAATATAGGTTTGCGTTACATGACTCAACTTATAGCAATGAATAGGTTGGTAGGCAGGTAGGTAGGCATTGCTTTGATACCATTAGATGGAGGTTCTGCCAAAGTGTAAGCCCGGGATATTCCTCAATTGTTAAAGCTGGAAAATCGCCAAATAACCCTGGCTGCTTGAGCGACGTTAAACTCTAGTGAAACAAATATTGACTGGTGTTAGAAACAAAAAGCTGAAATAAAGAACGAAACACATTTTATCATCAAAATCGCAAAAAAATATTATAGTCTGTTTTTTTTTAATGAATTGGTCGCGTAACTGCAAACCAACGATATCTTAAGGCTTTACTAACATGTAGGTCCATGCTACCACATATAGTACCCTATTGTATCACAATATTTCTATAAAATTTAATACACAGAACAGGCTGTTGAATATTTATATTTAACAGGACTCTAAATTTACTGATAATTAGTCGATAATACTTGCGTACTAATTTCAGTCTACCCAAATGTCCATTTATGAAAGGGAAATAAGCCTGATAATAAAAAAATAACAAAAATTCACCCTCATTAGACAGGATTTTTCTGCATTTCACGAACGTTGATAAAACTAGTCTTACACCCATGAAGATCGGAACGGGTGCTGTTCAACTAGACAAGTTCTATGTAATAATTATTACTGAATCAGGGACCAATATTCAAGACTACCCGTGGCAATTTTGCCGGCGATCGACCCCGGTTAGTGTGTGCACATTTGGACAAAGTTTGGTGAAAATTGAATGGGTACTTTTCAAATTAGAGAGCTGACAAGTATTGTGGATGCTGAAATCCACTGAAGTGTTCCTTTATTACGTTTGTCAAGATGGATGGATAAAACCTAAATCGCATTACAGCCCATTTTGATAGTTTTCTACAGAATAATGTCGACTTCCACAGTAGTTCGTGAACCAGGACGTCGTTCTAATCCATGGTTAAAAGTACAAAGAGTGAAATGATAGATGTGAATAGGCTGTTGTTGATTGTTTATACGAATATACCTACTCCAGTAGATTTGCAGTAACAGCTACACGGTATGAGATAAACAGATGCTTATCAGGCAAAGAATTGCCAAAGAAACCCATAAATTCAAAAAGTCAAATTCAAGTAGTATAAAATATACACGTATATATATTTTTTCTATCCATTCGATTTTCATCAGTGCAAATTCCTAAGTTTGTTTACCGCAAAATACTTTGTAAAAATGATAAATGTCCAGTTTAGTTTCAATGTTTAGAAAGCGTACTAAGTAAAAGGGAACAAACTCGTATTTCAAAATGCGTCTTGTAATTAATGAGAGTTAGTTCCCTTATACGGACAAAATTAATGGTTAGTACTTAAATGATTTCGAACAAAAGGTTTAATTAATTTATAGTATATGGAGTTGTTCAGCAAGTTTTTACATGATGCCATAGCATTTTTCATATTTATTTCCAACTGTATCAAATTTATAGTAATCACTTACTTTAAGAAAAAATCCATTTTTAATATTGAAAATACAAAACAAAACGTAAAACGGACTCAATCAAGACTTTTTTATTGTTGGTGGCTTATTTTTCTGATAATGATATCTACAGCATTCCGAAACAGTTACAGTGAAATTTTAATCAGCACATTTTGCCGAAGAAGCTTCAGGATTAACATGACTTTTGGAATGCCAGGCCACTCATGTCGGACCATATCCAGAGCCTTTAACGTATTTTATACACTCGTACTACTTTGTGTATATCATATTTACAATGTACAAGGGTTGTTAACAAAACGCGGACGATGGAATACATCAGTTAAATTTCAGTCGAAAGAAAATAAAATATGTCCACCTTGAATTCCATTGGGTTTAACGCCGTTTTTCAACATTTGTTTTTCAGTTATATACGGCGGACGATTCGACTTACCAGATTTCCTGGACAGTATACTAACCAGTAGTAACTAATCCTTACACAAGAAGCCTGCAACTTCTCCACATGTGGGGGAAAACTGACATTTTTGTCAAACTTTTACAGATAGGTACGACCTGTCGGAGATTTGAGCCAAAATCGTCGGGTTACAAGTCAAGCGCACTAACCACTGGACCACGGTCGCGGCCAGAAAATCATTGAACTTACATATCTGATTATCAGGTGGACTTTCATCATATTAAATCAAGCAATTACTTTGAATACTCGATTCCTTTGTGTATATCGAGTGTAAGCACAATCCCGCTATTACTGCGGAAAATCTTTGAACTTACATATCTGATTACCAGATTTTTTGTATTGTAAAACATTAGGATTAATTCACTTATTTGGGCTCTTCGAAGAATCGGGGTTTATATGCTGGACGTTAAGAAATTCCACTCAGTGTACACACTGCTAGGAACTCATATTTACTCTCTTTGTAATTACAATTTCAATGGAATTGACTCCCTGTAAAGAAAGATAATACAATATTTGTACTTCAATATAATTCGAAATGATAGCAAGGCGTGGTTGTTGTTTCGGAATAGTTGAAAGTTTTAGTGAATAGAACTCATAATGAATAAGTTACCATAGCAACAAACATATAAATATTGTAAGAAATGAAAATATACACCCATTCGTTCATCACGCACTCTTCAGAACATCCCACGTAAACAGCTATCTCACGTAATGTTAAAAAAAGTATGCCTCTTATTGGTGAATAATTCTAGAAAAGAACCATTTTACTGTCTGCCCAATTTGTAATGCTCATGCAAATACGACTGTAAGCATATAAATGCGTTAGTTGTATGTTTATTGTGTACGACAATGATCATAATTGTTCAATTACGAGGGAAAATGAAGTTTTTCGACGCAATCATAAATCAAATGAGTGGGGGATTGTTTGAATATGTTGGTTCAAGATTGTATACAAGATAATTATTGTTGACTCAACATTAAGTTTTAGTCATTACTGCCTTTGTATATAAATACGAAATAATTCAAGTTCAAGTAATTTATATCGAGAGGATTCCATGAATTGTGGATGAATCCATCATGATACCATATTTATCGAGCATTCTTCTCATATTTGTCAATATACAAACTTAACGTCAAGCCTGTGAACAAAGGCTACCCTAGGGCAAGACTAAATGTGGCCTTTATTAACAGGAGACTTTATTCGGAGGTCAGTTTGTTCTAAATTATCAATGATATTTCAAGAATGGCCTTTATTCACAGGGTGGCCTTTATTCGGAGGTGGCCGAGGTTAGACTGTACTTCACAAAATACAAAGGAAATATATAAAAAATACAAAGTAGAATGACGTTTGTTCTTAGTAATATGGAAACGTACAAGACACGTCAGTAAAAGGAAAAAGAACATGCAAAATATCACGTACGTAAATATTATATTTAATTTTTAAATATAATATATTTATATATTTATATATATTTAATATATATCTTTAATATTATATATTATTAGCTCTTATGTGATATATTTAAAGTTGCTTAAATTAAAAGCGTCAGATTAATGTTTAAGAACAGGGATTCAAGTAGGTAATCTTTAAAATTATTGGTTCGCGGTTACGTGGCCCAAACTTTATATGGTGAGTAGTTAGGTAAGCATGTTTTTGTTAACATTATATGCTTGTACTGAAAATGTAAAACGGAAATAAAAAACGAACCTTTGTATGTTCAAAATCGTAAAAATCTTTTAGGATCGGGAGATTTTTTAAAGGGCCAGTCACGTGACTGCAAACCAAACCATTTTATAGATGGCCTTATAAGGACAAGGATATTCAAAATCTTCATGGTTGCCGGAACCTCCGTTTTTTCCCAGGTCCGGACCCTACCCGTTTTTTATTGTTTCTGCGGCACCGAGTTTAAGATGTCCGGTTCTTTGAAAATATTCCATTTTCACCCAAGCATCTTAAAACTGACAAAATATGATAAAGATTTAACAGGAAGAATAATTATAACAATAGCCCCAGGCATAAAATAAAGTGCATAACACGTAATATTTGCTTAAATTATTATATTATCGATAAAACTTGTTTACCATAATGCAAGACTATGAATGAGAGTATGCGGACTGATTAATTCGCTCCTCAGTCAATGTTACGGACCCATTTTTCAAAAAAACTATGAGAGGAATGTTCCAGACGATCGTATTTATCTCGGATCCCGATGTAATATCATGTTTGAACTGACTGACAGGGTATTTATGGGTATGATTTGAATTTTTTGTGTCTGACGCCAGTACGACTGTTCTGAAGACGTATGTTAAAATACAAGTATTAATTACGTATCATGGTACAGTAAACATGCCACATTAAAACACAAAGCGATCATAACGCCAGACATGTTAGACTAGAGGTTAGATTCGTACAGTTTGGTTAGAATTATTTAGAGTTGAATGAGTATCAGTCGGTTTTTAAGAGCCGTGGTCGTGGTCCAGTGGTTAGTACCCGTAGATCCGGGTTCAAATCCCGGTCGCGGTAGGTCATACCCTTTTATGAAATTTTGACAAAAATGTCGAATTTTTCTCCCTTTGTGGAAAAGTTGCCGGCTCTTTGTGGAAAGGTAAGTTTGTATAACAAATGTACTGGTTAGCATACGAGTACCGTCCAGGAATACTGGTTAGGTGAACTGACCGCCGTATATAGCTAGAAAAGGTTTAGAAACGGCGTCAAACCCAGTGAAAAAGAAAGTCGTGTATAAAGAAGGTAAGGTCTGACAACAATCAAATCACGGACGGGTCATACCGTTAATCTTTGGCTCAGCCTCTAATCAAAGGCGAATAAATTTCCAGTGCGATTCAAAAGTGCATCCATTATCTGATGTCTAAAATTATTTCAGCGGTCAAAAACAATTGTTTCTAAATACACGGGAGGTAAATAACACAATAGACCTATGTATGTTAAGTTTCATCTGACATTAATACGATGTATTAACGATTAAATTGCTTGTTTTATTTTGAATATGTCGAAGTACGAAAGGTGAGTCATACCTTCTCTATATTTGTTTTCAAGAAAATCTAAGCATGATATTTTTTCTAGCCTAACCTGATATATACCCGAGGGGTTAAGGTAACATTATTTGCATTTTATCTCGCAAACGCCTTGTTGAATGAAACATTGTAAATCGGTCAAGTTCGTCTGTTGGCGTGTCGCCCGTACGTGGGTCTGCCCATGTCAGTTGCTAGTTTATGTAGCCGCAAAGTTTATGTAGCGGCACATGCCCCCAGAATATTCCCATTGAAGCATTGGATTTGTGTCCCCTTTACTGATGTGTCCCGGTTCTCTCTGTTTCGATGGGGATAAATTCATTCATGCACTCCATGCCTGGGAAAATCAGGGCTGTGAAGGGAGCAAATGGGGACATATCCGGCATTGACGACCCAATTCCAACAGTCGGTCCATTTCGATTCCGTAAAACAGGGACTGACTTCAATTGCATCTAAATTACTTAGCCGATGTAAATCATTTTAGCAGCTTGTTCTTCACGGATTATTCTTCATTCCTATTAAACAAATATGGAACCTCATACTCGATATTATACCTATAATCGTGTTCAAAGTTTAGGTGGATGCGTTTATAAGCACTTCGGTGTAGTAATTGTTTGTATACAACATAATTATGGACAAGTCAAAGTACATCAAGAGATGAAATGATGAATTAAAAGGCTTAAACGCGTGGATTGGAAAACCATCCGTCAATGACATGCATTAACAAGTAACATTCTGTGACAAGGAATGTCTGGCATTTTAACCTTAACGTATTTCGCAATGAAAATAATCAGATACCATATCCCACAAGTAAAATATCATCTCTCACTAGTTACTCTAATCATGATAATTTAATTTTGAGACATTCTGTTGCGGGTGATAAATTATAAAGTACAGACAATCCACCATTAGTAATTGGCTGAACGGAAGTTATGTGTCTACGTCAGCTTGAATATTTCCTGACAATAATCGCTCAATGTTTCATTTTGACATGATCTTCTTCGATCGGAGGTCATTGGAAACGAAACCAGATTAAATTTTGTCCAAAATGCAGAAGTGATCGTTTATTGCTCATTAATGCAAGGGCATCCAAAGGACAGATGTATTATATACTTGTAAAAGACCCGTTAGCTTAACTTATTGCTTTCTCTGGGGTTTAACGTACAAACACTAAGGTCATTTTGGGGACTTATCCAGCTTTAACGACAGAAAATGACACCCGGCGTACACCTGGTTAGAACTACCGACCTACAGTTGGCCAGCTGCACAACTTCCTCACAAATATTTTTTCTGCTTCCGGGTAGGATTTGAACTCACAGCGGTGAGGGGGCTATTGACAACTAGTTAGAGACTAAAAGCAATCAACTACGGAGGCCACTTGCTAAAATTGATTACTAGTTAGAGACTAAAAGCTATCAACCACGGAGGCCACTTAGTTGTACGGACTTTGGGTCGTGAGTTCAACCCTTGGCACAGCTTATGTTTTCTGAAATACAGTTCTAAGAAGATCATGTACAGACTTTGTAAACTTAATACAATAATGTGATAAGTTTAGTAATGATGATGAATACTTAGTTTACATTTCACATAACTGATAGCAGATTTTACATTAGAGGATAATAGAGCTATCAGAGCTATCAGACTATTTGTCTTTTGCTTGGATCAAGTTTTGTTTAATCATGTTTACAACATTTATATTGCACGGCAGTTATGCCACATGCCGTCACTTATTTCGCTGCGTTAAGTTTTGCTGTCATGTTGATGTGTATCTGTCAGTAGATTTTGTCTTGTTTCAAACAGGAGACGTCCTTAACTCAAGTTACGCCTTTTTATGTATTTTGTTTTCACTTGGCATGAATACAGTTTCAATCTGAGAGAATGTTCAAAGTACACCCTTACAAGTTTACTCAATGTTATCTAAGTGTCAAATCATTTTTACAACTAATAGTAATATAATACTTACACTGATTTCATACAATTTGGCTTTAAATTTGATATCGCTGCCTTTTTTCTCCCCCCCCCTGTATGTACGTAGTTGACTGGCTACTGATTCGAACGTTTAGGTACATAATTTTGTGTTATTTTTCAGATCAACCTCTATGCACTTTCATCATCTCCACACCGATCAATGCAAGCCTGTATTTCAATAGTCTAGGCACAGTCACTAAACAAACATTTAGTACCTCGAAATTAGAAGTAAACGGTGTACCTTCACAAGTAATTAAGTCAGCTTAAGTCTGAAAAATACCCTTTGAAGTGTAATTCTTTGCGTGTATATTAGGTTAGACCTAATATCCGACAGTCTGTACTTGCCAAATGATTAACTAAACTCCGATTAACGCTACATGAGACGACATCCAAAGCAATTTCACACTGGAAATTGTTTTTTCTTGGAAAGAAGAAAGAATTATTTAGTTTGATTACACGATACAAAATTTGGAAATATATTATCTACCAGCTTAACAATGTACACACCATAGTCTCCAAACTTCTTAACATGTAAATATTTATATTTATATGCCATTTTTTTCATCCGGACGCTAAACATAGAATCAATTTGGTATAGCCTTACTTAGGTGCGTATTTTCTAAGATTATAATGTACAGTATGTACTTTCTATAAATTTGAGTTACATTGGATCACTATATCATCTTTTAAAGACGTTGTTGTGATATTCAGAGTCATGTATTCGCCATTGCCATTACATTGTGATGAATAAAAAACAATGAACAAAAAAAAAGATTTTCATCTGATCATTTTGAACCTTCTTCAAATTGAATCATTGGTTTTGGAATGTATCAAAGGAAAAGGCTAGGAACATCATTATGTTAGAAGCAACTACTATATGACTTTGTACAAGGATAATTGATATATACCCTCCAAAACGTACCCTCCCGAAGACGCTAAACATAGAATCAGTTTGATAAGGCCTAATGCATAGTCCTCTTATTTACGTACACAAACTGCTGCCTACTTGAAATAAGAGCACCGCTAATGAAAAATGATTACATTAAATTGTCGCGCGCATTTTTTCCCGCGTCAATTAAATGCAAACAACGATGTCAGCTCAATGCTTCTTATTTTTCATATAAATTGAATTCGAAATTCTCAATAATTGCAATCCTTCCTGTCATTTAATTTTATTTAATACACCTTGATGTAATGAGACATTTCTGTCGCGCATGAATAGCACATCCTTTTGCAAAATTACTTCAAAGCCCTCTGTAGCTAATTGTACAATATCATTTTTTCTTCTAAAATATAAAACATTCATATTTGCGCATCTTGATAACATTTCTAACAAGTTTCAACATTCAGAATATTTGTTATGTTTTTGTAAATGAACAATTTCATTCATTAGTTCTGAAGTGGTATGCACAACAAACATTGAAGTTTTCGGTTATCGAATTTCCTTAATTGGAAATATTTCGTAGAGCTCACAATTCATTTAATTATTAGTGTCCTTCACTCATTTCACTTGGTCGAAAGAAATGTAATTGAGGATCTCACACTTTGTGGTCATTATTATTTGGATTAGTTGAACGAGTCAGTCATCTTATAATAATACAAACAGGGTTTTTATCGGTAAAGTATGACGAGCTTGTGGCAATTTATTTTTTAAATTTGATGTTCAAAGTTTAGAAACGACGTGGAAAAAGTCCGAATCGAGCTGAGACGTTTTCATATGTACCGACATTTTAAGCATTGGAAATTCATGCGTTGCGTGTGTTTGATTTAACCTTACAACACAACACAGTTGTGTTAAATGTTACGTCAAAAATAAAATCTAACATTCGTGGTCAATATTAATCAAATGATTTAAACTCGTCATTTTATGACAGGAGATGATGTCTGTGGTTAATGTTCTTTTTTATGAATTGTCAAGCTGCCTCTTCGTAATTTAACATCAAAATCGCCACCAACCAAATTCAACACGTAGAAACCACCAAAATAACAGTGTTTTTTTTGCGAAGGGTGTAATGATGTTTCGGGATCACCATTTTTTTACAATGCTCATACGTACAAAAACATTCTGATGTAAATTCATGCGCATAAATTAATGAAATATTGAAACATATAAAAGGTGTTACTATTGCTCTATAAAAGAATTTGAACCCTTATTTCTTGACTAGAGACAGAACATAAAAAATCGCTATTTTCCAATATCGGGACTTATGGCTTAAAAATTCAAGCATGTTTTGTGAAGCAAGCCTTAGCTCTAGAATTAATTCTAGTAGAATAAATACATTGAGCGCATAAATCAAATTATTAATTAAACTTTGCTTTGTAGTTTTAAATTTCCACGGAAGAGAGCTGACGCCAAGCTTTGGAAACGGATCAAAATTAGTTCGTCAAGCTAGAATAAATGTTTTATCGCATCGATGAACAAAACCAAAATTGAAAAAAAACCATCTTATACATGAGAAAAATAATATTACCACACAACTTATTTGCAAAGAAAATACATTGCTAACTTTCCCATTTAGTTCCATGATTTATCAAAGTAATGAGTAATACTACAAAAAGCAATCTAATGCAACATATTTCCTTAATATCACAGACTCAATTCTGTAAATGTCAGCGATGTAACGTATAGTGATATATCATGTTTGATTCGGTAGGCAATTATTCCGACGAAAAATCAGGACATGGTATATGTTGCCAACTAAATTTATATGAAGAAAAACATCCGACATAATACTTACTTGAAGACTTTTCTTGTCCGGTCTAATACAAAAACAGACATTTAATCCGCCTGTTTTTTTTTTGTTTTTGTTTTTTGAGTGCACAACTTGGTCCATGGACACTTTCCGATTGAATGTTCAGAGTCGTGATGTCATAAGCGCATTTGGAAAATTAATACCCCAAATCATCATTTTTTAACGTAAACTGTTTACTAAAATAGGTATTTAGTGTGTGAGACGTAGCTATTGTTTTGGGAGGGGAGGTGGTCTGGAAATATACCCAATTTGATAAGATTAAGAAAATGGTTCCTAAAAAACAATAAAAACATACAAAACATCCCGCCTTCCGCAAATACTACCTTCCCTGAAACCCACCGACCAAAATCGACGCATAAAACATACCAGAAATGGAGGACAGATCAGTCTCTCTGAGGGGGTAACGTCTTGGAACGGTCTGCATCACAGCTACAAGGAGTAAAAGCATAAAACAGTTTATCATTACTTCATCATTACTTGTCACATGTCTGTATACGCTTGTGTATTTAGGTGTAGAAGGCAGTCATTGATGGTATAAACGGTATTGAAATGCGTATTTTAACGTAGGAATTATTGTCCTTTACGAAGACAAAAGCTCTTTTCACAATTATTCAACAAAACAAATTGTACTAACTTCTCAGACAATGTCCAATTCTGATAAAATACGAGTAGAATCTGTATTATGTGGTTTTGTCTGAAAACTGTCTTATTCTTAAACGGATCCAGCAATAATGGAAACTATTTCCTCGAATTGTCTTATGTAACATGTGATGATTCCGACTGTAACATTGTGTTACTGTAGCGCAAACCCCTTGTCAAACGACGTTTAATACGAATTGATTTGCTGGTTCATAAGAATTCTTTTGGTGGCATTTTGTCGACACTTCGAGCCGGACGGGTGCTGGAAAATCAAACATATGACCTTGGTTTGTGAATGGATTGAAGCATTCTTTAATTACACTTTCGATTGCGAATGGTTTGTGTCAAATGACACTCATCTCTCTTTTTGAAACCGAATTATACAAAGGAGTGTCACTCATTGTTGATCAAAACAAAACATGTATCATTGAATTAAGTAATATTTCATCTCTCTGAACACTCAACAATGTGCTGTATAATTAAATCAGATTCTAGAGAGATAAGATAAACAGGATGTTCAGATGAAAACATTAATTTTGTATTGTTTCAAGGTCTTTAGTACAGTAGAACACGGTTATAGTGAATCCCCGGGCGCCCGAATAATACCTTAATTATATCCATATTTCACAAGGTCCATCCATGACAAATGATAATAAAGAAAGGCGAAGTCGGGGAAGTATAAATACTTCCCTGTATCCGATTCCTCGAAGTATGAGGGTTCACTACAACCATGGTTTACTGTATTTGCATCTAGGCAATCAAATGTCAAGCAGTTCACCAAAAGTATTCATCAGAGGTATTATTATTGCATCCAAACGGAACGAAACATTTCCTAACAATGCATACAAATAAACATAATGATTGATGATGAGAATATTTCTGAATGCTAAATATTGTTAGTAGCATTGATGATACCCTATTACATTACATGAATTGAAAGTAAGCCGTACGCATCTGTAAACATTTATGATACAGTCCGTGTTCTAGGTTACTTTTCAAGCAAATAGTAGAATTTTCTAGAAGAATATATTTATTATGGATCCCTATGAAAGGTCATGTTTGCATTGACTGACAGGTTATTTATGTTTATGATTAGAATTCCTGATATCTGACGCCAGTATGCTTTGTTAGAAGAACATTTAATCGTATTTGGCTCATTGTACAAAGCTATAAATTTCATATGGAAGTAATGAAATGAAATAACAAAGGCGAAGGGTCAGCTCTGTATATGCGCCACAAACTTCAGGAAGAACGTCTTTTTTTGTTATCCCCCGTTATCATCATTTATAATGACAGCCAATATATATATATTGATATAGAATTTTTATGCTGAGCTTCAATGTCCACAAGTGTTTATCATTTACGTGAATGCTCTCCTGACCTAACGGTATGGTACTTGTATCATTAGAATTCAGTAATTTATTGCAACCATCAAAAATGACATTGATCGTTCAATTGTACAAATTATGTCAGCCCGCGGCCCAACTATTTCAACAGGTAGATCGTTTGAACTGCAGATTTTGGGTCGTACAGTTTGAACCCTGGATGTATCGCATGTTCTCTGTGATGATTTGGTTGAAGACATTACATCTATGGTATTTCGTCCTCCATCGCTGATTATTCATATTGCGAAGTTGGAAGTTACTTGTGGAGAGCAAGGTCAGAAGTGTTACAAAATCAAGACAAACTGGTTAGTATAACTGAGCACTGGGCATATAAAACTAAAATATTGGAGGCGCAGACGACCCCCCTCCAAAAAAACCAAATAAATGCATGCATTTTCATCAACCTTATTACACAGTAAAAGAACTTTCCAACCAATTTCTATACGGATGCTTCGTTTTACAGCATAATAATGTAAGCTATGCACGATACAAGAACAAACCGCTTGTTAAATGAGAAGAATCAATTTTCAAACGGAACAAATTTACAAGACAAGCGCTTAAAAAGCTTATCGTGTGTCTCTGTTTTAACAACGTCTAACCTGATATTGTTCTTATATTTATAACAAGCTCTCTAATCTTATAGAGTGACAATTTTGTCTCAAGTGATAAACTGAGCTATTCAATCAATTTCCAGTTATTAATTGACTGATCGGAAGCTATACGTCTGTACCAGTTGGGTTATATCCTGTATAATTGTTTGATATTTCCCATTGGCACAATTACATTTGATGACAAGATATTTTAAATACAGTAACAATTAAACCACTAAGGGCTGCAACGTAGCTTTACCTTAAGTTCATTTTTATACGCTCGTCTTGACATGATGTACTGTGGGACGCCAACAATAGTTATCTTTAAGTTATAACAATAGTTGTCTGATCTCTAAGTTGAGCAGTTTCCATTTAATCCTCACCAATCCTGATCAAAATGTTTATGGGAATAATATTTCGACCGAGTACGACAAACAGGAAAAAACGACCAAGATTTATACACCTGATCCCGCAAAGAATAAAGTCCTTGTCCGCTGTCTAAGTAGAACAGATCTCAGCCAAACTTTTTTGCTGAATATATTTAACACGACATTTTTGATATATTTGCGCATACAGCAAATCTGGTAATTCGAATTTGAAATTTAATTAATCTAGATTGTATACCTAGTATAAATAATTCGTCTTATGCAATATGAAATCATTCAATCAATCAATCAATCAATCAATCAATCAATTTTTGATGATCCGCGCTGTCGGGCGCAGGTTGCGATGTGTGGTGCAGTAATTTCATACCAATAGAAGTGAAAGTATATTTTACTTTTAAGCGTGGTTTTACAGTATTTAAAATGAGTTTTATACCAAGCCTTAACAAAACTGAACATTTGTCACAGGTCTTTCACAGATTTTTCACAGGTCACATCAATTTTAGTTCAGACGTCTACCCTCGAGTCTACGTAGTAGTATGGTATTCCATACCTCTTATGAGTGTACTGTCAACTAACGCCGTGACATACTTCCAAGACATCCATATTTGTACTGGGAAACAACTTATCAACATAAAATACAAGAAACACATCCAGCAATATCGTTAGCAACGTTGAACAAGACATACGGTCTAGAGGATATTAATACACACGGTCATAAAATGGATCAGCCAGTTCAGGACTTGGAAATTGTCTTATCCTCATCGAGATTAGTCAGTTGTGGAAGTACCCTACCTGCACTTTGATCCTACTGTTTCGTTCAAGCGCTGTTTATGTGCCCTATGGCCTGATATAAAACATACGTGCTCTTTCCCATTATAACTACTTGTCCTGCATTTTTACATAGATTTTTACTGATTCTTGAGATAATATTTGTCCAAATAGCGCAATAAGCATACAAAATGGAAGGTTAGTGTCTCTCAGTGTAAGCTTGTAAAATAAACACTTATCCTTACTTTCCAGAACATATAATGTAATAAATTAAATATTTCTGAACTTGTTGGGGGTAATAGTGTTTCTGCTTAACAATGACATTCATTATATTGATTCATAGATGCTGATCTTGGGAATCAGAGAATTAAAGCGTCTGATAATGAATTGTTGCAGTTTGGAGAGTTAGCAATTAATTGACTAGTAAGATACCAAATAGGTGCGGCTTGTAAAAATTGGATTTGGAATGGCACTAATTAATGTTATTGAGAGTTTATCGTCTTTGTGAAGATGAAATGCTTTGATAAATTGTCCATGACAAAATACCGTCATAGGATATGGTTTCGAACAGTACAACCTCTTCAGAGCAGCCCTCTCTTGAGCAATAACCTCCCTTCAAAAAAAACCATGATTTTTCCCACTGTACGATTTAACTATTAATTTAACCTCTCCAGAGCAACAACCTCTCAACAACAACATAATTGTGCTTCTTCCAAAGGGTGTTGCTTTGGAGAGGTTGCATTGTATATTGTAAAAAATGTTAGGAGAGCAAGCAATGGCAAGAAATTCTTTAATCTTTCGCGATTCAAAGAAATTGTATGGAAGGAATCGCTCTGTTGTATTACTGTCTTATTGCTTAGATATTAAGTGGATCTTTCCTATCGATCAAGACAACAAAGAACATAACGAAGCAACAATCTAATACAGTGCACTTTCTCGATATCACTAACTTAATTCTATAGATGTCAGTCAAGCAAACCGCAGTAATCTGTCATGTTTGATTTGGCAGTCGCTTATTTCGGCAGAACTTGTTAGAACAAGATACGACGCTAGCCGAATTAAGTTGTACAAATACGTCATCAACAGCTATGCATGACAGGTCATTTCCATGCGAGATAATCATTTTAGATGTTTGATATTGCTCTCTAACGTCAATGGTTGTTTGAAAGATATTAAAAAAGAATATGATGCATGACACACAAATATCAGAAACGAGTAGTTTCTTTCAGAATTGTAACACCATAGTAAGAAATGTGAAAACGTTGTCTCGCAGCAATCATACGAGTATAAACATGCTTTAAGGTGTTGACAATATTGTGGTTCTTGCAAACCGGTCTGTAATCATGACATTTAGACGATTATGTGTGAACTAAAATTACTATTTCTGAGCAAGGGGGTTGTTATAAAAAGGCTTATTGTATGACAGTTCGTGTGTGGTCACAAATATACAACCAGCGACCCAGACAAATTACATGCATTTATTTGCTTTGAATGAATTATAGTCAATTCGTCGTAATGTTAAGCATTCATGACGTTTACACAAAATTACATTACTCTATTGAAGAACTAAGGAAATTGTTATCATTCATTCGTTCAACAATAATTATTAGCCTTTGTGGCATTATATTGACCGACTTCCCTGTTTCTCTTGACATTAATTTCAATAAAAAGATCTCAGTTTATGTCATAACCATCTGCTCCGGATTCACGCGACATCGCACTGAGTCTATAATAGCTTTAAATATATTTCCTAAGTACAATGTCAATATCGTATCAGGGCGCTTCTGTTGACAAATTAACTGAAAGTAGTTGAACTCTTTGGAATGGTTGGCGCTCACAGCTGATAAAGTTTCTACAACCGTTTTTGTGTTGAAAATATGTTTATGAATCTGAAAATTAATCCGATTCTGCTTAGACATATTATGTAAAACAAACAGTTTCTACTTAGTTTTTACGCATGCATTTTCAGAAGCTAAGTTCAGTGTGGAAACCATGATTGGCTTCTGGTAAATAGGATTCTGAACAACAAAAAAAACAACGTTGCATTTCATTAACCTTATTTTTCTTCGTATTTACGTCTTGCATGCTATTACATGTATTTTACAATGTGATCTTCACCTGAAACAATTATCAGCTAATTAAAGGAAACTGTGATAACTTTTTATACACTCCTTTTAACATTGTAGATTATCACACACCCTTGTCTTTGCAACAGTCCAATTTTTAAACAATGCATATCCATTCTCATTATTACATTCACATCATACGCGTATACTTACATTATCTCATTAAATGACTTATCATTGCCATCTAGTTCATTTTGATGTGCGCTACATGACCATTAGATGTTGATGCGCCATAATGCACCAATACACTAAATAAACTAAACTTTACAATATGGTGGTATGTTAGTGTTTATTTATTATACAATGTAAAGTATCAGAATCAGTTTGTTTTGTTTAAGTTCGGGTTTTAAAGTTGCATCGGCAGTCAGGGATATTTGGTTTTTGTTTGGGAAAATTACAGGCGCACAATCGGTTGTGACCATCGATGTTTCGTAAGATAGCTGGACAGCTTTCTCACATGCGAAAGTTTTGTGGTCCCAGATTACATTTGAACTCACAGCAGTGGAAGCTGTTGATAACTATTCAGAGACCAATACCACTTGACCTCGGAGAACCCCTACAATTTTGTATTGTGGCTTTAGCTACTGTAGGGGTAGTATATAATACTCTGTTTTATGCATCCATTGATGTTTTATTCTTTGTATTTAAACAGTAAAATCCCGACTAATGGCATAATGATCCGTCAAATACATATACATGTATTATAAAATGTATGGTAAACTATGTTCTAGACTAGTTTGTCTTTCTGGTAGATTGGTTGATTGATGAATTGATTGATTTGGTTCAGTATTACATCAGTTCGAAGCGGATATGGGCATTCATAGAAGCCAAGGCCATTCTTAATATGTTGGTTTGTTGTTACGTGACCCAAATATATAACAGTGGGAAGGTAGGAAGGTGGGCAATTATTTACAATTTTTTATTCCATTATATGATTGTACTGAAAACGGAATGCTGGAATGAAGAACGAAAAGGTTTTTGTCTAAATCGCTTAGTCTTTTTGGGGTAGATTTTAGGATAAATTGGTCGCGTAACTACAAGCCAACATTGTTTTTAAATATGGCCTTATAGACATGCAATAAATTGAAAAAGTTCCGTATAAAGATGATAGCGTGCGTAGATATTTCAATATGGTGATGAGGATCACGTTTGATTTACGCTCTAGCCAACATATTCAATATGTAAAGATTTTATGATCTTTAGCCTTATCTAGTAGTGACTGCGCGTTTCATGACATAAAATCCAAAAATGAAACATCACTAACTCCCAGTTACGACAAATTGCGGATATCAAAATAAGTATTTCCCACAAAATGAATATAATATCGGCCGTTTATTACTTTTTTTCTGTGGTTTTAATCCTGTAAGATGCCCGTGATCTAAGAATGTTTTGCCCGTCTAATATCCGGCTGAGTACGCTAATGTTCATGATAACTAAAGAGATATTGTGAACAACAACTTTAATTCTGTCTCATAAAATGTTGTCTGCACGCGTATTTCGTGCGTGAATGGAAATCAGTTCCACCTCGATGTAGACAACAGTATTGAGGACATTAGGTCATCAAAGAAAAATATTGGTTTTTCTGCCTTTTTTATCTTTTATTTTTATCTTATGTTCACAAATATAAACAAAAGAAACATATGAATAATGAATACACACAATATTTTAAGTAGTAAATTACATCATCAGCATTACCATAACATATTAAGAGTCAAACTCAAATACATTCAAATACAAGAAACATATAAGAGATAATTACAACTATACAGACAAATGAAGAAGATTATTCAATTAAAAGAGAAATAATCCCAGCAATGTCCCCAATTTTTAACAATGATTAGGAAGGTAGGTTGGTTAGCATTTTCTTCCATTTGTTAGCATCATATTGCTAGTGCTAAAAACGAAAAGCTTAGATCATAAAGAACGATATGTTTTTAGAAATTCGCTAAAAACATTTTGAGGCGTGGAATTTCTAAATGAGCCGGTAGAGTAACTAACATTTCTATTAAGGATGGCCAAACATGTACAATCAGTAACAGACGCACTTTAGCAATAAATACATCAAAATTAAGTTCAAAATACAAGTATCTATGCTTGGAAGAAATTTCATAAGATGCTGTAAAGGAAATTATCATCATATAAATACTTGTGAATTTCGATCCAAAATAGAGAATACCTGACCAGTCCAGTTCTTTGTGAGAACAAAAGTTATCAGGTGTGTCACGTGGTAATCAATGAAATGACTCCATTTCATGAAATTTACATACATAACAATACATTTCTGAAAGTAACTCAAACATGTTCATATTTTGATTTTAATGTGTATACGATGGACTTCAAGAATTGAAAATCTGAATAAAACCAGGAGTCTGCTATAAGGCATTTTGACAAAGTACAGATTCTGAGACATTTTAGCGCCGATCAATCAATTATAAACCGCCTCTTTACCGTGAAATGTCACGTTCCAAGTTGCTAGGAATGCGCTTTTTAAGTAATAAAATGTCTCCGGTATAGCTAGAAATTTACTGTTGACATGTGATGAAGAAAACTACACAGAACAGAATTGTCCAAGTCTCGAGCTTTAATAAGTCTCTTTTATAACAATACAGATATGATAAATATTATGAATAGAACGGTAGATTAATAGTCTGTTATTGTTCAAAGCATTGAATAAGATTGTCACATCCCCAAACATTGATATTTGTGATCTATTAAAAGTATGGAAATGCATTTTGATAAACAATCTATCAATTTAGTGTTCTTTATGAAATACAAATCGATTATTAGTAATTAGTATTCCCTTTTTAAAGTGGCTCTCTAAACAAAATTCAACCCCTACCACTGAATTTGCAGCTGCCTCCAAGATGGCGAATTAGTTCTGCATTTTACCCCCCTCAATTAACTCTCGATGACAAACCAGAAATGCCATTACATGTCACTCTAGAGCGTGAATTCTCCCGAGAATTGTAGCTTGGTGGTCAGTCTTGGTGAACTTAAAACAGAATCATCGTGTTCGGGTTGATACAGAGGTCACGTGGACGTCAAAGACGGAGAAGAATTACACCACCTACTTTGATTGCGCAGTTATTAAGATAACTGGTGAAATGCTTTAAATTTATGCATAATTATTGCTTACCAAACTTATGTATTGTTATTTAGGGAATATACATGTCCATAATTTAATTTGTACCGTTAATTGACACTAACAACAGTTCCGATTTAAACCTTTTAAACCGCGATTAAATGTATCTTTTAACTCAGTGACAGACCGATGAACTTTTTCAAAAAAAAATCTTGCACAGCGGTAAAAGTCATTAAAATATCTTAACAAGTAGCTGAGTGCAGTGTTTTCAATTTTAATCGGAAGCTTGTCAGCCTGAATAAGGCATCCTAAAAAATTGTTGGTTAACGTTTACTCGGTTATATTCTGATTAATACGTTTGAATGTATTTCCAAGAACTTCTTGGAAACGTTGTATATGGAAATGTACATTTCCAGGGCTAAGGGTTCGGATACATTTCTACAACTTTCACCAGACTGTGACACCCGTCAGAACCGTTTGAATTAGAGGTAGATGTAGAGGATATCTGTCAACTGGTATGTGAGGTGCTATCAGGCTAGGCACTATCGTTCATGTGATAAATGTTAGAAGCGTCTAATCGTCTAATAAAAGTTTATCCGTATAAAAAGAGAAAGACAAATTGATAGATAAAACACACTACTCTTAAAAATAGTACATTTAGTAGTGCATGCACACGATTTACGAAAATTAAACGATTTCAATCATTTATAGTGACAAATAAAGCCACTCATTCGCGTGGGAAATTTTCAATTTCAGAATTTTCTAAAATGTCAATTCTTTATGAAGGATCAGAACATGTGAAGCATAAACATACGTTGTTCTAAGAAAAGATGGAAATGCCGTAAATATTAAAGGGATCCATCAAAGGGTCCTTTGTTGCATTACCCCCCACCCATTCAGACACGCACGCACGCACCCTCGCACGCCCACACGCACCCTCGCACGCACACACACACACAGACACACCCTGACACGTAGACAGACAGACAGACAGACAGACAGACAGACACACATACATACACACACACAAATTTAAAGTGAAATGAAAGTATGAAATATTTTCTATTTCATATATTGTGAGCATACTATGTCCATATTCTTATACACTTCCCAATATTAAGTACATATATGCTCCTACATTAAGGTATTTAATGGATCATAATTCATGCAATAAACGTTATTTTCTTGTATATCAATAAAACAGTGTTGCAACTGAATGTATCTTATTTGCGTAGATCGATTGTCGACACTTTGCATTCTTCTATATCGTTATTTGTACATTTGAATGTATCCTTTCGCCCATTCTTTGAAATTGCACTCCTATTTATGATCCAGTCATAATAGATATGTTGATATCTGTTCGAGCAATACAAGTTGCCATCCTAGTTCAATATACTTTGGTCCGTTTCATAGACATAGCTTAGATAGTGATAGCAGTTTATAATTTATATACTTTTTATCCGTTGTCTGTAAATATAAAGTGTTTCATCCTAGTATTTGTTTTTGGAAACTTTTATCAGCTGTCAAAGCCAAATGTCTGAATTGTTTAGCATCTAAAAGATTTTAAGTCAAAAACCGCCGTCTTGGCTAAGATATGTCCATATAAAACCGTCAACAGTTCCGTTAATTTATTTGTTATATTTATCCTAAATTACACAAAGGGTATGTCAACAATGCTAATTTATTGTATGATAATTTTACAATATTATATATGATATTCATTTTATTTATTGATAATTTTACTATATGTATGTCCGTCATGGAGTCTCTCACAGTTTTAACAAAGTCGAAAAGTCTTGTTATTGGATTGGCGTATGTTCTAGGTGAGGTGGGCGTGCAGCGACGGTAAAAATAGGATTTCGTTCGATGACATCAGTTTATTTTGACCAAACATAGTATACACCACATGTCGTTATGAAGACCCAACTTTAAATTGTATTTGGGTGTTCTAGGTTGAAGGTCGCTATTACAAATTGTTACCGCCCAATATACTGCTTGAAAACAGGGTTTGGGGGAATTGCCGCGTTTCTTGTCCTAATTTGATCGTTCATATTATCTCATGTTATTCATATCATTGTATTTCAACTTGATATACTTACATGGAGTATTAGATTTTCTGTTAGAGCTAAACCCCCCGAGCTTTTAATGATACAAATTAATAAATGTTATTCGGTCCACAATTACACCGTTACTCTAAGACATGAGTTCCGTTCATGATACATTGTGTTGAAATGTTGTGTTAGTCCTTGTTGTAAGTCTCATTAATATCAGCATTTTGATAGCACGAAGAGCATTTGGAGCAAATATCAAGGCTTAGGCTGAAATGTTATAGTCATGTTTAGTTTTAATTGACAAAAATTGGGAAGACGGGTCTTCCTTTTTACACGTCTTTTGTAAACATATGAGGTTCGAATCATGCCAAATATTTTTGTACATGTACGCTGGATTAGGTAACAGTAAAATCGACTATTTTACATTTATCAAGCTGGCAAGTCTTACAAGTTTTGTTTTATTAGCATTTCACTAATTAAACTATTTTAAATAATGCATGTGCGGCTATAACGCCATTTAGATGGAGATGGCCGTTTTGAAATTCCATGCAAGAATATAAATAATGTAGATCTAATAATCCACTACTCTAAGAGTCTTATGTTCCTCCATGTGTATTCAAGATCTTACGTTCGAGTTATTAAATATGTGGATAAAATATACTGTAGTGCACTTTCGCTGTCAATGAAATATTCATAGGACATGGAAACCCATCCAATGATACCGGATAAAATCATTCTTGTACCTGGAGGAAACGAAGAAGCATGCACTCACAAAGCGAACAGAACATGTTCTTAATTGGTGTGTATTTGGCTGTTACATATTTCGGCTCAGCATTCGGAATAAATCGCGGGAATTTATTCACTGTAAGTGACGCATGTTATCAGCATTACAATGATGTAATCAATGACGTCTATGGTATCATGTCCCTTACGGAATGTTCAACTCTTTGCGCCAAGAACAATTGTCGCTCTTTATTATTTGATGGGAGCACTCAAAGATGTATAATATATACATTAAACAAAGTCACAACGCCTGGATGTGGATGGAAGTACGCAGAAGTTGATACGGTAATTACTTTATAAGAGTTACTTGTGAAATAAAATAAAAGTTTGACGTAAATCAATTTATTTTTTCGTTGTTTGTTTGGTTTTTTTTCTCTGGCAGTGAAAATATAATTTAACACTTGAAAACAAAAATGTATAAAAATAAAATGTATAAATGTCTTGTACAGTATCTTGTATGGTCGGTCGAGTAACAGGTTTTCGTGGTATAACGAGTTTTCGTGGTATTTTATGTATGCCTCGTTCCCGTTTGCGCATTCGCATTTCTCCGGAAAACTGGTCATCAGATCGTCTGATAGTTTTGTTTGCTTGCCGATTTTTGCTTACAATACGCTATGAACAGGTTATGATAAACTAATTTTGTTATTTTTGTGATAGCTTAGTTCAGACATTTTAAATAGTTCAATGAATTCTTATTCTTAGGCAACGCTTTTAATTGTGTACTGAATATTCAGTAGATAGGCGGAGCTATCGACTGTTTCTTTGCATACGTCGACTGTTTCAAACATATGAAGATAAGCACGTAATAAAACCAAAAATTCATTGAGTGATAGCAGTAAATTTAGGGTAGTTTGAGGTGACCTACGAAAGCATAAGTCCAAACTTTTTACGTCTACACCTAGTCAACTTAAACTGCTCAAATGAATGTATTGGAGGGAATTTTGTTTTAAAAAACAGATGAGATTTTTATAACAATGATTTTCTATGATGATTATTTGCAAAATATCTTGAAATAACAAAGAAATCTTTGCATAGAATACGGCAATGTTTTGTTAGTACTTGCTACACCATCATACTTAGCGTAATAGTTCAAGAGATGTTTCACCTCATTGTTCCTTTTAAGGTAAGGAGTCATGTGACATGTAACGTTCCAGGCTACAGCTATGATCCTTCCATTGACACATGTGTCAACCGTAAGTTTATAAAACCTTGTAGATCTTTTATTCTTCTCATTCATTTTGATTATAAAATAAGACGGACCTTACAAACGACAATCATATTACCCAAGCATACAACTTAAGATAATGTCAGCAACATTTCATGACATTGTCGGCTGGGACATTGTACGTGTTATATGATGTCACATTCGATTGAAGTTTCGTGTTATTATCAATTGATTCGCTGATCGGCGACAGAGTGCGTTGTTAAAATCATGGTTAAAATATAACAAACGAAGTTCGAAATATGTTTAGATGTTATATAAAATATATTTTAAAAAATAAAATAACATTAAATATGTTATTGAAACCTAATTTGTAAAACTCATATCTATTACCTACCTATTTTTCTGTAATGTTCTGTCAGCTTATTGTAGTAAATGTAAACAACTTCCTCCGTGCATAATAGTCATGATCTTACTCTGGTAAAACACGTGTGTAACATCATAATTCAGAAGAAAAAAAAAACATTGTTGTACAGTATGTGAAAGGTAAAAAGCCGGGAAACTTCGAAATTGCTTGCAAAGCAAAAGGAAAAAAAGTCGCTACATATGTTACGGCTACATAATCGTAATGGCACAATGAGATACGATGCAAAATGTCGACGAAACAGGCGATGTTTTCACTGTATTCAATATGCGCTTTTTTCTTGATTATAAACTCAATTCAACATTTTATGTAAGTAAATACAAATATGTATATATTTATAACCATGTATATTTCCAGATTGCTCAGCGTACGGTACAACATTTGGAACTTACAGAGGTTACTCTATCTTGAGCAATAACAATGTTGTGACACACAATATTTCGAGAAAAAAGTGTATGGAAGCGTGTATTGCAGCCACTGCATTTGTTTGTCGATCAGTAGATTTCCGCCCATCACCCCTTGTGTGTTGCATGTCAGAGAAAACGGCTCAAACAATACCCTCAAACTACATCATAAACGAAAACTACATATATTTTAACAGAAATTGTGCTTAAGCTAACATAAATATTCGTTCAATGTACGAATATGCAGCTATTCATGTGTCTTTATCGATTCGTATTGTATACTATGAATTGTATTTTATTATTGCCTACCACTTTAACTCAATAAGGGGAAGTCTACGGACTTTGGTCACGTTTGTAAAAACATTCAAATCCTGAATGCGGCCCACGTCCATTGTGACAATTTAGGGAAATACTTTGGCTCAAAAGGCGTTCGTCTTACATCGCTGATCATTCATGTGAAGAGGTGAGCAGTTACTTGTGGAGAACAAGGTCAGCACTGATATAGAATCCAATAAACTGGTTAGGTAGACATTCCGCCGGTATGCAACTGAATTACTGTTGAACGCAGGCACAATTTTACTTATTTTTATCATTGTAGAACATTATTTATACTATATATATACCTATGCTGGCAATATGCATATAATTTGTAAGTAGACAGTGACTAATTTTCACATTTATGTTGTTTTATTTCAAGAATGTGCAAAATGATGTAATAAGACATCTCCAAGTACGGACTTATAAAATCCATGTTTAGTACAACAAGATAAATGAGTACAATATGTTGAAATATGTAAACTTGCAGACGCAAATCCGGAGAAAAAAAGTCATTAAAACAATTCTGTGTAAGCTAGCTCTTTCCATAATTTACTCATACTTTCTTACGTATTGTGCTTACATATTTAATATGACAAGTGAACGATCAAGTCAATTATTGTTGTAAGCTAAAAGGTAGTCAAAGGCAGTTACAAATGGAAATAAATATCAAAGTCTATTAGTTTGCGCATGGTTCTCGCTAAATAAATGATCTAATTGTATTCAGATCTTTTAACATGGAAATTTACAGACGTCAGTCATATTAAATGGAAACTAAAGTGTATGTTGTATTATATTATTTATGTAAGTCTCCTAGATGTTGTGCATAGGATATGTAAATATATAACATGCAACCATTCATTCATCATATAATACCAAAGGGAAACTAAACTATAAATCATATTGATATGGCCCGCTTGATTGAATATGTTTCTAACTCTAGTTTAAATATTTTACCTGAAAATATCTCTAATTTCAGGATAAACCGAGGCCTTCAAAATTATTTTGATGTTTATGCTAGTCACCATAAATAAGTTGCGTAGTTTAGCCTAAGTTAACAGCAGATGAAACATGCATATGTAAACAAATCATGAGCGTTTTACGTCTCTTTTTCCGAACTTTATTTTTATTGTTATGATGGTTTTTTGTTCGCCTGTTGACGATAAAATCCATTATTCCACGATAAGAGTACTATAGGTACCCAGTGTTTATTTTAGCTGAGTAATTCTGAGTGAATTAACGATTTAATCACTCGTAAAGCAGTTCATTTTCATTTGTCTCGAATGTCTCTACGACGCTATGTTTTCGGGAAGGGCTAATTATACCTTTTTCCGCTACCCCCACCCACCCTACTTTTGGCCGCCGACCCTATGATTTTTTTTGGTTAAATTATACGGAGACAAGCTATTTTAGGCCTAAGGATTGTGGATGTATTATGAGTGTATTATGAGACATCTGGTTATAAACAAACAAAAAGCTGTCAAAGTGTACTGACGTAAATAATTAGATATAAAACATTTTTATTTAAATAATGTCATTTGCTATTTTACTTTAGATTATTGATTTTTTAATAGATCTATTCTATTTTAACTTATCATTTGTTTGGTAAAGCATTTAGATATTTATATATTGCTTTACTCTTTAGTAAATTTTAATCCATAATTTTATTATCAAGCCTGTGTTATTACTTGAGTCAAATCATTGAATTGTAAAAACACAACTTACGTGGTTGGAAGCCTTCGGTGTAATTCAACAAATCAATTTCATGTAATTAACTTTTAGTCGTAATAATGAGATAATATATACATATTAACTGATTCTTAACCCACGTATATTATAACAATTATTAATCCTTCGGTTGCTATTTGTTTTCTGCTTAATAGATTGTATTTAAACTTACTGAGTCTTGTTTCTTATTAGAGGTATCATAAAAATGAAGTTACTAACACTTGATATTTACATTCATAGATCCATCATATTGAGAGAGATTTTCACACACACACACACACGCACGCACCCACGCACGCACCCTCACACACCCTCACGCACACGCACACGCACACACACACACGCACGTGATGTTTTTCGGTTTTGCGCTGCACATTCTAATCATAAAAACAAATGTATATTGTAGATAGATTTTTAATGTCATATAGCTGTAATGTACAGTAATGATGACAATTTATTTTTTGAAAGAGGTAGCCAATGTATACGGTGTATTGCGTGATATTTAATTGATATTTAAGTATATATTTCATTAAGCTGTGAAACATTCTTAAATTGTAGACCAGCATTGTAGCACTTTCCTAGCTCTCTCCTAGACGATAGTATGGACATTTCTGAGTGTATCAAAATAACAATCAATTGTCTTAAAGATATTATTGAAGAGCAGATATAGATTTGTTATATTATTATCCAATTAAAATCCAAAGAGCACTTTTTGTCAAGTAGGGATAATAAGAATACTATGTTTAGAATGGATATGTGTGTCCTTAGCTTTTCTTCCGTAATGAAATCCACGCCATACTAATTACTTAAAATTTTGTGTGGATATATAGTTACGAAAGCGACTCATTTAAAATACCCTGACCCAAACTATTTTGCGATTTTGACAAACAAAATCCGTTCTTTATTCCAGCTTTGCAATACAATCATAAGAAGTTAAAAATAATAAGTAATGCTTACCTACCTACCCACTGTTAAATTTGGGTCGTGCAATCGAAACCCAACGTTTTTAATGATATTCGGTTTATCCTGAACGTGATCCTAGATTTGAAGTTTGAAACAAGTGCCGACTTCCATACGCAACGGAGTATATTTAATATCAATTTATAAATATCTCAATTCTCACCACTTATCTAATTAATCAATACTTTTGTTCGATTTAATTGTTATTATATTTTTTTTCTAGCTGAGTGTGTTAATTTTGACATCATCATTACTGTTTGTATCGCTATTCAAACGTATATTTCTAACATTCATTTAAAAAAAATATTCAAATAAATAAATACAAATTAATTAGTATATCGAGTTTAGCACAGATCAGCGATTAGAAATTGGCTTTTTCGCTGTTGCACACATTTAGAAATTATATAGAGCTATTACAAAATCTTCTCCCCAACTATCAACTTCTTTCAGTAAACACAAATTTACTATAACAACGCTTCTTCTGAGGTTTCATACAATAAATATGATACTATATAAGCAATATGAATTGAAATTTTGATTTGTTTGGAAAGTATATCAAGTGTCAACGCTTTTACAATTTGTCTTCTGTTCATTCCAGATATTAATAAATCACACGAAACTTATTTCCGCACATTTATGTTTGCCCAATCAATAAAACAAATTTCTGGAGCAGTTCCCACACTAGATGAGTTTTTTGCAACACAAATGTTTCTTGTAACATGTTTAAGGCAAAAAATAGCAAGTTTTCCGCTGACATCGCAAAAGAGAGTCAGCAGAATTTAATTTGAAAAAAATGAATTTGGAGATACTGTTAATACGAAAATCGGCAAGAAAAAATATTAAGAACGAAAAAAGTATTGAGTGTGCGAAAAAGGGGCGTTTGGTTTAATTATTAAGTTGGCATTTAAAACAAAATATCTGACACCGCGGCCTTTTTCATAGATGTACCTTATTTTAAATAAATAAGAAATTTCTTCAAGCTCCGAACGGTTACTTAGTCAAAAGATCAACATTTAAGCTAAGCATTTACATACATATAGAACATCAGTAATAGAACATCTTTCCCGCCTTGTATCAACTGACCGTAACTATATTTGTTGGAAAACCGCGAGAAACTCTAACTAACCACATGTAACTAAATTGTTGTGTAGAAATACAGATTTGTTTAATTCCATTCATGTATTCTCATTGGTAATTTCCGTCATCATTCGAGATTTGCGAAATAGAAAAGACATTTTCTTTCCAATTTATCCTAACGAGATATTCTAATGATGTTTGTCAGTCCTAACTTTTCTTTTCTCGGTTTATCGACACTGATCGGCTATTCTACAAGTAATTTACTGTGTGGTATTTAGACAGACAAATATCAAGGACAATGTTTCTATAAGAACAACTTGAAGCATGAACGTGACGATATTAATCTGTTAACAAAAGCATAGGAGCGATCCTAGAGTAGAGAAGGGAGGTGGGTGGGGGAATTTGTTTCATGACTTCACACAGGAACTTAAAGTGTGTTAGGAATAAAAAAATCTCTTTTGTCATCCATCTTAGATTTTTCTGGTCTAGGTAGTTTTTTATTCTTGGCGATATTTTCGTCTTCATATGAACTACATCTCCATACTAAAAATATATATTTGAAGAAGAATTATGTCATCTTACGGATCCTATATTTTCGGGGGATGTTCGCGGAAACCAGGGATCTATTTTTTTAGCCTGGGACAGCGGCCCGGTTTATTCCTGTTCGTAAATGAATGTTGTAAATATGTTGTCATCATGGATCAATCGGCCTAATGGATTTGAAGAATAAATATATCTATCATAATAATCCTTAATAAAGATTTTCTTTCGTTGGTCTTGCTTTGCTTGAAAAGTTTGGTTATCAAGGCTTATAGGGTGGGACAGGGTCCTCCTTCTCCACCATTGCTAAGACGCTTATGGTAAATTAGGAAAAAACATATATCATTTATATAAATATATATTTTGGTTACTTGGGTTGTCCAAGGTGATAACGTATAATCAAATTTTCATGATAATGAATATTCAGTTCTGAATTACGAGTATGTTACGTATGTATGGAATAAGACGTACCGATGGTCGGCGGAGAACAATACTTCATGCAATCAACTTGATTGTTGTACTGTAATTTTATGAACTGGACTGGAAAAATGTGGTAGGGTTTAGGGTTAATGAATCAAGATTTTGATAGGAATATCGAAAACTTCTTTTAATTCTGTTTTATAAATGTACTTTTCATATTCTATTGGTACTCTTCGTCCTCTGGTATGTACGTACATTGGATTTTGCTGTTGGTCGGCGCCCAAAATTAGGGTCGATCAGGTAAATCAATTTAAATTGAACACACAACAACATTTAATATATTTTGTACCATTTCCTTAATTATTCTTACAATTTCAGTCCGAATGAGGATATACCAATGATAACTTAGATACCAATGCTCAATCAAAACTTCAAACATGCCTATTCTTCAGAGTAAAAAAAGGCGTACTTTATTCTTGATCGGCATAAGAATTAGAATTCATGGTGTCCAAACAAATTCTAATATCTTCATACATCATTAACATTGAGCACTGAATCAGTCTCGTTATACAAATAGTGTTTGTTATAAAAACCTACTTACGGATACGTATGTGTGTGTGGAGGAGCCTAGTGTTCAAGTAACATTTCTTGAAATGCTCGTTCATCATTCAGAATTCAAGCACACTGAACAGATATACTGAATTTGCCTGGAAGAGATAGCCCTTTTTGCCACAAGTGAAATAATTTCAATATGCCAAAGCCTTAAGAATTACACTCTAAAATTCTTGAAGACAATATAATTGATTTGTCAAAATATTTTTCAACACAATGGTAGAATGAAAATGCACTTGCCAAAGGCCTTACCGGGAAAACAATTTGAACGATGTTTAAGTTTTCAGAGAAAAAAGACGTTGTCTGCTGAGAAAGACTGAAAAACATAAAAAAATGAAAAAAATAAAGACCTAGATCTAGAACAGGAATAGATGGGAGGAAAAATACAAAGACATTTTAAATGATAAAGAAAAGGAGGAAAAACACGCACAGGATACAAAGACTTCAATGCGTGTGTATAAATCATTTATTTGTTTGAAAACTGACTTAAGAGTCTTTGTTTATCTTCATTTCCAATGTTGTATAATGTTTTTTTACATTTAATAAACGTTCTATCAAATGACAACTGTTTTCACTTCTGTTGAAAATATAGCTAAATGCTCGGCTGGAACACAAAGACCATTAACCATTATATTACACGCTTTCTAAAATATCTGCTTTGGATAACTAGGAAATTCTACGAATGTGGCGTATCTGTAGCTATAATTTAATTTTAAAATGAATGTCAACTTTAGAAAATAAGAAATGTAAGGGAACACACATATTTTAAAGAGAATTTAATTAGTTCACACACAAGTATGAACTTTTCATGAGTGCAATACCATGTGATATGTAATAGTTTTTAGAAGCCACCTCCATCAATATGTGTATTCTTCTAACATTATTGTCTACATGCCAATGTCTGTAACGCCTGTGTTACTACAAAGTAACATTGTGCCTGCCAATCGTCAAGATACTTCCGGCAACTGTTTCTGTTTCGCTGGACTCACGTTTGCATATTCCAATTGAGCTAAGTATGGGGGCTACAGTAATCAAAAGGATCACTTGCGTCGAAGTGAGTTATGAAATGATGTATATTACGTGCTATGAAAGTATGTTCATGTGTGATTAGCTGAATTGATCATTGATAAATATGATCTTGTTCTATGATAGAGTTGAGTTTACTACATTTCGACACAGGTAGGTTACATTTCGCCTGGCAACGCAAGTGTGTTAGATTTATACAAATAATTTATATTTTCAACAAAGTCTGTAAAAGAGATATTCTTTGTGCTGCCACCTATAACAAAATACAATAGTCTCCTCATATTATAGGTAACTACAAAGAATCATCAGACAAAATGAACGAATCTAATTATTTGTCTTTAGAACCAGCCATCACCATCGCTAAACTGTCATGACAAAGATTTACAGTGTAGCTATTTAAACTGGTTTTGTTCTACTTAAATCATTTATTCGGGTTAGCAAGACTTAATTTCATTGCTACAAAATCATATTATTCTAGTGTGAAAATAGCAAATAATTTCCAGCAGTGTAATTAAACAGATCATTTTTTTATTTATTTAGCCGCTAAATTGAAACCATTAACCTGATGCTGTTGGTTACGGCGATGCATTGTCACAACTGGCTTGTCATTATATCCGATACTATTGTGTTTTGAGGACGATTTCTGTTCTGCTGGAAGCATGTGAATCTGCATTATCAGAACGATGTTAAATTAATATCTTGCCATCGAAGGTAAAGTCGTTAGTCTAGTTTCCATGGAGAAACGTGTGCCTGTTCTAGGAAAAGAATTATCACTCTCGTTATGAAAAATCATATACTCTGGTCCCATGGTTACAAAACTTGAGAATGCCCCCCCGAGCTAAATCACAATTTCGATCTTAAGTATTACAGTTGAAAAGTTATCAGTGTTTAATGTATCCATATCAGTAATTCTGTTGGCCTAGATTAATATCATCTTTGTTTTACAATAGCTTTCTACTTGTGTAAACGTTAAAACGTCAAATTACTTAGTGGCGAGTTTTAAAACAGTCTATTTTTTGTTCCACTCGAAGTCTTCAACATCTTCAGGCAGATAAATCTGCTTGTTATTGGCTACCACGGAAGATTCATGGTTACGTATAGTTTTTACTTGTTTCTCAATTTAAGTTTAGTATTAAACATAATATATGTGTCACAAACACGCATGCTATTCAACGATGTCCGGCACAAAATGTCCCTTTACATGAAGTACGGTTGGTATTGTTTAGTTCTAGATATAATTAATCCCTCCAAAGTTATGTAACTCGCATGGCTATAAAGCCAGACAAATAGCAGTGTCTTTGGTTACCAGGCCGACTTAATTATTTGGCACCGACCTTAAAGTTTCAAGCAGCAAAATTTAAAGTACGAACATGTTTGAGGAGAATACTACCTCCAAATTATTAAAGGTTTAATTTACTATTTTGCGTTGCTTTTTTAGTTACCGCAAACACTTACCTAGCCGAATGCATCGCGCAGTGTAACTTTAGCTATGACGTATATTCTGTTGTGATTTTGTTTAACCTCACCAGATGATTAACAATTAATTACACTAAATTTACTATACAATTAAGAAAAGGATTCCAAAATAAAATAGCCTACCTTCCCAAACACCCAACCTTTCCCCAAATTCCCAACCCAAAGCCTAGTTTGTTTTGTTCAGTCAAATAATTACACATTAAAATATCGAATTTTGTTTAGTCAAACAGAATATTCAAACTATCGCAAAATTTACTTAAACAGTCGATAATTCAATATTAACCAATTTGGAACAATCCTTATCGTGAAGTTTTTTTTTATTGTTAAGAGGCTGCGATAAAGGGTCAGTCGGAATGCAGTGCTGTTTTAATTTACTCTGACTCACTAGAGCAAATTTTATTGTTATTTATTATTATTTATTTTAAGGGCAATTGTAGAAGATAGGTCGAAATATATTCAGAGTTTTTTTTTTATTTGTCCTCACTTGCTGCGGGACATTTTGTTCCGCTGTTACATCAGGTCAAGCCTTTTTATTTATTCAGATCAATACCCATTGTTTTTCTGTCCGTCAAAGTTAGCGTGTTTGGTTACAGTACCACGCAAATAAAGTATACCGATGCTTAATCAGATCCGTGACTTCCTGATACGTTTTACATATCCGCCAGACTGTCCGTAAGCCCATTACATACAATAATTACACAGTGATAAAAATGCAACTGAGCATGATGCACGAAAAACTTCTGAAATGTCATTACAAATGCTATGATATATATTCATGATGCAATTTTTTTCGTGTCTCCTCTCTGACGGTATTTTTTGCGCATCCTAAGACTATGGTTTGATGCTTATTGACAGCGACATAGACTCGCATACCTACATGCTATTCTATGTACATGGTCATTCTACCCAATACTTAAACCCTTTAAACAAATAACCTCAGACATTTTCTTTTCTGAAATACATTTCTACTAATTGCCCGAGGAGCATAACGGAAATGAATATTATTGATATCAAACAATATTTTTTTTTAGTAATCTGATCCAGCACTGATTGTGATATTGTTCTCCAATTCGCAAAACAACTAAAGCGAAATGAGATGAAAATAGATTGTACTTTACAAGAATGCATAAATATTATCATTTCTCTTGGGGACATTAAATCCCGCATCAAAGATTACGTGTCTAAACGGAATAATTATTCCTTCCGATAATTTATTTATGAAACTGATCAGATAAAAATCACACAGATTGAAGAAGGCGTGTTGTTTGATTCTACATTTCAATTTTAACAGTTTTTCCTTATCATTACGCAAAAGAAAATATCTTGGGTCAACGATCGCTTGTTCATAGACAAATGTACTGTATTAGTGTAATTGATACATTTCTGAGAGTTTTTCGTTCGGTAACCGTCACCGCAATTATTGTTAAATATATCTTTTAGTACTGAACAAACACATATGAAAAAAAATTCCATCTATATTAAACGTCATTATTGTCTGAAATTATCCTGTCAGTGATTGTTACAAGTTTTAATGACGCACGTAATTGTCTCGTGCGTTGACATTATCGTCCTAGTGTCAATCCTTTAAATTTTGGGACTAAAATGATCAAATAAGTTTACAAATGAACTGAATAAACACTCTTGGATAAAACGGCGTTTACATTTATCATGTGACAACGTTGCTAGTCTTTTTGTTCATTTTCCTCTTGGGTCATTTGGAGAGATCTCCAGTTGAGTTTCCTCACATTTGAAATGTTTTCTGGTCCTAGGTGGGATTCGAACTATCAGCGGTGAGGAGCTGGTGGTTACTGGTCAGAGATATTAACCAATCCACGACGGAGATCGCCGTTACATTTTGTATTTTCATAGAGAAGAACAAGTCTACAGATTAATCCGTAATCCAACATTTTTGTCTGATAATTTTCTCATAGACTATTTTCATCTGATTATTTGTTTCAACTGGCATGGCAATTGCATATTTGTTTGCTGTTTTTTTTTCTCAAAAATATGTTCTACCATTGTTTTATTCCATCGAGCTGATTATATGGAACAGAAAACGCAAAAAGAACTAAACATGACCGAAAAAGCCATTTCTGTCTTTTTTTCTTTTCTCGTATTCTTCTTCCATAGTATCTCTTCGTATTCTTTTTTCTCAATATTTTCTTATTCGATATTTTCTTATATAGAATACGTTGTTTATGTATACATACATTATTATTTGAATAAAAAAACGTAATGAAGTAGACATTACACGAATGATTTGAAACGTAAATGCAAATACATGTACAATGCATATTCTTTATTTCTTATATTTATCTTCCACAACCAGTAAACTAGCATGTGTTTTGAAGCTATATATAACAGTAAACATTCTTTGTCAATCCATGATAACTTACCTGCGCACGTGATCTAATGTCATTCGTACGCCGACATTTCTTTTTAACATTTTCACCAGAAATGCACGTTGAAAAAAAAGTATAATGAATTTAACACCGTAAAACACCCAAAATTAGCAAACGTTTGGCGGTATTCTAGTGGCTCGTAATTTGGATTAGTACGATTCCAAATAGTGAAATCCATTATTTGCTATTTTTTGTATTTTTATTTGTTTTCTACTGAACCTGGTTTTATATGATACTATTACAACATCCGTTCCCCTTATGCAGAGAGTCATTAATCAAGACAAAACGAATGAACACGATTTTTGTGATCTTGTTTACCATGTTTTCTGCACCAGTGAGTTCCCGTTAAAGAAGGTCACGTTGATGTGAGAAAATGTTCTTTTATTCCAAATGTGAGATGTACTTCAGGCAACGAAGGACACACCATTAAGCGTAGATAAGGTTCTATTTTAAGCCTTATCGGCTATATTTTACGATCAAGTGTTTTCGGCCCTGAAGCTAGCTTCATTTCATGGCAATAGCAAATGGAAACTTCGTCAACATTTCTGTCTATTACAGATTTATTGAAATACGGTCGAAACTCTCTTATCCGAACCTTTCCAATCCGGAATCCTCTCTAAACCGAACACGTCAGCTGATCCCATTTTTTACTATGTATTTAATGTTAAAACTCTTTGTAATTCGGAACCTTTGTATTCCAAAAACCTCTCTAATCCAAACATTTTTGTATGTCCGAAAGAGTTAGGATTAGAGGGGTTCTACTGTATAGTGAAACACTATTATAGTGAACTTGAATATCGTTAAGTATAGGATATAATATTTAGGATGATAAAATACTATTTCATGATTTTATTTTGCACGTCTCTTTTCAAATCATTCTGATTGCATTGTGCGACGGATTGTTACTAAACAAAGAAAACATCGTCATGGTATTGTTACCGACAAATATGAATTATGATCAATATGATCAAAAACTATTTACACCTTAAAGATGTGCCATTGAAAACCAAATACGCACGAACATTTTGCTAAAATAGGAAATGTTGGCATACTCGGATGCAAATGGAATACCCAATGCTTCAGAGTTCTGCCTGCTAATAATTTCTAATCAAGCAAAAGACTCGATGAATTACATGTATATACCACATTTTGGATCCATTTTTACACAAAAATAACATTAAAGGTATTTAAATCATGAAAACGATTTGAGAACGAATGATTGCAATGTCATTCCGGTATGAAACCGACAAGTCGGCCGTTAATCAACGGTTTCGTGGTAACCGTTACTTAATACAACCATCTTAAATGTGTTTTCTCATTCTAAATATAGACATATTATACAGAAAGAAAATCGCACACAACATTCATTGCCATTAGGAGTTTCAGAGAGTATCAAAAACACACTAACCCAGTTCTTGGACAAGTCGGCCTGGATGTGGTACATAGCATCCTGTTAATGCCATTATAACACCAATTGTTTATTAAGTCCAATGTGAGACATTGCAGCTGATAGATCTTCGAGACAAAATTGTTTTCCGCTTCCATGTTTTTACCAACAATGTTAATTGGATTAAAACATCACCATGAATGTGATTAGACCTCCAGTTTCAATAACTTATAAGTGTTTGTACAGTAACACTTCCATGTAGGACATTCTGTTTATTCAATTGGTTAATTAAGAATACACTATTGATTGTTGAAAACAGTTGAATATATCTGTTTATTATGCCGCGAATTGCTGTATCTATACCAGCCGTTAAAACTGAATTTGATCAGCTGATATTAGTAGACAAGATACGATACAAAATTTAAGAAAAATAAACTATTCATTAATCTATATGTTATTGATGATGGGTCAGGGATTAGGTTGTCAAAATACAGGGCTCCCTCCAATAACGTCACATTCAAAGCCTGATTCCCTCCAAGAATCGACAGTACAGGGCACACTTACACATAATAAAAACACCTGTCGCGAACAACTCCCTCCAAAGAGCAACACTTTTTTTTTGCTTTTCGGAGGGAGCACTGTTTATATTTTTTATGAATGTCGTAGCCTCGTGTATGAAATACTTGTGTTCCTCTGGAATATGTCTATATGTTATCTTGACGATATGAACCAGAAAAACTAAAGATTATGTTACAAAAAAAACGACATTGCATTATTAGATGAAAAATTACGTAGCGTGCGAATCTGCTTTCGCAATTTTTTTCAACACCTTGTTCCGTTTTACGGACAAATCATTAAAAAGCTGTGTTCTTAATGGTACAGCACCGCTGGGTTATTACTTCCGCTAGTAATATGAAAATCTTAGTTTATCATTGTTTTGTGACGGTTTTCCTCCCGTACATAGACATAGATTTGTCGGGAGACATGCTTAATCAATCTTTTTAGAATTATTTACAATACGGGCCACGAAAAAGCAATACAACTCTTATCGGTGTCATCGAAACGAATCCTCCCTTCGAGTTTAATGGTTGAAATCGCTCTATTAACTTTAACATGGAAAATGTATTATATATGTTCAGCTTTGCGTCTGTTAGTAATAAGGCATAAATAATAAAATAAAAAGTTTCGAATTCCACTAATCCCATCCGTCCTACTTTTTTCTGCCGACCCTGGACTTTTTTTGGTCAATGTCAGTTTTTTCTCTTGCCAATAATTTCATTTTGATATGAACAATATCTTCGAACTTAAATATACATCACGCACACTATATTTTAGGGGAATGTAAGTGGAAATACTGTTCCTTATGAACTTTTTTTCATCCATCACGATAATGTTACTAGCGCTCAATATTTGAATGTCATCCAATGGGAAGATAAATGAAAATTGTCCTCTGTTTACGCGACCCAGGTATTTCTCAAATTTTAATATTACTTTCCAATCGGCCTTTTATAATATCACAATATAACCCAGCAGTCATGTGACGGACGGCCGATACCAGTTTCATGGACATCTTAACTAAAATAGCATTGTTAAGTATAACAAATCTCGCTATTCCTTGTTTGCAGACATAAAATAATGTATCCAATGTATTGTTTAAGAGTTCTGTTGTCAGCTGTTAAAGGTAAATAACTGAGATGCATACCATTAGCAAGATTGTTATATTTCAGAACTGCTGGTTTAGCTGAGATATTTCTGTACAACGGGGATCCCTGGTCGGTAACTGGTGATTAAAAATCATTGAACGGAGATTACAGTCCAATAAAGAGCTGAGACAAGGATATTACCTTTAATGTTTATCATTGCCTATGTTGTTTCTTATTGTCATACGTACCAGGAGATCGTTGCGAAATAATTTTCCATTATCCGACTAGAAAAATTCGTCGCATAATTCTCACATCCATTTCTGGTTTGCATCTGAACATCTGCTATGGCGATATATTTGTGTCTACATTATGTCCAGTCTTCCGAACATATGCCTCATTTTATTGCATCTATCAATGCTGCAGCATTATAAATGTCAAGTTCATCTTTGGTCCAAGGTGGTACTTTTCGGGGGGACTGTTTTTTGTCTTCCATTTGTTTATATGTTTCGAGGCGCGACCGTGGTCCAGTGGTTAGTGCGCTGGACTTGTGTACATTTTTCAAAATGTGTAGTAAAATATGTGAAAGTACAAAGGGTAACTGATCAAAGAAATATAGATAATCGGGCAGAACTGCTTTTCAACAATTTAGTAGCATCGAGCAGATGCGCCAAAAATACAGTATGAATTTTATACCTTAATGGTCGATGACAACACTAGATACGTGTTCAAGTAAAGGAGAGTTAAATCTAAGAGACGAAGGATAATATATTCCTTGTAGTTTTCGTTTCAAGATGTCGACGAATCTTGTACATATCATTAAGTGTACTATACTTGCAGATTTTGATAAAAAACAACAACGTTGAATCAGTATCGAATCTAATACAACGTTTAGTGGTAATGAAACAGCTACCAGTACTTCCCCCATCAACAACAGCTAATTTTCCACGTTAATTTGTGAATGAGATCCGGGAAATGTCACAGAGAGCAAAGGCTCGGGGAGGGGGATCCCAGCTCATTGCCGAATCAACGCCAACGTTTTCGACTCAGATAGGGCTTAACTTATTATTGCTGAATACCATCCGGGATGCTGTGTTTTGTTCCCGAATGTTTGGTTATGTGCTTGTACATGTTGGGTTGGTTGGTTGGTTTTGGGAATATGGCATTTTTGGGATGTTTTGTGTATGTGCCTGTTTTCAAGGAATGCTTTTTTATGTATTCCTACAAAACAGACAGAGCTATCCTCAGCAACCTTGCCAGGAGGTGTGTTTTTGAAATTGAATGGACACTAATGAAATCAAATATTGTTTTGTTCACTGACCTAACGGGCATGTGATTGCATAGAAAACTCGTTTACAAGATGTTTTCAGAAAAAAGAGAGTGAATTGTATCAACTTTTCACGAATTTAGCATTCAGTTGGTCAAAGATTTTAAAAAAGTTGTTTAATTATCAGCAAAACCATATGTATCTGAGAGAATGGAATTTGTTGCTAGTGTTTTTGTGAGAGTTATATGAGGGAATTCCATTCAGTAATAAAAAAAAGGTGTCAGCAAAATCTAATTGGTACGAAGACGCTTCCCTCGCGTGAAGTTGCGACAGAAATCATCAATCAACTTGTTTCAATGTTACCTGTCAAATAGCAGGAACACTCGCGAACACAAACATTAGTACACCAAACTAGTTTAAACCTCTTGTAGCTTCGGTGCAGGCCGTTTCAAGACCGTACCACTCCGAGAGACTGTGTTTTGTCCTTCAGTTTTTGCATGTTTCTGTGCGTTGATTGGTTCTAGGTGATGGGTTTGGAGAAGATGCCATTTTGGGGTGGTTGGACTTTTGTATGTGTGTTTCTTCTAGCAATCCTGTTTCTTTCAAATCTGTGTACATAAATAAGTTTGTAACTCTAACTCCTTAGATTTAGATCATTTTAGGCCATAGGACACACAATGATTATGTCTTTTCTTATGTATCTTATTTTATTCATGTAAATAAGTGTATTTAGTTCTGAAAACTTCCGTCCAAATGTACGAAAGGTTAACCACTCCATTAGATATCAGTACTCTCCGAGCAGTCTTCAGACCTTTGCTTTTAATTACTTTTACATTTAGCTGAGATAAACTGATAGAAATATCTAAAGAACAAACATAAAATTCTATTTATTATATAGATGTAAATAAGCAGTTTCAGATGCAGACGTATTTTGTAATGGAGTATGATTATTAACCATAAGTCGTAAGACCGCGCTTCAACGATATTGATTATTCAAATATCACGCTGGCTTTAATTGTAACAAAACAACCATAATAAAGTAATATTAATATACTGATTTGCCACCTACGACACGATTATTTAAATAAAATGTGAAATTGCATAGTTTATGCGTGGTGTCGGTATGACACGAGTGAATTTAAGTTCATCTGTACCATATATATATATATATATATATATATATATATATATATATATATATATATATATATATTGTATGTACATAATTATGTGCTATATATACTTCATTAAAATCATTTCGATATTCGTATTACTAATAGTGTAACCAGAACCCTGTTTATATTTCTGCTTATATTATCTCAAAGGCAACAATGCGTTCTCGGGTATATATATATTTTTTACGACTTTTAATTTAACATCATAACAGATTGTTCGAAGCTGGTTTTGTTGGTAGCTTCAGTTCTAAAGGACCTGAGCCAATCCGCTTTCTGAATAAGTAAAGCGTACGGACCTCGGATTTGGGTTCGAACCTTTGGCGTGGCACATGTTCTCTGTTATGTCATATTGTATACGGCAATTCGCCTTATATTGCTGATAATTCATGCTGATATGTTCGCTTTTACTAGCGAAGAACAAGACTAATTCTATAACAAAAAAAGAAGAAAACTGGTAGTTAAGGTAACTGATGTCCGGAATTACATATCTGAAAATAATGTTGAAAACTGGTGTAAAACCCAAGCGTTTAAATTTACGACACATTTACCGTACACATTTCTTAAGTAATACATGAAACAATTGATTAGTAAAAACAAAGTAAAACTGCATTTTCGATTACCTCCTCATATAATTTAATCATAAACATTGAAAAACACAACAAATAAAAACAAATTCTATCTATAATTGTAGCGTTATTTTGAGTACGGGTTGTTCAATGTGCGTGAAATTATGTTCTATCAAATGATCGTGCTCATCATCAGAAATTGGTTCACTTCTTTTGTTAGGTGATGAATCAATATCTTGCCTACGTAGAATGTCAATCTCTTGAAATGAAGCAACATTTCCGGCGCGCGCCGTGAGTCCACTCTGTCGTCTGTTCGTACAGCGTTTATGGCGACAAAGAGCATGCAAACCACCGTCTGAATGAGCATGTGAGCTACAACTTGAACTGCGACTGGTTTTGTTCAATAACGTTTCTCTAGTCATTTGTTTTTCACAAATACCTTTCCGTGTCGAATTGCAGACTTGTTTTTCACTTTTATAAAAAGTTATAAGTCGAATCTGATTACGCTCAGCTAATGGAGCTTTTTGATGAACAGCTGACGACTGGAACTGCATGTCATTATTAATAAATTTGGCTTTGAGCATGTAAAACGTTGGTAAAGCGTCAATATTTCCGCAGCACCTGCAAAGTGTCCGTTTGAAAGCTCTTCGGAATTTCCTTGACAACAAATTATATAATATGGGATTGACAGTACAACTGAAGAAATACAGCACTCCTGTAAGAACAAGGATAGAATATAATTAGATCACACATATCATGTACATCAACAAACGGAAACCATAGCAAATTCTGATGAGTAAGGTGATAAAAAAGTAAACAAAATCATCATTTAATGTTATTTGTATTGGAAACATAATTCTACTGTCAGAAACGTGTGACTCATTGCATTCTTTTAAAAGTGCAGACAGTACATCAATGAATTCCTTCTTTACAGATCATTCCATTTATCACTCATAGAAGTGTGAATCAGTGCGTACTAATAAGTACGTTTTGATAGAATTTGTGAGAAATGCTCACTTAACTAACAGACGCTGCATATGATGATAATTTTAAGATTCCGCGCTGTACACACAATTAAGAAAAGATAAACATAATTTTGAAACACCAAACGCTATATTAAAGTATCATTTTGCCGAGTATAAACCAATTTATACCGATACCTATTATAAAGCTACGCCATGTTATCTACCAGCGCCAGCATTATATTTTATGATGCAATCAACTTATAATTTACTGATTACTGAAAATATAATGATTACCCGAGACATAAAACAGATAGCTCTGCACTTCAATCAGCTCTGACGTCCAAGTTTTGATATACAAAGTCATCAATCTTTGAGCGTGAAATGGTGCCCAACATACAAAAAATGCAACAACAACAGCAACTGAAATAAAGCAAATATACAACACATTTATATGAATGTTTATGTTGTAGGTTTAACAGTGGGTGTCACTCGACTCCGATACGAAACAATGGCGGCAAATATCTCTCGTTTCAAGTTAGAAATACTTCGACTTAGAGGATGAATCGAGTTTTTTTCCACCATTTTCTTTTTCGTTTCGACAACACGTGACTCTAAAAACTGTTCTATGATAGGAAATTGTGTCAAAGAGACAAAAATATTGTATTAATACACGACAAATTATTTTTGCCCCATGAAATGTATCACAGACATCGTTTTCTTCAGATTGTTCATCTTGTTCAGGAACACTAACACTTTCTAACTCATCTCTTCCACTCTATGAATGTTTTCGCTTCTTTCATTGATCACAGGTACTTTCATTTTCCAAGTGCTCCTCATAGACTTTTAAGATCCTGTCTTTTGTTCTGATGGTTTCCTTTTTGAAGAAAATATCGGTTAATGTCCGTGATTACTCACGAAAACCACATTTCAATGAGCTGCCTGTGATTATTGGCATTACAGCGCAGAGGACTGACAGGTAAACTGCATAAATAGTTCCAGTCAATGATAATTACCATTTTGAAGATAAGTTGTTGCCTAAGGAAAATGGTTTAAGATTTATCCATTAGCATTCCACAAATATAATCATGTCACATGTATATCAATGTTATAACAGTTTTACTGAACGTGCTTATTAATTACGTATCTTATAACATGTCTGATACGGATAACTCAATATCTCATTAAATAGTACTACCAATTGTGACTAATTTGTGTATGAATGGTATATCGTTTTAATATATTAGTAACATAGAAAGTATTAAACGCACTTTGTCATGTTTAGTAGCAGCGGTATAAAATTAAAAATACAAGATTACCAAGCATTTTGAGGATCGCTCTTCTGGCCCTGGTCGCAGTAGCCTTGCCGTACTGTGGGGAACCATGAGCCGATATTTCACTTTCTCTGAGCTTCACACCAATAAGTATATAAAATAATGTTATGATAATCATTGGCACAATAAAATAAATAAATGTTGACATCTGAAAAACTGTAATCATTCGTTTAGTCCATGATAATGGAATGTTGCAAACTAAAGAATCAGGAATAGGTTTGCCCGTTACTGGGTTATGCAGATAATGGAACGTCCTTGTGTGTATTGGATACGGCAAGGCACTAAATATTGAAACAGTCCATATAACAATGATACATCTCGTAGCACGTGATACCCTACAACATCGCTGTACCCTGATTGGTTGACATATGGCAATATATCGTTCTATCGTAAATCCAGTTATAGTTAGCACTGACGAATATGATGTCATTTCCATAATGAATGATTTAAGAATACAGAATGGTTCTCCAAATCTCCACGGATACGCTTCCCAAATGGAGTACACCTCAGGTGGCAGGGCTGAAATAAATATTCAAAAACAAATAATTAGCTTATAGAAATTAGTTTAATGGTGTTATTCAAAACACCAAAACAATACGTTTGATCTCCGTCTTGGCAAAACAACAAATACCATAAAATTAATAGCTATTTTATTCCAAGCGAATGAGTTTTAAAGTGGATTAAATATAATACATTCCCAATACTATGCGGAATACTATTCCGATCAGTTAGTTATAACAATGAGGACGTTATATTAAGCTCCGGATAACATTAATAGACTAGAATAACATTAACTGATGTAAAACTTTGAAATACATTAATTTTTCATTTACATCTGGGACTTGATTATTGAGTTCTCAATTAATGTATACTAGGTCATATACCTCGTTTGGTTACGATGATTTGTTTTGAAAGTAAAATAAGTACATGAGTACCAGGGAACTAGATGTAAGCAGTTATCTGGAAATATCATGTATCATTATCTTCACTTGATCTTGGCACGAGCAATTCATTTACTGTCAGTATGTTTACATATAAGCTGAATATCTCCACATTTGTATGACGTTTAACAGTAGTGTACACGGTGCTGCGTTCTTTAATTAATCTAGTAACTCCGATTTATAACATCGTTACCTTCATGGGGACTCCATACCAACTTCAGATTGGAAGCAATATTTTGATAGTGAAAACTTCGAAGAGTCACATCATGGATAAAGTAATATTATTAACAAATTCAAATTAAACATGAAAATTACATACAGTTGAGAAACATTATATTAACATACGTCTTACCGGTTTATTGATGTTGACTCCACAGACTTGTTTTGACTTATCTACAGACATGAGCAAATGTTGTTAATAGACACTTTAATACATTCTTTGATTACATATTAAAAAACGTTACTTCATATAATAATTTTGATAAAATAAACGAGGCTTCCGGATTAAAGTAAAACACATTTTAAGTGTATACCCCTTAAAACTCGTCTGAAACACAATATAAACTGACTGATTTTATACAATATCTCCTTACTCCTGCGATACGTTATTACGGGTATTATGCTTTAGGCGTTACAGCGTTGCAAAGTCATGATGGCACTTTCTTCACTGGAGTTTAACGCCGTACCAAATGTCGAGGTCATTTAGGGATTTTCAAGCTTTAAAGGTAGAGGAAGACTCCAAGCGTACACCTGGGTAGAACCATCAACCTTCCTTGAGCTAGCTAGACAGCTTCCTCTCTCGTGCCATTTGTCTGGTCCCGAGTGTGATTCGAACTCTTAAGCGGTGAGGGGCTAGTGATTACTAGCTGGAGGCCATAAATAATCGAGGTATAACTCAAGGTATTTACATTTTTGACTAATTGTCATTGTCATTGCAAGTTTGGATGCAATTCTTTTCCTTGACCGCAGTGCGAGTACCAACTGATTCTCTTATCATTCTAAGTGTTTCAAAAGTTCTTAGCGACTATTTAAATTCAAGTACTTGAGTAATTGCTTCCAAAGTACGCAAAAAGATTTTCCGAAACCAACTTAAAACGCCATGAACGCCTTATGAAAATAACAAATACTATATTAACGACTTCTTTTTTTTATTAAGTATGAAAATGAAAATACGATATGATCCGGTACTGGTAAAGGTTTCTGTCAATTCAGATCGGTGCTTGTTCATACTGTAAAATCTCAATATTTTGTTGTTTTGTTGGCACCAAGAAAATGATCAATTTGAAATATACAAAGAAATTACAGAACTAGCCTGAAAATGTATGGCCGTTATAATATGTGGATAAGTGAGGTTTTACAGTGAGACCATTCATCACGGTATGTCACTATAAATAACCAACAACTTGCCAGTGTCATGTCCAATAAATATCATAGCTAACATTCTTCAATGTCTACAAACACATGTATGTGGCTAGTCTTGATCAAATAAATTCAATGCACACTTGTTATATACTAAATAATTAATTTACCGTCAATGGTCCTGTTAGTATAACTTTCAGCGAGATATAAACTAATTACTGATTAATTTACAGCTTATCATTCTAACATAGTATGACACATCGACATTTAGGTTATTCCTAATTCATTTGAAGAAAATTAGACTGAATTGTTTCTACAATGGATACAAAATGATTCCTAGAAATAAACAAATGCGAAAAATTTCACTTTCCTCAAACCACCACTAGACCCCGAAATCCACTCACCCAAAACCAACCCAACACACAGTACTAAGCCAAAATGGGGGTTCTAAACACAATATTCATGGAGAGATAGAGTTACTTTTAATGTGCAAGTCATATTGCGTGCAAATATTGATACACAATTTAAATTATTCAATTTCAAATTTCATGTTCGTTAAATATATGTCTAGGTTTATGGCATTTTAATATATAAATATGAAATGTATGAAAATAACAGAGGAGGTAAATAGTTATAATGTAAGTAAATTGATCCCTACTGTGTTTTTCTATATAAAAGTAAAATAACATTATTCCGTCATACTTTTGTTATTTTATAAATGCTTATACTATTAAGAATGCGTATCGGACCCTAGAAAACCACATATATACGAACAAATTGCCACGTTAGGCAACTGAACGACGATGCCATATCTGAGACATTTTGAGACGATTCTATCAATGTATCAATAAACCACATTTGGTTTTTGATCTGACATGACATTTATTTCTTTTGACTTATTGCGTCGTTAGTCTAATAAAAAAAGATCGAGATCCCAATATATTATCTCTTTTTTCCATCCTGTTTGAAGGATTGTTACAACATAACGTGCCTTGAATGATATCGTGAATGTCTTAGGAAAAGCAATAACATTGGTCGGAATTAGCCTCGTAAGCAATTTTATTAACATTGGTTTAAACAATATGTGCTTTAGATGACTCAAGGAGATGCGTTTGTAAGTGATGTTATCGTCGGGTTTAACGTCGCATCAACAGTCAGGGTCATATGACAACTTGCTTTTAAAGGTGGAGGCGTATTAATGGTAGGTGCGACATTTAGCGGCGATTCCACAATTAACGGTGCCACACCTTTATGGAACCGCCGACCTTCCGTAATTTCAAAAACATATTAGTTTAACGTGCGGACCACCGACATTTGAATTTACGACCTTCAAGTTTTCTTTTAGCAAACAAAATCTATTTCTGTACGCGTAAATAAACTTTGGAGATAATTATCTGTAACAATCTGCTTTGCAACTTGGGAATGCGCCACAGTGGTAGCAACATTCCCATGTAGGATATTAATGTCACCATTGGTCTTAGATCAAATAATTAATTTGTTTATTTCATCTGCACAGTCGTGGAGTGCGCGTCTGTTTTTCGGATTGTATTTTTTGTGAAAAAATCCAGAAATTACCGGCATTCTGTTATGGAATAAAGTGCGTCTGGAAACGTTTGTTTTTTTTCAAATTAAAATATTAAATTCCAAATTAGCTTCTCAGGAGTGACAAACTCGATATTTCAGAGACAATAATGCCATTTAATTCTGATTAAAGTATTTAAGTACAAAGTATCAATATAGCTTCATCCTACTGAAATAATCGTTGCAAAACAGGCAAATTGTGCCAGGAACATAGGAACTGATTAATTCATTCGACGTAGAGTTAATAATATTATAAAAAACATGCGGTAATTTGGCTTGTTTACAAGTGCTTATTCTAAATGCTCACAAATGAATGTACATTTAGTTATACATGGCATAAAATTTATTTTCAAAATTGCTCGATAAAATTGTCTGCATGACCAAAGAAAATTATATTGGATAAAAATAAAGTGAAAAATACAGGAAAACAGCTTTCCTGCCAAGTAACGTAAATGATTACATTTTAAAACGACATTTTAAGAGCTAGTTTCAAGTTGAAAAAGTCCTAATTGTTTGATATTATTTATTAAAAACATGGATATTTGTAATGTTATGATGTTATGAAGTTGCATTGCTTAGAATGTTATCTGAGTGAACTTATTATTTAAAAAAACAAAGGCTTACATCACTAAAATTACGGATAAATACCAAAAAGGAAGAATTGTTTGTCTCCCTTTATGGAAGTTATGAGTGTATTTGATGTCTCGAAATGACCGTCGTATTAATGCACTCCGTTATTTCAAACTGTAATATGCCGAATGTCCCTCTTTAACTAGTGACGATTTAACTTCATGTTTTGTTCTTATTTGACTTATTGTTACTAGGATTTAACGCCGTTTTTCAACAATTTTTCAGTTATATACGGCGACCGGTTCACCTAACCAGTTTTCCTGGACTTTATACTAACCAGTACTAACTTACCCCTCCACAAGGAGCCGGTAACTTCTCCACATATTGAGGAAAATCGACATGTTTGTCAAATTTTCATATAAGGGTATGACCTGCCGCGACCGGGTTTCGAACCTGGATCTCCGCGATTTAACTTCAAATCTACACGAGAAAATTTAATATTCTGTAAAGTAACATCAATTTAGATAATAAATACGAACAATTAACGGTTGTTACAACCATATTTGTGTAATCATATTGCCTGGCAATAAAACGTGATTGCTTATTCTTAAAGAATATGATTGAACCGTCGTATTGTAATAGTGAATAGATATAGAGAGTCCAAAATAGTTTTTAAAAAATACAGAAAAACTGCGTCTGACTAAACTATGTTGACATTTTTCGAATACGCGATCGGATTTTTCCTTACTACAGTTATCTCATTAAAAAGGGGATTGGGAACCACTGTCAGATGCTACACATATTTCTACTCTTTTCGTCACGGCCATTACATTTAATTAACACCTACATACGGATTTGTTGTGGACCGCGCTAGCTTTAATTGTCTTTTATCATGATAATTCTTATTGACGTAAACATGTTGTCCTCCTATCGTCACTATGGGTAAGTATTTTATGGTAATGAAACTTTTTTGCAAATTTATCTAATTGACGTCACAGTATGTTTTATCCCGCACAATAGGTCATGACAAACTGTTGTGGTTAATGTTATACGTACATATACACTGTTAATAGCCAATGCTTGTTGACCATTCGAAATTGTCAAAATAATTATCTGATATTATTATCTGATTTATTTACAAATACATAAAGCTGCGTAGGTACCAGAACCATAGCTCAGAAAGTAGATTGTTGTACTCAGGTACCTAGGGTATTCCTCTACGGTTAAAAATTCTGGAAAAGTCGCCATGTGAGCTTGTTGTCACGTTCAACCCAACAACAGCAACGTCAAAGTGCTGGTGCCTACGTAAATAAATGTTTTAATGTTTTTGTAAATAAAGTAGATATAAGTAGATGTATTAAAGGCCAACGCTTGACATGTACGGATATATTACTTCTGCATTTCATTTTTCAAAATGTCTGTTACAAAATGAATGTTACATAATAAATGTAACATAATTCCAGCGCAGACTAATTTCCATGAAATCAACTTATACGAAGATTTTTTGTCGGCATGTAATGATACATAACCGCATAAATAGTTCTTCTAAGATATATGAGCGAGTTGGACAAATATTTGTATGCAGTTCAGAGTGTAAGGAGACTATTAACAGACAAAATAATTCACTTTATTACGTCGATGCTACAACTTATATTCTAATTAAACGTATATGTACTATGCCCAAACCTATTGCCTTAAGAACAAGCCATTTGATTATATCGGTATGATCATCATGGTTCCCCACGATCCCTGTGGGAGCAATAAACGTCGGTTAGGATCATGTGATCTGTGTTCGTGAATAAAATACCAGTAATCATTCATCAAGGATGCCAATTACAGCAGGACAAGAGAGGTGCCCCAAGGCACATCGAATATAGCTGACAAATGACAAAAAACGTCTCAAAATGAACACTGACATTGAAACGGCTTCAGATATGACGACATTTTCAAAGTCATGCCAAGCTAAGGTATGTAATGTAATGCACAACATTGATATAGATAGAATAAATTTAACCCGAACTAATCCGGCGTCAAACGTTCAGGTACTTTCAAAACGACTGAGTTTATTTGAATATTATGCTATATTATTTCTAGTTCAAATACAAAAAGACTCATTTATTAGTCATGTGCACGGATATGATGCTATAGTGGTAATGAAGGATTTCCAATTTGCGGCTATAAATCTCTGAGACCATGACAACATATTCGTCTTGTAGAGAAAATGTCTCGCTGTCTAGCAAAATAATATTTTGTGATCTATATCAAACAAAAAAGAAAACTAGAACCCCAGTTCACGAACCTACGTATTCCGTTAGTTGAGTGATGGAGCGTCCGCCTCTTTTGGCAAGGTCGTCTATCGCCGATGAACGCAATCAATGCGCATGCGCGTTGTAGAAAAGTCTGTTGATGACTTGTTATTTATCATGACATATCTACAATGTGGTATAGATGTGTCACCTGAACTGCGTCGTTTTGACGTTTTACTACCGTCAGTATATATAACTACATATATTTTTCATTGGGTTTAACGCCATTGTTAAACTATTTTACAGTTATATACAGCGATCGGTTCACCGAACCAGTTAACTAATCTTTCTACAAGGAACAGACCATTTCTCCATGCAAGAAATTCGACATTTTTGTCAATTTTTCATAGAAGGACATGACCTGCCGCGACAGGGATTTGAACCCAGATCGCCGACTTACAAGTCAAGCACACTAACCACTGGACCACGGTCGCTGCTCCGTCAGTATATAACTTGGACACAGTCTGATATAAATTTTCAATTTTAAAAAAAAATTCATTGACTTTTTCGTTTATACGCGGGTTATAATTAAATACGCGTTTGGGTTAATTAAGTTCTTGCGCATGCGTGTTTTATCACGTGGGTAATGCGTATAAATTCATATAAACTGAAATGTGTCTTCATCGGCTGAGCTTTGTTTCGGTAGTCACAAATAATTTTAACGCAGAATAAGTCCTCAACAATCAAAAACGAAAATACTATTAATTCAGATCCAGGTGTTCGTAAATAGTTTTGCGTTTTAAGACATTTGATTAATGTAAAACAGAATTTCTCTTGATTTGAATAAATGATTTCACGTGGACCTCATCTCAGACATAGCTGAAATAACAGTTTTTAAATTTTTAAATCTTGCTGATTGCGTATATCTCAGACATCTCCCTGAAATCATCTACAGGATTAAAGAAAAAGCTAGATCTTTAGGTTTAAAAATTGCCATTTTTTTAAAATTCATATATGACAATGAAACGAGTTCCACGAGGTAATAATTGAAAGTTCAACTGAGTATGAATTGAATCTTACATCTTTATCAATTTTAAGCTTTCGTAAGCAATTTATACCAGACTACAAGTAAATCATATTTCGCTTTGCACACGCAATAGCGTACTTCGAATTATGAATTATAAAGGGAATGTCATCATACAAGGAATGTGCAGTATTTCAAATTGAACATGTTTTAATCGCATGCCTTATTGCATCATCGTAAAACGTAGTAGTGGTATGGTTGTTACGGACTTAAATACGCATTGGGATTTGGTACAAATGAGAAATGTTTCATTGTTTTACTTCGTACAGAAAAAAACACACTCAACAACAAAAACATCAAAACAGCACTCTGTCGACTTTCAAATAAATATCTACCTACTAATCTATTTCTGTACAGAAATAAAACCAAACTGTTACGACGTTCAATGTGATATTTATAGGTCTACGGATATACTTATACATAAATATTTGGCGACTGAGGAATTCAGCACATTTTTTTCTACTTTTCCTGCTTGGGTATAGGGAATATAACTGTCAACATTGCTTACAGATAAACTTTATACTTCCGTATACTGCTCTCAAGCGTTCTTGACATGTACTTTTGATTTCCACCTTCTTATGTTGTTTATTGTATGTTCCTTTCAACGGAAATCTACTTTCATGTTTAGCATAATATATTTGTTATTATTTTAACGCACAATGAAATCCACATTGTTATATGGAAAAGTAAAGTACAGCTAACTTGTAAATACAGTGAAACCTTGCTAAGCAACCAACTCAACAATACGACCACTTCATTATAACGACCACTTACTTTTGGACCGACTTTTAATATTTCCTCGCCATTTCAACTAGGAAATGAGACGACTTCAATATTAAGACACCTTTTTCGGGTCATAAAACGGTCTTAATATCGAAGTTTTACAATATATCGTACATACATCTTCCACCATCTCATTCGGTGTTAACTAGACAACTGTATGGCATGAATGAAGAAACGAAGTTAACTGAACGGTTGAACAAAAATAAAATCCTGCACGACATCATTCATTAGACGTAATGAGCCGGAAAAACTAAATGGTTCGAGGAAATATTATCTAATTTCTTTAAGTTGAAGACCAATTTTTTTCAAATTGTTGGATTTTTTGTAGGTTTATATATGACTACTTCAAATCCTTACTTTCCAACATTTAGTCAACTTAATTATAGCAACCACTTATTTTCGGACTCGTTTAATTATTCTCATTAAATCATAGTAATTGTTTATTTGTTTCCATGTGACATTGTCACTGGGTTCAACACCGTTTTTTTTTCAACAATTTTTAAGTGATATACGGCAACCGGTTCACCTAACCAGTTTTCCAGGACTGAATTCTAACCAGTACTAACTGGACCCTTCCACAAGGAGACGGAATCTTCTCCAAATACGGAGGAAAATCGACATTTTTGTCAAATGTTCATAAAAAGGTATGACTGTCGCAACCAGGACCTAGGTCGCGGCCCTTAAATTGTAATAAACAATCGAAACAAAATTCAGACATTGGAGTGAACAATATTCCTCGACGTAGCAAAACATTGTTTTCTTTTCAGAAATTTTCATTAAAATAGCGTCCAAATTGCTAACCCATCAGGACAACCTCTTTCTCGATCTCATACCAGCCTCCGTTATTGGAATTATTGAGCATAATGACCTCGCATATTAATTTCATAATAGACACTTCGTCGGCTTATTTCTACAACCCCGTAACTCAATTTTTGGCAATATTGAGGTTTTGGTATCATCTTTTTCGACTTGATCTGCTCTTTACAATGATCATACTTACCTGCTTGTAGATCCATCCTAAATAAAATTAATCCCCATCCTCCAAACCCGTGACTCGCTTAAAGTTATTGAAGTTTATTTGTTTCCATGTGACATTGCGATTTTCTCAAAATGGGAAAAAATGACATACGGGTTTGTAGAATTAACCCGACGACTTCCCATAGGCTTAAGCAAGCTTGTCTAACACATAACAAGTTTGTTTCATCAAGTATTTCCACCTTCAAAATGTACTACCAGCAAATTTAACACGTAAACTAAAAGTTCATATTTACAAAAAAATTGGTTTTCTAAAATGATTGGTAATTTCAGTCGTGCTATAATATATGTGTAGTCATTAAACCGTTAGTATCATATTAATAATTGCTGCTTAACAAGCTTTTGACTATACTTGAAGTGACATTTTGTCCTATTTCATTCTTGTTCAGAGAGATTACTTCATATGGTAAAAATTAAGATTAAATATCCCGAGAACATCTTTTTCTTACTATTTAATTATTGTCTGGGACATAAAAGAACATCGCCGACTTTTTTGCACGATATAACACAAAGTGAAACATTCCCAAATGATGCATAAACGCGCAACTTCTCAGACATGTGGATAAAGAGTAAAAAACAGATAAAAAAGACAACCATATCCTCTACCAACCAACCTAAATGGCTGAAATAAGGAGTCATATATATAACAAAAGTCTGGATTCCAAAACATAAATCGTCAAAGTGTACCGAACTAAAATGGTTTGTAGCGTAGCTAATAATTATCCAAGGAGGTGAACCGATCCTGAAGCCGACAATAAAACGACAATAAACCAGTTGGTACTGGTACATTCGAATAAAACTCGGCTACATAAGGAAAATGAAAATTGTATAAACGAGCGCCAGCATAAATATTACAAGCATCAGGTCACGAAAAGGATCACATGGGGCCAGTTTTATAGACTAATCTTAGTTAAGATTGCTTTTTTTTAAACTTGGAAATCTTCCAAATGGTATGCAGATCAGACATTTGCCTTTAATATCCGACAATCGATCCTCGAATCAACTAGAACTACCACTGAATGTGTTTAAACACCCCCACAGAGTCCGTTTTTTAAAAGCTTAATAACTTTGAAAAAGCCATTTAGGAGATTTTGTCAACAGACAATAAAAATTTACATTATGCGCAAGAAGACCTAACGCCTAATGTGCTGGTAAAGTTTTGCAAACATCCAACAAGCTATTTAGGAGAAGAAGCGCACGCAAGATTTTGTGTATGGACAAATTTGATGCCTTATAGAAGACGTGTATAATGCCACTTTTTTATATCGTAAGCTTTGCTTATCATAAAATTTTATGACATTTTGCATTTTATTTATGAGTCATCAATTAAAATAATGAATGGACTTAAATATGTTAATGGTGTATATGCCTATGGATGTCTAAAAATGTAGGTGGCCGATTATTAAAGTTGAGCAGTGTATCTAGATTAGCATCCATGGAAATATTATCCCATGCCGTCTATGTTCAGTTGTTCTATGTGATTTAGTTTAAATGTATTTTGACAGGCGTTTGGCATCACATATGATCTTTCCAATAAAATTGGCTGGGATATCATACTTCTATCACAGTTCTCTCCTTATGGAATTCATTCATGTTATGTTTGCGCTATCTGATTCATGAATATCGGACCAATATTCTGACGTTGTTGATTTGAATGAGATAAGACACAATAATAATTTACATTAGTAAGGTCACATTATCGCATCATGTATAAACTCACAAGTATCTTTATCAGTCATAAAACCAAAGCCTTGTACACTATACCCTGAAAAGTATAGATAAAAAGCATAAATAAATTAGTAATCCAAATTTCTAATGCTCCCCCCTGGCACATATTTTCAAATGAGTATTGGTAATATTTAGACAGAAACAAAATTCGCGCTTGTTACGTCATCGCTTGAAAAAAGTAATTGAATCGTGAATGATTTTACAATACAATTACACAAAATATTGCAAATACAGTGCTCACTTTGAAGAGCAACACTTGTCGGAGTCGCAAAAAAGTGTTATTCTTTGGAGGGAGTTGTTCGGAGGGAACTGATACATTCGCGACAGGCGTAATTTATTATGTGTACATTTTACTGTCATCAGTTGGAAGGAATTGGTCTTTGAAGATGACTGTATGTGCACTGTATGTGTAAAATTGTGAGAGTAAAATTTTGAGCACTCAAAACAACAAAATATTCAACAAGGACACAGAGGGCACTGGAAATTTGTTTGAGTATAAATAGAATGTGCTGCAGTAAGAACAGTGTCAGAAGCGCCCGCCTACGTAGCCATATATATGGCACTATAATCCACTGTGCTTGCGTTAGGTATTTAAATGTCGTATGTGGTCCGTAGTTGGGTTAATTTGACTGTTAATGGTATCATGACGCGCGTATCCGGCCAATTATCACAATATCGGAGCTCTATTTCTGTTGCAATTAGACTCCATCACGATGCAACTTAAGATTACTGGTGGGCGTCGAAACCTGCTCAGAAGCAAATTAACTATAATGCTTTTGTTCGAGACATCTACCAAAATAATAATTACAATCATGTTATCAAAATCCCAGTTATACACACATTTTGCGGTGTCCAGTTAAGGACATGTTCCATGAGTAATTGGTGTCGGATGTCTATACGAAATAACAATACAAATGTAGTTTGACATATAATTTTGACATCTATGTTATGAACGTGAGCAAAACAAATGATTTTATAAAGCATTCTCCGAAAAAGTATTTTAAAACTGACATGTGCAAACACATATCTTGATTATCGTTTGCAGGGTAATGCTTAATTACCATTCTTTTTCAAATATCTCAAATATATATATTACAAATGTGTGACATGTTCTCCTGAGGTATTTTTGTGCTTCCTAATATTTCACGGAGAATACACAGAATGTACATATTTGTATCACTACAAAACCCCGCGTCAGATCTTTAAATATTGAAAAAAGTAGTAAAACCGGCGATTAAACGAAGTGGAAACTTTGGGTATTTCATTACTTGTAACGTTTGTGGTTTTATCGTCAGTAGCATCCATGTGCTTATCTATTTATCGTGATAAAGTGTAAATCCATATTAAGCTCTCCATATATTTTTGCTGCAAGCCAAATTAATATGTTGTGAGACGAACCAGCACGTCGTCACAAAAACATTAGTGAATTAAGCCATCAAATTGCGTTGTAATTGATTTGTTTAAGGTTATTGGTATGTTAAACCCTCATCTCATATCTGGAATATTAAATTTCTTCCCAAACAGTTTCTATTGTTATTGGAGAACTTCTAACATTTCACTTTTTAATTCGGGAAACCTCCCAATATCAATAAAGCAGACAGCGTGCCGACAAAACAGATTAGAATGAATGATCTAATGCACTCCACTACTGGTTCTTGGATATTCGTGTAGAATTTATATAAACATTATTGGTCCCTGAATTAATCCGCACAGAAATAATACTTATGATGCAAAGGAATAAAATATTAAAGATACAGATTATCCATTAGGTTTTGGTATGGTAAACACAAACAACGTTTGTAGAGAATGTGACAGAGGGCCTCAATGGTCTAGTGGTTGGGGTCTCTAACTAGTAATTACTATCTCGTTGCTGGTGTGAATTCTAATCCGGGACCAAATGTCGTATATAAGGAAACTGTCCAGCTGGCTTACGGAAGGTTGGTGGCTCTTACAAGATATACGTCAGGGATCTCCCTCCACCAGTCATATAAACCTGAAAAAGTCGTCAAACGACCCTAGCTAGGGGTACGAATTTAAACCCCCGTGAAAAAGAGGATCATGATATTGATTATTTAGTTTTTCATTCTTAAAAGAAAATGTGTATATGAATATTTAGCCGTACCCAGTGTAACTGATAAAAAAGAAATGAATATAAAATCACTCGTGTCTCACAAACTACTATGATGTCATATCCACACTTGTCCCAATCTTGCTTAATAATGAAACATTAATTTTGCGATGTAGACCTTTTCATCAATAGTTCATACGTCATAAGTTAAGGGAGATTTGGCTGTAGTTTCACTGATACGATGAATACACTTGTAAACCTCATTCGTATTAATTTATAATATTATCATAATTGTCATTAATTGGACATAGAACAAAACAGTCGTAATTGAATGAGAGGGAAGACTGATATTTTTACGTGCCACACATTTTTTCCAGTTCAGATAATATGCAATGTTAGTTATACGGACCTCATGTATGAGAGTCCAAACATGTTATCTTATCTGTGATGTATATATTGAAGATATCGCGCCTAAGGCTCTTCGTCCTTGACCGCTAATAATTCATGTAGAGAAATTGGTAGACGTTACTTGTTTAGTCATTACTGAGTTCAGTGTCCAATTGGTCAGGGTCAATTGCCAAAATGGTATATAATTCAATGCCGATGAAAATTTTGTAAAACCTGGTAAAATGTATTATATAACCTAACTGCTTATAAACATGATATAGTTTTCTTAATTGAATGAATTCTCAAACATAGAAGATACTATTCTATTCAGAAATATCAAGCTTAAAACATGATGCATATTGAATGGATATAAATGTGCAAAGAGGTACCTTCTGGTTTTCGAAGCATATTTCTTTGTTTGAATTCTAAATTTCAAATTCAACGAGAAAACTTTATGGACACGGAAAAAGGGAACCAATGAACTATGAATAATTCATATAATCTCTAATTTAATGTATTATGTATGCTAACACCACAATCACATCAGTTACTCTGATAAATGATATGTTTACATGTACCGTTTTTTTTCTCATGAGTATTTAAACGACAAAATAATTCAGTTTGAAAACAATGGACATGTAATTTGGTACTTCACCGGCGTATATCATGCCATGAACACATCATACATTAACAATGAACATTAACTTCAAACAAATATTACATAGCATGCCTTGTTACCATGAAGCTAAATTAACAAAAACATTGCTTAACATTTTATCTCTGAATTTGAACACTAACCCAATTACAATTTGATTATCAAAGTTCATTTCCTTAATAAATTGTTGTTAAACACGGCGTGATACAGCTCTTCTCTTGTTTTGTCATATAATTATTCATGTCCTGAATGATTTTTGTCGATGGATTGGCACAATGCTTGAAATGTTTAGTAAAGACTAGAAGGAGTAGATTTAACAATAGTGCTACTGTTAGGATTTGTTCATGATAGCATTTTATATGTAATTTCTTTGGTTCATGATAGCATTTTATATGTAATTTCTAACTAAAATTACTAAAACTGCATTATTACATTCTGATGAATTTCTATACTATAACAATAGAAGCGGGTACTGTTTCAAAATCTGAGGAATCTTAAACACTTAATTTAAGCTCCTGAATATGTTTCGTAAAGACCCATGCCTAATAGTCCTATACATTATTACAATCTATGTGACGTGGCTGGTTATTTCACTGGTAACGACACATTTACAATTCTACAAATGAATTTTAAAAAACAAAAAAGCACATGTAATACTTGGCCCTAACGAATATAAACAACCTGCTGACACTCGTATTTAATACACCATAAAAATGAAACTGTAATGATATGAAATAACTTAAAACAAATTACTTGTAACAGGTTACAGTAAAACACTCGAAGTATTTCCTGCACAGTAGTTTATGGATTTCGGTCAAACATCAAGCTGTTACCATTTATTATTTGGCTGCGGTTTACAATTTACATTTAAAAAGTAAAGTAAATAACGACATACTGTACCTAACTTTAAAAGTAGTTGACAGTAACATGTTCCCTGGTTGATAGCATTATCATTCTTTCTCTTGTATTTTGACATAATGTATGATATTCAGAAATTAGGAATATAAACTACGCTCATTTTTGAGTTGTATCTCATTGTATATCCTCTGAACAAATAGTTTGTGCTTAATAATTGTTTACCTTACGAATAACAAGATTAAATCACGTTTCAGCCGAACCCCTCAAATCCGAACCTTTCCAATCCGGAATCCTCTCTAAATCGAACACGTCTGCTGGATCCGATTTTTTATTATTCATTAAATGTTAAAAACTTTTGGAATCCGGAACCGCTGAACCGCTGTATTCCGAAAACCTCTAATCCGAACAGTTTTGTCAGTACGAGCTATTTCGGATTAGAAGGGTTTTACTGTACCACGGACATTTGACTGGGCCTCTTTGTTCGAGTAGTTATAATGTCTGACTTGTAATCATTATCCTCGCACTAATGTGAGTTCGAATCCCATCCGGGACAAACATTTCGCAAGTGAGTAAGCTGCTAAACCTGAAAAGTTGCCAAATGACACTGGCTATTGGTGCAACGTCGAACCTCAGCAAAAAAAAAACAAACATTTGACGCTGTGTAGATTAGAAAAAAATAATTTTAAAAATTTTGATAAATATCCGAAAATGTCTTCCTTATTGCAGTGACTGGTTAATCTATTTTCTGTCTTGATACATTAATTAGATTACTAATATATTATTTTATTCAGAGACCTTTTGCCTATATTACCTCTAACAAATATATCATGATTATTATTTGGCTGCGTGGTGTAGAACGTGACATTTCCAAATGTCAAACTTAACCTGCAGATCATCAGACAAGCGTACTTATCGTTTTCAGTACGAAATCGTTTTATTTCCTTTACTATTTTGCAAAAATACTCATCCATTCTGTCCACAAGAACAATGCTGGTGTTGCTGTCAACTCTATCCAACAATTTCTCATTCTATTTATAACACATGTAGGCTACGTGGTATTTTGCAGAATACAGCTGTTATTTCCTCAAAGTATCTGTGACATTAATGTCGCTATGTTGATGTGAGATTCTGAATAATTCTTAGATATTCGGATACAAAACGAACTCATGTAGAAACCACACGCACATCGTCTATTCGGTTACCCTAGTATCTCAGGTTAAACTTGTAGTGATGTCAACAACCAGTTTCACCTTCTTCAATCTAGAGACTGATATATTGTCAGATTATAATCATTAATTCTTTGCTCCATTTCCACCTGTCTTAATTTCCCAGCTTTCTATTTTTTTCGTGGTTTTATTCTGATTTTGTCGCAATTTTATATTTTCTACATTATTGTTGACAACGCCTAGGCGTCAAAAATGCATGTTGGTTTTAAATATGTTGAGAAAAACGAACCTGAGGTTTGAGTTTTATAACCTCTGACCCAGTTCTTCCTCTATCAGAGTCAAAACAATTTTCAGAACAAAAACATCTTTTACACGGTAATGATGGCATAATTATATTAGTTTTGGATAAGAATGTACGCTGTAAATGCTAATTGTTGAAGGTCAGTTAATGGTCTTTGACCCGAACTGAACTATAAGATTGCCAACTTGATGAAACTATGCTTTATTTGTCATTTTCTGAGTTCAACATAATGGTTGTCAACAATGGTTATTACCATAGCTTTCAGCAATTTTGATAATGTCTAATGTTCAATTTCCTACCAGTCTTTAAAATTTAGGCTTACTGGTGAGCTTTAAAGACTTAATGGAATTAATAAAATACATATACACTTTGTATCTGATAATATTAATATAAAATTCAAATCTAAAATGGTACATTTGACATCATCTAGGGTCCCCTTCTTAGCTATATCTATACTAAGATATAAATTTTCAAAAAGGTTGCTACATCCTGGTGGTAAATGAAATGTGTTTTTAATCTGTTGCTTTAGGAATCAATTATCGACTGGTTAAGTTAAATGTCTAAAATATGTCCCATCAGCCATGTCTTTTTAAGTTGAAAACTGTCATCTTAGCGAATGGTATGTTCATGAAACCGGTCCCTTTAAGGGGCTATTGGGTCCAGTAAGTTGCCAACACGCAAATGATCACAAATAAAGCAGTTAACTAAACATCTGATACTGAATAAGCTATTTTAACAAATACATTAAATCATATTCTAAAATATCCATTGCGCCTTACTTCAGGATAAATTCTAAATCTGACATACCAATTTGTTTCTAGAAATTATTCTTAATTTGATTGTTCTGATATATTTGATTGTTGTGGTCTTACAACTCGCATTATCAGATAGGGGAACATAATAAGTGGTCGAGCAAATGTGTTTTGAGTTGATGGGTTTTGGGAGAAGGCAGTATTTCTTGGAGGGTAAGATTTTCGTATTTTTAGGAATCATTTTCTTATCAATCTCGTATGCTCAAGATGATCCCTTAAAGCCGCTCACTAATGCAGCCACCAAACAACATATTCTAGACAAGACGTTCGAAGGATACGACTAGATTCATCGGTTCTGATAAAACAAAATTGAGAATTTACTGTTTAGCTCTATCGACCCTTGAATATGGCTGAGCGAACATCGTTTGGACTTGAGAAAGCACCAAGGTTACTCCAGATTCAAGTTCAAGAAAATAGTCAGACCATGTTATAACAACTGAACAAAGCCAATAAAACATTTCATCAAGCGGCTTCAATTTGCTGTATAGTGGTGTTTACAATTATAACTTACTTAGATATTCCACCGCTAATACACTATGAAGCGTAATTCATCCAGGCAGGAAATAAGTTGTCTGACATAATATACTGCTTGGTAACTTACATAATTACATACTTAGGCGTCTATTCGACTTGAACACGCATAACCCACTAAATATCCAATATAAGTAAAGTATTTGTAAGACAGTTACTGTCAATTAAATTATACAAAGTTGGATTTATTGAAATGTTTACGTTGTTAAGAATAATACAAGTGCTATAACAAGCGCTGCAGAAGCAAGGGCAGATAGATGAAAATGTTTCTATTTATGCCTATAATTAGCGACATTATGTAGGTACTTTTCAATATAGACAAATTGCGAAACTTATTGTTTTTGATAACGTGTATTAAGGCGTATATCAAAAAGTACCCAATATTTAACCCGACAGACCCAATATTTTTCAGCCGGTTTTAGTCAAAGTTTTCTTGCCATTAGTTTCATGTTTGTTGGACTCAACCTCCCAATTTGAAAATACTTGTTTGTGTAATTTCTGCAAATGTTCACGTATTGTTTGCTACATGTTTCAGTACAAAAACCTCCTTTACACGGCAATGATATAACAATCTCCAAACATAAAAAAATATTTGAAAACAAAATTGCCGACCTACTGAGCCTATATCTTTTAGAGACGTTAATAGAAACATGGTAGTTTTTTCCCTTATAGTCTCCAGTATTCAAGCTAACACAATCCTTTCATCTAAATTGAAGCTCAGTCGCGTCTTAATAAGAATGTAAGTCATTGAGTATTTTCCAAACGTTTGAACAATAACTTTATGATCGACCAAATCATGAATAAGGTGAAGATTATAAGAACAGTTGTTATAATTTATTTACCCATAGTAGTCGAAGCAAAACGTTGATAAAAACGAAAAAAATAATTGTATAATTGAAATCGATGTGGATATAGAATTGATTATTTGATAATATGCTGAATGCATCAAATATAAGCGTTTAATAGTTTGTGCTTTTATGTATACAATAAATGAACGTGGTAAGTATTATTGCACTTTCTGTCCACTAAATATTCATTCCTACTGACGTTTTTACTTTACGCAATCTAGTTAATTGAGTTTTGTCCTCGTGATTGAGATAGCTTCTTGTCTAGACACTTATCTGCAATTTCAAATGAACGGACGTAGATAGAATTGAATGAACACTCAAGGACATTACGCAGGACATTTTTTGAATAACTTATTAAGATAAAAAAGTCAGTGTGAACCAAAGCGATTTTTTCCACAAGGTAGACAAAAAAGCAGAAAAGACTTTCATGGGTAGTGAATTCATTCTTTTTTCATGCAGTTTGTTTACTTCTACCAGTCAAAAGTTGAATTCGGAATTGCATTGTTCCCAGAAATGTAGTAGGTTTTTTAAAATATGTCAATATACTTAAATAATATCAAAATATGGAGACTGTGTTTTGCCTTCCATTTTTGTTTGATCCTATGTGTTGGTAGTATGTTTGGAGTATGGGGATTTTGGGGGAAGGTAGTATTTTTTGGAACGTGGGATGTTTTGTATGTGTTTTTTTCAGGAAATCTTTTCTTATCTGTATTCCTATTATGTTTAGTGTTGTTTTATGGTATTCTAGGGTTACAAACTTGAATCCATAGATAGGTTAATGTTACCGAAATAAATATTTATAGGCAACCATGTCGACATAAATCTAAGTCTCTCCTCTTGACAGACTTTGTAAATCATGACAAATGACAGTTTACCGATACACTTCAGATACGAACCGTTATATGACTTGACGTATGATAGGATCAAGACGATACTGTGAAAATAATTGAACATTAAGTGTTGTTTGGCGAATGCTTTTTTTTGTAGGAGAGGATAACCGTCATTATGTTCTAGTATACACCGTCTTATGAATATTACCGTTACACTAAGTGTTTGGAGCCAGATACGGAAGCTAATAATGACATACAATTACAGACAATAGATCCTTTCAATTGCCAGTGTGTACGTACATTCTACGAAACATTTTTTTCACAATGAAGATATTTTCATATTATCTACTACATTCACAACATGCAATTTTATTGCAAGTTTTGTTATCTTGATTCAAGGTTATATTTTGAAGAAAAACAAGACCAAAGTCCAAAGTGATATAGCATTATTCACGTACAAATACATGGTATACAACATCATTAACGGTCAGCTATCTAAACGTTATGCTGTTTGTGCATTATCTTGCGAATATACAAATAGAATATTTAGAATATTTACTTTAAATGATCACGTGACAAGGTGAATACCCTCTCTTTGCAAATACCGAGGATATGCACATTTACGACAGTCATGCATCGGCAAAGTGGTGCTTTGCATTTCAGTCAAACAAATATAAAGCATATTGTTGGGTACGACTGAGCAGACTTATAACATTACGGATAAGAACTTATCATACAATGAGTTTGACATTTCTATGATTATCTTCACAATGAACGCTGAATATAGATAAGAAACGGATTCCTTGAATGAACCACGTACGAAAAATCCCACCTTCCCAAAAATACTACATTCTCCAAAACCCACCAACCACAAAAAATCAAGCACAAAGAAGATACAAAGAGGGATGGATAAAATACAGTAGCGCCATAGAACGGTAGCATGTAGCAAGCTAAATAGTGATTAAACTGTCTAGTTTTTTGAGTATAGAAGAAATGCAACTATACAATCAGAACTATTCCTGGTATATTAGGAATTCATTTGAAATGCAGATTCTCTTTCAAGCAAATAAAACGTCCATAAAACTGTCATTATATACTTTTAGCATTTACGTTTTTTAGTTAACCCAAATTAACAAATTAGATAGGTGACAACTTCACGCCACAGAAAGATTTTAATTGAAACTTCAAACAATCAAAATTATTATAACATACACACAAATAAATTAAGTCGGATTTGTAAAGCGAATCATGTCATCAGTTATTCGTAGTTAATTGGTATTCAAGGAACGAATGAATAATTCAAATACATTGTAATTTATGGTTAAGAATATGATTTCTAGAAAAAAACACACACAATCAAAACTTCCCCAAAATATAACCAGACCCAAAAACAACCGACCCTATTGATTGTCATACTAATTGGCGGGTATTTGAATATGCACGCAATTTGAAATTTGTAACTACAGCCTATACGGCATGTTACACAGAATATTAGATTATCAACTTTACTAATCATCCCCTTGAGATATACCTACCGCTTGATAAAGTATTTGAATTATTGTGAAGATGGCCTCCAAAGGTGTAATAGAAACTTAATGTAAATAGTCATTAGATCAAGTACTTGATCACGTTTCCTCTAACAGCATGTAATAGCATCTTGCGTTTTTTATTGCGTCGAGTACTTAGCGACAAGCCTACTTGTAAGACAGAAAAGGCATTGAATCAACATCTTAATGAAAAGTTCTTGTTCGTTAATACGCAAAAACAGAAATCAATTTATTTCACATTAAACTATCGTTCATTCAGCAGCGAGACGTCCATGAAATATAAACAACAACAACCCGCGGCCTTAGTCATTAAGATAATGTAATATAGCTAAATGATGTGCAAAAAATAACATTCCATTTGCAACTTTACTAAATACAACACACGCTTAATCCATTTAAGAAGAAATAATGGCTTGTGTCTAGGTGTTTTGTAATTAAGTTGAATTTCTATGCAAGATAAGTCGCTCATGAATTAAAATGATTTTGATGTAGCATGTAATTGCGAATGACTAACCACAAATAATCATTTCAAGTAACGCTTCAACACCGTATTTTGTGAACCTGCTTAGGGCAAAAATTAAAAATGCCTAAGTCTACGACAGAAATGTCGACGACACAAATCCCCGATTTGTTAATTGTATAGTGTTACACACGTTTTTATTTTCACAGGGGTTTAACGTCGCACCAGCAGCTAGCGTAATTTGGCGACTTTTTTCTTTTTTAACGTTGGAGGGAGACCCAAGGCGGCGTACACCTCGGTAGAACCAATGACCTTCCGTAACAGCTTTCTCTCATGTGAAATTTCGAACTTACAGCTACGAGAGACTAGTGATTACTAGTCAGAGACCATAACCACTCGATCACAGAGATCCCCCAGTCTAATACAAACATAATGATTGGTATATGAAATTACTCGTACAACTGGCTGATATATATGTTTGTAAAATGGGAATATTTTGAAAGAATTTCTGCGATCAAAGAGTTGAATAACAATTTGCAATGATTTAAAACACAGACAGAAAGTAATGCGTTATTCGCACATAAAAGTAATTAATCACAACTGTTTTTATTTCACAGACCATGTTACATTTTCAAATTTGTTATCCTGACAAATTCGATGCTGCGAAACGCGTAAAATGGGAAATAATACCAGGGAGAAAATGAGATTAAACCGCTGCTGCATCTGTGAAAATAATGAGAAATATGTTGTTTTCAACTAGAGCACTTAATCCCGTCCAATTGATACATACACAATGATAGCACATGCATATTTAGTTCCTTACAAACATCAGTATGGATTATAGCGATTTTGGCTTTGTATACATATTCGCGAGAGCCGATACAACTTTGTCGTATGGTTTAGCGCAGATCTCTACGAAGTACAAAGAGGTTAGAACTTGGAGACAGTCGCTATCACGCGTCTCTAGTGAGTAGTAGCCTGACGGCCGTCCGGACACACGCGAACTCAAAGCCCCCGCGGAGTGAGTAGAAGCCCGAAGGCTGACCTGAGACACCCTAATTCATCGCTCCGCGGAGTAATTGTCCAAAGGCCGACCGGAGACGCGCGAACTTGTAGCTGCGTGGAATCAGTAATTGCCCGAAGGCCGACCGTAGACACACTAACTCATCGCTCCGCGTTTTTTTTATATTAACACGTTTTTATATTTACATATTAAGAATAAAAGGAAGTTTAATGAAATTCATGACTATTTTAAAAACAAGGTAGACTATGCTGAAGTAATTAACATTAATCATTCGATATTCAACACTATAGAAAGGAACACTCACACAATCTATCTTACATTTTGGAAATTTCAAATAATGAATAAATTGATTCAATATCATGTACACAGTTCAAAATGCGATTCGCTCGTTCATTTGATTAAAGCATAATAGGATGCTGCAGTATGAATCTGCTTATTTCATTTTGCACTGTTCGTATATATGAGACCTGATTTACCTTGTATAATATAATCTGAATTTATGCGTAATTGTATTATTAAGCGTCATAATTTACATAACGTCTGTCTATTGTCTGGATACTACGCAGTATAAATAGTCGTGAAGAAATTAGACTTCAATTTTCTAATGCCTTATGCCCCATTTGTCACTTACACAGACAGGAAAATCTTTTTTTCACACATATAGTTATCATTTTAACCCAGACAAATATTTTCTGTTTCTTTGTATCTTAATAACCGCTTGTAAGTTGTCTAATTTTTCGTATTGTGAATTGGTTGAGCAAGTTTTTCGCTTGGTATTACGGAAACTCTTTCCTAAAGAGGATAAGCTTTTTTATAATTTTAATTATTAGTAATAATTTTTTTTATTTTTTTCTGTCGACCCTAGAACTTTTTTTGGTCTGGATCAGTTTTTTCTTGCCGATATTTCATTTTCATATGAACTTTATCTCCGAGCTGAAAAAAAACATTCGAAAGAAAGTTCTGCCGACCTACTGACCACAAATTGTATGGGTGGTGTTAGCAGAAACCAGAATTTTTGGCCTTTGGCCTCGCGATTTTGTTTAGACTTTTAGAAAACTGAGTGAAATTAAGAAAATCTATCAGGTTGAAACACTTTTTTTTATTAAAGTTTGTATGTCGGATGATTTCGCATTCTCTAAATATAAATTGAAGCAAAATTATCAATAATTTAAATTTCATCTGATCAATTTTCGTGCGGAAAGAAATGCAATATAAATTCAAATCTCGTAAAAAGAAATTGCAATCTGAAGAAATTCTATCTGTCATAATATTTTTATGTTTAATTTAACAAAAAAAAAACATTATTACATTTCTTAAAATAATGATTTTATTCTGCCGCGAATGCGAAGACTTGCAATTTGAACTGCACTGTAGAGAAAACGCGATTAAATGTTCATTGAATTTAAGAAGGAAATAGAATTGCTGCAAGCAGAAAACGCCAAATTGATAAGTTCAATGAAGCACTCTGTATAATTATTTCTCTTAAGGTTTTTGTTACCAAAAACCTACTTCATGTCTTCATTTAATGTGGAAAACTTATTAACGTGAAGACACATTTGAACAGTGTACCTTTATTTTTTAATTAACTTTACGCAGTTTTTGACTGTATGTCATGAATGATTGGTGTAACGGAGAGATAGGTGAAGGAAATGTTAACAAATTCTAATGAATGATGAATGACTAACGCCGAAACAAAAACACAACATGAAATAAATTTCTACATTATGAAAATTTAACAGTCGTAATAACACTTCTGGTACAAATACTTTCTTGTTGAATATCTAAGGTAACGCTTGGCTGTAAGAGATTCACAGTCCTTTTGACGTGGACTAAAGAAATTAGGGCATTGGCTTAATAACTGTGCGTTTGGTGCTATTCAGTTGTATACGAAATTAATACGGTATATTTTAGACAATAATGAAAATAATCGTCTGTTTCGAAGAAAAAGTCGAGTTATAATTACTACGGCGTCGTCCTTGTCGAGTAAAAACTTCATACAGAAAGCTATATTTTTAGAGTTTTTTAACTTAAAATATCGGTCAAAATTGCTTATTAGATAGAATGATGTAAAACAGACGAGCGTTGGCGCCGTTCTGTGGAGCTCTTGTTTTTTAATTGTGCAATATGGGAGTTAATAAGGCGGACGGCGATCTATTAGAATAGGTACGAATTTATTTAGTGTGTAAGCCATATTGACGGACTTGATGTTTTCGCGCTGTAGAACTATGTTTGTATGAGGTATAGAGATAGAGCTATATTAGAGATTGCTGTGATGGTTTATTTAATAATGTATGATATTGTGCCTGTGGCAATTCTTGGGAATTAGCTTTAACATTCTGCTCTCTTTCTTTCAACGAACTAGGACATCAGAAGCATTAATATTTCATGCATTTAACAAAGTAATTTGGCTTAAAAATGCAAGCAGCATCACACTTAAACTAAATACTTGGCCTCAAGCTCATGAGAACATTTTCATTCACAACATTATTTTAAGTGCGCAAAGGTTTTGCCCAACAGTTGTTTTATGTGTTTAAATTTAAATCTTCCGGAAGCAAAATATTTAGAATTCCGTACATTATTCATTTCGTAATGATTTTAACGTTACTTGGTACTAAATTTCGCAGCAAATAACACAATTTACAAACATATCAACGTGCTAACAAAGATGAATGGACGAAGCGTAAGGTTAATTGGCAAAAACAATAATGCATCATTTTTGCATTAAGAAATCAATCATTTACAGCGTGGTGAATGAATATTTAAACACATAATCACTTCATATCATGTGTCGTTAAAGCCATTTAACATGTTTTGATGAGCTGCTGAATTAAATGGATTGTTTTATGTGAAACAAATATTCAAGCCAATTGTGTAGAAAATTGATAGAAAATTTATATATGTGTTTTATAATTTAATTAAATTCCAAAAAGACTTGAAGAGCAGGGGTATGCCAATAGAAACGGCACCTGATTGCCACAGACAGGACCAGATGGAGAGCCTTTGCAGTTGCCTCAAGCGCCAGAAGCAGGAGGATTAAGTGAGTGTGTTTATAATTTAGGAATTAAAGTAGTCGTTCAAAGATTTGAAAAAAACGTATGTTTACATCAGAGCTATTGAAGACAACATTTTTATATTAATTAGGCAGCAAATCGATCGATTACAAAATTAAAACAGTTCTATAGTGAGCTGCCAAATGTCAACACATTTTCATGTATATTCATGAATTAAATTAATTGCGAGTATGATACAAAATATTCCCATTTACAAAATGCTAGTAATATGACCATGAAAAGATACACAACCAAAACTTTTGAAAGAAACATAATATTCATTTGAGTGAATAATTTATTAAAATCTAATAAAATGTCTGTATTTCGATGTGGAGATATCAAATGGTTCTAGACAGCTGATCGCCGAGTTACAAGTCCAGCGAACTAACCACTAGAGGACAGTCGCGGCTGGTGAGTTTGTACTTGGCGTTTTTTGTATTAATAACATTTTACAAAGCCGCGGCCGTGGTCCAGTGGTTAGTGCGTTACACTTGTAACCCGGAGATCGGGGTCGATTTTCCTCCATATTTTGAGAAGTTGCCGACTCCTTGTGGAAGGGTAAGTTAGTACTGATTAGTATAAAGTTCAGGAAAACTGGTTAAGTGAACCGGTTGCCGTATATAACTGAAAAATTGTCGAATCAATATGTCACATAAAAAACAAATAAAAACATTTTACAAATGTTAATTACAGATGGTCTAAAGATGGATTACTGTGTTTCGTGCAATAAATATTAATGTTTCTGGTGCTTTAATTCGTGTAATGACACTAGAGGTAAAGTACAGGATAAATAAAGAACTATAAGATTGAATTTGCACTGCGGGCGTACGGGAAAAAAAACACAATATCCTTAAAACGTTAATTCAAGGGGGGGAAAGACAAAAATGACAGATGATAGGACTCAGTACTTGTTGTGTGTATGTTCATGGTTTTACTAACAATGTAAATACAATGCTGAAAAAGTTGTTTATTCCAACAAATCAATCATTGGTAATGTGGATGTATCACCATGCGTCGCAATTTTACGACTGCTGTAAGATGGTCGTAAGAATCATCGCAGCATTATCAAATCTTTGATAATTCTGTCGTAGTCCATCTCTGTACAAATATGGAGATGATTCACAGAAAACATACATCCCACCTTCCCCAAAATATCAGCTTCGCCAACACTCATTGACCCAAAACCCACCAATTACATAGGAACATAAAAACGTGATAGTTTGACTTTAAGTGCACCAAAATCACTACATACGTATACTATATTTATCCTAAGGCACGCATAATTGATGTATACATCATCTTCTTTAACATAATGTCTGTCTAGTTGTCTGAATTCGATTTAAGAAGAATCATCGCTCGGAAAATAGATTTCAATTCGCTGGCACAATTAGCTCACTCCTTAATCATAATGAATACAATTAGAAAAAAATGATAAAATGCCACCCCAATGTTAGCATTAAGTAATTTAGTCAAGTCGTTCATAACGTCTTTCGATTTCAGTTTAAGTCTGTGAAACTGTTAATAATTATTTTAAGTGAATTCCTTACCAAATATCAAAGTTTCAGCAGGCCAAAGGGAAATATGGTTCTTATAAATAAAACATCAAACCGATTTAGAGGATTAACTTGAGAGTATATTATAGATTATAAAGTGTAGTGGATTCCCAAGAAATGTCACGTGAAAAAAATGACATCGTTTTGCACAGTCTACATGACTATAAATCTTCCAACCACTGCATTATAATACAACGGAGCATCGTAAAAACATAAATTAAGGATTTTAATACAGTAACAATACGGACAACTTTCACATAAATCTTATGACGAGCATTGACATGAATCATAATTATCGTCAAACTATGGTCACATGGAGAGGTTTTAAAAGGCGTTTACAACGTTTGTTTTTTCATTGAAAATCGCTTCGTATATGTACGTGTGTGTTGTAATATTCGCCTGTGGCACCTCTGCTTTTGATTAAAGAATTTTACTGGTTTTAACGCTGTTTTTTTTTTTTAAAAAATCAGTTCAGTTCCCCTAAGGAGTTTTCCTTCTAACCAGTACTAACCATTCCACAAGGAGCTGGCAACTTCTCCACATATGGAGGAAAACCGGCATATTTTGACAAATTTTCATTGAAGGTTCTGCCGCAACTAGGATTTGAACCATGGCCTATCAAAGAGATAACAAACACAGTGGTCGGATATCTGTGAGTATTATGCGTTAACAGTTGCTATCTTCTGTGCCAAGATGTTTTAAGTGCTGAATATATTAAACCACTTTCCCAACCTCCAAATTACACAAAACCAGTCTTATGGAGTAATGAATACTGTCAAAGCCAGATTTTTTTCATGACACATATCTTCAAGCAGACAATTATCAAACTAGATGAGGTTTAGATGTACCAGACAGCTTACGAAATTATACAAATGGAGTTGTATATGCTAGAAACAAGTGTCTAAGCTGATGTGAATGTTCATTAATCAGTTCAGCAAATAAACATTAATAGGATGGCCTGTTTATATTAAAGTCTGGGTACGGGACTGAGATCTTGACCAAACAAGTAGAAGATCTATCACCGTATAATGAATTAAGAAAACATTTTCAGTGATCACTACGTCGATAGCTAAGTCTGACAGGGAAGTTTAGTTATCAGGACATTTCCATGTTTTTGTTCTTGCCATTGGGTTTAACGTCGCACTAACAGCTGGGGTCATTTAGCGACTTTACAGCTCTAACGGCGGGGGAAGACTCCTGGTGTACATAAGGATAGAACCACCATCCTTCAGAAAACCAGCAGAACAGCTTCCTGCCAGGTGAAATTTGGTCCCTGGATAGTTTTTGATTGTTGTATATTGTATATGACACAAACTTGTACCTTACTATAGTTTTATCTTTTATATCTATTATTACGCTCAGTACAGATGCAATAAAACCACGATATTGAGACCACATTGATAAACAATGAAACGGTCTGGTTATCAAATGTGCAAAACTACCGACCATCCGCGCTGTTTGAACACCTTCCTCAAATATAAAATTTGTTTGGTCCCGAATTGAATTCCAACTCACCGCAATTTTTATATCACTTAAGAATTTCAGTTGGTTACTTTGATCACATTAAAGAATGACTCAAACAAATTACTTTATTAACATGTTGAAATAAATCCATTGACAAATTAATCGTATCATGTTAAACAATCTCAATACCAATTTAAACAAATTAAGTGTAAAATATTGAATAGGTGTCCGGCACAAAAAAAAATGCAACCAATTTAAAAAAAAAACTTGCGTTTTTTATGTTTAAATGTATAAATTTAAATTCACCAGAGACATTGCCGCTTCCGCGATTGTTTAAGGTGGAAAGTAAAATGAAACCTTGATTGAAAAGTTTATTTGATTAGTTCTGGTTTATGAGCTTATTATGAAAAAAAAAACTGAATGGAATTTCCAGTGGTTTTGACTTAATCATGGTTCTGAGTTTATTTATGTTCAGGAAGGTTTTACTTAAGCATTATGTTGATGAAATATCTGTTTCTGTTTCACATCAGAAGTTTTGCACAAAAAGAAATGATGAGGAAGATTTCGAGATGTTCAAAGACGTTTGTGGATAGACTGTAAAATGTTTAAATATTTTTATGCATCCTCGTAAATTGTTACGACAGGAAAATTTTTAGAACAGCTTAATTATAAAATTATTGGATAGGTTCTTTCGTTAACGGTATAATCAGTTGATAAAATAATCGAAGTTGAGTCAATCGGAAGGTGTGGCTTAGAACTAACCAATCATTATGACATGACTTAGAACTAACTAATCACACGATATGGCTTGGAACAACCAATTGTAAGACATGCCTTAGAGCTAACCAATCCCAAGTATTACTTAGACCTAACTAACCGTTATGACTTGGAACTAACTAATTGTGAGGTATAGCTTGGAACAAACTAGTCATATGATATGGCTTAGAACTAACCAGTCGTATGATTAGGCTTACAAACTAACGGATTGAAAGACCTTGGGAACTGCACATAGCACACAATCTGTTTGATTTGCTTAACGCATTGCCAAAAAAAAACAAGCACAATCATTATTAAGTCTTGAATGAAGAAAGTGATCATGAGTCTGAATTTCTGATAAATAATTGAGCTGTATATAGATTATTTATGTCCGGTAATCAGCATCAGTCACGTGTAGTGCAGACTTAATTGTAAGTCAATGATCCAATAGCGTGCGTCCCAAGTTTAACATTGCGTCCTTAAAAGTACTACACTGAGTCGGACCTTCAACATGCCAAAATAAACTGGTTAACTGGAAATATACGCCAAATTACTGTTGAACCAGATATATGTTACGGGAGGTTAATGTTGCACCTACAGCCAGGGCCATTTGGCGACTTTTACGATTTTAACGGTGAAGGAAGACCACAGGCGCGCAAATACACAATACGCTTCTTGTACTCGTATTTAAATGCTGTTTTCAAAATGCTCTTTATAAAACATAATACATCATATTGAAATATTGCGATATCAACAATTACAATCATTACTAAATTAAGCATTTAAAAGTTATGGGGAGATTGTCAAAACTACGCCTAATGATAAATAGATATCTACTTTCTTCAGTTCAAGCATGATGAATAAATGAAGAATTCAAAAAAGTCGCCCCTGGATTGTTTCAAGAAATTATCAGATCGCTCAAGTTGCAAACTATATCAAACACACGAACTGCAAAGAATTACCAGCTGCAATTAATCAGATATTAATTCTACAATTCTAAAATCTTCGCTCTTGGCAACATTGTAGGCACACATGACAATATTGAATACAGGAAAACCTGTTTTACCGCTTTTACAGGATATACGGATAATGAATACAGGGAATTAAAATCAGTTCAACGGATCTATATTCTATTCTTCCTCGGCCCTGGTTACATTTTGTATCATAAATGAACTATCTGAATGCTTCTGGATTATAGCATATATCTGCAGACAATCTATTACTAAATGTCATTATGCTGAAGTGGTATTTAGAAGCTTGACTGACTCGATCGAAAACATTAGGTTTATTTATTTGCATTGTTCTATTATTCCAACATTCGGCATGACAGTATAATATCACAGACAGAGAAGACGGAGCGTCGATGGTATAAACACAATCTAGAACCTTCAATTACATTGAAAACAACAAACTAAACATTCGTCAAAATAAATTTCATCTAAATTGAAATTTATGTGATAAAACCATTCCGGATTTTAAGACAGATTATAAACTTAGGCACAGAACAAATTTTGTATTAATACCCATTAATTTTAAAACAATAATAAGACGCGAGTTACATAAATACGTCAATAAACAGTTCAGATGGAATTAATTCTTATAATATTCAGCGGTTGCATGAAGGTAGAATTGACATTGACACACAGGAAACAAAGAATAAAAGTCGACAAAACAATAGATTGTATGAGTGATTCGTCTCATGTTATTTATTCATATACTTTATCATCTTGGCAGAAAATGTTACCAACCAATTCAAATACGAACGAAACAATTCAGGTAGCTCTACGAATAAATAGTTTTAATTATATCAATGACGTTAAGGAAACAATAATCGCACGTGCGTTGTTTTATTATCAATCTTTACTAATTTCTCAGACATTTAGTAGAAACATTGGCATATGATTCATACCGAACTTAATTTTTCTGATATCATTTGTACGTTCCTGATTTGCAAGAATAAGTCTGGTTCCGTTTCCACCTTCTATAGTACTACTGGTATTTATGATTATTTGCAATGAGACAATTTTGTAAATGCATATTTGCAGTATACCTAATTTAATACTGGTTCCATTGCGACCGATTAATTAGCTTCTATAATGGAAAAAGCTTCACGTCTTTAAATAAGATAAATATCTCGTTCGGCATAATAACCAAAACATTCACTTCTGCAGAAACTTCAGATTATAATAAGAGAATACAGTAAAGTGCAAGTTCCATTTTGTAATTAATGTTCCACTGTTTATATCAAGATTTTGTGACCTGGAATTTCTTTGTATTGGGGGATTGTTTGCCATATACTGCTTCTACGTCATTACATACTTTGTAAGAATGGAACCGTAATATTTACAGCAAGTAATGGTAGACATGTATATACTCCAAAAGCTGCTTGAGACGGTTAGTTACTCCAGTTTTAATGCCACAGAAGTGGTTGGTAATTGTTTGTTTTGTAGGATACTGGCAATAAAATGATATACTACAAACATTACAAAGTGGATTGATAGCATGGCTTCAGGCATTTACATATTTCCACTTGACGTAACAATTATTGTTTGCACACTCATTTTACACTCTATTTTATTATATGCTATATTTGATGTGAGATTGAAACGGTTTAACGCATCTGTATGCTCTTGTCCGCTTGTAACATGCGCATCACGTGACTTCTGCTCACCGTGTTTTAAGATGTCCTCTGAGATTTAAGCGAAAAAAAAATTCTGGTTTCCCCGACCTGGCCTACTCTATTTTTTTCTGCCGACTTTGGACATTGTTATGTTCTCGGTCAAATTCGTCTTACTGGTATTCTCATTTCCATATGAACTACAGTATAAACTCTCAAGAGCGGTCTTCTCAAGAGCAACAACCTCCCTTCAACAATAGCAAGACTTTTACACTCAACGATTTAACTGTTAATTTAACTTCTCTAAAGCAACAACCTCTCAGCAACACAGTAATTTTGCTTCTCTCAAAGGGTGTTGCTTTTGGAGAGGCTGCACTGTATATGTTGAAACATGTTTGGCAAAGAAGTACTGCCGACCTACAAACCCTATACATTCTTCGGATTTTAGTGGAAACCGTTTTTTTGACTTTACTTATCTAAAGATGTAGACAAGCTTGAAGAAGAAGACCTGATAGTACATGGATGAACTAAAAAAACGTAATACCGTAACTATAAATTTTAGAGTTCAGTTTATTTTACGTAAGTAATGTAAAGATGGATAAAGGCTATAAAATGTTCCTAAGTATCATTTAACTTTTATTGCCAAAGACAAAATTGCTGAAAGAAAATGTTGCCGCGTTCGAACGATACCACAAAGAGATTAAAAACGTCTTGAAAAGATAATTTCGCGGAGTTCCACTCGTATGAGTATAATTCAGATTAGCTGTAACAAAATACCTTCAGAATCTGCAGACTGTAAAACCTTTGATATTTTATGTCAATGGAATAGTTTCTCATTTAATGGCGATAATATGAAAAGATCCATGGATCATTTACTTTTTAGAGATATTGTCTTAAATGAAATGTCTTGGAATAAGGGAAAAAATTCTGAAAGAAAATGGCTTCGTATAAATTTCTTGAAATAATGAAAATAATGACAGCCCTATTTATCGAAAAAAGGGAAACTGCTGAAGTGCTTTTATCAATTAAACGATTTAAATACAAAATGTCAGAAATTACTCGAACACAAATTGGGCAATAAATATGGAAACCTGGAAAATATTGCATGAAATAAATAGTGGTTATAAAATAATGTCAGTAATGTACAATACAGATTACTGAACTTATATGTGAAGCCTAATTTTCATGCTCATTAAGACATGTGTAATAAGTCGGGAACATTTTGCCGATTATTAGTGTTTCTTAATGTTCTGAAATTGCGATCGTCTTAATTTCCTTGTACAGAACTGATATTAAAATCCCGATGATATTAATTGGATAGCTTTATTCAGATGGTTAAAACCAAATTAAAATCATAAGCACAATTAAATTCATGAAGACATTTTTATCAGCACAACAATGTCAACAAAACACATATTTGTCATCAGGACTTCTCGAGAGTTTGATCTACACTTCGTGAGTTCGAACCTTGAGTGTGGCACCTGTTCTGTGTCCATTTGGTTAAATACATTGTGTTAACCTCTGAACTGAGTGATTTGTGCGGATAAGTTAGCAGTTACCTCAGTTACCTACTAACAAGGTTAGTACTGGAACATAATCAAGAAATAATGGTCAAGTCAGCTGTCCTAGACTTGGTTTGTAACTGTAATATTGTTTTAAACCTTCTCAGACCTCGAAAAATGCATTGTTCTTGTTATTATAGCAGAGATAGATTGGATTTTTTTGCGTTTCGTATAAGTAGTTTCAGAACACACATCAGACATTTCCTAATGTTCTAATAAAGAAAACACGGTATTACAATCCTCACTAATTGCGTTAACTTTGAATAAGAACTAACAGAGACAAAGTTTGCCTTTTTTCGCACTTTTCCATCAGAGCGTCAGTCCTGTTATGTTTTAACAATACAAATAACCTAAGGACCAACTATATACGGAAGTGGTCCAAAAGTGTCACGTGCATTAAATACGCGTGATAACATAAAGCAAATATCAAGTATAATATTACCAAGCAAGCAATCAGCTTGGTTATTTGTTGTCTCCTATTGCATTGCTCTTTACGTATAATGGATGAACCGTTTCTAAAGAGCAACACAGTGAACCGACATGTGTAATGCTTTCAGATTCTATCGCGTGTTTCACTACAGTACAAGAATTCAAACAAACAATTAACCCGCTAGGCTTACGACATTTAAGGACTTTCGTGAAGTACCTATAGATTTGAACTGTAAAAAAATCCAACATTCATCAATGATGACGTTCAGAGTGCAGACAACTTACAAATCTAGAACTTCACCGTGGTATTTATTTGTGCGATAATGTGTCTCAAATATTACCATACCATTCCGTGCCTGATTTTTTGTATTTTTCTCGCAATATTAGGACTGTTGGGAGTATCCGAATTCTCCGACAACCGAGATTTCACCTGGATGTCGAAAACGAAAACTCGCCACCTCTGGAATTGTAGGGTCGCGATCGTACTAAAAAGCGTTAGCTTGACATAAATTTTCATTCAGGAAGCGTGATATATAATATGCCAAGTGCCTACAGTCAATCTAGAGTGTACATCAATACGCTATAGTGTGTTAATTTCAGCGTTAATTTGTTTGTTCATTGCCCTGATCATTGTTTATAAAAATAAAGCGCAAGTATTTGTACCAGACTTGCGTACGATGTTATAATACTCGGTTTAACTTGCATTCTAAGGTGACAACGACATAAAATGAGAAGTATGTTATATTTTCTCTTTGATATAAGATTCATGGTTCGATCTGTTCATCATTGACTCCCAACTCGTTGATCTGACTGTACCGTCACATGCCTGCCGATTATTTCCATTATTGTACTGCGTTTTCAGACGAAATAGTTACTAAAACAGTGATTAATTTATCCATTGTGGATAAAAATATCATTATTCATCTATGATATAAAAAAGTTATGTTTGTTAATGAGAAAGGTTTCGTAATAGTTTCAAATTTGAACAAACGGTGTATTTCATGCTTGCCCGGACAATTGCTCTGTCAATAGATGGGGGATTTTGAAATAACCTGGCACAAATGTTCATCATGATAAGATGGCATATTGCGCTAAGACCCATTCGTGAAGCTCAAAAATCCAAGATCGCATTTTAATGTCAAATGTCAAAAATTGGTCTAAAACAGCTTGTTCAGTCCATTATAATTCCTTCATCTCTTGACAATAGTAGTCTCGACATGATGGCCTTGTGCTTCTAGTTAGATAACGCATTTTTTTTTGTTAAAAAGGTGTCTGGGAAATCAATTCCAATAACAAACTGAGCAATACTTAGTTAATTTTATAAAATTCTGAAACAATAAAAACTCAGTTATAATTGTTGATATATTCACTCTCTGACTCAACGAGTGGCATTAATTACTGTGACCCAGCAATGTTCCTGTTGGCCATGACACATTGAAATATGTAACAGTATACATCTATGGCCTTAAAGCGTATTTAATACATAATATGTTCATCAACGTTACATAATTAGAACCTTTCGTTTTTTATATAATGTTTTAATCATACTTGTGGTGAGTAAAAAACGGAGTAAAACGTTTTATTTCAGTCACAAATTGGTCATTCATGACACCTGTCACATGACACATGCAAAGGCTAGCATGATACACATATGTTAGGATCTTTTGTCTCTTGTCATATCAAAGGATGCAGTTGTGTTAATTATTACGGAAGTGTTGTAGCTAGCTGAGCGTGATATTACGTTACAAACTTCTGTCAAATTGAAACAGTTGTTGCATTGTCATTTGATGCAGAGACAGACAATTAAAATGACAAACATCGCTAAAGTTTCCTACATCATAAAAACAAACAATTAAACGTATGATTCATTGAGGTTGTTGTACAGATCATAACATATGCATAGATAATAAAACTTTGAGTTTAATAGTGTTATCGTGAATTGAAACTACATGGACATCGAAATATCTGCGTTAACAAATTCGACCATAGAATAAAACGACAGTTAGATATACATTGATACAAATCTTACGATATAAAACATCCAATCACTATGGAATCCTGTTTCGTCCACATTGAATTTCGCTAGTACCACGCGATAATTATCGTTTTAAAGGCTATAATTATCGCCTGATGAGTTAAGATACAGCAGGTAAAAGTGTCTCTGATTTCGCCCATCGCCTTTAAAACGATAATTATAGCGTGGAACCAGCGTGAATTAAACAGGATTCCATAGATCCCGTCATACCTTGTTACGTTCCAAAATAAATAAATATATTATATGAAAAAATCTGTGTTTAACGCCTGCTTACAACAGAAGAGTTCAGTTCACTGACGTTACACTCATGTTTTATTTATAGGGTTAGTGTGATGTTTCCGTATGTATGTTCTGTTAATTCTTGACTGTTGGTTCGAGACCAACAGCTGGACTGTCCTTGGCTCAATTTTTGCGAGACGTGTTGATGGTACCGGATAAGGTAAGCTTTTTTCAATTTTGTGCGGCGTTTTCGTCTTTTAGTCTGTTTGCTTTGTTTTATGCAAGCGATCATGTGACAAAACAAACACAACTCAATACCACTAGACTTATTATATATCACACCATGACAAATTTAACATGTCTGGCAATTCACTTAAAAATAGTGCAACCTTCATGAAAAATACCTTGAATACGTCTCAGCTAATTTAGTACGGTCACGATTTATGTGTTATGCAATGTGAAAGTGCAACAATTTAATGATATGTACATCTTGTAATTTGACTTCATTGCATCAGCTCAGAGGATTTTAGCGACTAGAGATGTTCTGTTGAAATGAAAACCCAACTTTAAACAGAGATCATGTGAAAGTTATTTATAATATTTGAAACAAATGAATAATCATCCTAAGAATTAGTTAACATGTTATATTACTCATTAACACGCCTTCGGGAAAATAATTTCTAATTTTGTGTTGAGTGCTAAAAGATATTGCGATGATTCTTCATTACATTTTTTTTGTTGAAGGATAACATGGCGTTCAGCGTCGTTTTATCACGACAAAGTGCTTGTAATTGGTGTAGCACATTTAATGATAAGGAAGTTATTGGTGTCCATTTCTTTTAGTTGCATTTCGCCACCTTAGAATGAAAAGGGCAGATCTGCACTTTATGAAAACGGCAGATAGGGTGGGGTGCCGGGTTTGGCTTTAACACCTTTTCAGTAATGTTTTTTCAAGCTGGGGTTGTTTCTTGTAATTTAATATCGGACCTTTTTATTCTAAGTCGGCGATTTGTAAACCTTGTCTTTACCCATCGTGTTGTTGATTTTGACAAATAGATGCATTTTACTACCAATGAATTATATATTAATATTTCTTAAAAATCAACAAGTAAGCATTTGTTGCTATCTTGGTGCTTGATTTACACGACAAAGTAAAAACAGAAAGAAATCTGGACAGCATATAACACAACACATGTTCAAAAACTAATGATGTAGGGTCAAAACTTGCGAGGACTTGAGGATTTACATAAACGAGTTGAATGTGAGTCATGTGGTCAATCAAAACACAATTTTAAAAGAACAGTACGAGTAAATACAAAAGCAAACCCAGTATACAATTACAAAATAAAAGAAGATTGTGTAAAATAGAAATTAATCGGAACAAATCAAGTTTTGTTGGCATATAGTTATACCATCATCTAAAAAGTTACATATCTCCGCACGAAAATAATGCAATAATTAAAACAGTCAAAACTACTTGGTCTGGTTATCATTTTTGCAGAATTCTGATTTCTACGTGTGGGGTAAAATGCGCTCGTGTAACAATTTTGATTGTATGCAGATAATTGACATTCAGCACGGAACTTAGGCATATTAAAAAGTTCCTACTTTCCGTTAACCCGTCCGACGTTTTATTGTTCTGCAGACCCTAGAATTGTTTCCATACTGATTTTTTTCTTTTACATATGAACAACATTTGTATATCTCCAAACTAAAAAAGATAATTATCATACTTGAACGAAAGTTCTGCCGACTGTATATTTTGGGGGATGCCATTTAAAGAAACCAATTTTGTTAACACTTTTTCAGCAAATTGTTGTCAAGCCAAGGTTGTTTCTTGCGATATTTCTGTTCTGCTAACCTTGCTGTGATTCCATGCTATGTTTGAATCGATGCTTATTTTGTTCATTATCTGTACTTTTTGTTGTGTAGTTTTGTATTAACATACAAATACTCTTCAGTATTAGAGATCATGCAAGGATATATAACGTCCGTACTTCATGTTCTGTTGATTTAACCACTGCTTCAGTTTCCCCACTCGAAAAAATGCCCTTTAATTTTTTCAACGAGATTGGTGTGAATGAGAGGTAGGAAGTACAGTACAAACTCTCCAGAGTGGCACTCTCTTGAGCAACCATCTTCCTTCAACAACAGCATGAATTTCCCACTGTACAATTTAACTATCTATTTAACCTCTCTAGAGCAACAACCTCCCGAAAACAACAACAACATAATTTACGTTCTTACAAAGGGTGTTGCTTTGGAGAGGTATGGTATGCAGTATCTCGTAGTTGTCATGGAAAGTCACGGGCTCGCCATAGTCTCGAGCCCGTCGCCTGTAAAGCAATAAACCAACGCCTCACTAGCTGAGCTTACTGGTGAAGGAGTGGGTTTTTGAACGGGCAAGTTCAATTAGCTTACAATATAAAACCTTTTATGAATAATAGAATTGACTATCGAGAAAATGTTCTATGTAAGGTTTATTAATTCAATACGTGCATTGCATAACGAAATGATTCTATCGACCTAACTACATAATAAGGAAAGCTTTGTCATCAACCTGTGTACAAACTCTTTTGACCTCAAATGATCAGTTGGCTTAATTGGGTTGGGTTAAAAATTAACTCTAACAACGCATTTACGTTACATTACTGCAGACTAGAATAAAAATATGTGAAAAATCCTGTTGCACATAAATACCTCGGCTTAATGTGAAAAATGTAAATTAATGCCCAACGTCATTATGAGTTAATAAAGAATGTTATTGTTGAAATCCTTCCACGAGAAAACTAAAACTTTGGCAATAAATAATTAATAATAAAACACTTTCCTCAGCAAATGCACAGTTGCATACTAAAGGCAAGTGCAAATGTTTTTCTCATGAATATTGGCCGATGTTTCTTGGTCTAATTGCTATTTTACGACGTGTATCATTAAGCTTAATTAGCGCACAGTTCCATTTTGTCTGAATTTAGATTAATTTAATTTGATGAACAATTATCTAATTAAATCATTAAGATTTTGTGTCTGTATTAACGATAGCAACAAAAATTACAACGTTATTCGTCTCGCAGAAAGTTTGGGTATCTTATACCAGAATCAAGATCATCGTTAAACTTGTAGCTGTCTCCATAGATGAGAACAGAAATGTCAATATGCAGAAATTATCCTTAAAAGCTTTGAATTACGTAATGACGTGGTTTTACTTCGTATTTCTGTCAATAATGCCTTGGCAGATGTGAAATTGTCCAATTATTTGGATGATTAATTAAAATGCACGACGATAGTTTAAACTATGCAAGAAGATAATAACGTATTAATGTTAGAGAAACGCGAGAACTATGTCTCTAGTGTGAAGAACAAAATGTAACAGAACAAGAGCTCGTAACTGTTTTTACATCATGTGAGTTTACTGGTGATATTTGGAAAATTTGCAAAACGTAACCATTTAGCATGACATGAATAATAAAGTATTAAATGCATATATGATATGAATGGATAATTCTATATGGATTGTTTTGAGGACATCCATGAAATGGAGCTGAAAACATTTCACCTAATCAATCCTTCCCCAGTACAATGACAAAATCATTCTACGACTGTAAAACCTCGTTAGGCAATTACCTTAATAAAATGACCACCTCGCCATAGTGACCACTTATTTTGGACTATTTATCAATATTTCTTCTATATTTTAACTTACAAATGAGGGTACCTCAATGTTTCTCTTATATTAATTTTGGTCATGCAGGTGATCTTACTATCGAGTGTTTTCTCAACACAATTAACTTGATTTCATCATGTGCTGTCAAACAACGACTATCAATTAAACATATCATGACTATTATAACTTTTTAATGATATCAACATTATATTGATAATATTGTAAATGAGGTTATAAATGTATTGACAGGGGCATCTGTTGTCGAGTGACAGCAACCACGAGCTTCTCAACGCTGCGAGTTTGAATCCCGCGTGGAACCAAATTTTCTATGTGATGAAGCCGTTCAGCGAGCTTACGGAAGGTCAATGGTTTTAGCGTTAAAGCTGGAAAAGTCTCAAAATGACACTAACTGTTGGGACGACGTTAAAGACCAGAGATAAAAACACAAATTTGTTGTAAATTCTTGGTGATAGAATGGTAAAACTCTGTTATTTACCTACCGAGTATTATTGTAAGTAAATCCGAAACTGCTAAAGTGAATAAGTAATAATTAGTCACCGTATGCATATAACTATTTTTCCAAATCACTATACATGTACTAAGATTCCCTATTACTCCGGTCACAAAAATGGCACAATATACTCCAATCAGAAACACTAGCGATACAGTATCCTTTCTTCTTTCACCCAAATTCTTAAACAGAATTTCGTCAATGTCCGACGTATTTAACACCAATTCTGTTACTGTACTGTCATTATTATAATCATTTTCCATTTTATGGTCAATACTATGCACATTTAAGTGTTCATTATGATTACTTACTATTCATGATGTTTTGTCGCATCGCGGATGGTCGCATGAAGAACTTTGTTTACACAATCCCAACGTAAACATTGTTTACTTTTACTCTGTAGCGCTGATGTTGAAATGAATGATCATCTACGTATCAGATTTAATACAACAGTAGAAGTCAGCGCAGCGGAATATGTTTCTACTCGCTGAAAATCCGATTTTCTCAAAGTCGCTAAACACTCGTTTCACCGCACTTCTCCTCTGGTTCTGTGACTACCAGAGATCTCATTGTGGCCAACGGGAAACGTAAACAAAGCATTAAACTATATGACCGATTAAGAATGTCAAGATGTGATACTAAATACATAATTATTACTGTAAAAAACGTGACGTACGTTATAATGTGTTGACGGATAATTTATTTGGATCCGTAAAACATAGAACAAGCCATGATGCAGTATAATTGTCATATGTGTGATGTTTTAAATACTTTAAATGACAATAAACGTAATCTGACGTGACGTTTAGCTTAGATGTAATGCGTGTGTATGGTTGAACCGATGTAATGGTACTACAGGCAGTATTTAAGGCAACGGCGAAAAAATATGAGTCTTTTTTTTTAATTTGAAAAATGATTCGCGTTAGGTGTAGTCAACTCATGGGCTTCCGTATACGATCAGATGAATTATGATACTTCCTAAAGCATGGGTGATTAATTGCTAGGCGTAATGAAATTGCTTTTGTGTGTGTGTTTTTTTCACTTCTAACGCCGTATGTTAAGGCTTTACATCCATAATAATGTACTTAGATGGAGTATCTGCTCAATACTACTCAGGCATGTTTAAAAGTATAAGAGAATGTAATGTCCAGTTAGTGTTACTTCTTTGATAGTTACCATGGATACCTTATATTTCACAACACATTTATTTTTTTTAGATTTTGTAACAGTTGTCGCCCTTCTTGAAAAATAGAAAAAATATATATATAAATATATAAAAATGATATACAACTGTAGTACATTTTTCTTTATGAAGTTAAAATGACACTTTGTTTTTGAAGCTTTTTACCGTGAGTTTTCATTGGAATATAACATCTTTTTTTAAATCTTAAAAATTGGCTACTCCTATAGACTTAAAGCGACAATTACTCAAAGGATTGCCATTGGTTCTGAAAATAAATTTCTCGGAGAATCATTTTCTATCGTAGAAGCTTCTTAAAATTATAAAGGTTCCCCCAAACTGCCCGCTACTCTTTTAGACACGGGTATAAACCCTTTAATGCAAATACAAATGTATATTAATATAACCGTACACAATAACATACAAATGAACATATGTTTCAAGAAATTCAATGTGGTTACTTAGTAAACACATATTGACTGATAATTGAGCTTCCAGTAATTTGCTTGGGTATTCGTTAACCAAGGTATGAATAATTTGCACTTTCTGTTTCCCAGTTCTTAAAATAGTTTTTAATCAGTAAAACGCTCCCTCTTGTACTTGCTAGTACTATTTACTTGTTTATTGAGTTGATTTTTTACGACAATGCGACAATTCAATACCGATTGGGCATACATTGCCAGTTAAGGCATGTGTGTTTAAAAACTTACAATGGTTTACACTGACCACGTGGAAATAAAAAAAAATGGTATACAGTCAAACTTGTGTTTACGGCTACCTCCGAATAAAGACCACACTGTGAATAAAGGCAATTCTTTGAAAAACCGTCACTGATTATTTAGAACAAACTGACCTCCGAATAAAGGTCTTATTTCAATAAAGGTCACATTTTGTATTTCCCGAGTGTGGTCTTTGTTTACAGATTTGACTGTAAATGTAGAAGTCGCTGAAGTTATAAATACAGTAAAACACAGTTATAGTGAACTCGGATGTAATGAAGAATCAGTAAAGTATTTTCCCCGAACATATTTCAGGTATTCTTTAGTTCATTGTACGGATATAGTGAAATATGGATGAAAACAAAGACCCATTGGAATTCCTTATAACCGTGTCTTCTGAATTCTACATTTGTACTGATTTCTATAAAACGACCTTCCTTGAATCATTTTTTAATAAATAGGTTGATAATAATGATAATTTATGACATGCACTCATTTTAACTTTAGATAAAAATTAACAAAAGACATTTGTTTTCTGGATTAATGTCATTTTATTTGATGAAAAATCTATTAGAACGATAAATAAATGAAAATGATAAAAACTTGGTGTTCGCGGTATTCAATGATATTACCACAAAAACTGCCTTAACACACGAACAACTCATAAATATAATGATAGCTTTCGTAATTTAAATCGAAGTCAACAAGACAATTTCTGAAATAGCTACATGTGTGATATATTGATTTTAAACTACTAGTTTTATTGTATGTTGTAAATTAAGATTTTCTTATTCAAGTTGAGGCTGTGGATACAGAAACTAACCGTAAAATGTCTATTCTAGTTAAAAGCTTCCCATAAACTTTAACCTAAGTGTATCGTTATATTACCTGACAGAAATAAATGTTTCATTGCATTTACCTCCCTCCAAGTATGACAAAAAAGTGAGATATTTCAATATTACGATATTCCGCCTGATATTAATTGTTTGAATTAATTTGTTTATGTGGAGAACAAGGTTGCTATGAATTCCTGGGGACCCGAATATTATATTACAGTAAAATCTCCCATTGCAACCACTTCAATAATACCGCCACTTATAACAACCACTTATCTTCGAACTGACTCTCAATATTTCCCATAATTATAATCTATTTTGAAAATGAGACCACCTCATTAATACGACCGATTTTTCGGGTCCTGAAGTTGGTTTCAATATCAAGGTTTAACTGTATATCCAAGTTCGCTGTTTCAATTGTATTGAAATAAAGACGGGTTTTGTTGGGAAATAGCATTGTTTCACTGTATCAGAGTACACTAAAACAGGGTTTTGCTGTACGTGAGGTAATCAAGGCAAGTTCTGTTACAGAATCCAGGATCAGGTTAACTGGTTTGTCGCCGAAATACTCCTGAAAACAAGCAACCCCCCGCTCCAGAAAAAAAAATATGAAAGAACTCATTAATATTATCCAATGTTTTGGAACACCTACGCTATCCTATTTATATTTTTTTACATTATGCAAACATTGAACAAATAATTAACACACTCAGTTTTGAACCAAATTTATGTCTTTTCGCTTAACACTAGAAAATCTTTTTTCCAACGTATTCGTAAAAACATCATAAAAAATATTTACGATGTTTCTCAAGTCAAGCACTACCCTCACTGTAAAGCCTGTGAATTCCGTCTTTGATAGCTAGTGATTGTTCACTTCAACAAAAGCGTTTGCAAGACTGGCAGCATTCGCTTTTGACTAATTAGATGTTTAACAAACTCGGCTTTCATTATTTACTGTACACTACTCGTTAGTATGCGTGTTGCTTCCAAACCTTATACAATTTAGAGTCCTGACGTCCACCACAAACACCACAAAGATGTTAGAAAAAACTGAATATTTAAGATTTAGGATTGATGTTAATAGATATTTTTCCTTAGCAATATAACTTACTCTGTAATGTGAATTATTATAAATTTTCTATCAATTGTAATACATTTTATTGTAATTTGTTTCAAACTGGAGATTAGAAATAAAAAATAGCAATTAAAGTATTTATGATGGGGTTTCGAGCCAGTTTCTAACCATATTTCAGTTACAAATTTAGTTACAAAGTTAATCATCATTACATACGAAGCGCAGTTCAAAACTTGCAAACAGCACACTCCCTCCTCGAAATGATTATTATTAAAGAATTACTTTACAATTCATCAACTCCACGTAAGGTTGATATTTCTATATAGATTTATATAGTATATTTACAAAATGTTTAACATTTAACATTCATCTAAACGATATTATACGTGCAGCTAAATCATGCAGACACATTATATTATTTTTCTTGTCTGTTTTATATAGTGCCAAGAGAATAGAATGATGTAATATGCGCAAAATGCCAATTCCATGATTGAGTTATTGGATTAATCTGAATTGCAAATCTACAGAATAAAAATCTTATGACTTGCAATTAAATCAGGGATATTGGGCGGATATTCTGCTGGTTTTCGGCTAAACGCCACATAATGCATCAAAGCTCACACGAATGATGTTCGATGAATGAGAAGACTATTGTAATTATTCAGGATAGAGATAAAGAAACAATCCAAATTCAAAGGCCTTTAATAAAAACCTTTATCAGTTCAAGTGTCTGGTGTTTATTACGTCAAACGCGTGAGTGTTAAATCATGGATATCATAAATTGAATAAAGCTTACAAAACATATCAGTTGTGATTGATTGTAACATGTAAAATGACATTTGTTTTTTATCAAACCAATATGTAATCCTGGAAAGCGCATGTCACGGAAAGACGCCATTTATTTGTTTGGTGAAGTACAAGCATTTGGCAAAATAACAAATATCGATAAAGATACATGCTGTACGGAATGTATTACATTCAGAACAAAGTAAACGCTCCCATAGTTCAAGAGAACGACACAAGATCAAACAAGAAAGATAAGCGCCGAATGTATTAAATGCAGTCCTGTTATGACAACCCCGAAATAAAGATTAGCTTATCTGTATGAGATACTGAGAGAATTGAATATTTTTTTCTGTTTATGTTATTTTTTCCTAAATTACACTCACTTAAGTATCTATATTATTTGCGTATTGTATTCAAGTCTACACACTGTTTTGCATGCTCATGTTATCAACTGGGCAGTAACGACTGTAAAGCTGGTCTTATACCGTATAACAATTCATATGGGGTCCATACAAACAACAATATTTACTACAATTTATTACACGAGTATCCATAAAATAAATATTTTTTTTAATTCTTAGTTATTAATCCAAGCTTATTGCGGAATGTACATGTAGACCAAAGGTAGCTTCCGAGGGTCTAGAGAACGTCATAAAGCGAAACAACTGTCATGTTTATGGTTACCCAAGAGACCCTTAAAATGTCCTAACAGCAAAATCCGAAGACCGAAAATATTTGGGACGAATCGTACAAAATATTCTCACAAAAAATGTTTAGAAACAAAATAGAGAAGGAAAAAAACGACTTATCAAACCTAATTTATTTTGTCAAGTTTCCCCGTTAGCATAGCTATTTTTTGCAGCCTAATGTAATTTTAATGACGATCTGAAAATATGGAATGCTAGTCTGAGGTTCAACTAATGGTGATTGACCCTGGTTTCTTCAAATGTTGTTTTCTTGTGTCATTGATCTTTGTGAAAAGAAAAGCACAAATTGATATAAGCCAAATGCTTACATAAATATCAAATTTTTGGATTAACATCAAAGCCTCGATATTAAGATCACCTTCAGGACTCGAAAATCGGTCGTAATAACGAGTTGATCTCAGTATTAATTTCAATTATAGAGGAATCATTGAAAGCCTGTTTGAAAATAAGTGGTCGTAATAACGAGGTGATCTCAACATTAATTTCAATTATAGAGGAATCATTGAAAGCCCGTTTGAAAATAAGTGGTCGTAATAACGAGGTGATCTCAATATTAATTTCAATTATAGAGGAATCATTGAAAGCCCGTTTGAAAATAAGTGGTCGTAATAACGAGGTGATCTCAATATTAATTTCAATTATAGAGGAATCATTGAAAGCCCGTTTGAAAATAAGTGGTCGTAATAACAAGGTGGTCATGATATTGAGGTGGTCGCTATGTGAGGTTGTACTGTATAGTGTTTCATAAAGGTTTATTTTGTTGATATCTTATTTAAATATGTAAAAGAAGCGCATTTTCATACAAATTTTATTCTGAGTATTTTTTTCTCCTCAGATGCTGATGCGGTTAATTTTGAACTACTGCTGTAAAGATTTGGAGAAACGTTTTGTAAATAAACGAGGCGTATTTACGGTTAGCCGTCTGATTTCATTTTTTTGGCGCAGATCCTAAAGTTTATAAGAGCAAAATCCCAAGTACGAAAATATTTGGTGGTGGTCCGTATTTCATATTCTCACAAAAGGTCTCTAGAAAAAAATATTCGAGGAGCCTGGGGTTTACATTTTATCCGAATAAGCACTAAAAAGTTTACGATGTTGAAAAAGTGATAAATTTTGGATTACTTTAAACACATTTATTTCAAATAAGCAAGTGACAAATCCAATTTACAGTAAAGCACATTTTATGATCGCATCAGCAGCTCGAGGTTTTTATATTATACATTATACGTATAAAATATATTGTCATGGAAATGCATTTCTGAATTAATGCTTTGTAGAGCTCTGATAAAAGCGATGTAAGAAACTAGCAGGCAAAATATGAATTTGGTCATAAATATACTTGTATGTTATGATAGGCGTAAATAAAAATTGAATTAATTATAACCCAAATATCAGTAATTAATTTGTGATTTTTTTTTACTTTGGAAACATTATACAGTCTTGAAAAAATCAATAAGCGTACGTGAAACGTTATTGTAAAACATCAATGATAATAAAACTAGGGGTTCTTTGGCCACCAGAAAATTTCAACTTAAAAAAAATTTTGATGATACTAGCATCAAATCTTCTTTAAATGTGACTGACCCAATTTGTCATTCTGCAATCTCTGAATGAACATTAATTGACCAGTAGGCTCACTCGGAAGAGCCCAGGACTGTTGGGTCAGAGGTTGAGGGTTGGAAATAAGGACGAAACGCACCTGTCTCCATGAAATGTGATTGAAAACAAGTTTGTGGAAGTAAGGATTTTACTAGAAACACATGGCTGGTAAATATCGTGAAAGTATTGGTTAGGACCGTCATACATAACTTGATATAGTGTCATTAAACGGCGTAAAACTAAATAAAATGGACGCACCCACACACGTACCCACACGCACACCCTAACAGACATACGCGTACCAACAAACTGAATAATCAAACGAACTGAATGAGTGACAAACTGCCATCTGACTCAATTTTACGCCTCTATGTCTAAAAGCAAAGTAGAAAAAGTAATTTACTTTACAATGTGGAGGAATTATTAGATTAAAATTCTGAATTTGTACAACCAACTAGACTTAACATTATACAGACACGATATGCGTCCCGGAAGTAAGACAATATTTTTCAACTCAATGTTTGCATAATTCGGTACTATAAGGTAGTCGAAGAACTAGACCACACGCGTTGTGTGGAAATACAACACCTTTCCGGAGCGGCCCTCTCTTGAACAACAAGCTCCCTTCAACAACAGCATGATTGTTTTCCATCCATCCATCCATCCATCCATCCATCCATCCATCCATCCATCCATCCATCCATCCATCCATCCATCCATCCATCCATCCATCCATCCATCTATCTATCTATCTATCTATCTATCTATCTATCTATCTATCTATCTATCTATCTATCTATCTATCTGTCTGTCTATCTATAATTCTTAACATTGACGAAAGTGTCTCTTGTAGATAGCTGTATCCAAGTTGCGTACGTTCAGTTTGAATTCAATTGGATGTAGAAAGGAAATTTGGGACACAACGTAATAGCTTTCACAATATGCTTTACATCTTCTTGAAAGTTTTTGTAACCACCAAGCAATGGAAAGTAATTAATTACCGTCAAGCTGTACAGACAATTTGAATCATACTCTTTTCGCATGAACATCGAAATCCGGGATACTAATGGCATTGCGTAAGAGTATTCAACCATTTGTTATAAACGTATCTGAAACTTGTTGTTTGACGTCAACTCATCTTTCATGAATTATCATCACAGCAAGCCATCATCTCGGCAACTTTAACTCTGGCGTATTTTTATAAAAAAATCCAGAACACTGACTACGCATGTTTTATTGCCTTTTAAAGGAGAGCCATACTTTCATTGGTTATTTAAAGATATATTCATTGCTAAACACCTCAACGATACTGTCTCTTACTCAAGTTTTCAATTCAAACGGATTGTGAAATTATTTACTGTCGCAAGCATTTCAAAAATATTACGAATTAATGCAAACGACATGCACACAACGGAAACTATTTAAATAATTTATTTAAATGTATTTTAAAATATTATCGTTATTAGTGATTCTCTAATGTTCAAGATTTTAACATTAAACCATTCTGCTTTCTGAACATTTGACTTTTAAAAGAAGCCATATAGGTTACCTGTTTCTCATTAATACGAGATTTTATTCCCCGTTTCAACACTGGCTGTAATATTCTATTTCATTTATCAAGCTCATTCAATGTTTAATGAAGAATGTGCTATTGACTACTCTTTGTAGACTAAAACAATAGTTCCGTAATTAGAAATGTTCAGAAATACATGATTACCCCTCCCACTCACGCACTCCCACGTAAAACAATCTGTCTACGAACACAAAACATCAGACCATGTAAAGAGCTGACCAAAGTCGTTTAAGATTCAAAGAAATCAATAAAACTAAAGTTGCGAGAAGATCATAAAGTGAAGCTAATAGTGTATTATTGTGGCAGCAACACACCGACTATTTTGTCTTTTCAGTTTACATGTTGTATATCAACTACGGTGGTAAGTAAGAACAGAATACAATGTACAATGTGCAGCACAAAAGCAGTGAAATAAGTTAATCATTATGCCATCAAGTGCATCTTTTATATCTTAATGACTTTTAGTTCGTAGCGTACATAATTGCATATTGTCTGTACCAATGTTCGTTTGTTCTTATTACACCATATGTGACTATAGGTGATTGTAAATTTATTGCAGAGTATTACATTAACATTCAAGCATTCATCAGCTGTGTACCTGTATTTACACTCTTTAGCACCAATACTAGTAATTTAAAGCTGCGTCGTGTAAACATTATGCGCTCACCCATTACCATAGAATTTACCTTGTTGTTTGTTGAGTTGAGTTAAGAATGTCTGTTGCTGCTCAACTCTCTATTTATAGCAACTCTTGTATAATATTGTCGAACATTGGTGCATGAGGCAGTTACTGATTGCCTTTTGTCCTTCAATTTTTGTGTGGTCTTATGTCATACGTGTTATGTGGGTTTTGGTTAGTGGATGGCAGTATTTTGAAGAAAGTGGGACTTTTGCGTTTTTATTCGTATCCAACAGACATCATGTTACTCTTCTAGATAGATTGGTTTATGTATTGACAGACACGTACTAAATAAAGACTAGATCGATTGCCTGCCCGCTTATCTCAATGTGTTGAGAGATACGATCGTGAGTTCAAACCCTATGTTTGATGCATGGTTCTCTAAGACGATTTAATTAAAGACATTGGTTATTTACGAAGAGAAGTTGGCATTTACAGTTGAAGATCTTGTTTAGTACAGATACACATTCCATGAAAGCTGGCTAGATGAACTTCCCGTTGGAATATAACTGAAATAGTCTTAAAAATGCTTTAAACACAGAAAAAAATACTGACGGTAAAGAAAACACAAATAATGTAAATACTAAGTACAGATTGACTCCAGCAAATTGAATGGTCAATCGTGATACAAAGAACCTTACACGCAGCATTCTGTTTCCTTCAGATCGTACGATATAATTATGTTTTTGAGGTTGCTGTTTGTGTTTTATTTTTTTTTAATCTTTACACCTGAGTCAACAAAAGAATAGAAAGTTAATGATTTTCAAGGTTAAGAGACGGTTTGTTTCAGTGTTAATTTTATAAATGTGTTAAAACAATTTCAAATGAAATTTTCAATAAATTGCCGACATTCTGTACCTGTATTTACTTACACATACTCTTGAACAAACGTTTGGAAACATTTCAGGAAGTGAAACTTTTATACGCTAGTCAATACAGTTTTCATACCGATCATGCCGTTCTGAAGATGGTGTAAATAATGATAGTCCTTTTTGACTGAAAAAAGCTGACGAAAGGCTATAAACAAGATAAATGATAGCAAAAGCAAAATTGTAAGGAATTATAAATACGAAACACATAATTTAAGTGGTACCATATTTTGCGAGTGTTTAAAAACTTTGATACAGAAAATGTGTGTCTTTAATTTATTCCCGACGTGTTATAGTGCTCACCAACCACTTACTACATTGGGGAGAGCATTAGGTCTACGGATGGCAGTTTCTTGCAGAAAACAAATTTAGAACTGGTAAGTTATTACGGAAAACTGGTATATAAAGTGACTGAAATACTGTGAAAACACTAATAAAACCAACAATATTCTCATTAAGTTGGTTACGTGCCCCACTACCGAGTTTTTCATGCCCATGAATTATGCAAAGACACTAGTGAATTAAATGAAATATATGATTATTATAATCTCATGGTCTAGACAATATTTGATTCAAAACGGTTGTTAGGTCATTATGATATCAAATGTCTTTCAAATTTAGATTATAAAATATAGTTCAATGCTATTGAAATACATGTGTGTCTTTGCTTGTGAACTCAAAATTAGCCTGCCATCGATTATTTTATATCTGTTGTAAATGAATATGAATTTATGTAACCGTCTGTCTCATTATACGTTAATTAGTTGAGTCATATTATATTTATCCTCTTAACTTAGTTTTCCAGTTTATATGGTAAAACATCAAATGTTCAATGCTTCAGCTCATATCTGTTCACTTTGGTTTTTTTACAATAATCCTCCAAAAGATATGATAAGAAAATAATTGATAAATTAGTATTACCAAATTAAAACGTCGTTAATAATTCATACATTCTAACGGAAACCTAGTATTAAATGTCAATTGTCTTTAACAAGTTTGCTTCACAAATAGATTAATGCAAATTGATTCATTTCAGACTTTCTTCCAGGAAATGCGAAACTAATTTGGATCTGACATAAAGCGTAGGGGGTTGAGTTTCCATTACGCTACCATTTTGGGATAAATTGAAATTAATTCATATTTTCAGTAATTTGAATGCTATAAAGTTGCCATAATGTATTTTAAGGTGAGAGCTTTCAGAATTGTTGTAATGAATAGGATTTAAATTTGATTTCGAGGAAATGTCACGCATGCCAAATTTGACAATACAGACAACCTTGCACTCCACGAATAAACACTGTACACATGAATTTCTACAATGCCGAATGTATAGTGGATTGTGTTGTTCTGTTGCGCGTGGATTGTTTCGTTGTGCTAGGTTGGTTTGTTTGAGGACTGCGTTGTTATGCCGAGTTTATTGTTTTGTGGACTGTGTTGTTATGCTTAGTTTTTTTAGTTTGTGGACTGTGTTGTTATGTGTTATGTGTTGTTATCTCTCTTATCACTAGCCCCTCACCGCTGTGAATTAGAATCCCACCCGGAACAAGTTTCACATGTGAGGAAGCTGTCCAGCTAACTTACAGAAGGTTAGTGGTTCTGCCCAGGGTTCCTCCCACCGTTCAATCAATTCTCAAGTTTATTTTTTTTTGTGGTCTGTGTTGTAATGCTTAGTTTTTTAGCTTGTGGACTGTGTTGTTATGCTGAGTTTTTTGGTTTGTGGACTGTGTTATTATGACGAGTTCATTGTTTTGTGGACTGTGTTGTTATGTTAAGTTGATTGTTTTGTGGGCAGTGTTGTTATGCTGAATTTTTTTGGTTTGTGGACTTTGTTATTGTGCTGTTTGTTAGTGTGTGATGTTTGTATTTTATGTAGTTAGGAAAATGTTTTTCACTAAAAAGGTGGACTTAAGTTGTTGGTATGATATCTCAAGTTGTATTGAAATCTGTGAGATATGCTTCTTCGTTTATCATTAAGGCCTACTGAAATAGTTGATACAACAAACGACGGTTATATTCCTGTATTTTTGAAGATGGGGCATCATTCTCGACAAAAAGTTGGAATCTTAGCGCTGAATGAACCCAGAAACATTTTTATACGAATACATGAAAAACAACTCAATCTTTTCCACAACAGAGTATTAACTATTCATGTAAAGAAACACCTCGGAGATATTGATCAATAATATTCCATGTAAATGTATCCATCATTTTCAACGGTGCTTTCACTGACAAGCTATCAAATTCTAACCAGTAAAGTTAATTTGCTATTTGAGGCAATCAATTTTTGTGTATAGAAAAAAATCACTCAATTTTATTTTCCAAATTGACCTAGATTAATTCTACAAAATTGATTTAGATATTTCAGAGTTCATTACGCTTTTTTATACATGAAATCTGACTTCGTTAAAATAATTTCATGTAAACATAGCCTGCCAGAAATCAATTTTATTTCTTCTTTTGTCTCGTAGTTAATGAACGATCATCAAGCTAGTCTTCTATTTCTTTTCCATTGTGTTTTCATTTCCTATTATGTGTGGGATATTGTAAACATTGGTGCTGGACTTTGTTGATAATTGCACATTTCACTCGCCAAATGTTTGCACCTGCTGCTGGAATTGAACATTTTTTGTTAATTTCTTAACTCTCAATGATGGGAAAGCCATACTTTCATAAAACTCCTCAAAATCCCACCGATAAGACGGAAACAGTGGCTAGCTAATTGTCGAAATATTTAATCGCATGATGTAATCCTACTGTACGCAAACCGTTGTAAGACTTAGTTGGAGATTTTAGAACCGCATCTATCAGTTCTTAGGTCTCGTAATGTCTGGTTATTGATGAGAAGTTTTGATTCGAGAACAATGTCTTACTACACCACAATGCTCGATCTGGCAATGTATTAATTCTTGTTTTATGGTGATTATTATAATTAAGACCTCTTTTATCACTAGTCCCTCACCGCTGTGAGTTCGAATCCCACCCGGGACAACTTTTACATGTGAGGAAGCTGTTCAGCTGGCTTACTGAAGGTTAGTGGTTCTGCCCAGGGTTTCCTCCCACCGTTAATTCAAGTCTCCAAGTGATCCTGGTTGTTGGTGCGATGTTAAACCACATGATGAAACATTAAGATCTTAATGTACCTGATACACACTGATTAGTATTTTGTGTTGTGCCGAATCTTATTCGTCACTGTTAATCTATCAGGCTACCTATTGTTTACAATCGGATTTATGTGGCAACCAGTAAGGCTTTTTTCACAAATTGTGGACTAATGAAGATGGTTGATAGATTTATATAGTATGAAACAAAATGATGCTAAACATGTCCTTTATGATGAAATATCATCATGAATAAAACAAACTATTATACAGTGATAAAATTGACATTTGAGCTGAATATTGACTGTTTTGAATTATCACCAATTATTCCACTCATTTCTGCTTCTTTTCATTAATGGGTACAAGACACGGTGGACTTTATTGAAATTCTATTTTGAAGTCAACAATTTGTACATATCAAAATATCAATTGACAAAACTTGTCATTCAGTGTCATACGCTATGAATGTATTCCTACTTCAAGACTTATTCACTCGAGGCCGTTCGGTGGAGTCACCTTAGCTAAGATAACAGTTTAAATCATAAATAGATCTTGCTTATGGTATACATTTCAGTAAATTTACCTTTAACAGCAGATAATTTAAAACTTTACGCTGACAGTAATGTTATTAACTTCGACATTCATGCATTATCACCGTAAATTTAAGTCAACAACCACTCAGTTAGAAGTACCACGTATAACTTCATTGAGGCCGGGACCGTGGGTTCAAACCCTGGTCGCGGCAGGTCAAACCCTTCTATGAAAATTTGATAAACATGTCGATTTTCCTCCATATGTGGAGAAGTTGTCGGCTCCTTGTAGAAGTGTAAGTTAGTACTAGATAGTATTACAGTCCAGGAAAACTGGTTAAGTGAACCGGTCGTCGTGTATAACTGAAAATTTGTGAAAAACGGCGTTACACCCCAGTGACAATGAGGCCTAAACAAAAAAAGGTTTGTTTCCGGTTACATGCCCAAAAAATATGGGTCGGTAGGTAGGGATTATTTTCTTTTATGTGTTTTTACATATATTGGCAACACTGTTGTGAAAATTACAATAAAGCACTAAGATTTGGATGCCGTAAAAACTTATGAGTCGGCAGGTAAAAGATAGGTCAGCTGGGTTACTATGTTCTAGTCTTATACTGTAATGTACATATGATTTTGACGCACGTACACGTGAAATTAAACGAATGACGATATAGGCGCCTTTTCGGATTATTTAGTTAAAACATGAAACAGGAAATGAAAGCATTAGTTGTAAAATGAATGCAGATTCCCAGATGCAAAACTAAGTTCGCAAAACAAATACGATTATGAAAGATGAACATTGCCAGTGAGAGTACCAGCTTAAATACAAGTAACCACACATTCCAGTTCCTGACAGCGATTATGATTTGTAATCATATAATGCATAAATAATCAACACAATACAATGTGATTCAATTGATAATGATATTGTATTATGTAATATTCTATGAAATTCATAAAATGTGTGTATGTTGCATGTCTGTTGCAATATCTTCTATAAGCAATACCATTATTATGTAATTATTAGAAAAACAATATTTCAATTTGGCACAACTTTGGAAGATGCTAAAATGTAGGTACTCCCATTTCACGTTATAATTATTGGCATCTATAATTTGTTTCACATACGATAGATTCATGCCATTATTTCTGCATTTTTGCTATGTACAATTTACGTTATAAAAAGTGAAATGTTTGCGTGATATAAGATCCGTTGAGGGCGTCAGTGGCCCAGCGGTCAAAGTCTCTTCATAGTAAGTGCTATAAATCACCACCCTGACTCATCCCATCCTGAATCGGAAAGTGAGGAAGCTGTCCGCACTGTTTCTATCAAAGAATATGCCGGGGGAGGCTTCATCCAACGTTAATAGATGGAAAAGTCGCTATATGACCTTAGCTGTTGGAGTGACGTTAACCCACTCGTCCAAAAGTAATGGGAACCCGACCACGAAATTAATCTGTCAACGTGATTATCTTTAGGGCTAGGTGCGACGAAGTCTTCTCGACGAAATTTCTAACGCTTCCTGGTTCTTTGCTGGATATTTAATATCAATTAAATGTATATGTTAAAATTAACACAGAAGTGTTTTGTGTATATATGCTATAGATTTGTTGAATCATATTATCAGCTGTTTGGAATGGAGAAAGATATAAGGTAAGTGGAGGTAAAGCACGTGTAGATTTTTTACATCTAAATGTCGTCCATGTTAGCGTAGTTTGAGAATATGTACTTAAGGGCGTCAGAAAGTTTGATAAGTACACAATGCTTGCGTGTAATTTTAACGTTTTGCGTGACAAAACAATAATTAATTCTGCCCTTTTTTTCACACGCATGTATAATAATGTCACTAACCATACAATTATCTCCAAGAGCAGTATTGTCTACTAACTTCATTTTAAAAGGATTAATTAGCACAACACCGTATTGGACAATTACTTAATTTAAATCTATGCCATTTTATAGTAGATTTCCAGTTCTGATATAATGGTGCAGTTTTAGTTTTATCAAAGTATTGACGATTCAGAAAAAAATGTTATGCTCTGTATGACCACATTCGTAATAGATTACATATGTACAGGTGTTACAAAATATGATCACATATGAAGCGAAATCAAGCACATATTTAATATATTTTGAGACGAATGTGATCGTTGCCGATTTTTTGTAATACTTGTTACAAATGTGATCTGTTATGAATGTGGTACTGCAATGCTTCATTCATCAAAGGAAACGAAGACTGACCCGGGGGAAGAGGAAGCGAGAGATATATAAAGGGAACCAGGTAGGAAGAAATAGGGGACAGAAGGAGGGAGATAGGGGAGGGGAAAGACGGAGAGGGGGTTACTAAAATATGGTTACATTTGAATTAAATTAGAATAATTAATACCAACTGATGCCAATAATGACAGATGCATGTATTAAGTTAGTATTTCAATTCAAAAAGCAGGACATGTATGTGCGTAGTGATTGCAATGTATTTTTTATGCAAAATAGATTATGAATCAATTTAAAACTGTGAAAACTCATCACAATGTTGGCGAACATACGTGCGAGGAGAGTTATTGGAAGTAGATCTTAGATCTAATATCATATTATAATGGAACAAGAAAGTAATAACAACTCACAATCAAAACATATATACTCATAACACAACATACGTATTGCGTGCTTCAGTTATATTTGAACAATAAGAAGCGAAGAAACTTTGATATTGTACAAATTCAACGTGGCAATATGTGACCCATATTGTATCATAAACAATTACAGCTCAATAATTGTCGACATGAGAATTCATAACTGTCAATTATCTAGTCTGGAATATAAACCGGGGTCTGGTTTGTCAGTTAACGTTTTCTTTCGAGATGGAATAATTTCAGAAAATGATGAAGTTATTTTTTCATTATATTTCACTCAAACTATTTCATATCACGTCGGTATTAAGTGCTTTGAATTGTCCTGCGAGTGTACACGATCACCAATATTTCTGGTTTGTCACGTCTAAATTTATGCAATATGATTCGTGTCAGTTTTATACGCTGGGCGTGTCCAGAACAGTTGTCCACACACTAATTTGAAGTATTCCCATTCAACCTTTACCAAACTTGGACAAATTTTATATCGGAATTATATCTAATATCGATGATATAACAAGCAAAATTACTCTTGACTACTTTATAATGTTGGAATAGATCATGTCGGCTCAGTAAGTTGAACATCCACGCAACATAATTTCGACTGGCGTATGTTTGACAATCTGGCAGTCTAGTTCATATTGCGACATCATGTAGGTAATGTTACAGACCATCCCAAATCGGCAACCTCCAGGAAGCCTCCATGTTTCGTTTGTTCCTGCGTGTTGGGTGGATTTGGGGCAGGTAGTGGTTTTGGGGGAATGTAGCGATGGAATTCATTTTTTGTATGTGCATTGTTTTGAATCCCTTTCTTATTTATAATTAGCAGATGAACAGATTTCGAAATGAATTAATATTCATAAGTTTTCACCATGAAGAAAAGTGTATAATTTCCAGCGACAGGTTGACGTTTCATTTGCAACATCAAGCGCTTTATATGTTTTGGGCACAGCTGTGGCTGATATCAGCAGCATTGATGTTAATGACTCCACTCAGTAAGGGAACACATTACCGACATATAGCGCCATAGGGTTAAGCATCATTATATGATGTATTGTTATCATTTAAAAGACTGGTTACGTAATGGTTTTGTAAATCAACTTACAAAAAAGAATAATTTGACAAACAGCCGCTACTATACAGCTACCAAACTAAATTATACTTTCTACAATAGTTAGGCAATTAAACGCGGTATAACCTGGTTGGGAGTTGGTTGGAAGGGTTCAAAAATCCACATTATAGAGAAAAAATTATAATACATAGTACAACTTAAATTGAATTATATTAACACTGAAAATGATTTACTTTATTATAAGGGCTTTCGTGGTCGAGTAGTTATGGTATCTGGCTAGTAATCCTGAGACCAAGGATCGGACAAATTTCACATGTGAGGAAGCTGCTTACCTCGCTTACAGAAGGTCCGTGGTTTTGCCTGGCGTCCTGCCTACCGTCAAGCTGGAAAGTCGTCAAATGACCCTGACTTTTGGAACGTTAAACCTCAGTCAAAAATACCCTATTGTGCAGTATTGCTGATGTATCCCAGAGTTGGTTGTCTTAATTGACACAAACCGTACATTTCGAAAGTTTTAATTTGTCAACCTTGTTAAAGGTTAATCATTCATTACATCTGTTACATGAAACCTGTCACATGGCACATGTTACGTTTAATGTTAACATGTAAATGAAGATTTTTCCTCTGTAAAATGCATTTGTCTTTCATTAACTAAAACGGGATGTTTTGTTATTTATGGAATACATTGTGCTGGGTTAACCTAGTATCTTTATAGGTTAATGAAAGCCGTCACATGTTTGACGATAATTGTACGAGGGCGAAGTAATTACTAGTTGCTAGTGACAATTTTCAGCTTTGAACTTCGGGAGAGAATATCCGAATGCAAGGATACGTGCAAAAGTTATACAAATATAATGCATATACAATTAATAAGTTCAGGACCTACATCTTTGTCTGGTAACAATTGCAATCATGAAACAAATACCATTTAATTACCATCCCACATCCAACATACATACAACAGCGTTTCACAGAATCTTATTTTTCTATGCACCAGTCTTTGTACCCTCAAGTGACAGTCTGCAGCTGTGAAATACTAATAGGATAAATTAACATTTTGTTTTACTGAACCTTTAGGATATGTGCTGAGCAAGATATTAGACAACAATTTGATAAAACAATCGGAAAACAGTCATGCCTTAAAGCTATGTCTGACAGCAACTGTACAAATAGAATAAATTTTACTAAAACTGTATGTATACAACATGTTAGGTGACTATCCCCAAAAGGAAAGAGCAGTCAACATCATCACTCAAACGGTTTTCATTCTTAAGTTCTTAATTCACACTTTGTTTGTTATTTTGTGCTAATTGTCTGAACATATCTACCCCTAACTTGCTCAAAATAGGCCTTTGAATTGGGAATGAATATAATTTCCCTTTCCCAAATATATTCAGTTTAAAGTGGTTGCCATAATGTTTGACAAACCCTCAATTGACGAGCAATATCTTGCGAGCAATTATGTTGCATCAAGTTTGACCCACTTTTATAATCAGATTGATAAAAAAATCATATTAATATTCATAGCACAAAAATAACAGAAAATGTTCTGAAGTACAGCGAGAGAAAAGTTTATCTGCGTCATTTATTGCATATAAATTGTTGTTGATTGCAGATAACATAAAAGCCAATTAGGTTTTATTGACTCTACATACCTTATCTGATTAACGTATTTTGTTAAGTGCAACAGGTATGTTATTAATGTATTGCAATGTCATAAAGTTGTTGAATGGTTATATGAGAAAGACAGGAATATTCACATGATCATACTATTAGGTAAGACTTACATTATGGAATGATTCATTTTAATGATACGTGAACAATACTTTATGACATAGTTATTAATATACATTGCGCCAAAAGGCAATGATAAACACGCAGAAAGCATGTTTTAATGAAGGTGGGGTGTTTTTGTATGTTTTTTTTTTCTGGAATCCTTTTTTTATCTACATTTGAAATAAATAAAGTTGAATAAACAAATTTCGAGTGGTTGCTTGATGTGCACACTGCAAACGCTTCTCTTATTTATATTCCGTATGGCTGTTCCGATATTTATACTGTCTGTACGGTGCAACCTGCCTAATATGAGCATGATCAGATCATTGAGTTTGTTAGAAATATGGGAAGGTTTTCGAATCAGAGAGGTTTCATATATTATGGTACGCAATTCAGCAATAGTTGAAAGACGGTAGAAAACAAAATAATTCATTGATAATTAATTCATTTGATTGCCTTCCTGCTAATTGAACTCTACTGTCTTATTCTAGTGATTTTATCGTTGTCTGTTCTTTTAAAGTCTGTTCACATTCTGTCTAATTAAGCGCGGTTAATGCTCTCATGTTGATCATATATTGTGACAACTAAGTTTCTGGAATTTCTCGTCTGATAACAGAGTTATACCACGCAATTATGTGTTATGCTAATTATGTACTCCTTACGTGTTGTCATGCCGTATGGCACAATATTTATCATGGATATATGTGAGGAGCTTCTGAAATATAGTATATAGATCAGGAAAAGGATCCCTAGAAAAAACAACACATACAGAAAGTCTCACCTTCCCCAGTATACCGAGTTGCCCAAATCACATCGGCCCAAAAAACACCCAACACATGGGAACATAGAACAAATGACGGACAAAACACATGTGAACATCTCCTTGACATGACCTAGGTTCCTGATGTTCTCATATAAATATAATCCTAACATCTCAAAATTCAAAGTAGAAAGCACAGGATACAGTCAATTATCAGTCTAGATTGTACTCCTGCTAGATACAAGAATGGTAGTGTAATAATATCATATATGTGAGATATACGAGGTACCAATTACTTTAACTTGACTAGAAAACTATCTCAGAGTTTTAATTGTTCTTCAACGGAACTGCGTTATTATACTCATTTTGTTGTGTCTTAGGCGAATACAGTCACTGACTTTTCTCTATAAGATTGAATTGATTTGTATCGCAAATACTATCAAGTTTAATCATGAAAGTTAATTTAGCCGAGGAAGTAATTATTTTTGAAGCGTTATGTGTTGTCAGAATAACGAGATAGAATAAAACAATTCAATTTCCCACGAATGTAATCACTGAAATCAACAGACATAATTTTACAAAGTACATAACGCGACAAATTTTGTTTTTATTTCGTTACAAACGAAATCATACCCATTTTTAAGTAACACGTCGTTTGTTATTCATTATTAATTCATGCCTCACGGCATTTTAATACCAGTTCATTGTCTGATTTTAAGTAGTCATCTATTTCCAACATCTCCGTTAGGACAACCTTTTTCATTTTTTTCACTGGGTTTAACGCCGTTTTTCAATATTTTTTCATCTATATACGGCGGTCAATTCACCTTACCAGCTTATCTGGACTGTATACTAACCAGTACCTACCAAAAATCCAAACATTCCATACTAGGTTGCATATATATTTATATCAATAACTTCGCATTAAACGCAGCTTTCGTTACCCTAAGCAATGCATAACATAATTATATAATCATATTATGGTGCATAAGACGAATAAGCAGTATATGATATGAAGTTGTCAACACGCATTGCTTATCTTTAAATCGAAGATGAAAGTTATTTAATCGTGCCATCTAGCACACGATACTTTGCATTCCATGTTTTAATGTGAACAAAACGAATGTTCTCTGCTCTGAGACACTGCTCATACATCAATATAACGGATGTTTTAGTTTTCGCGGAAGCACATCTTTAGATGGATCTGCCGAGATTCAATCATATTGAATTAACTTCAATGTTGTAAATTGTTAGAGGCAGACTGCGCAAAACAAAAAAAAAAAAAAAAAAAAAAAAAAAAACAGTAAACGGTAGTGCAAAATGACAAAGGAAAACATACAACATGTAACGTTATATAAAAGCAGCATTATCGGCTTCTTGCATATATATGTATGTTTAAAGTAAAGTTTTATAGTTGCTATCGCGAATACAAATACAGTGCTACCTCTCCAGAGCGCCCCCCCCCTTCTTGAGCAACAACCTCCTTTCAACAACAGCATGATTTTTCCGACTGTACGATTTTACTTTTAATGTAACCTTTCTAGAACAACAAGTGTTGCTTCTCCCAAAGGATGTTACTTTGAAAGAGATTGCATTGTAATTGATTTTTAAATGTGCGTATGTCGTGTTATTGTTTTATAGTTTGCTTTTGCGGTATTCTTGTATATTGTATATGTTGTTGTGCGGGGTTTGAAGTACGCGATAAGTGACTAATGACAATGGTAGTCTGACTTTCCTCCGCTATGAAGAATTGTTGCACACTTGTTTTAGTATCTGTACAGTTCAAATTTAGTTCACAATAGAGAGAAACTATACTTTTGAAACTTTTAATATGACTACAATTATATTTAAATGATGTGGAAAAGTCGACGCAAAGTGCAAAGTAGGGTTTTACAGACGTAACATTGGATTCTAAAAACTTGTTCCAACATGGTTATATAAATATTCAAGGACATGAAACACATTCAAGACTGTTGATAGCAACATGGAATTATTATAAATGAGAATGTCTTGTTTGTTTTGTCAAAGGAAAAAAATTAATGCCAGTATGCTTAATGCAGAAGTAACATGTCTGCAGTTTTCGTTATTTTTTCATTCTGCTGTATTACATTTGATTGAAGAGGTGGAGGAGAAACACCAAGTAACCTGTATTCGCACAATCTAGATATATGAGTAATTGAAAGTTGAGTATGGTGTTATGCGAGGTAAATTTGACTATTACGCTCGTGATAATTGGAGGACATATCGCGATATGCTAAGCTCAAAGTTCGAGTTAAATTTGATATTAGGGAAAATACCTTATATTAGGGGAGATACCTTATATTAGGGGAAATACCTTATATTAGGGGAAATACCTTGTATTAGGGGAAATACCTTGTATTAGGGGAAATACCTTATATTAGGGGAAATACCTTATATTAGGGGAAATACCTGATATTAGGGGAAATACCTGATATTAGGGGAAATACCTTATATTAGGGGAAATACCTGATATTAGGGGAAATACCTGATATTAGGGAAAATACCTTATATTAGGGGAAATACCTTGTATTAGGGGAAATACCTTGTATTAGGGGAAATACCTTGTATTAGGGGAAATACCTTATATTAGGGGAAATACCTTGCTTGTTTCACTGTCCTGGATTTTTTAAATACCTTGCTTGTTTCACTGTCCTGGATTTTTTAAATTTTACTTTTTAGACTAAGTATTGGAATATTTTCTCACGAACAGTTTCATCTTACATGACAATTGAGTTGATCCTGTAGCACGAACACTATAAAATGCAATATTGTGCACATTCCTTTACTTATAATCACTTCATACGTAAATGTTATACCCGAAGTAGTTATTTCTGGAATACTTTCTAATACATGTTGTAATATAATTCAAAGGCTGTATACATGTGAATATTTTTATTTGCGTCTTGAGAGCATTTCAAAAATGTATTTGATGTCAAGAAATATTATTATAACAAACTAAGTAGAATAAGAATAACATAAATGTTAACATAATTATTGTTATAAAAACATATGTTCATTCAGGTCCGATATTTTGAATATAAAAGCAACAAAAAACTTACCCTATTGCTTGTAACAATAAAACAACACACTCCTTCGCAAAGACATTCAGGTAAGAAGTTTCAGAAAATAATATGGTTAAACTATATTTGGAGGTTCAAAATGATCGTACAGACATACTTGAAACAACAAACAATAGAACCAACTGAAACATAACTAAGCCAGTGGTTGAAGTCAGAGGTGCAATACCTAGAGGATTAACATTGGATTAACATCCAACGAACGAACGAACAAACGAACAAACAAACAAACAAACAAGCAAGCAAACAAACATGCAAACAAACAATAAAATATCAAGTGCTATGTAGCAGTAATTGTAAAATATTAGAATATTGTATCATTCTAGTGTCTGTGCAACAACTAAGCCAGAAATTCATACATTACAAAAACATCTGTAACCTACGGGCTGCGACCGTGGTTCAGTGGTTAGTGTGCTGGATTACAGGCTCCTTGTGGAAAGGTAAAGTTAGTACTGGTTAGTATACAGTCCACGACAACTAGCAAGATGAATTAAACCCAGTGAAAAAATGTAACCTTCAATGAAACCAATGAAATGGTCTAAGTACACACCAATCCTATTATTGACCCAATATATTTGAATCCCTGTTTGATTCTGTATCATTTCACTAAGCGATATAGTATTGGCTTATTATTTGTACCTCAGTGGAATTCCATCACAAGCAGAACTTCTAATTCTCGTGTTTCAAATGAATGATTCAGGCGAATACTACGTCACTGTAAAAACATGAATCATCAGGGAATAACATAAAACAATACAGACATACCAGACAACCACCTGCAGGCAAGGTAATAATTGTCCGTTTTGACGCAGTAAAATTCCAAAGCGTATTCAATGTGCATACTGGTATTTAAAAAATGTTGCTGCGCCTAAATTATGAAACTGTGTGATCTTTCCTAATTATTTCAAGCCCGATATTTGTAAAGTCGTGCACAAGTAACACACGACATTCTTGAAGCCAACGTCACAGCATCCTATGGCGAAGATGTTACTGTCTTTCAAACAAAGTCAGCCTGCAAAGTCTGTCTGACAACAAAGGTAACTAATAAGGTGTAGATCCATGCTCGTAAGTTCTTGATCACTATCAGGACTGGGGAAGCATTGGTAAAATTCAACTAATCCCGTTCAAATACCAATATCCATTTTCCTGCTGACAGCGAGAACGAAAACCAATTAATGCCTGAAACTGAAAACTGGAACACCTCCATCTGTCAGTGTGGTTTCCTCACTAGTTCGATCACTCTGTCTCTAATGCACATTTCAAAAACTGTTCCTTAAACGCCGGCAACGGATTTTAAATCAAGTTGGAAAACGTGATTAAATGTCCTTGTCCGATCATGCCCGTTATATTGACACTTCGATACTGTTTGAACTGATACATTTAGAGATCAGGTGGCATTTAAGTGAGCTCTCCATAAATGCCAAGCTACTGCGCAACATAATTCCCAAGGGACTATCTCAGAGAAATATTGAGACATAATTTGGAATTAACAGGATTAAACTGCCACTGTCCTGAGTGTTTGTGCAATGCCCGACTCATAAATCACTGATTTGATATTGAAGGCTTTTCGGATGTATAGTACAGGTTTAAACCAGCATATGCAGGCGAAAACCTACGTCTAAACTTAACACATTGCGAGTTTTAAGTTTTATTCATGTAGTAGTCTGTAAGTCGTTCCATAAAAGTTTGGCATTCATTACTCTTAATCATTCTTGCTTACTGTTCGGATGGTTTAAAAAGTGTTTTCCTTAAAGAGTATGTGAATTTGAATCGTGATCGACTTGGATCTTTTTTTCTTTTTCCCCGTTTAAACGCAATATTCGTTTAGACTATAAATATTTCATCTTTTTTGCATTCCAGCACTCATCATACACTGTAATACAGATTAACATGCTTGTATGTTTTAAATGTTCTTTGAAGTCGTTACCTTGCCAATACGTATTTTGTACACATAGTGATACAAACACGACCCCTAAAACACACGTCAATCACAACCAATCCCAAAATAATCGCTGCTAATGAATTCTCCATATTTCTATTAGAATCCAATTATACGTTGATAGAAACTATATTTATCCATTTCATATAGACTGGTCACAATCTTACAAATAATTGTCTGTCACGATATCGTTTCATTGAAGATGAATAATAGCGACAGTTTACCATAAACGCTGAAAGAATGCATGTTTCGAGAATACTAATCAATTAAATAACACCAATCTTAGAATTAGAATAGATAAGAAAAGGATTCTTAGAGAAAAAAACATGCAAAACGTCCCACCGTTCCAAACATACTATCTTCCACCAAATGCGCTACCCAAACCCACCCAACACTCGGTACCATACAAAAATGGAGGTCAAAACATAGTCGTCTGGAGGGTACCGATTTGATACGACATGTAACAGGCTTGTAATGGAATAACTACACTTGATATTACTCATATAACATTTGTTCCGGTCATGACTGTCAATGTTTGAAGGGACCGTATTATAATTCATATATTTTAGTGCATAGTTTCCATGTCCGTATTTTAGGAAGTAATATTTCCTCCAAGGTAATAATGGCAAAATGATTATCCATCATGGCTGTCATACAATGAAAACAAATATCAGTGTCAATTGTACAACTTTTCTGGAGCGGATATTACGGTTGCTCAATCGGGAAAGAAGTTTTCTACAATTTCTTGGTCTTAACAAAGTCATATGCTTCTTACATACAACCTCTTGAAACGTTCTGAATGCGTAAAGAAATTGAATTTGACTGAAGTTAGCTGAATGCGCAATGAGTTACCTAAGTAACATAACCATTAATTTACAGTTGCTGTACGTATTTACTTCACAGGTCAGTCAAATGTGGAAGCTACCGAATGTTCATGGTACGTAACATTCTTGTTGTATACACAGCAGTATTCATTTCATTGTGACATTTGGAATTTTTCCAAAGTCTTTGTTTCATAAGAAAAAAAGATATAATGTGTTCCAAGCATCAGATTAGGGTTTGAAAAACAGTTATTTAATTTATTAAAAACCTTACATTTTAATGCAATCAATCTTTTTCAAAACACAAGTGGCGCCCTCTACACAAAAATAACTAAAGCTTCTGATCATCAGATATTACCCGTTACAATTTGTATTGTTACACATTTAATTAACTTGAACTAAATCTTATGAGATTTTAATTATCCTTTCCTGGAGACAAATGTATGTTGCATGTTTAAATCATGGATTTTCCGAAGCATTCAATTCAAATTATTATTCCTGCGCTCTAATAAAAACAATTGGTATTTAGAAAAAAATTCCATCCTTTTTATGTAAATGCTCAAACCACTTAGCTGCTGTTTGCTTACAATAATCTTAGTTAAATACGTCATAAAGGGGGTTAATTAAAAGCTGCATATTTTATGTTTTTTTGTGAAAGTGTTTTTTCTGTGCCGTTGTGGGGCTGCTGGTGGGAACAGAGTTCGTAGATTTTTGTTCCATGGCTCGTTCTGCATTACCTGATAATTGTGGTTAAGTAATATCTGTTAGAAGTGGTGTGTGTATTATTAGTCGTATAAATAATGGTGGTACTTGATATCATAAGAACCTAATGAACACGATCGAGCTCTTAGTACGAAACGAGTCAATATTTTCATTGTTTCTCCAGCATGTACTTATATCATTTTAGTATTTAACACCGAAGTTTCTTGCGAGAGGATAATTAAGAAACAAATATAAAATACTGTCTGTCGTCATGGATTCTTTGCCCATAGTATGTCGCTTAAACGTTCTCTATTACTAGAAGATTTTTTTGCTAAGTATAAACCACTCACAAATATGAACACTTGAAATTAATGCAAATGCATGAGCAAGATAAAATAAAACCAGGAGAATTCTAAAGCGGTATCATTAAGGACAAATATTCGCCAAATCATATGTCATTTCAATTCCACTGATAGCTTCATTCACGATGCGAACGTAGAAACATCTTGACATAAATTCTGAAAACACCAGTCACTATACTTCAGCTATAAATAAAACAGAGGATATAAATTTGCACCAAATTTATTGCATTAATACCGTTGGAAACGACTGAATTCAACATTTATTGCACTGTCGACACATAAAAGTTGTTTTGCATGTAGGAATGGTACAAGTTTAGAGAAAGAGATATTTCAACATTTGCTTAATTCGCAAACCTATTTACAACGGGAATGTGTGTTATTTTCATAGGCATATCGTATATTTATTTGACTTTGTGACCCACCACGGTCTCTGAGAAATAGGACATGGCTATGATGATCTCAAGCTAATTTCTTAAACTGGATTATATCAGAAAAGAAAAGGAATTTAAAAAAAGTGGTGGAATTGCATGATTTTTACGTTCATACGGAATAAACACCAGCCTGTTTTGACCATATTTGGTTCATGTAGATAGCTCAGACAATGGTCCTGTAAGAAGGACCTAGCTGATTAAAGATAAGGCATTTATTTTCGCGGCTGAAAATTGGTCAAAGTCACAAGGACCGAAGTTTGGATAACATACTGGTCATCTTAAAAGTTCCCATCTGCTAACCGCTATATTATAGTATCAAAATGTGCTGTAATATCGGACCAACTGTCGGAAGGACTGTAGATTTTTTATATACAGCTGAATGCAGTTTTCTCTAAAAACATGTATATGCAATACTTCCAACTCAGAAAAACAAAGACTGAGGTCAGGATATAACTACCCATGTAGACAAAACTGTCGTTTGATACGTCATACGGAGGCCCGTATAAATTTATTTAACTATTTATTTCCATACTATGTGTGTAACTAGAATGGAAGTCTATAAACCTTTATCATTATCAACTCCCTTTACAGATGATGATGTATTTAGAATTCCATTTTGGGGATTAAAAATCACGCTCTACGCGCCATATGTCTTTCGGCAAAGTAGGTTGGTATACTTTCCATTGACAAATATAACTTTTTCACGCCCGTAGTGTTCATACTGGGTGTGCAAACATTCATAGAGAAGTCAGATGGAGTTATACAAGGAACATTGTGTCACGTATGGTTAAACTAATGGTCTTAAAAGAATCTACATAATACAGACAACCCATTCACAGCAGTTACAGCTGCAGAAATTTTGGCAAGAATACCAAGAAACTTGACGGTTTAAATGTAAATACGGAATGTTCGTTTTGGAAGCAAATATGAGATATTATTGGACCGATCAAGTTCTTGGACGCATACTATAGTCGCAAGTATAGATAGTGCATAGTTTGAAATTGAATGTGAATTAGAAATTGATAGACAACTACTGATCGGAGATTGGTACTGATAGAACATAGAATATTTTTTTATTTCAATACCACATACTTGTGTATTTACAGCAGACCGATCAAGGTTAACAAGCCCATGATAATCATAACAGTTAAAGCAACAGATGTTAATCTATTGCTGCATCATGTTACAGTCTAATTTTGAATAATACATATTCTAACCCTGAACGCCGATATCAGATATCGAAGCACTTATTTTGCCACCAAGTCTTTTTATTAGTATATATAAAAGAATTAGTATTGCGGGCCCCAGGGTTTCATAATATACATGTGTGTTATAATAGTGTATACTACAGTATTACTTCATGTGCCCGTTTCAGAAATGGATGTTCTGTATGGATAGGAAAGCCGAGGAGCATGATCAAAAAACGCCATTTGATCATTTATTTCAGTAGAAATATTGAGACAAAATTTTCCTCTTATCCTAAAAGCCCCACTGATCCTCTTGTGTGTACATGGTATGAATTGATTTAATTGTATAACAAGACTGTTTACGTTATTCACTTCTATAAAACACGAAAACCACGTGTAACTTACGCAAAGTGGTGTGCGACAACTAAAAAGTCTTTTCATTTATGTCTCTTGTCCACAGGAAGTACGAATACGAGTATATTAAAAATGGCAAAGTCTAAGTACTTGCGTACTTGCGTGTGCCCGCCAAATGAACGAAATGGAGGACGGAAGTAGCGTTAGACCGTACAATTTTGCTGTATCAGAGTTTCCGAAAACACCAACTATATACTTGTATATTCTATAGCTACTGACAGGACTAGCGATAATTTCGATCTATAGCCGGATATAACCAATTGTAAATTGTCTACTACCACATGTGACGCGTGTTTTTATTGTTCTTGCATAATGGCTGTCATTATTTACTTATTCTGTTCAATTTACTGGTGTTGTGTATATAAAAGTCATCATGTCATGGCATAACGATGAAGAATGTTCTTCCATTTACTCTTATTGACCTTTGTGAACATCTAAGGGTCACAAATTCAGGTTATATTCTCATATACACAGTCAACATCCGGTTAACGAAAGCAAAAAAAACTCGTTCATAATAATTATGCCCAGTCTTTTTGTACTCGTGGTAGCGTGATACGGTATGTTCATGAAAAATATATCATAGCCCTATGCTCTTATACATTGTTCTGATACTTAGAGACCCCTAGGCAGAATGGAAGGCTTATGGAAGGTCAGTGGTTTTGCCCATGTGCAAGCCTGGGCTTTCCTTCCACTGTTAAAGCTGGAAAGTTGCCGTTGACCCTGGCCGTTGGTTAAACTCTTGTTTAATACTTGATTATTAGGTCCAATAACTTTAAAAATAATCGAAAGTAGCCATCGTTACATTGAGTGATGTAATAATTCCTCACACAAAAATATTGGGGAAAGTATGTATTGAATAAAAGCACAAGTCCTACAGTGAAATGTTCCGTATACACATTCCGGCTCACCATAAGATTCAAAAACCATTCAAAAAGACGAACAAATAAATATACTGTCAAATCTATGAATAAGTGTGAAAACTATTAATATTTGAAATCACATTAATATTTTTAGCTTGAGGACTGTTCATGTTTAGTCGTCGATAACACATAAGTCTCTTGACTTTTGTCCTACAAATTGGTAGAGACGTGATTTGTGTAATGTGGATGATTTAGTTCAAACATTTCAGTGTAATTCCACTCGGGACAAGACTAATTTCACACTTGAGGAAGCTATCCAGTTAGAGTGGTTCTACACAGGTGTGCGCCATGGGACTTCCACTGTTACAGCTGGGAAAAGTCGCCAATTGATCAAGGCTTGGTACGACGTTAAGCGCCGGTGAAGAAAGGAAAGTGAAAGTACTTGATGGAATATTGTTAAATAGATGTCTTCAAATTTTACGCATTTGATTTTATTCAGAGATGAAATATGACATATAGACATAATTGAAAACCTCCATACCGACTATTTTGCCTATATTATAATACAAATGTACAATAATGAAAAACTTGGCGGATACATTTGAATTCCTGAATAGAAATTAATATGTGGTCTGTTTTGTTTTATTGGATGCAGAATTGCACGTGAACACTTATCTAATTCGGCGAAACCACACAAAACGTTACATGAAACAGAAATGACATTGAATAAGGATGAAGCAGAATATAGTGACATAGTGTTTATATAAATCCAAGAGAATGGGATTCGTGCCAAAATATTGGCCGAACTATCAAGACCTATTCATGATGAAAAGGAGTTCATTGAGCAGGCTGATAACATTGACGAAGATAATTTAATACAACCATACAACAGAGACCATACAGAGAAGGTCAAATATCTGAGTGGACAGGCAATGTAGAATTTCTATTTGGTCCAGCAAAATGTCTGCAAGTGTGTTATCTTAAAGCGTCTTCATACAGATACATTAGGTGTCTTCAGTGATGCAATACACATACTATGACGGATACCTATTACTTTATAAGAATACATAAAGAAGGTAATCATTAAATTGCAAAAACTGGTTGTTTGGATTATGTTGTGGCGAAGAATTTAATAGGACATTTGAGCAGCAAACAAATTTACCAACGCGAACACAGTGACGTATCAAAGTATTTGCTTACCTGATAGGAATGGAGATACTATACTCTTCACCAAGAAATAATCCGCCTACGTAATAGTGTTAAGCAACACCGCGCAACAGCCACAGGAGCGCCACAATGATCGTGCCACAATGAACAATTGTTCCACAACATTTGAATTAGCTAGCATCACCACCAGGTGAATAATAATAAAAAACTCTTCGTTTCAATTCGTGAAAATATTATACTATGATTTCCAACGAAGGTTGTGTCAGTGCACTCTACCTTAGTACGTTGGCCAGTTATCTTTTGAACCACTTGAGTCTTATAATTACGAAAATATTAATTCAGTCTGAAATTGCGGCCTAAAATTTACTCCTGATACAAGAAAACATAAGTCATTAGACTTGCGGTTTCATATGTGGATTTCAATTGCATTGAAATGATAATGTGAGGCGGAAATGTATTCATTAATGAGAGAAATTATGATATTTATATCGCGTGAGGTTAGAAAAACACATAAATATTTTACTTGGGAGATAAAACTAATCGATATAAATCGGAATGCACTACGCTGCAGAAATAAAGAGGTGCGTGTGAATGAAATTGAAGTTAAAGCCAGTGTTGAGGAAATTATCATTCCTGTAAATACCAACTTTTTAAAGATTTCGTTGAAGTTACCGAGATTTCTTTCATCTCGCATGCAAAGAGAGTAACAGATGAAGTATACCTGTAATTCTGAAAATATTATGTTGTATAAAATAACATGTGATTTTTTAATTCAGACTGACACAGAATGCTCAGCATTTTTATTCACTGTTGATATCTTATGTTTTGCGCGCACTTATATGTCAGGACTAGGTTTCAAAGACATATCGTAGGTAAGATAACAGTGTTTAAACTTAAAGTCTTGTTAATGGTAGACATTTCAGACATTGACCGTAAACAACTGACAGCAAATCCCCAAGATAATTAATAACCAAGGATAAATAATTTTGCCACCAAATTTTAAAACCACCATCTTAGCTAACATATGACTATGAAACGGGCCTCTGGCAGATCAGACTGTACTAAACTGATGGCAGACTAACGTTGAAGCAGCCATGGAACAATTTCGCACAATTTGGAAATATGACTTCCACAAGTGAGTAAAACAAAACAGACTAATTTTCTTTGGAAAAATCCACTTTTCACAGCAGTTACCGAAATAATTTGTCCATCGAAAAGATCACAAAATCCACCATCCGGGAAATTGAAGCTAGTTCAAGGAATACCGGAACTATACAATACATTTACAAGTGTGGTATATTTATGTTTTAAATGAAACCATATTACAACGTACTTCACCAATTATCGACTAGACGGCTTTTAAAATTAAGACGGGAAAACATCGCTCCTTTGTAAAAATGACTCACTCACAGACTGTATTTCGACATTTTATTAAAAGCTCATCACGAGCAAACCTAATTTTTGACGAATGTCAGTCCAATTAATTCTCGCTCTAACTCGTTTAAATTGTTCTGCTTATTGCGTCGCTTAAGACTTGTATGGCAGAAGGGTATGTGATTAATTCATTGACATAAAACATTTATGTGGTAGGATGGTCTTCATAGGTACGATCATTTGCCCGCGTTTTTTTATTAGCTAGTTTTATTACTCAAACACAGCTTACCGTGGAGTCGGGGTACACTGTAGTAAGTAGTTATTAAGGTGAAATTGACCTCCAGTGAAAGATGGGGTGAAGGCGCAGTCTAGATTTGGCAGCATTCAAATTCACAGTTTTCTGGTGTCTAAAATAGTTCATAAAACCTTAAAATTTTATGAAATGTGTATCGTTTTTATGTTTTTATGTCACTTGTTGTCACTGGGCTTTAACGCCGTTTTTCAACAATTTTTCAGTACGGCGACCGGTTCACCTAACCAGTTTTCCTAGACTGTACTAACTTACCCTTCGACAAGGAGCTGGCAACTTCTCCATATATGGAGGAAAATGTGTATCAGTACCAAATGTTGGTTATGTTCGGAAACCGTCTGATTCGTACTATTGAATTGTTTATCCAGAGCTATTGTCTTTGATTTATTTTTAAATTTTCAAAACTGATATAGTCCACTCAGTAGCTACAGGAATTTGTATAACAGTTTATCTAATATAGCTAAGAACAGAATTCGTAGAAAAAAAACTATAAAAACATTCCACCTTCCCCAGAATACTATCCTCACCCAATTATCCAACCTAAAAAAACAACCCAACACATGGGATCATACAAAGAATGGAAGACAAAACACAGAGTACTCCTGGAACAGCCTATACCCAAGCTACGAGAGGGGTAATCAAGATTTCGGACCCACCCTCATACCAGTGGATTTGTATGTTTGTTTCATTTTAGCAGGAAATTTTCTCCCTTCTTTTCTGGTAATACTACACAACTTTTCAAAGATTCCAGCTATTTTCACATCAGTGAGGTTAAAATTATAGTTGTTCAACAGGTGGAGTCAGTAATAGTGAAAGAAAAGACTGGTGACGCAATGGAAGAGTTAGCTTAAGTGAATGAAGAATTGTTCGGAAATTAAACAAAGAAAGCAGATGTTGGTGGTAAGATTGGAATTTGTAAAATAAAAGAATAGTATGGCACCGGTAAAGAAAGAAGCAACAGGACACGAAATGGAATAGATGAACAGTTAGTGTAGTATCATCGGAAACAAATAGATAAGACTGGTGCTGAAATGAAGCAAGCGAACAGAACTTCTGTAGAAATGAAGCGTCAAATGTTTTCTGCGGTTTGTTTTGGGGGATGATCGCCATAAACCTCCCGCTCTCAGGCACGTGACATCTTTTTGAATGTATCGCCGCGAATCGTTTGGTGAAGTTTTCTGGTCATCAACAACGTATGTTACGCTAAAACCATAGTAATATTGTTTTCCGTTGGCTCTTGGATGCGTTTTACCAGTATCCAGTTAGTTCTACACTCATTTAGAAGTCTACTGGGGAAAGCAATGTGGATTGTATATGGCTTTTGGAAGATTTCATATTCATTTCTATTTCAAAAATGTCAAGTAATACATTCAATTATTGAACAAATTTGGACAGATTTGGAAATGAAATATTACAGTCTACTCTCATTCAATATTAGTTATAATACAGTCTAGATCTTATATTCATTTACAGGAATATTTCCTGTATGCCTTTCAGTTTTAATTATGCTCTAAAATGTCGCATGGCGCAAAATGAAGGAGAAGATATTTCACGAAAAATGTTTATTTGCATTCGTAATGTCTGTTCTTCGTTATTGCTGAAGGCAGATAAATATTAGCTATTTTCACTGCTCTATATAATGAGGAAATCATAAGTCAATAAAAATGCACACAAATCTAACTTTAATATACAGTGTAAGCATTTAAAATTGTCTTCATTGAGCGAATAATGTTATCTGTCTAATAGAAACGTTCAATCATCCACCGTGACTATACTCTTATTAACCGTTCACATGTAGCGGATAGAATTGACGGCGTGATTGTGAGACTAAATTGTAATATTTGTAACATTTCTTTGCGTACATTTTCAATACATCACAGGTGGCCCCATTTTGAGACATCAAATGACGACTTTGAAGATGTTCTCCTACAATCACTTTCAGATAAGAACCAGATGAGAAAGGATTCCCAGAAACAGCCACATACAAAAATCCTGCAATTTCAAAAATATCATCAGACCCAAAACCCATAATCCACTGAACACACAGAATCATACAAAAATAGGGGCCAAAACACAATATCCTCAAGAGGTACCACCTTGGACAGGTCTGTAGCGAAGCCGCGTTGGTTTTCATCGATTTAATTGTACATGACTCATACTTTGCTCCGTGGAAAATAGTAAAAATATAAAGTTACATACGTTAATGGAAGTTTGTAATATATGTGCCGATTTTTGTACTTTCATGTTTCTGACTATGCCTCTATCGTGATTTTTTTTATTAGAACTAGAATAATACACAACTATCTAATGTTGATGTAATGATAAATGTCAAGCAGTATTTATGATCTTCAAAATGTTTGTAGTTTTAAATGAGATGTATTGTGTTTTTCTCATTTAGTATCAACAGAGGAATCGAATGGTTGTGTATTCAAACATATTCAAACTGTTACTGTAATATGCTCGCTGATAAGCCATGTTACAATGTATAAGCCGTAGTATTGCAACTGTTTAACTTGTAGTATTAAAACAATCAACGTATAAAAGTGTTACTTATTATATGATTATCAAGTAAATCAACAAAAGGAAGGGAAATTGACTAAAAGTCTAAATGGTAATTGATGAGAATAAGACGCTGGATTTTATATTTCAACGCTTCGCAGACAGAAAGACGGACACTAGACAATGAAACATCAAAAATGCTCTTTTTCTTTACAAAAATGGTTTTTAATAGACGATGAATACATTTGCTAGAGCATACGAATTTTACTATCATTGTTAAGAAACATTTATAGTACCACAACTTTAACATTCGACATCAGACTAGATCGTAAACAGCACGACATAATTACTTATGATTGTTTGGCAGACGTCAGATTCCAAAATGAAGTAGTTATAATACCTGTTATATGACTTGACTTAAAGTGTAGTGAATTCCGAGCGTGACATAATTATTGCCCTAGATTTTAGTGCTATAAAAAAAACAGAAACACTTAAACTTCTTCAAGAATTCTTTTCATTTTCTCATTGAAAAAAATGAACGTTTTCAGACAATTTCCTTTAAAATTCCTCTCTGAAAAAATATATCCCAAATTGATTTTATCTCAAATGGACGAAGCACTCGCACATAATTCATTGACAATTTTTAGATCTTACTTTTATCCGATGAAATTACCGCGCTAATATTAGGCCATACTTAAAAATGTTGATTTCGGTCACACGACCCAAACTTTTAACGGTGGATTGAAGGGTAGGAATTTTTGTCGTTAACATCATACGCTTTATTGAAACAAAAAGCTAGAATAAAAAACGAAGCATTTTTTGGTCAAAATAGTTAAAAAAGAATGAGTCGGTCGCCTAACTGCAAACCAACAATTTTTACTGAAATAACTGAATTTTTACTGTTTTTTTATTGAAATAACTAGTGCAATCATTGTGAAATTTTCTATGAACCTTTCAGTTCGTGCTGTCTTAAATACAGAACTGACATTTTGTGGTAATTTTAATACTTCATTGTAAAAACCTGCTCTGTTTATATGAACTTGCATTGTACTATTCCCTGGACCGCATGTTTTATAGGATTGTTCTAAATAACTTTTCAAACTAATCACGATGTGTAAGACAAGAAAAGACGTGAAAGTCAAAATGATTTGAATAAGTAAGAAGGTAAAATATACGTTTTTCATATATATAATCTTTCACTTAACATATACGAAAAAATACTTGTATATCATGGGAAAAAAGGTTGAACAATTGGTTATTAAGTAGCATTCGTGATTTATTACAAAGAGGTAAGTTAACATGCAATTTCACTCCATGTCTAATTAAGATATGCCACAGGGTAATATGAAGGCTGATCTATATCTATGTTAAATATCTTGAACAATAAGTGCACAAAGTTCCTATAGCTAATTCTTACTATGTTATTGTGAATCATTAAATTACTTTCTTGTCAAAACATGTTTTCCAATAACAGCAGTAATACTGCTCACGGCTGCAAATAATGTTATTGAAAGACTTTTACATGCTTCTGCCCACGTATTTCTACGGTGTTATAACTTGACTGAACGATGTTAGCAATAATTATATAGCCAGGCAGCCATAATTGTATTAAACGTTACTTTATTGAATCACATTGATAGT